>CM031596.1:71764985-71777485 GCA_018398815.1 Conus ventricosus | reverse complement strand
CCCACCTACACTCTCTGTTCCACAACTGTCGCGTGCACCCCGTCGCCCCTTTCTTCCACTGTAACCGTGTATCTTTCATCAGAAGAGCTCTATTTGTGGCCTTAATATGAGAATGTTAAGATGCTACTACACTATTGATAGACTGGATTAGCGTGGATTGACAGTGACTTCTTTGTAAGTCAAAACCTCAATGGTATTTCCTCTTAAAACAGCGCACCAAAAGAACCTGCAGTCGATTCCTGCAAAATCAGTTCAGCTTCAAGACAGTCTGACGGTCAAAATTGATTGCGTCCAAGTCTGGCATCCTAACTGAGGAGAATTATCAGACTGCATTCCTCTGCAAGTTTCTTGAATTAAAGGATTTCGTATAGATCGACTCGTTCACGGTTTTTCGTTCTCCGTTGTATACCGATACACAATGTATGATTGATTTCACTGTCGTGACAACTATCGCAAAAAGCAGTGCTTTTTGCCTAATGGTGATGTCTCACTCCTTTTTAGAATGAGTCGAAGATATCTGTCACTCTAGTTCCCATTCTACACGTATGTGTGTTTGCCACCACCTCATCTCCCGCTTCCTATCCATCCCACCCTCTCTCTCTCTCTCTCTCTCTCTCTCTCTCTCTCTCTCTCTCTCTCTCTCTCCTCCCTCCCTCCTCTCTCTCTCTCTCTCTCTCTCTCTCTCTCGCTCAAAATATACACACACGCGCGCGCGCACGGACGCACGCACTCACGCACACACACATACACACACACACGCCTCTAGTCCTCTTACCATCTTCTCTTTCCTCGTTCCTTTCCACGTTTGCACTACTATCTTTCCTTCTTGCTACACCTTCTCTATATTATGTCTTTGTCTTTACTCACAGAAACACACTCATTCAGTCTGTATCTCTGCCGTCTGCCTACCTTTGGATTTGTCTTCTTAGTCCCCATAGTGCAGAGGTTTGTGCGAGTAGTGACGACTAACTTTATTTTACGTCAGTTTTTTTAACTGACGACTTCTTTTCCAGTTACAGCCCTAGCATTTTCATTTTAACATGTTCCGTATTTAAGTTGCTTGCAGTTCTGATAAGTGGCCTTTGTGTTAGGCTGGGCTGTAGGCATCATTACTTGAAAATCCATGCATGACCCTGAGAAGTGTCTCTCGTCCGTCCCCCACCCCATCCCACTTCCTCGCCCCGCTTCCCCGCCATTCCCTTCACCTATTTCATACTGCCATCCTTCTTATTCTTGCCAGAACACTGGTACAACAACTAAGTAGGACATTCGGAGGAAAGATCCATCAGATTTGCCGCTTCCGCTAAGCAGTGATGCTTCATACAACACATGGGACTCAAGAATGATGAGTGTCGCCCGGACCTCCAAGCACATATCTCATGCTACGTGTTCTAGACTCTCGGGAGACTCATCAGATGTAGGTGTCGACAGCAACCTGTTTTCCCTCCGTGGAGATCAGTTTGTTGGTTTTTCAGCGTTTTGCCTCGGCTGGTTCATCATCGCTTCTTTCTTTTTCATAACCTCTTCCCCTCACAAATGGAGTTGACGGCCGTCTCCAGTCTTGAAGTTTCAGTTTTATTCCAGTCCAGCCGACCACACAGGGGCATTTCAGGTTTATCAGCATGGAGATAAGAAAGTCCTGTCAAAATTACAATAACAACAAAGCACAGCATGCACACAACACACACACCACACACAAAACACACACACACACACACACACACACACTTCCGTCCTCTAATTTAGTATAGCAGAAAACCTGAACTGTTCACATCCTTCGGGCGTATCTAATCATGCCGTGCTAAGGACGTGAGCCATTCCCCTAGATGTTTTTCACTTCCAGATTAAACAAAAATGTGTCAGTCGCACTAACGTTACAGCCAAGCCAGGCCAAGCGGCCATATCAGACTGCAAGCAAATGAGGTCGAGATTAGGTACAATTTCAAATTTCAGGATCAAAATCCAAAATCAAATCAAGTCGCCTCCTAACTTTAAAAGGCCGAAAGTGTATCACACTAGGATTTAGTTCTACAAATTTAGGGGATTTTTTTTTCTCCTTTTTCTCTATTGAGCAGTTTTGACTTTCCTATAGCTTTTATTATGAGTGGTAATAGCTGTCAATCCTAAACAGTCGTTTTCATGACTTGGAAAAGGATTTTCAATACCTACTTCTGAATTATGTACTGTAAGGATGGCTTCGGAACGCGCGAGTAACTGTCATATTCTATCTTGAATACTTTAAAATGAGTCTTCCAAATCGGTTTTCCAAACTTCTGCAACAAAGTGACTGCAAAACCCAAAATAACGCTTAATACATCCTAATAATTTCAAAAGGTATCAGTAATGTCCTGTTGGGTTCCGTCACATTGTGGATCTTACTGAGACTAAGGTTTTGATAAACTTCCAGTGCTGCTGACACTGTTCTGAATCAAAATATTTTTTTCTTGTCACTTCATAAAGAATACTCTTCGTTAGAGAGATCCCTATCAACAATTTTTACAGATTTTGGCTGCAAAACTTTGTCTTGTTGTAGACAGTGTCTATAATATATCGAATAATGCCTAGTTAATTTTTTTAAGTATGTGTATAATATGTACATAATTATGTTTACCCGAAATTTCAGTTTATTATTGGTATCTAGCGTGTGCAACATTACATTCTTAACATCAAAGGTTCATTTCTTTATAGGAATAATAAAATTCGATGCTTAAACACATTCTTTTCTTTTATCCTCCTTGATGATCACGTGGTTGAGAAGAATGTAGGGACCCGTATTAGTAAAGAAAATAGTATCGCATATATGCTCAGGAATACGATAACTGATTGCGCGCTGAGGGCTGTATGCAAAAAATGTTCAAAGCAAATGTGTCCGTAAGTTTTGGTTTGAAGAAGTTAAGCACTTCTCGTGGGCCAGAATATGTCCAAGAGCCTTTTTGCCGAATGTATTCACCACAATGCCAATGTGATAGAAGATGAAAATACTATCCATGTCAAAAAGTGGATCGGAAGAAATAACCCGGTAATTGGTCATTTGCTGGATGCGGATATGAGCATTTTAATAGTTTCTAATGAAAGTTTCTGCCAATTTTCTATTATGTGCAGTGTTACCAAAACAATATATAAATACTCAGATGATATGTTAAACTGGGAAGAGGTTTTAAAAGAACCTTCAAAATCAGTAATCACTATATGTGATTCCAGCTCAGAGTTTAACGTTTTACACAGGAATTACTCCAACTCAAAACGTTTTGTTTGTGCGCAAGATTACAGATGATTCATGATGTATGTTTTGTAGGAACAGTATAGAAACAATACTGCATTTGCTTTAGCGCTGTTCCTTAGCATCGTTGTCCTGGAGAGTGACTCCCAGTTCTGGCTGACTGAAAGATGTGGGCTGTTCCGGAACTCTACGCTCTCTGAAACGCATTTCATTTTAAGTGTTAAATATACGGATAGTACGGACACTGTGCGATTTTGTAACTTTATTTCTACATTTCATACTTATAAGCCTTAAGATGCACAAGCAAACCCCATGCCTGAGCGTATGTAAGACAGTAGTGGAACACAGATACAGAGTCGAGAAATGCTGCCATTGTACGAGCTAATAGTGGCGATTTTCATAAGTTTGTGGGAGACCGATGCCAACAGAGCGCTATTTGGACCTTAGATATGTTTGCACTTGTTGAAAACGGTCAAGTGTGCATGGTCATGTTGATCTGTATGTAAGCATGCTTTTGAAACAAATGGAATCATGAGTCGTATATTTCAGCACATGTTATATGTATGCAGATAAGTGTCTATTTCAAATGCATACTATTCTTTGTTGTGAACCACGCTCTGTTTCTTCGCATTATGTACAGCAATTTGAATGAATTCTTTACTGTACGTAGTTTCTCACACGGGCATAAACGTAATTTGATGGAATGCTTTTAAGCAGGAAAGGAAGGAAAGGAAGTTGGAATGGCGGGAATGGGTGGGATGTACAGTGGTGTGTGTGTGTGTGTGGTGTGTGTGTGTGTGTGTGTGTGCGTGCGTGCGTGCGTGCGTGCGTGCGTGCGTGCGTGCGTGCGTGCGTGCGTGTGTGTGTGTGTGTGTGTGTGTGTGTGTTGTGTGTGTGTGTGTGTGTGTGTGTGTGTGTGTGTGTGTGTGTGGTGTGTGTGTGTGTGTGTGTGAGTGAAACTGAACGCCATGAAGACGAAACTGAAACGTTGGACGTGTAGGATGGAGTGGGGAGGAGGCGGACGCGATAGGCAAGAGTTCGGGAGGGGTGGAATGGGGGATGGTGGAAGGGAATATGTGCGTGTGTGTGTTTGGAGCGCGGAAAAGGGGTGGAGAGAGAGAGAGAGAGAGAGAGAGAGAGAGAGAGGGGGGGGGGAGGGGGCACAAAACAGAGAACAAAGTATAGGACATGGCTGGGAGAGTGGCTACACAAGATGAAGAAATAGCGTTAAACTAACAAAGGATTTACTGTTTGGAAGCTTGTGTTTACCGATACTGCGTACAAAATACTGTATCCTCTGCTTCTTATATACCTTACTTCTTCACGATATAAGTTATGGATGACTGAACAATGGTACGGGCTTCCCTTTTGCCCTGTTGACTTGTATTGGTTCCTGACATTGGATTTTAAAACAAGACGGACGTAAAAAAAAAAAAAAAGTGAGACATTCAGTACAACCTGGACATTGATCTTAGTCAGACTGCAGAGTTCTTCATGTAGCATGTGGAAATTTGACATCAACTGATTTAGATTTATCTTTCAGTCACCTCTACCCATGCCTTAACCCCCAACACTTTTTGTCTCACGTCGCAACTGGAAATACACGTGAAGTACGAGTTCATTCATTTATTCCTGACAGAGGGAAGTCGTTCTTTTTTCTCACCGTCTTCATTCCTACGTGAGTTGTTTATAGCTGCAATTTCCGGGTTTCTTATTTCCTGTGCCCCCGAGTTCCAAATTAAAGAAAAACTGTAGACCTACATAAACTTCACGACGTCTACGTTACTGGCGGATTCGTTTGCAGTTTACTGGTGCATTGTGTACAGTGACGAACAGCGTATACAAAAAAAGAGATCCATACCTCCTCTTACTTAACATCCTATAACAATAACGTGGGGAGGAATGAACAGAAATAAAGAGGTTAACGAACAACAAAAAGCCTGAAAAAAAACGACAGAAAAGGGAAGCAGGAAAGAGAAGAAAGAAACAAATAAAAAATATGACAAAATGATTAACCTGCAAGAATGAAAGGAAGGGGGAAGAAAAAAAGACAGGAAGAAGACTGGAAGCAAAGAAGAAGAGAATGAATGAATGAAATAAAAACAAAAAAAACAAGGAGAACACACACATGCACACTTACAAAACACAAACACACATATACTCACTCGCTCATTCACTCCTCCACACGCACGCACTCACACACACCACACACACACACACACACACACACACACACACACACACACACACACAGACGCACGCACGCGCACGCACGCACGCACGCACGCACGCACGCACACACGCATAGGGGGATATAAGAGCAGACCGCAAGTACCTTGGTTGATCGATGATTCAGAGGATCAGGGGTATTGTGCAGAATATCTGACTAATCCCTACATGCTTGACGATCTTTCTGTTGTGTTTAGGGCACATTTTTTGGTGTTATTAGTTTTGTATTAATAGTGTGGAGCCTGGATTTCGCCACATCATGGTCATGAACAGGTGTCAGGTAAAAACAGGGTATGAAAGTGAGAATGTGTGGACGTATGAGTGTGAAAGATACACCTATCTCTTGTCGGTCTATTCTAACTCTCCTGTCCGTTATCTTCCTACTCTGTCTTTTCACTATCTTTCGTATTATTCTAACTTAGAAAGAACCACCAAAACAAATCTGCTTTTGAGATACTCTACTTGTGCGATGTCTTTGTATGTGTATAATGTTGACCTAATGTTGCCAGTTTTGAATAATGGACTTAGATTTCAGTGTGTGTTCAAATATGATCCCTTTCTCCGTTGGCCATATTTCCAGATGTATGTTTTTCATGATCTAGATTGGCAATGGATATTCACTATTACTATTTGTGCTACTGATGGAAGAAAATAGTGTTTTAAAGATATGTACCTTCACTGTAATGGTCTGAATGATATGAGAAAAGAAAAGATGTTTTGATTTTTTGAGACAACAGAATTGCAAACATTTATCTTTACAAGAAACCCACTGGAAAAACTGAATCTGAAAACTTTATTAGATCAAACTGGGGTTACAATGTATGGATTAGTGGTGAGGACACAAACAAGAACGGTGTTGCAGTACTTTTTAATAACTATTTTGAATACAAAATAACTAACGTAATTAGAGATCAAAATGGTTGCTATATTTTTATGAATGTGCAATTGTCAAATAAGAATGTTATATAGTAAACATTATGGCCCAAGTAGCGGAGATGACCCAGCCTTTTTTGATAAGATTTTTGAGTTGATTGAAACCAACAACAGTGAACAAGTTATTGTTGGAGGAGATGGAATTGTGCACTAAATTTAAATTGGATGTTCGTAATTATAAGAGCACAGCAAACCGTCAGAGACCCGTAAGAAAATCATTGATATTATGGGACGTTATGGTTTTTACGACATGTACAGAACATTATATCCAAACAACGCTCATATACCTGGCGTAAATTCAATCAATAAGCAGGCCAGGCTGGACTATTTTATATGTTCAGAGGATATAATGAATGACGTCAAAGGTATTGATGTCAAGCCAGGCTATCGATCTGACCACTCACTGGTAGCAGTTATCCTTAAAAATAGATGAACTAAACGTGACAGACCTTTCTGGAAATTCAACAATTTCACTATTAAAAGATGAACAGTACATAGCAGAAATTAAAAAAGTAATTACTGATATCAAACAGCAATATGCTGTACCAGTATACAACATGGCCGGTATTGACAACGTTGCTAATGATGATTTAACATTTACAATAAGTGATAAATTGTTCTTTGAGACTTACTACTAGAAATAAGAGGAAGAACAATTTCTTATGCAACTTTCAAGAAAAGGTCAACAAACCAGCAAGAGAATGACTTAGAAAAACAGATTAAAGAATCGAAGAGAATGCCAATGATAATAACATGCATGACTAGAGAACTTAAAAATACAACTACAAGAAATAAGAAATATGCGAATCGAAGGCAAACTAATTCGCTCCAGAGTCAGATGGATAAATGAAGGTGAAAAGGTCAGTAAAGTATTTTTGTAACCTTGAAAAAAGAAATTTTATCGATAAAACGATGCCCTTTTTGAAACAGAGTCAGGTAACATTATCTCAGAACAAGAAACCATTTTGAAAGAAGTACAACAATTTTACAAACAACTATATTCTCACAGGACTGTGCGTGATTTTTGTTTAACATCTCATATACCAGAAGCAACAAATTAACTGACATAGATAAGCATAGCATAGAAGGAAAAATTTTGTATACGGAAGCAGCGGCCTCTTTAAAATCTATGAAAAATGGTAAAAGCCCTGGCCCTGACGGCTTTACAGCTGAGTTCTATAAATTCTTCTTTGTTGATACTGGAGCTTTCTTGTTAGATCTATAAACGAAGGTTTTATTGATGCTGAACTTTCTGTAACACAACGTCAAGGTGTCATATGCATACCTAAGGAAGGCAAACCAAAACGTTTTTAAAAAAACTGGCGTCCAATCTCATTACTAAATATTTCCTATAAAAATTGCATCATGCATGCATGCCAATCGCTTGAAGTCTGTCTTGCCTTCCATTATCCATGAAAGCCAGACGGGCTTCTTGAAAGGTCGTTACATAGGTGAGAATATTCGCATATTATACGATACCTTAGTATATGCTGATAGAAAAAACATCCCAGGTATGTTTTTGTCAATAGACTTTGAGAAAGCCTTCGACAGTATTTCATGGTCGTTTTTGCACAAATGCTTGGATTTTTCAACTTTGGCCCAGATATGATTCACTGGGTCAAAACCTTTTATTCACATATAATACTTGTGTTTCTGTCAACGGTCAATATTCTAGCTGGTTTGCAATAGACGTGGTGTTCGACAAGGTGATCCCTCATCCCATATCTTTACCTTCTTTGTGCGGAAGATACTGTCACTAAAGATCAGACATAACATTTAATCAAAGGCATAAAATTCAAAATAGGGAAAGCTTATTGTCACAATTTGCAGATGACACTGCTTTGTGTTTGGACGCAGCGAAAATTCATTTAATGAAGCCATTGCCGTGCTGACACAGTTTGCTGACATATCAGGACTAAACATGAACTTTGATAAAACTCAGATCATTGGATAGGTAGCAGAAAAAACTGCAATTTAAGGTTTATGCGCGATAAAAACTTCATTTGGGACCCGGGTATCTTCAAGATACTTGGCATAAATTTTCAATCGATACAAAGTCCATTAGCACCATCAACTATGATGACAAATTAATCCAGATGAAAAGGATTTATCACATTGGAAAAAAGAGACAGCTAACACCACTAGGGAAAATAACAGTAGTGAAAACTCTTGCCCTGTCCAAAATAACGTACTTGTTAATAAATCTACCAGATCCACCAGATATTTTATCTCTGAACTAGAGAAAGAGTTGTTTACATTCTTATGGAATGGTAAAAATAGTAAAATTAGGAAACCAGTTGCATGTAGCTCATACGTCTGTGGTGGACTGCGCATGATTGATATCAGAGCTTTCATTGCTGCTATGAAATTAAGCTGGCTTTATAAAAATACAGTCCGAGGATGACTCCAAGCTTAAAGACTTTCTCTTTGATATGTACCCTGAAATGGAAAATATGAAATTATTAGGGGCAGATTATATCAAAACTTTAACCAAGTCTGTTAAGAATCCTTTCTGGAATGACGTGTTTAGGCACTATGGGAGAGTTTGTAGAGTGTGTCGTCCTAGAAAACATTGACGAATTTATGGCTGAATGCATTCACTTCAATAAAGACATTCAGAGGGGTGAAAAAACTATATTTGTAAAAGAATGGTGTGAAAATAATATCTACTTCATCAAGCAGCTCGTCAGTGAAGCAGGGCAGTACATGTCATACCATGAATTTAAAACAAAATACCCTACCATAAGAAAAAAAATTTTTTGTCTTACATTGGAATCCTGAACGCAATCAAAGGATACCAAATAGATTACAAGTAGAACTTACAAATACCTTTAAAATTCTGAAACCAAATCGTGGTTTTCTATCAGGAAAGGCAATAAATTTATTCAAACTGTACTTGTTGACAGCGAAGCTGTTCCAGCTGCGGTTTGAAATGGAGCAACTCGTTCGAAAATTTAAACTGGAATGCTATATTTTTACACTGTTTTAAAACTACTAATGATGCGCAACTACGATGGTTTCAATTCCGACTGTTGCATAGAATTCTGCCATCACAGAAGTACCTATATCAGTGTAAAATTGTTAACACACCAAACTGTAATTTCTGTGACCAAAGACCACAGGACATAGAACATATGATTTTCGACTGTGACATTGTACGGGCATTTTGGTTGGAGTTTCAGCAAAATATCATCGATAAACTTGAGCACTGCCATAATGTTAATATTGATAAGAACCTAGTACTATTTGGAGTAACAGACGATATACAGACTGACTGTGTGATGGACTTTTTAATACTGTATGCCATAATTCTTCATTTATAAATCCAAACTACAAAATGTTGATCAGTTTTTTCTAACTTCAGAAGAAGTCTACTTAATCGATACTCTTTGGAAAAGTATATTGCTAGTGTCAATTCAAACCTAAGTCTATTCGACAAACACTGGCTTCCGTATAAGAGCCATTTTACTATAACTTCTTTCGTTAAATGGTGGTACTCTTTCTCTCTTCTTTCTCTCCCCCCCCCCCCCCCCCCCCTCTCTCTCTCTCTCTCTCCCTCTCCCTCCCTCCCTCCCTCTCTCTCTCTCTCTCTCTCTCTCTCTCTCTTTTCTCTCTCTCTCTGTCTCTCGTATCTGTGTATCTGTTTTGTTTCTCAGTGTAGGTACCTCCCTACTACGGTCAGCACTCACATTTAGATATTAGGCTTTATATTACGATTTTATATTTGCCATGCATTGGATATGCCTATTATGAATGTGTGAACATCTCCGCGCACTGTCTTTCTTTTGCGCACATGTAAGCTCTCTTATTAATTGAATAAAATGTGGGGGAGAAAAAAAAAAAAAAAACAGGAGAGGAAGTGAGAAAGACAGAAAGTCTAGAAGAAAGACAAGAAAACGAGAACTCCCAGTAAATTCACTTTCAGGTGACCGCGACTTGCACACAACTTTACTATCAGGATCGATGTGTCAGAGTCTGGCTTGCTAATCATCCAGAGCATCGGGCTGCACTGAGCTGCAAGCCTGTCCGAAAAGGAGGATGGTATGTGGGATTTACGGTGATCAGCCCGCTGGCGTCACGATCTTTCGCAGAAATACATAACACTGGCAACACAACAACGCTATGCTAGCTTCAACGGTCGTGAAGGACATTCTCAATACGTTCTGGGTTTCTTTTCTGCTGCCCTCCCCTCCCCTCCCCTCCCCCCCCCCCCCCCCCCCCTCCATCCTCCTCCCTACCATGGCAGTGGATCCCGCCCCCTTTTACATATTGTTAATCAATTTTTCTACCTGTCTAACTACCTACGATTGTCCCCCCTCCCCCTCCACTTTTCTCTCCTCTCTTCCCCCATCCCTCCCTCCTTTCCTTCCTCCCTGTCTCCAGTGCCTTTCATACCTGTCTAAATCATTTGTAATGTTTCCGGTGTAAACCATGGAAATGAAAGTATATGTGCATGTCTATTTGCGCCCGAGTGACGTGTAAGTGTAGGAAGGAATTCTGTTTTACGTCTCGTCACACATATAGGTGATTGCAGACGTCTAAATAACATATTGTTTACAATTTTAGACTATTATCATAAAAGAAAAGAGGACGATGTGGTTACATGGAACAAAAATAAAGGATAGATGAATTGCAGACAGTAACTATGAAAAATTAGATAAAAATAACTAAAATAATCTAACTTACGATTATGATTATAAAATGTTCCTTAATGGACTTCCCAAAAGGTTACTCGTTAATTTAACAAGAGAAACAACTGGCAACGAATCTAAAAAGTCAAACACATTAACATGCCCAGTGTCAGCACTTGGTATAACACCATTCAAAAAGGGTTTCATTAGTTCACAATCAAAAATCACATGTTGAACTGAAAGATCCCCACGACATACGCACGTAACAGTCTGGCAATACTTGGTTCGTAGGAATTTACATAAAAGTCTAAAAGTCAGGCTAGAAACCGGTCGGCTAATCGACACAAAAGTTTGACAGAGTTTGCTGACGAGGTTTTGATGAGGTATTGACTCCAGAAATCCCTCTCGATTATATGACTAATTTCCTTGTATGATAAAGGACAATCAACCTTAATACTACCAAATATATTCTTTGCTCCCCTTTTTGCTGCTCTATCTGCTTGATCATTAAAACGAAGAGGTGTGCGATGGAACCCAAGAAAATACAACATTAGTACCTTTCATGTAAAGACAGTGCAACATGTACTTAATCTCAAATAATAATTCCTCTCTTTGTGTATTTTCAAAACAATACAAACTTTTTAATACTGACTGTGAATCAACACAAAACAGGATATTAAATATTGAGACTGGCAAGGAAATTAAATAATTTAATGCCATCAGGACAGCAACTAGTTCAGCTGTAAATATGGAATGACCCTTACCTAAATAATATGATTTTTCAGCTTTGAAATCTGGAATTACAAAGCCAGAATCCCGCACTACCATCATCAAGAACTGAGCCGTCAGTGTATACTTTCAAATATGTTAGTAAACTTTTCTTCCATGTCAATTTTGACAGATGCTGCTAACACATGCGGCGAAATCGCTTTATTTAGATCAGAAGAAAAAATGTTAACTGTTACTTCCGTTAGTTCCCAAGGGGGTACCGGCGGAACCAGTACGCGAGGCGCTACCTCGTGTGGGTCAATCTTTGATGAATTAAAAACGTCTGAAACATATGAACGAAGCGTCTCTAAATTTGAATTTTTCTGTGCATTTTTCGAAAAATCAATGTCGGATCGTGTATTTAACTCTTCAAGGTCGTCCACCGCAATCCGTCTCACTACATATTTTACAGAACTTATTTCCTTTCTTCATCAAGTGGCAAAAGGCCTGCTATCTTATAAGCTTCAGAGGACTTAGTATGCACAGGTACACCCAGGGCCAACTTTACAGCTTTACTGTCAATTCTTTGAAGTTTCTTTAAATGCGATCGCGAAGCAGAAAAGAATACTTCCTGTCCGTAAGTCAATCTTGATCGTACAAGACTGGTTGCTAAATGCAACAAAACTTTAGGATCCTGTCCCCATGGAGAATGACTGACAATTTTTAGAAAATTCAAACTTTTAACTGCTTTAGTAACAATTGAGTCAATATGTTTTTTT
>CM031596.1:71752485-71759985 GCA_018398815.1 Conus ventricosus | reverse complement strand
GAGAGAGAGAGAAGAGAGAGAGAGAGAGAGAGAGAGAGAGAGAGAGAGAGACGATGGGGACAAACACAAACAAACAAAATCCACTTGCTAAGACATTAAGACGAGAACAGCTGCCAGGCAAAAAGGAGATAAATAACAAGTCCTCCTAAACGATTTTCTGATACTGGTTTCCCTGTTGCAGACCGCCTGACTCCTGAACTGCGCTTTAAATCGCAGAAAGGGAACGCCATGTCAAATGATGAAATAATAGGAGCGCACAACCCCTTCCCTCCTCCCCAACTCCTGCACACACACACCCCACCCCACCCCCACTCTGGTATCGTCATCTCCCACCCTTACCTCTTTCCTCTACAACACCAGACAGCCTCCCACTCTCTCCACCCCTCACTCTCCTTCAGCTTCCACGCTATCCGCGTCTCTCTCTCTCTCTCTCTCTCTCTCTCTCTCTCTCTCTCTCTCTCATCCTGTTAGTTGATATTGGGTCCTGATAATTCAGGCTGTGGGCACAAAAGAGCTGCAGCAGTGCGTTGTCAGTGACCGAGGACAACCTTGTATCGAGGCCATTCAATAGTGTGTTGGTGTTTTGTGTCAGAACACGTAGATGTTATCCAATATAAACAATCACACGGGAAAATGGCAGGTCATGGAGTGCCTTTCACTGAGTTAGACACTGTGGCCGTTTTTTCCCCTCGCAAAGAGCTTCTTTTCAGAGTTCCTCTGTCTGATTATGGGTTAGCAACTACCTCGTTGTCTCTCATGCTGAGCTCAGGGGTCTTTCATGTGGTTTTTGTCGTGTCTCTGCACTTGAGTTCAGATGACTGAGGTACCGTAGTTAAATCTTTGGTGCGACTGCAAACGTTATTTTTGTTATACTAATGGCTAATGTTGTGGTTGTTGCCACTGATGATCATGTTGAAGATGATGAGGTCATATCTGGGATGCGGGTAAGCATCTTCATGTTTGTTTTCATTTCTTTTTGAACAGAAACAGTTTGTCTAAATTGTCTTCTTTGAGTCTGCTCAAAGCACGCAACGGCCTGTGTTCTTTGTTACCTAACTGTGTACTGACAGAATCAAACAGCACGCACAGACTGGCAGGTACAGTGTTGACGTCACACGATTCGACTGGAAGGCTGCGGATTTAAACTATGTCAGAGGCATGATATTTGTCGGAGGCAGAGAGAGAGGGAGACAGGGTAGGGGCGGGGGTGGGGGTCTATCCAACTGGTGCTCAAAATTCATGGATGCGCTGTAGACAGATGGAAGCGATGGAACCACATGACCGAGTTTTATCTCCTTCATGGACGCGTCTCTGGAGTATTCCTCAAATTTCCTGAAGAACGCTTCATGTATATCTCATGTTTGGTTGATATCAGGATAATTGGTCGCCTAAAGAACACACAGTCACGTATTACCAGACCCAAACTGAACACTACTGCATCATCGTCTCCATCCTCAGCCTAGCTGATCATCATAAACAAAATGTACCACCTTGGGTGGTTCTTCATAAAGTGATCATAGTCCTGATTTCTCTCTCAGCGCCTACGAATCGTGCTGAATCGGAGTCAGTGTGTTGACTGTTGTCACATTCATGGGACTGTCATCACATGGATGGGCAGATGGTCTACCCCTCTGGATAGAAGTGCTCATGCATGCTAACTCTGCGAATGAGCAATTGTCATTAAAGGGCTAAATAGGTGGTGTCCCATATATATTGGATCACATGAGATCAGGCGTCTCTGATTCCTAGTGGCGACTGCTACAGTGCATTGGGGGTGAGGGAGAGGCTCCTTAGTGGCGTTCTGATATTGACTGCTCCCTGAGTCCGTGTGTGGCTATGTATGGTAGAGTTGAAATGAGTGGCGTGAACACGTGGTAGAAACAGGGAACTGGGGTGTACGACTTCAAAATAGAAGACTGCTGGCAGATGTACATTGAAGAGTTAAAGGCAGAAACTGTGTAATTATGAAGATCAAGACGTGTGTGTGTGTGTGTGTGTGTGTGTGTGTGTGTGTGTGTGTGTGTGTGTGTGTGTGTGTGTGTGTCTGTCTGTCTGTGTGTGTGTGTGTGTGTGTGTGTGTGTGTGTGTGTGTGTGTGTGTGCGTGAGTGCGTGCGTGCGTGCGTGCGTGTTTGCGTGCGTGCGTGCGTGTGGCTGTGTGTCTGTGTCTGTGTCTGCGTGTATCTGTGGGTGTCTCTGTATTTGACTGTGTGTGTGTTTGTGTGTGTGTGTGTGTGTGTGTGTGTGTGTGTGTGTGTGTGTGTGTGTGTGTGTGTGTGTGTGTGTGTATGTGTGTGTGTGTGTGTGTGCATGCTTGTGTGCGTGCATCTGGATGGGGGAGGGGAGGGAGACTGGAAGGTCATTGAATAAAAGTCGCCGGTGAAGATTTTCCTGGAGGGCCAGGCACTTTTATAAACACACACGAGGTAGGACACTGTGGTTTTTATGCCTAACGATCACCCGGTCAAAGGAAAATGGGCTCATTGTGGTTTAAGCGGTGCCCAGCGGATAGAATCAATGCAGATAAAACAGCACTAACGTTGGGTCCCCGTCGCTGTGTGGGGTATGAACATGCCTGCTGAACGGAGGAATTACCTTCTATGACACCTGACTAACAAAGTCATCATGACACCAGACACGAACGTCAAAGAAACAACAACTGAAACCTATGTTCAATGGCGGCATGTTTATTGTTCGTGATCGTCGTGAATACATGACGGCGAGCTGTATTACAAATGCTCACTGAGCTGTGGTAGAAAAAAAAAAATTAATGTAAATACCCCATACACAATATTAACATACTAGAGGCCATGTTTAATCAACATATAGATTTTTCTGCAAAGATGAGTTTTATGGAATCAGTTATACGTTCAAAACAAAACAAAACCCACTTTACTCTGAGTAACTATCGAGAAGAAGTACACAAGGTTTGGGTTCTGTCTGGGAAACACACTCAGAGTGCTGAGCATGACCTAGTTCATCGTACAGTGGACGAGGGCGCAACCAGTGTTGGATCTGTTTTGGACAATGGGCTTTTTTGTTTCCGTTGCCTTTTTATAACTCAGGTTTCTGTGGCTTCTGCACATTTATTTGTTTGCTTGGTCGGTTGGTTAGCTTGTTGGTTGCTTGGTTTGCTGGATTGGTTTGTTGGTTGGTTGGTGGATTGACTTCTTTTAGCCTGTGTATGCTTGTTTATCTCTGTATTATTTTTATTTCTGTGGCCTTCTTAGAACTTGTGTTTTTGTTTTTTGTTGCCCTTGTATAACTTATTTCTATCACTAACTTTCATTATTGTTGTTTTTGCAACAATATCACAAACTTTCGTTATTGTTGTTTTTGCAAAACTTTTGCTTTGATGCATTCTACTAGTTATCTTCGTGATTGATATCAATGTCGCTGTTACAGTTCACCGAATTCTTTTCTCGTTGCATTCTACTCAGCTCTTGTTTTCATTACTGGATAGCCACTTTATCTGTCTTTATCATAGAAGGTACTTGCGCTTTTCTTCTCCAATTACAATTTATACCATGCTGGTCTTTGCATAATAATCTGAAAGTAACTCAGAATTAGACCACCCGAATCGAGACTGGCTCTCCTTTCTGATGTGCCCTTTTCCCAGATGGCCTTTTAGTGTATTTCATGCTGCATTCAAACGTTTTTAATGATTTTTGTGACAGCTTTTTGTGATCTGATCGCAAGAAAGTAATATGCAAGCGGAAAGACTTTAGTGCTTGTTGCACTCTAGTTTTATACGCCATGAGGACAGCAATGTTCGAATTAATATTTCATAGCATGTGTACATAGAGAGGGGCAACGGGGGACGGAGGAAAGGCCATGGTAGGAGTGACTTGCCATTGTATGAAGGAAGCTGTGCTCAGCTGACTATCAGGACACCGAAATTTTGACCGCACCGAAGATTTTGCCCTTAAAAACAGACAATCGCTGGATAGAAGATCCGATTTTGAATGGTGTATGCCCTGTCTGAAACGAGCTGATAAAACGTGATTCTCAAGGCCATTTCCAAAGTCGCAACTGTGGCGGCATATGGCAAGAGCACAGACCGCGAAAATTTGGGGGAAAGGTCATGACTCCGCAAGAGCTTCGTGTGATGAAAGAGATGTAGAACAGAATCTAGAATGCGAGTCTGATTTTCGCTTGAAATATTTTGTTGAAAATAAGACAGGGGGAAAAAAAGAAAGAAAATCTGACGCCTCTAGAAGAACTCACTGTAACACGAAAAATCAGTGTTCATAATGACTTAAACAAGTTTCTCTAATCATTGTTTTATATTCCCAAAACTTACTGCTACTATCGCAAAATCAAGGCATCAAAATTCGGGGGGGGGGGGGGGGGGGGGGGGGGGGGGGAATTATGCATATCAACAATATATATGAGTAACACACCTAATGTGTTTTTAGTTCACATCATTCTCAGCAAACTGCTGTTTTACCTAATAAGATGTCGTACCATCCCAACATACTGCTTTTGCATGTGTACGTACTTAATCCAGCTTCTGAATAAAGAGACACGGGGACTGTAAAATCACCAACTGAAATACACTTAGATACGGAAGGCAGTCTCTCCCTCTCATGTCCCTTTCTAAACGCACACACACACACACACACACACACACACACACACACACACACACACACACACACACGATAGATAGATAGATAGATAGATAGACAGATGGACAGATGGGGCAGATAGGCAGACAGACAGACGATAGATAGACAGACGATACATACATACATACATACTACATACATACATACATACATACATACATACATACATACATACACAGACTGATAGATGGAGACAGACAGACAGACAGACAGACAGACAGACAGATAGATAGATAAATAGATAGAGAGAGAGATTGATTGATTGATTCATACATGCATACATACGAAGAAATGCTCTGTGTGGTGTGTGTGTGTGTGTGTGTGTGTGTGTGTGTGTGTGTGTGTGTGTGTGTGTCCGTGGTCAAAATGTGTTCCACTCGCTCCAAACAAAACTACTGGGTCGATCTTTCTGAAAATTTGTAGGTATGTTCATTATGGGTCAAGGATGATGCCCGACATTTTAGTTTACCGTTACAGCCGTTACTAACGGCTGTAACGGCCTGTAACGCTTTCTCTTCTTTGTGGAATATCTCCGAAAGTACTTGGCCGATCTTTGTGAAAATTAGCAGGTATGTTCATTATGGGTCACGGATGATGCCCGATGTTTAGTTTACCGTTACAGCCGTTACTAACGACTGTAACAGCCTGTAACGGTTTCTCTTCTTTTTAGAAAATATTAAAAAGTACTTGGCGGATCTTCCTTAAAATTTGTAGAAATGTTCATTATGGGTCACAGATGATGCCCGATGTTTTAGTTTACCGTTACAGCCGTTACTAACGGCTGTAACGGCCTGTAACGCTTTTCTTCTTTATAGAATATCTCAAAACGTACTTGGCCGATCTTTGTGAAAATTAGCAGGTATGTTCATTATGGGTCTCGGATGATGCCCGATGTTTTAGTTTACCCCGTTATAGCCGTTACTAACGGCTGTAACAGCCTGTAACGGTTTTTCTTCTTTATAGAATATCTCAAAAAGTACTTGGTCGATCTTTCAGAAAATTTGTAGGTATGTTCATTATGGGTCACGAATAATGCCTGATGTTTTAGTTTACCGTTATATCCGTTACTAACGGCTGTAAGGGCCTGTAACGCTTTTTCTTCTTTATAGAATATCTCAGAAAGCACTTGGCCGATCTTTCTGAAAATTTGTAGGTATGTTCATCATAGGTCACACATGATGCCCGATGTTTTAGTTTACCGTTACTGCCCTTACTAACAGCTGTAACGGCCTGTAACGCTTTTTCTTCTTTATGGAATATCTCAGAAAGTACTTGGCTGATCTTAGTGAAAATTAGCAGGTATGTTCATTATGGGTCACGAATTATGCCCGATGTTTTAGTTTACCCCGTTATAGCCGTTACTAACGGCTGTAACGGCCTGTAACAGTTTTTCTTCTTTATAGAATATCTCAGAAACCACTTGGCCGATCTTTCTGAAAATTTGTACGTATGTTCATTATGGGTCACAAATAATGTCCGATGTTTTAGTTTACCGTTATACTGTTACTAACGGCTGTAACGGCCTGTAACGCCTTTTTTCTTCATGGAATATCTCAGAAAGTACGTGGCCGATATTTCTGAAAATTTGTAGATATGTTCATTATGGGTCACGGATGATGCCCAATGTTCAAGTTTACCGTTGAGCCGTTACTAACAGCCCATAACGGTTTTCTTCTTTATGGAAAATCTCAGAAAGTTCTTGGCCGATCTTTCTGAAAATTTGTAAGTATGTTCATTTTAGGTCACAGACGATAGGCGATGTTTACCAGAATAGCCATTACTAACGGTTACACCAGGCCAAGACGGTTTTTCCTCTTTATGGAATATCTCACGCGTATTCAGGATAAACTGGGAGTACGTTTATATGCTTTGCATCTTGTTTTCTTTTGAAAAGGAGGAGGTATGGGAGGGAAACAAACTTACACTCAATTCAAACAAATGCTTCATATTTCCACAAAACTCTCTCTCTCTCTCTCTCTCTCTCTCTCTCTCTCTCTCTCTCTCTCTCTCTCTCCCCACACACACACACCACACACACACACACACACACACACACACACACAAATGCTTCATGTTTCTACAAAACTCTCTCTCTCTCTCTCTCTCTCTCTCTTCTCTCTCTCTCTCTCTCTCTCTCTCTCTCTCTCTCTCTCCAACCGACCGCAACGGACCATGTCAGGGTTAATAGGCTTACTCAAAGTTTGCCATGAAATTTGACACTGAATTAATGAACTGCGTTGTACGATTTACAGAAATCATAATATGTTAAGCAAAAGCACTGACAATGCCCTAAAATAAACGTTTTAGTTTTACTTTGATGGTCGTATAAAACAAAACACACAAAAAATCTTTGGTGTGTCAAAAGCGAATGATATGGGAGGTCATGTTTTTCTCTCTTTGCAAAACATCTATATGCACACGACTCCAAACTAACGCTGATGATGGTACCTATACACCTTGCACACAAGCAGAAAAGAGGCATACAGCCTGAAAATTCCTTGAGTTCTAAGCTTGCCCATTCTTCCCGATCTGATACATGGCATGTGTGTTTCGTAAACTGTGACTGGTCGCTTTAACAACAGGGGAAGAAGGAATGTGCTGATAAAATGTGGAAGCAATTCCATTCACGTGGTTTACGGCCCAGCCGACCGCAAAAGGTCATTTCAGGGGTATCATCTCGCCAGTCACACTCTACATATATTTAAAAACAATTTACGCACATACAACTTATTAAAACAGATGTTCTTAAATCACGAAACAACCGCTAAATTGCTGTAAAATCTTTCGTCCGTAACATGTTGGATAGGATGACATATGCTGATCTCTTTCAAAAACTCAAAACTACGTCAGGTGGGACATCTCTGAACAAGG
>CM031596.1:71739985-71742485 GCA_018398815.1 Conus ventricosus | reverse complement strand
TAAACATTCTCACTGTCAAATAGAGTGGTAAAAGAGTAGTTATGTCAGTTATTGTGATTTATCGATAAAACACACATTTCTGCATACATATTACAGTTTCGGTGAATGAGAGCATGTGTGAGTGTTTGCGCGAGTCACTCATCATATTTTTCAGTGCACGACACGAGTAAAAAACACCCGTGTCTGTGTGCACTGAAAAATATGATGAGTGTTTAAATGCTCTTGTCATACAAGTGCGAGCTTCGGACTAGTTTCGTAACCGGGAAATGTAATTAGAGTTCGTGTGCCGAAAAGGATTTCCCGTGTTGTGAATACAGTATACCGATCGCAGGTTGTTGGGAAGAGTGCTGGAGTGCTTGAACACCGTGCATTGACAGTATATCGATCACGTAATCAGTGTGTGCTGTTGTGTGGTAGTTACGGTGTATGGACATACATCATCTCTAGTCCGCGCCGTCTCCAGTGGGCATTGTCAGTGCTAATAGAATTACGCTGTTTTTTCTTGATGTCGTGGATAGCCTTCACAAACAACACGCCGCTTCCATTTGTGTCCCAGCCACGCTTGGCTGAGGAGAGAGACAGAACACTTGATCGGTAAGCTCTTAACCGTCACATGATAACGCGATTAATGTGTCCCAATGAATCGCCGAGTTATAGCCCCTTCATTCTAGGCCTCCCGGCGTAGAGTCTGAATGAGATTTTTGTTCTCTCTCTCACAGAATGCGTCATTCTATGCTCAGGTGTGGGGTAACCGCATACAGACGCATATGAAGTAATACGCGAGGGATGGGAGGAGGGGAGATAGAATATGAGCGTGGAAGGGAGTGATGGCGAAACTGTGTGAATGGGAGGGGTTGGGGGATGAAGGAGCGGTTGAGGTGGAGGTAAAAGAGGAAGCCGTGATCAGTCTCAGCAGGCACTAATTGCCCGTGCTCTTCAAGAACCTGTTGTCTGGCTGTGAGCAGACAGGGTCGACAAACTGTCAGTTTCCTGGGACGAAGCAGCATGCACACCAAAAAATTAATGGGCCAAGGCCTTGCGCGTTAAGGTTCGGTGTGCTGCCTGCTTCTCCCAGGAAACTGACTGTCGAGCCTGTCTGCTCACAATCAGACAAAAGGAGTCGAATATTTATAGAATGGCGCAATCAGATTGTTTTGAGAATTGTTGTTGCTGATTCTGAAAGTTGATTCTCTTCATTTTCTTTCATATGGTCATCAAGGTACAAGCAGGTGGTTCCAGGCAGACAGATTAAAATCAAAGGAATGGGACTCTTTAGGACTTCCACGAGGCGCAAAGATAGGGCCACGGATGAGTGTATGGGCCTGAAATGTCATGTATTTCAAGATCGTATGCATGTCATCAACGAAAATCCCCCAAAACAGGGGAACTAATTGTGGAGAGTTGTCCTTTTGATCAATTATCAATTTTACATTAAATTCAGTGCTGCAAGAGGCAAAAACAAACCCACAGGGACGATACTGCAAGAGGCAAAGGCAAACCCACAAGGACTTACTGCAAGAGGCAAAGACAAACCCACAAGGTCTGTACTGCAAGACGAAAAGACAAATCCACAGGGACTATACTGCAAGAGGCAAAGACAAACCCACAGGGACGATACTGCAAGAGGTAAAGACAAACCCACAGGGACTATACTGCAAGAGGCAACGACAAACCCACAATATACTGCAAGAGGCAAAGACAAGCCCACAGGGATTATACTGCAAGAGGCAACGACAAACCCACAATATACTGCAAGAGGCAAAGACAAACCCACAGGGACGATACTGCAAGAGGTAAAGACAAACCCACAGGGACTATACTGCAAGAGGCAAAGACAAACTCACAATATACTGCAAGAGGCAAAGACAAACCCACAGGGACTGTACTGCAAGAGGCAAAGACAAACCCACAGGGACTGCACAAGAGGCAAAGACAATTCCACAGGGACTGTACTGCAAGAGGTAAAGACAAACCCACAGGGGCTGTACTGCAAGAGGCAAAGACAAACCCACAGGTACTGTACTGCAAGAGGCAAAGACAAACCCACAGGGACTATACTGCAAGAGGCAAAGACAAACCCACAGGGACTGCACAAGAGGCAAAGACAAACCCACAGGGACTATACTGCAAGAGGCAAAGACAAACCCACAGGGACTATACTGCAAGAGGCAAAGACAAACCCCCAGGGACTGCACTGCAAGAGGCAAAGACAAACCCACAGGGACTATACTGCAAGAGGCAAAGACAAACCCACAGGGACTATACTGCAAGAGGCAAAGACAAACCCACAGGGACTATACTGCAAGAGGCAAAGACAAACCCACAGGGACTATACTGCAAGAGGCAAAAACAAACCCACAGGGACTGTACTGCAAGAGGCAAAGACAAACCCACAGGACTATACTGCAAGAGGCAAAGACAAACCGACAGGGACTATACTGCAAGAGGCAAAGACAAACCCACAGGGACTATACTGCAAGAGGCAAAGACAAACCCACAG
>CM031596.1:71707485-71734985 GCA_018398815.1 Conus ventricosus | reverse complement strand
AAACTCAAGAAAATCTCGCACCACACCCAGAAAAAAAAATAATCAAAGATAAAGATGTTTATTTGGGCAGAGCGGTAATCAACTCCACCACCTACACTACTAGCGTGACGGAGGAGAAGTTGATCCCACACTCTGAGGGGCAAGGGAAAATAAACTGAAACAAAGGAAGGAAAGAAATGATATTTTACAGGGAAAGACTATGACTCCCAACGCATGTCCATCTGGCCAACACAAAAAGGACAAAAAAAAAAAAAAGACCAGACTAAAAAAAGGCCAAAATTGGGGGAAACAGAGATAGATACAGAGACAGACAGTGAGAGGTTTTAAATTGGTTGTGCACACACACGCGCGCGCGCGGGGGGGGTGCGTGCGTGCGGGGGTGCGTGGCGTGCGTCGTACTTGCGTGTGGGTTTGTGTGTGTGTGTTTTGTGCGTGCGTTTTCTCTGTTTGACTCTGTTGTGTGTGTGTTGTTTGTTGGGTGTGTGTGTGTTGTTTTTTAGGGGTGCTGGTTTGGGGCCTTTTGTGTTTTTCTGTGTGTTTTTGGTGCGCGCCCGCGCGCGCGCGCATGCTGGTGTGTGCGTGCGTGCTCGTGCTTTCGTGCTTGCGTGGGGTGGGGTTTGTGTGTGCGTGTGCGTGGGGCCTGGGGTGGGGTTTGTCTGTGAGGTGTGGTGCGCGCGCGCGCGCGCGCGGCGCGCGCGCGGGCGCGTGGTGTGTGTGGTTGGGGGCGTGTGTGGGGCGGGTGTGCGTGTGTGTTTTGTGCGTGTGTGCGTGCGTGCGTGCGTGCGTCCCGTTTTTGTGTTTTCCTGTCTGTCTGTCCTGTGCGGGTTGTGTTGGGGTGTGTGTGTGTGTGTGTGGTTTGCGCGCGCGCGCGCGCGCCCCCCCGTTTTGTGTTGGGGTTTTTGGTGTGGGGGTTGTGTGTGTCTCTTGTTTTGCCATTCATCAGAACTGCCAAAAAAGAAAAAAACAAAGACCCAAAAGCACCACATTCACCGGGGGTAAAAACCCCTTTCATGTTGACTGGCCGGATGGACCCAACCTTGGGGGTTTATCCCGATCGCATAAAGGGGGGCGGCCCCTCCCCCCGAGCCCCCTCCTCGGCACAAAAATTTCCCCCGGCCCAATTCTCAAACTGAAATCCTCACAAACCCCAACGCAAAGGTTTCCCCCAGCCCAAGAACCTTTCCTTATCCTAATTTTGGCCATTTCTTTTCTTCCGATGCTGCATTTATTTCATTTAGCTTTCTTTTTCTTATTCTTTTTGTTTTTTTTTGGCTCCTTATCGTTGGGGTTTCCCTTCTAAAAAAAGGGGTTTTTTCTTTTGCACCAAGAAAGTTACAAACAAAAAACAAAAAAAACAAAACAAACAAAAAAAAAAATCAAGGGAAAAAAAGATCCATAATATAAACAAAAGCAATATATAATAATGTTTAAATTCTTTTCATGTTTTAAAAAATACGAAATAAAAACCCGATCCTGTATTTTTTTTCTCTCAATAAAGTGGTTTTCGTAGCATATACAACAAAAACAAAGTGTTTTTAAAAAAAAATTTAAAAAAAAAGGGGGTACACATTTTTCCACGCCGGGTTTCCCCAAAAATTTCTAAAGCGCCCGGGGGGCCTCCCTTTTGGGGTTTTAATTCAACCGCCAAAATCCCACCCCAAACGAGGCCTTTTTGGCCGGGTGCCCTAAGTCCAGAGAAAGGGGGCCAAATAAATTAAAATTAAACCAAAGTGGGGTCACCGGCTTTTTCCCCCGGCCCGAAACAAGTCATTTTTTTTTCAAAAACAAATTTTAAAAAAAGGGTTCCCCTTTAAAAGGGTTTTTGGGAGGTAAAAAAAGAAAATCAAAAAGAAAATTGATGTATACCTCTCTCCTTCTCTCTCTCTTTTTCCTCTCTCTCTCTTTTCTCTCTCCCCCTCTCCCCTCCCCTCCTCTCCCCTCCATTTCCTTTCCCCCTCCCCCTCCTCACCCTCCCCCCTTCTCCCCCCTTTCTCCCTCTCCACCCCTCCCTCTTCTCCCCCTCTCCCCCCTTTTTCCCTTTTCCAAATAAGGATCGTCACTAAGTTTTTGGGGCCTTTTTAAATGAGGGAAATTTTAACCTTTCCCTTACGAAAGGGATAAAAAAAAAAAAAAAAAAAAATTCTCTGTGTTTTTTTTTTCCCAAAGCTCTCAAGACCATTCTTAAATTTTTATGTTTTGTTTAAATACAACAAAAAAGGCATCGTTGTTAAAATCATTTTTTTTCCTTTGTTTTTTCTCTCGTTTCCTGTATTTTTTCTTTCCCTTTTTAAAGGCACAGTCTCAAATTTCCCTAACGGGCCTCAATTTAAAATTGACGTTCTTCACTTTCCCCTTCCCTCTGTATTTTTTTCCTTCAGTTTTCCCCTGAATTTTTTTTCCCTTCAGCTTCCCTCTTTAATTTTTTTTCTTCAGCTTCAGCTTCCCTCGTATTTTAAATTTTCGGGCCAGCTTCCCTTCCCTCTGTGCTATTTTCTTTCCCTTCTCTTACCCCTGTCTGCCCTAATCTGTCATTTTTGCCCCATATTTTAATTTTTTCTCCCTAAAAACCCAAGCGTTTCCGTTTGTTTAACAAAATTATAAAAATCACCCCATAAGGGAATCGCAACAGAAAACCACAAAAAAAACCAAAATATGAAAAAAAAAAGGCGTTTAAAAAGGAAAAATTATTTTAAACAAAACCGAAATTTAAAAGAATTTAAAAAAACCCAGAATTAAATTTTCCGGTGTAAACAAAAAACCACAAAACCAAAAAACAGTTATAAGAAACCCAAAGGGAAAAGGGTATTTTTTTTTTCCCCAAAAAAAAATTTTGCAACGTTATAAATTTTGGAATTTACAAAAAAAAAAGAAGTTTAATAAAAAACTGTTTTCCTCCGAAAAAAAAAATAAACACTTAAATTTTTCCTAAAAAAAATTTCCCTTATATAAATTTTATTTTCCAAATGTTTTTGGTTGCCCAGTCTTTTCTTTCTTACTTATTTTTCCCAAACCCGAATTTAAAAAACCCAAATGCCCGCCTTATACAAAAAATAAAATTAAATTTAAAAAACCCAAAGGGAACACAAACAATTTAAAAAAAAGGGAAAAAAAACAAACAGCGGAAATCCTACATAAAAAAAATAAAAATTTGAAAAGAAAACTAATGGGGGCCCCTATTGGGGAAAGGGTTTAAGGGGTTTTAAAAAAGGGGGGTAAAAAGGAAATAAAAGGATCCAAAAGGACCGGAACTTTAAGAGGAAATCAAAAAAAGCAAAAGAAGCCCACAGACAGCCCCCCTAGTGGTCACTGTCCCCCCTTTAAAACGGGAAACGGGAAAAAAACAAATCCCTGCCCCAATATACCCACCAACAGAAAAAAATACAAAATACAAAACCCTTTCAATAAATAAATGCAAAATTCACCCCAAACCAAAGAAAATCTCGAAACCACACCCAAAAAAAAAAAAATTCAAAAATAAAATGTTTTTTTTGGGGCAAGGGGGAAATCAACTCCACCACCAAAAATACTAATTTTTGAGGGAGGAAATTTGATCCCACACTCTGGGGGGAAAGGGGGAAAAATAAAAAACTGAAACAATGGGAAAGCAAAAGAAATAGTTTTTTAACCCAGAAGGGAAAAAAAAAATTGCCCTCCCCCCCGCCATGCCCCCCCTCAAACCAGAAGGGGTTGGGGCAAACACCCCGGGAAAAGGGAAAAACAAAAATACAAACCCCTTTAGGGAAGGACAGCGATTCCCCCCAACGCCCTCCCCCTTTTTCCCAAATTTTCAGCCAGAGTAAGGTTGAGGCTATGGGCCCTGGGGGGGAAGGGCCCAAAAAGAAATCCAAAAAAAAAAAAAAAAAACCCTTTAAACGGAGAAAGAGCAACCAAAAGAAAAACCAAACCCCCCTTTAAACCCATAAAAAGAAAAAAAAACACAACAAATGCAAAAAATTATAAAAAAACAATAAAAAAACAACAAATTTTTTTTTTTTTTTTTCTTTCCTTCCCCAAACCCTTGAGGGCACAAATGAAATCTTTTTTTTTTTCTTCCAAAAAACCCCCTGGGGGCACAAATAAAACCTTTTTTTTTTTCCTCAAACCCTTGGGGGTAAAAAAATTAAAAACCCTTTTTTTTTTCTTCCTAAAACCCTTGGGTCAAATCTTTTTTTTTAAAACCCCCAAAGGGGCACAAATAAAATCTTTTTTTTTTTTTTTTCTTTTTTTTCCCCGGGGAAACAAAGGGCATTTACCCCCGGTAAAGCGGAGGGGGGGTCACCCACTGTCAAAACTGTCACTCTTGCAAAACCCGCATTCATGAAGCAATTACTCCATACGCACACCCCAATTTTTCCCAAAACACCCAAAAAGACACACCGAATGTTTTTTTTTTCCCTCCCCCCCCCTCCTTCGGGGAAAACCCTTTACAAATTCAAAAAGCAACAACTTGTAAACAGTTTTTAAACCCCTTTTACCCTCCTCCCACGGAAGACAAAAAAACCCCGCACCCCAAGTATCCCCCACCCAAAAACCCGAGAGACAAATAAAATCTTCACCATGTATCCCTTTAAAAACTAAAGGAAAAAATAACTTTTCCGCTTTTTTAAAAAAGCTAGGGCCCTTTCCCACTTTCCGTTACCCCCCAAAATTTCCCGGGCCCCAGGAAATACATAACTCCCCCCGTATCACTGGGGACCCCCCCTTTCCTAAAGAAAAAGCTTCCCTTTTTCCCTAAATTTCCCTTCCTCTGAGAAAAATACATTCCCCCCTTTCGAATTCCCCTGCCTGGAGATACGAGTCTCGACTTCTCTCCCCCCTTTTTCTGTTTTTGGCGAAAGCCCGACTTAAAAATTCTCCTCCCTGGATTTGGTATTGGCTGGGCAAAAACAAAGGGTGTGTTTCCCCACACCATGGCCATCTTAACCACCCAGGGGGTAAAAGATAAAGGGGTGAAGGGCGAAGGAAAGGGGGTGAGGGGTAAAAGGGTAAAGGGGTAAGGCTAAAAACACAATAAGGTTCTTTGAAAGAACCCCGCTTCTCAATTCAACAATGTTTTTTTTTTCTCTCTTTTTTAATTTTTCCCCCCTTAGTTTTCCCCCAAACAATCTATGCTCACCGGGTAATGACGGGTCGCAAAAAACCCACCGTCCGACGGGTTTTCGAGTCTCTGGGCCCACCGAGAACAGGGAAAGGGGCATTCTGGGCCACCCCCCCGCCCCCCCACCCATTTTTTCGGCGAAAGAAAACCCAAATGCCCCTTTCCCTGTTCTCAACAAGTAAGATTTCAATAACTAAAAAATAACGATTATCAACAAAAAAACCCGTACTGCGGTGGGTTTTAACCTTTTTCAATACAATTTTCCCTAAATTTTTTAGTTTCCCAGTTTTTGTTTAAAATCCTGTTTTTTTCCCCGGTCTTTTTTTCAATAACATCATTTCCCACGCAAACTTCTTAAAATAAATCTTTGTTTTTAAATTGAAAAAAAAACTACAGTTTTTAAAACTGTTCTCAAAAAGTCTTTTAAAAACCGAGTTATATTTTCGGGCAAAAATCCACACACTTATCCCAGCAAGCCTTCCGCTGAAAGCTATTTTTCGACAAAGTGTTTCTCTTTTTTAACAAAAGGCTTTTTCCGGGCCGAACATTCATTTTTAAATTAAATAGTGTTTGCTTTCCCCTTTCAAACAGTCATAAAACGGGTTCTAAACACTCATTTCCATTTTTATTGCTGGGAAATTAACAAAATAAAGCCCATCATCTGCCCATATAAACCTTCATTATGAAAGCTTTTTTCCCATTTAAGTTTTGGGCCCAAAAACCACAAAAATTTTAAAAATTTAAAAAAACATAAACTGTTTGTAACAGGCCCGAGGATAAAATTTTTTTTTTTCCACAACCATCTGCCCCAAATCAATAGCAATGAGGATTTTTTTGTCATAAAGTTTAATTTCCCCCCATATTTTATTAACAGAGTTTAATCAAATTTTCATTTTTTATTTTTAAAAAACCTCCCCGTCAAAATTTTTCCCAAGAATAAAAAAACCCCTTTGGGGGAAGGCCTAATGTGTAAAAAATTTAACCCAAAATTAGTCCTTTAAGTTTGTTTCTATTTAACCCAAACATGATTTTGTTGTTTATTTTTAAAGGATTTTTAATATCCTCGCCATTGTGAAGAACGACGAAAACAACTTTAAAGACTTTTTAACGCAAAATTTTTTCCAGCAAATTTTAAATTTCCCTTTTATAAGGCCCATCATTTTCGCCCACAACCCCATCCCTCACCACATTTTTTAAAAGACAAAAATTTTAAAAATATTATTGTAAAACTGTCTCCAAAATTTTTCTGTTTGGAAAAAGAACGAATTTTTTGGTAAAAGGGTTTTTTTTACAACTTTTTTTCTTTTCTTGGGGGAGTCCGTTTTTTCCCAAAAGGGCTTTTATTTAAATTTTCCCTTTTTCGACTATTAACCCGCCCCGGAAATAAATTTACATGTAAAGGCCAGATTTTAAATGCTTTTCTGAAACTTTTTTGGCGGTAAAAAATGAAATTTGGCTTATGAATTCTTTTTTTTTTTTCCCCATTCTAAAGGGGGTTCTAATGCCTTTTGAGGTCGGGTTTTTCGAACTATTTTATTTTTCAAAACTGGCCAACATTATTTGTTTCCCTAGATTGCGTATTTTTCCCTAGTTTGGGAAACCTTTTGTTTCGTCAACCCTTTGCGTTTATAATCACCATCTTTTAAAACCCAAAAACCAAAACCAAAAATTTCCCCAAACCTCACCATCCTGTTCAAAGTCCGAAAACGTCTGAAAGGGTTTTTAAATTCAATTTTTATACACCTCACGGGCCCCTAATGAAACCCGGGTTTTTTCCGGGCCCACGCGCATTTTTTTTTAGTGCGTATTATTTTTTTCCAAAACAATTTTGCGGGTTAAACACTTTTTCACGTTTTTCCCGTTTTGCCCTTTGTTTTTTTTATTTTAAATGTTTCCGGGACCCCCCACAAACTTTTTTTTAAAACTTAAATTGGGAAATTTTTAAAAATTTAAATAATCGAAAATATCTGCTTTCCCTGGGGAAGGGCCCCTTTTAAAACAGTTGAGGCCTTCCCATCAATAATTTTCATCAGTGCCCGCTCATCCAAATGAACAAAAAAATAAATGAAATTTCAAGATCAGCGGATTTTCCCCCCCCAAAAGTAGTTTGCTGGCCCCAAAGCAAAAAACTATGATGGGAAAATTTCTAGTTGTAAAGCCTAACTTTTTAAGCTAGCTCTCAAACAAAAAAGTAAAAAGTTCCCTTCGTCTTAAAAGTTTAAATTTTAAACTTTGTTTTAGATTTCCCATTTTTTAAATTGAGAGTAATGTAAAATTTTACTCATTCTTTTTTTTATTTAAAACAAAACCCTAAAAAACCTTCATTTATTTTTTAACTGGTTTCTTTTTGGGTCCCGCCCTTTAATTTTTGAACTTTAATTATTCTTTTTGGGCTTTGTTTAAATATTAAACCAAACGACTTTGTAAATTTTTCATGGGCGCGGCCGTTCGGGTTCCGCTTTCGTTTTTAATAGCATTTTTCCAAAAAAACAAAGGACGGTCTTGATTGTTATTGTTACAAACTTTTTTTTAAAACAAAAAAAAAAATGAGTGCATTCAAATATACAATGCAAAATTTCTTTTGGGGCCCCCCTACAATCTTAAAAATATAGAAAACTAAATACTTTTGCATTGCTGTGACCCAGACTGCCTTTTTTCAAAAAAAGGGGTATTCTCCATTGAAGAGCTATCAAACCCCCCTATTGAAAAAGAGCACATCCAGAAAGCTTGGTATGCTCCGATGCATTTTTTATCAAAACCATTTAAAATTTTTTGGCTTTTTCCTTGTGCATCAACGGGGTTGTAAGTGGCTATGCCGATCTTTTAAATCACCATGATTTTTGGAGGTCATTTTTCCCCAAATTTCATTTTCTTTTAACACCCTTCACCCCGAAATTTTACTAACTGAAAACACCTTTCCCGGGAATTTACAAACCCTTTTAAAACCCCATTCAGCAACAAAATAGACAAAATTTTTTTGAAAAACTGTAAGGGAATTTTAAAAAATTAACCCCCAAAAAAACAAAACCTTTAGAAAAAAATTTGGGGATCATAATCAGGGCAAAGGCTCATTTATTTTCAGGGCACGCACAAAAAAGAATAATTTTGCCCGGGCGTTTCTCCGTTAAAAATTTGGGTCCCCCCCGGGCCATAAGCAAGAGCAAAAAACAGCAGGGACAAAAATTTATCAAAACCCTTCTAAGGCCAAACTAAGGGGGAAAATAAAAACGAAAAAACGACTCTATTCGAACTTACGTTTGGTGTTTGCAGTTTTCGCAAGCAAAAGGCAAGATCGAGCAAAACGGACCCTTTCTACTGGCTTTGACGCGCAAAAACAATACTTAGAAAATTTTTTAGAGGACGCCTTTAAATTCCCGGGAAATTTCCCTTAAAAGTTTTAAAAAGAAAACCAAAATGTTTTACAATACCAAAAACGAAAAGTAGACTTTCCCTTTTGGGCACGGTTTATACATGCGTTTTTCTACCTCAGACCCCAGGTAGGAAAAAAATAAACTAAAATAATGAAATTCTTATAGCAGGAAAATGAACAAATTTGGGAAAAAAACGAAAAAAAATTTCGAGCCGGGGAATATTACAAGCAGAAAACCCAAACACCCAAAAAAAAGGTAAACAAATTTCCCGAAGCCCAAAACCCCCCCAAAATCAAAAAAAACTCACAAAGCCCCTTTACTCTTTTCGGGGATGACCATGAAAATAAAAAAAGACAGCGCTTTTTCCCTTGGATTAAACTGGCCTGGGGATTACTTGGTTTTTACCCCTTACAAAATTATTAACCCAACTTTAAGAGAACTAATGTTCCAAAAGGGGCTGGGCCATAAACCAACAACTTTGCTTGCAGAAAGAAAAAACCCCCGCTGACAATACTGCCTAAATACCGGAAAAAGCGCCCTAAAGCTTTATTTGGCTAATTTTTTTTAATAAGCCCGCAAGATGATCAACGGGTTTTTTTACCCATGATTTTAAAACAGTGGGTGATGGCGAGGGAGGCATTTAAATTTTTTGACCCCACCGCCCCGGGTAATAGCCCCCCAATGAAACTTATTGAAAATCCAAAACTGAAAAAACGCTTAAAATTTACCCCCCTTGCTCCTAAACAGTGTTCTTATTCTTTTTTCTGCTGGGAACTTGTTTTCCATATAAAATTTTTTGGATATTTTTCCCTATTCCACAGGGGGAATTTCTTAATTGTTTTGGGTTAGTAACACATTTTCTAGTTTTTCTGATTTTTTCTTTTCCCAAAAACTTTTAGCCTTTGGGTTATTCTTTCTTTAATATCATGCCCAAAATTGGGGCGCCCATCACCCCAAACGATTTTTTTTTTTTCTCTTTTTAAATGCCCCATCAAATTTACCCTATTTTTTGCAAAATTTTTTTTTAAATTGGGCCTCTAAATGGTTTTTTAAAAAGTACGATAAAGGGGGCCGTTATTCCGCAAAGGCAAGGGGAATCTTTAATTTTTTTTAAAACGTTTTTCTTCTAAAAACTGTTTTTTTGTTTCTATGAATTTATTAATCGCCTGCTGTTTGATTTAATTTTTTAATTTTCCATGTTTTGCTTTTTGTTTTCTTTGGGGATTTTCTTGTAGTGTGTTTTTGAATTTTTAAGAAAACGCCTCCCCCCCTTAAAATTTTGGGTTTTAGCAATCCCCAAGGCGTTTTTATTTTTCCCACACTGGTCAAATTCCCAAAAATTTAAACCCACGGCTAAAAACTTTGATGGGTCGGTTTTATTTTTAAGCCGAACCCCCCCCAAAATTTTTTCCCCCAAACGTTTTTTTTACAGACAAATGACCCCCTTTTAATTCAAAATCATTTGGGTCAAATAAATTCGGAGTTCTTGACCAAAACTTTGAAAAATCCCTCCGACTGTACTTTTTTAAAAATTTAAACGTTTGCTTTTGAAGCTTTTTAAGGCATGCGTTTAAAAAGGAACTTTTCACTAAAGGGGCTCCACATAAAAAACATCAAAAATCTTCTTCCCCTTTAAAACCCTTTCCAGTTTTTAAAATAATTAACTTTTTTTTTTGTTTTAAAAAAATTCCAGAACAAGTACAGGGCTCAAATTCTAACCCCCCAATAGAAAACAAAAAGGGCCCTTTTGGGCTTGAAGGGAAATAAGGGGAATATTACTGTTCCAAAAAAAACCTTTTTCACTTTTTGATGCAAATCAAATTTTTTTACTGTAAATTTTCCCAAGACCTAAGGGGAAATAAAAGTGATTGTGCCAGGCCCCGGCGCGTCTTTTTTTAAAAAAAGCGCTCAAATTCAAAAAACAGCCCCCAAACCCGGACATTTTGTGCAAATCTGGGGGGGCAACCCTTTAAGAAAATTTCTATAAAACTTGAGGGGCAAAGAAAAATTTTTTTAAAAAAAAGCAGACATATTTTTAACCTTTTCTATTTTAGGGCAAACCCGGGGAAACGAAAGGGGCGACTTGCTTTTCCAAGGGAAGAAAAGAAGAAGCACTAAGCTTAAAAAGGGCCCCCGAACTCGCCTCAGGTGCTAAAACCGAAAAAATTCTGTACAAAAAATTTAAAGCGTAGGAAATCTTTTTTTTCCTTTTCCCATAGATTTTGAGTTTTTTAAAACGCATGCACCATATTTTCCCAAGGGGGCTTAAAAGCCCGTTTGTAAATTTTGAACAAATTTTTTAAATGAATAAAAAAGCTTAAATCAGATCATCAAAAAACCAAAGAAAAAGTACACATTTCGAAAAATCCTTAGATTTTTGACTTTTTTGGGAAACCTTAAATTTAAGAAAGCTTTTTTAAAAACAACAATATCAGCAAAATTTAAACCAAAATATTACGAAAGATTGTTTCCCATCATACAAAAACTCCTAGAACGGGGCAGACCAAAGGGAAATTTTTTATTTTTAGCGCCCGGCAGCAAGATCGTTTAAAAGGTTTTTATTGCTGTGTGGAAATAAGAACCGTTCAAAAGAGCAAGTAAAAAATTTTTTTAATCCTAAAATAACGAAAGTGCAATGTAACAATTGACGGCAGTCCAAAACCAAATTTAAAACGCTAGCGCCTTTAGACCTTATAACCCTTTTGACGAAATAAGAAAATTGTTTGGGGGGGGGGGGGGGTAAAAAATTTCCCAAAAACAGACCTATGTCTAAAGATTTACATCTTTACAGTGGGTTTTAAAACCCAATTATTTAACAACAAAAAACGGTTTTTTGGGTTTACCAAAAGGCAACAGAGGATAAAAAGAGTTTATGGAAGCGGAAAACGTGAGAACCTAATAAACATTCAAAATTTAAAAAAAGAAGAACCGATAAAACCCCCCTTAAAGTACATTTGTTTTTTTTAAAATTTAAGCGCATCTGAAAAAATTCGGGGAAAACGATTAGAATATGTAAAATTTTACTAAAATTTTTTTTTCATTTTAAAAAAAGCATGTCTGTTCGGGTTTTTCCCAAAAGTGCCTAACACCGCCAAAAGAAAGGGGTAAACAGGCAATTCTGCTGCTTTAAGTAAAAAAACCTTCCCGAAAAAAACAAAACCCCAAAATTAAAAAAAACCCCCAAAAACCCAACCCAAAAAATAGAGCAAAACCTTTTAAAATACAGCCAAAAAACCCAAAAGAAGGTATTCCCCGCCTTTTAAGCGTTACATATGTTTAAAACTGGGCCCTCGACTAAACGCTCTATCAGGGAGGAACGAGTTTTTTGGTCCTTTTTAGCAACGGGGAAACCCAAACCCCCAGCTTTCCTCTAGGGGGTTTGTCTTTTTCTCCGTCGTTTCAATTTGCCGTAGGGGCCCGCGAGCAAAAAAATTTAAAAAATAAACTCCAAAAAACAAAACAGCCAAGGGTTTAACTAAAACCCGCTAAACTTAGTTTCCTTTAAGCGATTATAAATAAAACCCTACTGACTCAAACAACACGATTAAGAATTTTTGTCGTTTTTTCAGGCCGATTTTTTAAAGACTATAAAAGACAAAATTTTTATCTTCAAAAAAAAACGAGGGAATTTTTCTCACCGCCAAAACCCCCAGGGAGAAAAAAAAGGAATGCTTTAAAAAAAATTTAAACGAAAACATTTAAAACCCGTTCCCAAACACCACATTAACAACGCCAAAGGGTGTTTATACTTTTGTTTATGAGTCCCAAACACAAAAAGACCATGATAATTTGGGTTTTAATTTAATTTTTTTTTTTTAATTTAAATAAAAATTTTGGGGTTAGAAAAGAAAAAACAGCCATTGGGTAAGATATATGAAGGACAAGACAATTGTTTGAAAGGGAAAGCCGAGAGGAGCGTTTAAACAAGACACTAATGGGTAAAGATTTAGAAGTCATTGACCCAACAAACGAAAAGGGAAAACGTTGTTCAAGCAAATTTTTCAAGTTCCCGGGAAAATAACCAAAAACCCCCCCAGTTAAAAATAATGTTAGCTGTTTTTAAACGACTAGTAAAAATAAAAGAAAAAAATCTAGAAATTGGGGCCCCCAAAAAAACGCAACATTCTTTTTCAAATGACTTAAAAAACCCGTTGGGCAAGAACTCTTTAAAAAGTTTGACGCTGCCGCGAAGAAGCTAAAAAGAGGGGGCCGGTTTTGGGCCCGAGGGGGAAGTCCTAGAAAATTAATTAAACAGGGAAGTTTTCACCGATTGTAGGCAAGGGTTACATTTTCCCTACCATCGGAGTTGGGGTTTTTTTAAAAGAGCAAATTTTAAAAAATAAAAAAAATTTAGACAAAAAATGTTTTTAAGTGGGCGTTCTTGCAAGGGGGCCCCATTTCCGCGAACACCAGAGAAGGGGACTAACTATCGGCAAAAACCCAAAGAACAAACTTCCCAAAGGGAAAAAACCTTTCCCCGTTTTTGTAGACCAAATTGATTCCCTTTGAAGAACAAAACAACCCCAAAAACTGTTAATGTTAAAACATGGGGGCAGGAAAAAAAATTTTTGGGGCCAATTAAATGTCCAAAACAGTCCAACAAAAGGCCAAACCAAAAAAAAACATGTTTTTTTTACACTAAATTTTTTAACCACAGGGCTTTCCCCATTACAAAATTGAAACGCACAATGAGTAGATTATGAGTTATACTACAAACAAACATGCAAAAAAGAATTCTTTCAGAAAATTTTAAAAAAAATTTCCCTCTTGGGAAGCGCGATTTAACATAAAAAAACATTTTAAAAGTTCCCGTAGCTGTAATTTCGAACCCAATTAAAGCCCCCGCCAGGATCCCAAATTAGTTTTAAGAACTGGAAAAGGCTGCAAAATTCTCCCCCTACTAGTTTTACGCAGACTTTGAGTCCCCTTATGTTCCTTATAAGGGCCCCACCACAAAAACCTCGAAAAACATCTTTAAAGATAATCCCCTCAGATTTGTTTTAATTTTTCCCTTTATTATTTTGGGCGGATGGGGGTATTTCAGAAACCAGAATTTATAAGGACCAGATCCCGCCGAAACAAACTTAAAACGCATGCAGCAAGGCGTAATTTATTGGGTTTTAAAAATCTAAACTTATCTTTAAATCATAATGGCGCCTGAAGACCAACAAAAATAAAGACTCGCCCGCATTTTGGGTTTGCGGTTTAGACTAAGCCCAAAGTGTAAACCCCACATTTAAAAGCCCCCCTCAAATTAAAATGGGGAATATTTTGAGGTGCACCAAAAAAAAAAGCAATCTTTAACTAAAGTTTTAAAACCCAAAACAGGGAACTGCCCAACTTCTTTCATAACCCTTCGAGGGTTTCGACTCCATCTTATTTGCAAGCAGTAACCAGCGCCTTCCCGGGTACATGCTTCACAGTCATCAAAAAAACATTTGTTTCCCCTTTAAAAAAACATGTCTTTCTACCCACTCTAAGCCCAAAACCCTGAAAAAGGGCCCTTAGAGCACTGGTATGTCCCTTAAAGTCCCCGCCCAATAACGGAAAAAAATTTGAAACCCCAACCCCCGTTAGAAAAGGGGGGGTTTTCCACCCCTTTTGGGGGTACATGAAAAAATTGGGGGAAAGGGGTTTACCCAAGACACACTTCCCCCTAAAGGGGGCGTTCCTTTTTTTAAGCTTAGAGGGAAAAGGGCATCAGTGATTCTGATTTCCAAAAAGCCGAGATGCTTGGCAGAATTTTGATTGAAAACGATGGAGACTATCATGATAAACTTGATGGCCCTGTATGTTTTTTGGGGGGACTCTTTTAAAATTAAGAAACCTGCATGAAACAAAATACCTGGATCCTCGCATTACCCTTTCTTTCGCCTTGGGGGGATTTGGGGCGCTTTTTAAAGTTTACTGGGTACCGATTATTTTTTTTTTCTGAAACCCACCAATGATTTAGATGATTGAAAAAAAGGGTTGCGCGGGGGAAATTTGTATGGGGTCGCAAACCTTTTCTGTAAACAAAAAACAAATACTTTGGGTCCCTTTTGATCCGAGTAAAATCAACAAACTCATTATTAACCCCAAACCAAACTGTATGGAAGGGGAATGGCGCAATCACTTCCGTTACGGGAAATTTAAAAAAGTACACAGGTACGAAAAAAATTCAAAAGGCATTTAAAAAAGGGTTTGGGGAGTTTTAAAAGCCTGAACAACAGCGCGGGTACATTCTGAAATTTACTTAAAATATCCCATGAACTCCCCTTTACCTGCAAATACTAACCCTTAGCACAGAAAGCTAAAGAAGGATCCAAGAGACCGCCTAAACTTTTGCCTAATTTTTCGGGGAAAAAAAAAATTATTCTGTCATTAAAGACTTTTACAATTTTATTTAAGACAGGGTTTAAAACACTTTAAACGTATAATTTCTTTTTGACCAAAAACAGTTTTCATGAAACCAACAAACATAAGAAAACCCAAAACTTAGAACTAAATCCACAATGCCTCAGAAAAAGACTTTTTTAAATGATAACAACACTTTTTTGGAAAAACTATGGGAAATCCGCACAAAACCAAAAAAACAGATTGGGCACCAAAAAGAATGAAGCAATTTAAACTACTTCAAAAAACCCAATTAACAAACTTTAAAAAAATTTTCCCTGATCACTTTTTTTTTATAATATAAAAAAAAAAAAAAGTCAAATTGGGGCCCCCAAACCCGTTTTTTATTGGTTTTTCTGTTTAAAAAAATCAAAGTTAAATTTGAGAGATTTTTTTTTATGACTACTTTAAAACCCTCGTAACCGAGTCCCGAGTTACTTTAAAACAATAAATATATTTTTGTTATAGATATCCCAAAGAAAATAAACTAAAACATGGAAAAAGAAGTAGCAAAATTTTTTGCGGGTGGTTTTAAAAACCCCAAACCCAATTTTCCCTAAAAAATTTGCCTTTGCCCTTCCCAAAACTAAAAAGAAAAGGGTTTTTAAAAAGGGGGAAAAGGATGGGAAATTTTCTGGAAAGGTTTAATTCCCAAAGGGGTTTTGGGGGGTTAAGGGGGGGGAAAAATGTACAATTTTTGAGCCAGGGAAAAAAATCATTAAAGAACCAAAGGGAATATCCGCACGGGGGGTTTTTGGGGGTTCAAACTTTTTCACATGACAACTACAAAGAACACTGTTTTTGGGAATTAAAGACTTTTCCAAAACCCTACCCAAAGTAAAATGGGGGGATCTAAATTTCAGGAAAATTTAACACAATTTTTGGGGGAAAAAGGTCAATTTGATAGAACAAAAAAAACGGGTTTTTTGTTAATCCGGATTTTCCCTATCAATCGGGGAACTTTGGGGGGAACCGTAAAAAATTAAAATTTAAACGGAACGTTTTCTGGGGGGATTAATTTTGCATTTTTCCTTTTTCCGTCTTTTGGAAGGGTTTTGTTTGTTTGTTCAGTTTCTCGTAAATAATAAAACCGGGGGGATTCATCTTTACAAATTTTTTTAAATTTTATATGGGTCAAAACCCCCCAAAAATGGTTTGGTTCCCCTGATGCGAGGTCCCCTTCTTCTCTCCCCCGGGAAATAAAGGTACCTTTCTTTCAAACCAAACGGGAATATTTCTTGGGGTTTCTGGGGTCCTTTAGCAACATTTATTGTTTTTTTTTTTGATTGCTTGTACTGGTTTTAGCCCTTTAAATTTTTTCATTAAATTCCCCTTGCGCGCAAAACTGAGGGCAGTCTTCTAACCCATTCTGTGTTCAGAATTGTCAATCACTCCCCGGATACTGGTAGGAGAAAAGTCTTTTGGGTAACTTTTTGTTTAAAAATTTTTAACCCAAAGCCTTGATCGGAAAACCCCGGAAAGGGCCCCTTTTAATGGGAAATCTATGTTTCAAAAAATAATTGATTCACTTTTGGGCCCTTTTAAATTTTTTTCCATATCGACTTGAAACATGCGAGGATAATTTTGGCCCTTCGTTTTGGGAATCATTTTAAAAACGACAGCAAAAAGGGAAAGCAAACCCTTTTTGTTAATGGTTTTAGCACTTTATACTTTAAAACAAAGCAAAGACTGTAAGTGCGGGACTTAAATCTTTTTTGTCTAATCCTATCAAGGGGAAAAAATAGAAAATCCAAATTTAAAGGGGGCCCTTTGGGGTTGTATTGACAAAGGTGTCTCTGTATTTGCCTTGGTGCAGGTAAATAAATTTTCCAAATCCTTTTTTAGATAACCCCTTTTTGCTGTTTGGTTTTACAAACACCTCCCCCTTGCTAGCTTTTTGATTTCTGTGATGGCCCCTTTCCCAAAAACCCCCTTTTGGGGGAATAAAAAGATTTTGGTTTATTTTTTAAATTCCCGCCAAAATTATTGCAACCAAAAAACACGACGGGCATGCCCAAAAGACAATAAAAGCGATTTTTTGCATCTTTTGGTTTTTTTTGATGGTTTTATAAAAGTCCCTGAATTTTGGGGGGGGCAATTTTTTCGATTGGTTTGGGCCCGTTTCTTTTAATATTGTTTTATTGCTTGATCAAAATTTTTTAAATGTGTAAGCTGCAGGGCCCCCGCTTTTTAGGTGTCCAAAAAATAAAAATCAAAATGCTTTAAGTCTCTGCCTTTCATAGGGGCTTGTGCAACTGCTAGTTTTTCCTCCAAAGCTTTGTTATGTCTTTTTTTTCTCGCTTCATTTCCCCCCCTTTTCAAATGCGAAATTTCTGCCGCTTTTAAAACAAAAAGCAATTCCCCCACAGCCCCCGCCTAACAATTTTTGCGAAATGAAACCATTTTTTATAAATGTATTTTTTTTTACAAATTTAAAAATTTTAACCCGGAAATTTTTTCCTTGGGTTAACTAGAAAATTTTTTTCGTACAAATGAACTGCAAAAAATACAACAGTTTTGCTGAATCCCAAAGGCCCAGGGTTTTGCCAAATCTGCTGGTTTAATTTTTAAAAAGGCTTTTTTCCGAGGGATTTTATAAACCTCACTTTGTCCTCCCAAAAACCCGCAAATGGTATACAAGGGTTTCAATGTTTTTTTCGGGGCTCAATTTTTTTTAAAATAAAATAAATTTTAAAATTTTTAAAAAACATGAACAAGGGTGATCTCCTACAGCAAAAAGGGACCTAAAAACCCTTTCCCCAACAAAGAAAAGGGCCCAAATTGAATCAACCAATTTTGCCCAAAAAAGGGGAAAAATTTTATTCTTTGGGAAACGGTGGAAAAACCAAAAAAGTTCCTCGGGAAATGAATTCAGCATTGAACAAAATTCCAAAAGATTCTCCCCCCCAAGACATTTTAAAGTATCAAAACAGGTATGAAGCCCCAGCTGGGGTCTAGAAAAGGGGAAAAAAGGGGGGCAAAGGTTCTTTTTTTTAAAACTAAACTAATCATTTTAAATTTCTCCCATTGATTCTGAACAAGGGAAAACTTGGGATAATTTTAAAGCAAAATCCCGTTTTAAAAAAAGTCATTGAAATCTCCCAGGCTGTGATCTATATTACAGATTTGGGAAAAGTTTTCGGGGGTTAAAACATGGGGTTAATTTAAATTTTAATCATATAGATTTTATTTTTCCCTTTAAAAAAACGATCGGGAAAAACAACAGAAAACCCGAAAACACTGAAACCGGGGGAGAAAGTAACCCAAAAAAAGCTGAAACACGGAGAGCATTAAAAAACCTGGCGTTGTTTTAAAAACCGGAAGAAAATTACAGAGTGGAACAACAAAAAAAAAATGTTCCCGCATTTTAAAACTTAAAAACCGCCCGCTCCGAACAAGTTGATTCAATGCCAGCTATAAAAACTCCCTGGATACCAAAGGGCCCCCCAAAATCTTCAAGGGAAAATAGAACTTAAAAAATTTTTCCATTTTTTGGGGCCAATTGGGTGGGTGTTTTTTGGGGGGGATTATTTTTGGGTAAAAATATATACACAATGGGGAACAGAAACGAAAAAAGTTAAAACAACCCCAACCCCTTAAAAACAGAAAAAGACAAATGCACGCCCAAAAAACCCCCCAAAAACCCAAACAACATTTTGATTTCCCTTTAAAATGGGAAAAATTTTTAAAAAATTTTTTTTTTAAAAAAAAATCATGGCGGATTATAAAATGATAAAAGGGAAAAAAAAAAGACATAAGTCTAAAAAAGACATTTCCATAGACCAGAAATTTTAATTTAATGTGGTTTTCTTTTGGGTGTAAAAACTTCATTAAAAAATTACAGAGAACGCCCGAGAAGACATTCTCAACAATGAAAGCGTTTTTTTTTTTAGGCTTTTGTGTAAATATCCCTTTTAAAATCTAAATATTTAAGATAAAAACATAGATCTTAGGTTCTTAGATCTTAGGTTAACTTTAAACAACTTTATTAAAAAATTGCCCAAGAACTTGCCTAAGAACTTGTGAATGACTTTGAGGAAAAAAAGACTTTAAATGACTTAGAATAACTTAATAAGAACTTGTGAAACTTGAGAATGACTTAAATTTAAAACTTTTGGGAAAACTTTGAGGATACTTGTGAATACTTTTAGGATGACTTGTAAATGACTTGAGAATTTAAATTTAAATTTAAAAACTTGTGGGTGACTTGAGTGTGCAAGCGTGGGGGGAGGGGGGGGGGGGGACTGTGCGTGGGGGGGGGGGGCATCGTGGGGGGCCGGACAAAACAAACAACAAAACCCACAATAGCCAGTCCAGGGTTTTGGGGGGGGGGGACGTGCGTGGGGGGGCAGGAAAAAACACACAAACAACCCAAAAAACAAACAAGAATTTAAAATACCGGGGTGTGTCCCGCGCGCAACCTCAATCAACCCCCAAATTAACAAAATAGGGGCGTTTTGGGCCCATTTTGCCCCCTGACTTTTCTGGTGCTGCCGCGCTTTTTAGTCAACATAAAATAGGGCTTTTGGGGCCCGTTTCCACCCAGCTTTGCAAAGGGGCTAACGTCATTGGAGCAAGCGAAACCATTTGGTTGTTTGGGGCCCAGTTTTTCTCTGCTCCTCTTTTTTCTCAACCAACTTGCAACTGCTATGGGAGAGTTTTCAGCAAATTTCCTTGGGGTGGCCCACTTTTAAAGGGGGCTCTAAACGCCAGTAAATAGTACATCCTCCCTTTTTTAAAATTTTGGAAACATTATATGAAAAAGTTTCGGCCACACACAAATCCTCTCCATACTGGTGATTTTACTAAGGCGCCTAACCCCCCCCAGTTTTGGGCCCGAAAACCCCCCAAAATCGCCTCCAGTTGCATAAGTTTTAAAAATGGTTTTGGGGTTTTTTTTTCAAAATTTTATTTAAAAACGATTTCCTAGCTTTGGAAATTTTTGGGTAGTTAAAAAAACACACAGAAAGTTGAATGAATTTCCTCCATAACGAATCAACAAGTTCAAACCCCGTCTTAAAAAAAAAAACGCCATGTTTGATGCGTTTTTTGGTTTTTTAAAAAAGACTTTTGGGGTTCTCAAGCCAACGCCCCCAAAAATCCAAAAGCGGATGAATTTTGCTTTTTTTTTGTTTTAAACAACCAAGCGCCGCTTTTTAAAAAAAAAAGCACTCATCAACAGTTAAACACTTTTATAAATTTGCCTTCATCTTTTTTAATGTCCTTTCATTTCCTTTAACCAACAAAAAATTGAAGATTTGTCTTCATTTTTTCCCAAACAGGGCGGTTCACCCTTTTTTCCTTTTTTTTCCACCCCTAGGAAAGCAATACTTCTTTTTTGGGTTTCCCCGGTTTAAAAAGGGAAAATGCTTCACCCCGATTCCTTTTTTTTAAAAAATACTCTTTAAAAAGCAGTTAAAGTAAAACTTGGGGATCTTTAATTTGCCCAATTCTTTCCCAGTAAAACCCGGGGGTCACCATTTTAGAATAACACACCAAGCACAGAACACAGCGCAATAAAAAAAAAGTCTTAAATCGTCCCCGGGAACAGTAGAAGAATGAGGAAACCGGTTGGGAACTGTCATGTGACGCTTAAACCCGCGCCCCACACGGGGGAGAAGATTCGAGAATCTGAAATCCCTATTGGGGCGATTCGCAGGGGGCCCCGCGGAGGGAGTGGGGGGAGGGGGTAGCAGGCGGGAGTAATTTAATTTTTTTTGCCTCTCAAATTTTTCGTTTAGTGTGAGGCGCGCCGCGCGCGGTATGAGTGTCTGTCTCTGCCGTCACGTCTGCCTTTCTGTCCCCCTCTTTTTGGTGTGTGTTGTGTTTTTGTGTGTGTGGTGGGGGGGGGGGGGGGGGGGGGGGGGGGGGGTGGGGTGTGTTGGGGGTGGGGGGTTTGGGGGGAGGTTTGGGGGAGGGGTTGGGGGGGGATGTGGGAAGAGAGGAGGGGGGTAGACCAGTCAGGAAGGGGAAAACAGAAAAGTATGCGAAAAAATGTTTGTGGTGTTTGGGTTGTGGGTTGTTGGGGGGGGTTTGGTGTTGTGTGTTGGTTGTTTGTGTGTGTGTTTTGTGTGTGTGTGTTTGTGTGTGTGGTGTGTGTGGGTGTTTCCCGCCTCTCTGTCCTCCCGTCTGTCTCTCTGTCTCTCTTCTTTTGCCGTCTGTCTGTCCCGTCTTTTCTGAGGGCAAAAATTTAACCCCTTTGGGTTTTTCTCTCTCCCCTCCTCCCCAGGCGCAATTAACTAAACCCCGGGAAATAAAACGGATACCCCGGGGCAACCCCCGTGTAAATGGGGGCGTTCACCAAAACCCCGCTTTTTCCCCCGCGTTACTCCCATGGAATGTTTTTCATTTCCCGGGTACTCTCGAAAACTTTAGTAAAAAATATTGAAAAACGGGTAACCCTACAAAAGTATTTCTCTTTTCTTTCAAGAAAAAGGGGAAAGGGGGATTTTGGGGTTTCTTTTCCCCCCGAAAAATGATTAGGGGGGAATTGGGCCCCGAAAGCCCCTTTCCCTGTTCTCTCCCTCTGCTGGGTTAAAACTGACTCTTTCCTTCCCCCCCCTTTTTCCTAGTGGGGTGAAAAAATCCTTTTTCAAAACACAAAAAAACCCCACCTTTCCTTACCAGCCCTTTTTTAAACTACACTCAGTGGGCCCCTTTTTACCCCAAAGACCAATTCGTTTCCTAATGAGTCATAATCAAAATTTTTTTGGGGCGCCCGCAAAACAAATTTAAGCCACAAAAATTTTTCCTTTAGTTGTGGCAAAGGGGAAATGATTCATTCACTAACTACATGTGATGGAGCCCTCACATCCTTATGTAGGCTACGGCACATTACAGTCCTTCCCCAAAAAATTTACAAAGTTTTCAAAATTCCCTTATGTTTTTTTGTAAAGCAAAAAAAAAAAAAAGTAGGACAAAAATTTGTGTTTGTAAAGGAAAAAAATATTTTTATACGACCTATTTTGTGGCAAACATTTTCTGCTTTTTTTGTCTATTTATGTGCACATCCCAAAACAAAAATATATTTCACGGTTTCATACAAAAATTACTACAGAAGGGCCCTTTCCCTGCTCTCTCTCTCCCCTCTCCTCTCACCCTCTCCTCTCTTTTCCCCTCTCTCTCTCTCCCCTCCAATCAACACACACACACACACACAAAAACACACACACAAACACCACCCGCACACAACACACACACACACACACGTCAAAAATTGAGCTCATCGACTCAGAAGTTAGGCGGGGGGATCACATCGGATTACTTTCAGACAAACCCCAGACAGGGGACATACTGACAGGGATGGTACTGGCAGACTGCAGGGAGAACGACCCGACAGAAATCAACCCGACAAAACCCGACTGACAGGTTTTAACGAAAGATCCCTCAAAAGCTTCCCGAGAGGGCTGTGGGGGCGCAAAGCCCAAAACAGGGACAAACAGAGGAAGGGAGCCCCCGCGGAAGAACGGTACAACACCCGCGGAGGGGGCTTTTTGTTGAAACAGCGCTAGTGTTGAAAAAAAGTTTATCGTTAAAGGGGGAGGAAATGAAAGAGTGGGTTTCTTCTCAAATCGGGCAAATATGTAAACCAAAAGGGGGAAATTTCTGCTTCTTTTTTTTCTATTTTTTTTTTTTTTTCGATTTTTTTTTTTTTCTTCGTATTTTTGCTTTTTGTGTTTTTCTCACATTTTCCCTTTTCCACCGTTTTCTTTCTTTTTCCCCCTCCCCCCGGGGATTACTCCCCCCGCTTTCTTCTACACAAACTGTACCCATTTTTCACACCCCCTCAATCCCTGGGAGCAATCAATAACAGGTCGTTTGTCAGCAACGACCAAAAAGGGGAAAACTGCAAGGCAGCTGAGGCCCCTTCCCGGGACCCTTCCCCGGTATCTGTACTAATTTAAAACAAAGGGTAGAACACCAACCTCAAAGCTTTCCCACGAAACGATAATTGCTTAATCAAGGAGGGTGCGTCGTTTTGTGCCTTTCCCTTTTTGGGGCGCCATTACCTCCATCCACCATTTCCCCTTTAAAATTTTCTTACCCGCAACTCGATATGAAATCAACTCGGGATAGAAAGGAAACTTAAATAAAAATTCAAGTCCCCCACGAAAAAAACGCATACAAACCCCGGTGGAAAATTTTTAAAGATGACAACCGAATGAGGTAACGAAGATGATCTTTGGGGATCCCTGATCTGAGACGCGTTACAAAACTGTAAACCAAAGCTTCGTTTCATGATATCCCCCCCGTCAACCAGGCCAAGAAATTGACATCCCGCAGTGTTGGTCAGGGAAAACTCAGCCCAAATTTTCAAAAATGCATAATAAAAAACCCACTTGTGGGTTTCCCGTCTTATTTCCCGCCCCCTTCCCCATTTGCATTTTGGGTGTTATGGGGGGAAAAAAACCCCGGGGGGAACCGGTTGAATGAGTTTCTAGCATACGAATCAGACATGTTCACCTGCGTCTTAAGAAATAAACGCCATGTTTGATGCGTTTTTGTTTTTTAAACATGACTTGGGCTGTCTCAAGCAACGCCCAAAAATCAACGCGTGATGAATTGTTTTGCTTTATTTTGTTTTATCAACATAGCGCCGCTTTTTAAAAAAGAAAGCATCTCATCAACAGTTTAAACACTTATTATAATTAGCCTCATCTTGTTCGGTAATGTCATTTTCATTTCCTTGAACCAACAAACCTTGAAGATAGTCGTTCATTTCCAAAGCAGTCGGTTCACTTTTTTCTTTTTCTCCACCCTCTAGGAAAGCAATACTTCTTTTCGGTTTCGGCGGTAACGAACATGCTTCACTGATTCTTTTTTTAACAAATACTCTAACATGCAGTTAAAGTAAAACTTGTGATCTTGAATAGCACAATTCTGTTCCTCAGTAAACCGGCTCACCATTTTAGAATAACACACCAAGCACAGAACACAGCGCAATAAAAAAACGTCTTACTCGTCCGGTAGTCAGTAGAAGAATGAGGAAACCGGTGTTGGTAACTGATCATGTGAGCGCTTTAACAGCGCCCTCACACGGCGGAGAAGATTCGAGAATGCTGATGTCATATGGCGCGATGCGCAGGCCCAGCGTGAGGGAGTGGGGTGAGGGGAGTAGCAGGGCGGCAGTATTGATTTTTTAGCCTCTCAGTTTGTCGGCAGGTGTGAGGCGCGCGCGCGCGCGTGTATGAGTGTCTGTCTCTGCCTGTCTGTCTGTCTGCCTGTCTGTCCGTCTTGTGTGTGTGTGTGTGTGTGTGTGTGTGTGTGTGTGTGTGTGTGTGTGTTGGGGGGTGGGGGGTGGCGGAGGTGGTGGTGGAGGGGTTGGGGGTGCATGTGTGGAAGAGAGGAGGGAGGTAGACAGCAGTCAGGAAGGTGACACAGAAAAGTATGCGAAGAAGTGTGTGTGTGTGTGTGTGTGTGTGTGTGTGTGTGTGTGTGTGTGTGTGTGTGTGTGTGTGTGTGTGTGTGTGTGTGTGTGTGTGTGTGTGTGTGTGTGTGTGTGTGTGTGTGTGTGTGTGTGTGTGGTGTGCCCGCCTCTCTGTCTGTCTGTCTGTCTCTCTGTCTCTCTTCTCTGTCTGTCTGTCTGTCTGTCTGTTCTGAGGGCAACTTAACCTTAGGGTTTCTCTCTCTCTCCCCAGGCTGCAATTAACATACCGCGAAGTAATCGGATAGCCTGGTGCACCACCGTGTATATGGCGCGTTCAGCCACAACTGCTTTTCCCTGCGTTACTCTATGGGAATGTGTTCAGTCCTGGCTACTCTCTGAAAACTTTAGTAAATTAGTATTGAAAACGGATAACCCTACACAGTATTACTCTTACTTGTCAGAGAACAGGGAAAGGGCATTCTGGGTTACTTTCGCCCGAACTGAGTGAGGGCGGAAGTGGCCCAGAATGCCCCTTTCCCTGTTCTCTCCATCTGCTGGGTTAAAACTGACTCTTTCCCCCTTCTCCTAGTGAGTGCTACTCAGTGTTCAAAACACATGACCAGCACCTTACCTTACCAGCCCTTGTTAAACTATCACTCAGTGGTCACTTTCCACCCAATGACCACATTCGTTTCCTGAATGAGTCATACTCACAATTATTTTGGGGACGCCCGCTACACTAGTCAAGCCACATGAATATTCTTCCTTTAGTTGTGGCACGGGGAAATGATTCATATCACTAACTACATGTGATGGAGCGTCACATGCCTTGATGTGAGGCTACGTCACATGACAGTCTTCAAATTTCACAAAGTTGTTCAAAATTCCTCTTTATGTTTTTATGTAAAGCACAAAAAAAAAGTAGGACAAACAGTTGTGTCGTAAAGGAACCAATATTATCTATACGACCTAGTCTGTGGCAGGCATTTCTGCTTTTGTTGTCTATTTATGTGCACATCAACACAAAAGTATATTACACGGTTACATACAATAATGACTACAGAAGCCACTTCCGTGCTCTCTCTCTCTCTCTCTCTCTCTCTCTCTCTCTCTCTCTCTCTCTCTCTCTCTCTCTCTCTCTCCAATCAAACACACACACACACACACACACACACACACACACACACACGCACACACACACACACACACACACGTCAAAAGTTGAGCTCAGTCGACTCAGAAGTGTAGGCGGGCATCACATCGGATTACTTCAGACAAACACAGACAGGTGGACATACTGACAGGTATGGATAGGCTGGCAGACTGTCAGGCAGAACGACTGACAGATATCAGCAGACAAGCAGACTGACAGGTAGAGCGAATGATACCTCTAGACGCTTCCTGAGAGGACTGTGGGGGCGCAAAGTCAACACAGGTGACAAACGAGAGGATGGGAGACACCGCGGAACGAACGGTAGCAACACAGCGGAGCGGCTTTTTGTTGAAACAGCGCTAGTGTTGAAAAAACAGTTTATCGTTAAGGAGGAGGAAATGAAAGAGTGGTTTCTTCTCATATCGACAAAGTATGTAAACAAAGGAAACTTTCTGCTTCTTTTTTTTTCTATTTTTTTTTCTTTTTCGATTTTTTTTTTTGTTCTTCGTATTCTTGCTCTTGTGTTTGTCTCACATTCCGTGTCCACCGTTTTCTTACTTATTCCCCCTCCTCCCAGAGGCATTACTCCCACGCCGGCTTTCTTCTACACAGCTGTACCCAGGTATCACACCCCCAGCATCGTAGTCCACTGGGAGCAATCAATAACAGGTCGTCGTCAGGCAACGTACCAGAGGAGACACTGCAAGGCAGCTGAGTCACTTCGGTAGCGTTCAGCGGTATCTGTACTAATGTAACACAGGCTAGACACCAACCTCAAAGCTTCCTACTGATGACGATAATTGCTTAATCAAGGAGGCTGCGTCAGTTTGTGCCTCCTTTTGGAGGGCGCCATTACCTCCATCCACCATTTCCAATAAACTTGCTTACACCGACAACTCTGATATGAACTCAACGTCGGTATAGAAAGGAAACTGAAATAAAAATTCAAGTCACCACGAAAACAGCGCATACAGAGCCACGGAATGTGAGATGTTTTACGATGATCAACTCGAATGAGGATAACGAAGATGATGCTTTGGAGATCCATACTGATCTGAGACTGCGTGACAAAACTGTATCCACGCTTCGTTTCATGATATACCCCGGCGTCAACCAGGCCAAGATATAGACATCTGCAGTGTTGGTCAGGAAATCTCAGCAATATTTTCAAAGTGCATGAATAAAACTCGACTGTGTGGTTCCAGTCTTATTTCAGCCCATTCCACATGTGCATTTGGCTGTATGGGAGTCAACGGGGACCGAAAAATCACACCCCTTGCTGTAATGGAGCTCGAACCCACGACCTCCCAGTCCGAAAGCCCGAGATGCGAACCACCACACTATAGTGTGACTGTATTCTCTAACAGTGATCATAATCATTTATTGTCGCTGTCAGAAGACTGTTTGAAAACACACTTGCTTCTTGCCCAACCCTACACAGATGTTTTGCTTTGTCCGACTAGCGTGCAATTTGATAAGGATACCTTTGTAATCTGGCTTAAAGTGCTATATGAAGAGCATGCTGTACTCAAGGTAGCTGTTTGAGTGTTTTCAAATCGACAGCTGCTTTGCGTGTTATCATACAGACAGCTGCTTTGAGTGTTTTCAGATCGACAGCAACAACCTCCGCTGACCATTAATCCTCTGCATAGTGTTCTCTAATATAGCACCACAAGTGATCTGTTCAGTGCATTTGAGTTCAAGTTGTAATCAATGTTCAAACAGGGATTGGTCTCGTAAGAATTGCGTAGGCATAAGTATAAAACCTTACAAGGCAATGAACTATATGTGAACGTAAATCATCAAAAATTGCTGAACGGAGGAAGAGAACGAGATCAACTCCAGTCCATCGTATGGGTGGATCTGGCAAACCTTAAAACATTGTAAAAAAAAACAAAACATCTGCATCAGATTGAAAGGACATGCCCACTGACATGACACTGGCGTCCTTCTAGTTCTTGTATCTAGAGAGTACTTCCATATAAAAGACACATTTTTATGCACTGATATGTGTCCAGAATGATTAATTTCCATAATCGCGGTAGATCCGTGGGGTTGACAGAGAGCGAGACATATAGACAGACAGATGGACGTATAGACAAAAAGACGGACAAAGAAGGGAAGGGAAGGGGGGAG
>CM031596.1:71682485-71697485 GCA_018398815.1 Conus ventricosus | reverse complement strand
AAAACAATAAATAAATAAATAAATAAATAAACCAAACCCTCATGTAAAACCTAGAAAATTACAAATGGTTTTGATATGGGAGAGAACAGTGATAGGTAGGGGACGGATGAAGATGGTCCTTTCGTATATTTTATGTAGATTTAGTAGTAGGTAAACGATTAACTCACTTAAAAGTAACCTCATAAGAATGAGAAAATAAATGTAAGACACTATAAGTACTTACTTATTGGACTCTTTGATAAAGAAAGAAAGAATTCATAGGTTAATACTAGTGATTCAAAAATATTTCTAATTGTATATGTAGAAAGCATGGGTATGATTTGTTTGATAGCGGCACATGAGATAATAATATAATATTGTGTGTGTGTGTGTGTGTGTGTGTGTGTGTGTGTGTGTGTGTGTGTGTGTGTGTGTGTGTGTGTGTACTTGTGTGTACCCATGCATGCATGTATGCATGCACGTTTTGTGTGTGTGTGTGTGTGTGTGTGTGTGTGTGTGTGTGTGTGTGTGTGTGTGTGTGTGTGTGTGTAGGAGTAAAGGGAGAGAAATTGATTAAGTATCTTGATTGACCTAAACTAAAATCTCATATATAAAGCGCATGCTTTCTGTCTGTCTGTCTGATTGCCCGTCTGTCTGTCTGTCTGTCTGTCTGTCTGTGCATGTATCTGTGTCTTGTCTTTGTTCTTCCTTATATAAATCCACAGTGATTCATTAGCTTACCGAGAAGATCAAGACTGAATCATTTTGTGGTAGCTAGTCGCATTGTTCGTTATTTCTTATGCGACAAAATGTGCGAATACATAGCAAAGCTACGTCAGGATTCGGAGCAGTAAGGGAAAGGGGAAGGGGGAGGAGAGGACGGGGGAATCAGGGAGACACAGGGAGAACACAAAGGATGGGGAGTGTTGGGGTAGAGGAGCGGAAGGGTCGAAAGGGCGAAGAAAAGACACCCGATAGTTATGGTAAGGTGGGACAAGGAAAATGGAGCAGGGAGGACAGGGTGATGGAAGCGGTAGGGGGAATTGCGAAAGGGGTAGAGAAGGGACAAGGGGATAGGAGGGACAGAACAGGGATGGGGGGGGGGAGGTATAAGTGGGAACAGAGTTGGGAGAAAGGAGGATGTGAAGGAGACATAAGGTGAAGTGGAGAGGACAGGGCGAAGACCGAGGGGACAGGGGGATATAAAAGTGGAAAGGGGAGGGACGTACAAATCTAAGCTTCCATCTGATCTTCAAATTTGGCGTGGCGAATTCTTCAGCGCAGTGGACATAGCAAGAGCAAGAGCGAATCGCTTTGGGGCTATACTGGTGCAATAGATCCATTATTGATGCGACAAACCAATACACTATATTTTAGTGAGGATTCGTGGTGGAAGGGTAGAAATGGGGATGGGGGAAGGGAAGGAGGAATGGACGGAGCGGAAGGTGTGCTGGAAGAAAAAGGAGAAGGGGGAAGGAAAGAGCGAGGGGACGTGATACGACAGGGAAAAAAGGAAAGGACGGGGGAGTGAGGGGGAGGGGAGGAGACGGGGAAGGGAAGGAGGAAGACGGGAGGGGTGAGCGAGGCGTGGAGGGGGAAGGGGGTGGGGGAGCATGGGAACGGTGGGAGGCCTGTCTTTTTATGGGACATCTGGAACACGGCCGACTAACCTCTCACACCGACCAGAGCTCTACAAAAGATGCATTGGTGATGGACTGGGACCCACATCCATGCCAGAACAAGACCTCTGCAACTTTCTCAACTTTGCTCTGACCTTCCATCAATCCATCATATTTACCCACACCATTCCACAGTCGGTCAACTTCCTAGACGTCACCATCTCCCTCAAAGGTGGACTGCTCAGCCGCACCACAGCTGTATCCAGAACATCTGCCCTCAAAACCTAGCCTCCAAAAGAGACGGACAGACCCACCGTCTTCTTCCTTTTCCATCCACATACTCTCCTCGTTTGCAGGATCCTGAAGTCCAACTGGCAGATAGTAGAAAATCACACACTTTGCCTTTGACACCACACCAATGGTCACTTTCAGACGCGACAAAAACCTCAAAGACATACTTGTGCGCTCCAAACTGAACAAAATCTCCACACCTAAGTCAGCAGATACTTTCTCTTGCTCAAAACCCAAATGCAAAATCTGCCCTCTCACCAAACCAGACACGATACTACATGGCCCCCAAGGCTCATTCACAACTAAACGTGCATTTTACTCCTCAGAGCCGCAAACTTTTGTGTACGGTACACACTGCCAGCTGTGTGGTAAGATCTGTGTAGGTGAAACAACCCGCACACTTCAGACGCACATCTCTGAAACCTAGCTGACATCCGCCACCATCGACCAAAACTAGTCGCTATACATCCCAACCACCCCAACACAACATCAACCATGTCCCGGTACTTTGGCACAGTTTGGAGTACACTATGCAGGAGTCTCATCTCATTGCCAGACTCGGAATTCTCCATCCACATGCCAGCAAACAAAGTGTCTCTGTTGGACAGTGAGTGAAGTGTCTCTGTTGGGCAGTGAGTGAAATGTCTCTGTTGGGCAGTGAGTGGAGTGTCTCTGTTGGGCAGTGAGTGAAGTGTCTCTGTTGGGCAGTGAGTGAAGTGTCTCTGTTGGACAGTGAGTGAAGTGTCTCTGTTGGGCAGTGAGTGAAGTGTCTCTGTTGGGCAGTGAGTGGAGTGTCTCTGTTGGGCAGCTAGTGAAGTGTCTCTGTTGGGCAGCAAGTGAAGTGTCTCTGTTGGGCAGCTAGTGAAGTGTCTCTGTTGGGCAGCAAGTGAAGTGTCTCTGTTGGGCAGCTAGTGAAGTGTCTCTGTTGGGCAGCTATATAGTGAAGGGGTCTCTGTTGGGCAGCTAGTGAAGTGTCTCTGTTGGGCAGCTAGTGAAGTGTCTCTGTTGGGCAGCAAGTGAGTGTCTCTGTTGGGCAGCTAGTGAAGTGTCTCTGTTGGGCAGCAAGTGAAGTGTCTCTGTTGGGCAGCTAGTGAAATGTCTCTGTTGGGCTGTGAGTGAAGTGTCTCTGTTGGGCAGTGAGTGGAGTGTCTGTTGGGCAGCAAGTGAAGTGTCTCTGTTCGGCTCCAAATGGCGTGGTATCCTCCCCCAAGGAAAAGAATTATGCGTATTTTTGTCATGTTAACTGTATTGCCTAGTCTCGTTGCCACCATATGCAAATTACTGTTTAATTGTATCTGGAGACCAACTGAAAGAGGGAGAGAGAGAGAGAGAGAGAGAGAGAGAGAGAAGAGAGGAGAGAGAGAGAGAGAGAGAGAGAGAGAGAGAAAGAGAGAGTGAGAGAGAGAGAGAGTGAGAGAGAAAGAGACAGAGAGAGAGAGAGAGAAAGAGAGAGAGTGAGAGAAAGAGAGAGAGAGAGAGAGAGAGAGAGAGAGGAGAGAGAGAGAGAGAGAAAGAGAGAGTAGAGAGAGAGAGAGAGTGAGAGAGAAAGAGACAGAGAGAGAGAGAGAAAGAGAGAGAGAGAGAGAGAAAGAGAGAGAGAGAGAGAGAGAGAGGAGGCGGGGAGGGGGGGGAGGAGAGAAAGGGTCAAACAGGCCAAGATGTACCCCGGACACCCTTCACAAACGAACCCAGGAAAAACAAGTGATCGCCGTCTGGCCACCCTAGCTGACAGGCTATAGCAGACAGCTAATCAAGAACGGTTGAACACGATCAGATCAAAGGGAAGTCCAACCATGAAGAATTGATGCATGACCACATCCAGGGTTCAGACTGTCTATTATTGATGTCGTCTGCCGCTTCAGGTCTCCCCAGCCGTTTAATCCACGCCGCCGTGTTTTATTCTAGGTGGCCGTTTTTTGGCGAATCGTCTACAAGTTGCTGACGATAACGGCGACATATATCCAGAAAACATCTTTGTTTACGATGAATTTGAAATGCGATGGATCGGCGCTTACGTAGAAGCTATTAATAGTGTTTGTCGGAAAGATGTCGAAATGAACTGGTGACCTCGGTTATGGCATGTCTGCTGAAGGACAGTGTCTGGCAGATGTACGGTGGAAAGGTAGGTGCCGAAAAAAGTTAGAGACTGCACACAATAAATATCATTATGTCAAAACGTCAAATCATACTTACAAAATTTTTTCCTTCCCGGCTTATAATGTTTTCGGTGTACCTCAGTCGCGGCGTGTGTGTGTGTGTGTGTGTGTGTGTGTGTGTGTGTGTCTTTAGCCGGGGTTAAGTTCACACAAAGGATGTATTAAGAAAGGTTTTACAAAGACCTTCTGTCGTCCCAACCTTTTATCTTCGTCAACGATATCAATTTGAATATAACCCACTCACATGTGCAACCAGATCCACAGACGAACTGATTTGGTTTCCCTACGACTGGCAAAGACCCGTTCATGTTCACTTCTATACTGATGCATCATTGCAAAAAATGTTTCGAAGAAACAAGCTGCATACAATCCGTATCTCAAATGTTGGTGTGTCTGATTTCAAACTGCGTGAAAGTAACTGGAAAAACCACGAACATTATACAAATAAACAAAGACTATCCAATTTGTGACCTAAAAACAGAAATCTGTCACTTCAGTAGTAAGACCTCTCCACATGCTAAATTGATCCACTGATTCACACATGGAGGCACACCCCTCCGATATTCACTCCTCAAGAAGAAATTTACCCCTCCTCTTCATCTTATCGCCCTTTAAATGATAATGCGCGCGCGCAAACACACGACTGCTCTCTCTCTCTCTCTCCCTCCCTCCCTCTCTCTCTCTCTCTCTCTCTCTCTCTCTCATCCATTTACATACAAAGACAACCACTAAAAATGAACAGTATACCTTTACTTTTTTGTTAGTATGTTTGTTTGTTTGCTTGTTTGTTTTTGTTTTGTTTTGTTTTGTTTTGCTGCACCATCTTTTGTGCCACCTCAGTGGCATTGCACAATGCCGCTCATTCCGAGCCCCCTGTCCACAGCCACAGCCCCTTTTTCTAATTTTCTAGTGGAGTCAATGAATGAGTCAAGAAACGAACACAATTCCTTTCCACTACTTCACTCGAAGGAAACGACAAACATCAAGAAACTGTTCTTTTCTACTCCCTTTGTCCAGACGATGAATAAATCAAGAAGCTAATAGTATTCCTTCCCACTCTTCGTGGTGCAGACAACCCGTAAATCAAGGACTGGACAGTATTAATTTTCTTCTTTCCTGACGAAGACAATAAATAAATCAAGAAAATAACGGAATTCCTTCCTACTCTTTGCGGTGAAGACAAGAACTGGACAGCCCCCCACCCCCACCATCCCCACCCCCTCTGCTTTTGTAATGAAGACAATAAATAAATAAAGAAATCAAAAGAATCTTTTTCTCTTCCTGTAATGAAGACAACGACTTAATCAAGAAACGGACAGTATTTTTTTCTCTACTCATCGTGGTGAAGACAATGAATAAAATGAAGGAACGGACAGACATTCTTCCCTAGGCCCTGTGGACGTGAAGTTTCAGTCTCAGTTATATTGAAGATGTGTCATTGCGGGCGGACTAGTCCATGTACGCTACACCACAACTGCTACGCCCTGAATCCATAGTGCCCATGGTTTACAGCCAATTCAATCGCTAAAAAGAAATTGAAAGAGGGTCTCATGGACCAGTCTGTGCAGATGCTTGACCGACAAATTAGCCAAACGCCATGGTCAGGTTCTGGCTATCAACCTAGTATTGTCTGAGCCATTACTTCAGACGTTCGTGTGTGTGTGGGGTGTGTGTGTGTGTGTGTGTGTGTGTGTGTGTGTGTGTGTGTGTGTGTGTGTGTGTGTGCGCGTGCGTGCGTGCGTGCGTGCGTGCGTGCGCGTGCGTGCGTGTGTGCGTGCGTGCGTGCGTGCGTGCGCGCGCGCGCGCGCGTGTGTGTGTGTGTGTGTGTGTGTGTGTGTGTGTAAATGTGTGTGTGTGGTGTGTGTGTGTGTGTGTGTGTGTGTGTGTGTGTGTGTGTGTGTGCGTGCGTGCGTGTGTGTGTAAATGTATGTGTGTGTGTGTGTGTGTGTGTGTGTGTGTGTGTGTGTGTGTGTGTGTGTGTGTGTGTGTGTGAGCACGCGCGTGTGTGTGATAGCGCATTATATTATACTTCTATCTTTTGTTTCTATTCATAGCCCAACCGATCACGCAGGGCCTTTTCATACTCATATGGGTAAAAAGGTCTGTGCATGTGTGTTTGTGCGTGTGAGTTCATACAAGTGCATGCGTGCGTGCGTGAGTGTTTGCGTGTGTACGTGTGTGTGTGCGTGAGTGTGTGTGTGTGTGTGTGTGTGTGTGTGTGTGTGTGTGTGTGTGTGTGTGTGTACACCTATATGTTCGTGCGTAAACGCCTATGCGCACGTGCCTATGTAACTTTGCATGTGCTTGCATAGGCATGTACGTATAAACATAATCATGCTGGGCTCTATGCTTGTGCTCATATGTGTGGATTGACTGCTACGTATTTGGTAAAATAACTCATGGTCTATTTGGGGAAAAAAAACAATAGTAACAAAGAAACAATGATAATAAATCATTAAAGAAAAAGAAAGAAAAGAAGGAGGAGGACTATGCCGATGACGACGATGACTGATGTTGATAATGAAGAAGAATATCAAGATGAACTAGAAAAAGAGGAAAAGGACCGATGCAAAGACGAGTCAACAAAGAAAAGGATAGAGTTCTTTCTTCTCGTTGTGAAAACAGCGAATAAATAGAGAAGCAGTGTTTCTTCCTGTTCTTTGTGCTGAAAACAACGAATGAATCTGAGAAAGAAAAACAAAACAGACAAATTTCCTTCCTGCTCTTTACAGTGAAGACAACAACAAACAGAGTTCTTCTTGAGATGAAGACAGCGAATAAATCAAGATACAGAATTCAGTCCTACTCTGTGCTCTATGGTGAAGACTCGTCATCGTAAATCAAGAAAACGAACAAATCGAGAAACAGGGTTTCTTCCTACTCCTTGTTGTCGTTTCTTCTTCACCTTATCACGAAGACGGCAAGCAAATCACAAAACAGATTTCCCTCTTATTATTTTTGGTGAAGAAAACACGAAAAAGAAACAAACGATATTTCTTCCTACTTCTTGTGGTGGAGACGACGAGTAAAATCAAGCGACGGACAATATTTCTTTCCTTCTCCTTGTGGCGGAGACAATGAGCAAATCAATTCTTCTTTCCACTCCTTATTCTGACATAACCAGTAAATTAAGAATCTGACAAAGTTCCTTCCAGCTCTTACGGAGAGGACAATTAATGAGTCAGGAAACAAACAGGATTCCTTATTCATTCCGGTGAAGACAAAGAATAAATCAAGCAACGAACAGAATCCCTTTCTTTTCCTAAAGTAGCATAGAAGTATATGCCGCATCTCAAAATGGAATGAAATCGTCCCAAATTTTAAATTGTTAGAAATATAGTTCACTTCAGAGCTCAAAGACTGCAGAGATAAACTATAATGAAAAGCTCTTGCACGTAATAAAATGAATACTACCGCCATTTGGAATAGTAGTAGTTTTGAAGTCCTAAATATCATCTAATATTGAGTATTTGTGTACACTTATACCGATTCTACCGAATTTCACAGGCATTGAATGTTCTTTGCTTAACATACGTAGAATTTTTTTTTTAAAGAAAGGACGGGGTCAGTAGAAAAATTGCACAAATTAATTAATAAGCGAGAGAGGAATAGATTTCCCTAAATAGATCTCCCTATTAAAGTTATGTATAAAAGCTCTGAAATTAGGGAGGATGGGGAAGCATCTAACTATAAATCATACGTGAACATCACCTGTAGCGTCGTTGAAACTAAATATAAAAACTCTCAATAAACTTGGCCTGAATTGTCTGTTTAGTCGAGCCAAGCAAAATGTATTTCGGACAAAATTGGAAGTTTGTCTGACTTTATTCAAGTTTTAAATGCTGTGCAAGTCTTGAATAAAAGTTACTCTGTGTTAGGTTTTCTTATGGGAGCAAACGTTACCCCACTTGTTTACTGTTTATTTCGGACAGACACGTTTGATGCATGTCAAGTTCCACTGCAATAAAGCTGAAGTCACCAGACTTTCCAAAACGCAGACAGATCCAATAATTTTCACTAACAGAACAGATATCGAAGGCATTTCAAGAAACAACAATCATTGATTAACACAAGTGCGAGCTGCAATGTGCAACGATGATGGCAGCTACTTTCCCAATGCTGAATTCACTCATAAATATAATGTAAAACCTTTTTAAGCTATTTAGGGGTCATGAAACAGATAACATACCTAGTGAATGCATTATTTTTTAAAAGATTTTCAACCATTATTTTTAAACCAAACATCAGTTACAAAGGGAGCATGGTTATACCACGAGAGTCTTGTTGACAAAAATACAAAGGCAAAACGCTGTCAAAACTGGACAATAAGATGAATTATGAAATTAACAGGTACACAATTTATAAAAGACTAAACAGATTCAAGAAACAACACTGAAATGACTACAGATCAGACTAATACATAGAGTGTTATTCGCAAACGTGGTATTGTTATATACGGAGGTTCAACCTGATAGCAAATTACTTTCTGAAAGTGTGAAAATAACAGCATGGAACACATAGTTTAGAGACGCATACATGTGGATGCTTTTTTTTTTTTTACAAGTCGAGCAGGAAACAAAAGATGAAGTCCAAAAATCTCGTACTTTTGAGAAATAAAAATACTTTTAGAGAAGTAAAATACTGGACTTCATTCTGTTGTTTGCAAAACTTTATGTTATAAATGTAAACTGAAGGAAGAAATGCCTCAGCTCAACATAGCTAAGAAATCATCCAAACATGGATTTGAGGTAGAAAAAGACACAAATTCTGTTAAATTAAAGCCTGCTAAATTCTATATAGACGGGCATAATTATGAAGAACTAATTGGTAATTTTAAAAAAACTGAATCAGGAAACCCCAAACAAAAACACAAACAACCTTTCACCAAGACCTTATAAACAATCGTGAAATAGCATAACCCTGTGTGTGTGTGTGTGTGTGTGTGTGTGTGTGTTCTCTTTTTTTCCTTGAAAGCATTTGCCCAGAGTAACCGTCATAGAATACATGATAAGATACAATCGCTGAAAAATGTCTCAACGAAAAATGCACTTGATTTTGACCTTTAAAAGTTATGAAATTTGTACTGGAAACGTAGCGTGATTAATGTTTTTGTATTTGTGTGGTGGTGCATTTATGTTGAACGTACGAAGTAAACATGAAATACAAAAATAAAAAAACGGGGGGGGGGGGGGAGGAATCTTATTCCTTGTGGTGAATACAACGAATAAACGAAGAAAGGGACGCGATTCCTTCCTACTTCAGTGTGGTAAAGACATGGAGTAAATCTAGAAACGGACAGACTTCCCCCATGTCACGTATGAGGAACGTAACCAATCAATCATAGATATTGGTGAGTACAGGCGTCTAAAAAAAAAAGGGGGGGGGGGGGGGAGGGGAAGGGGCACGTCTTGTATATTGCACAGTCCATGACGCATTCTAACATCTCTAACGCCTTGCTTACTTAATGTACAACTCGTCTTTCCGCTGTGCGTTTATTTGTTTGTTTGACTGAGTTGCCCAAGCTGGGATGATAGCCAAACACTCGCTCCATACCCGAATTTCAGTGTGACATTTTTAGCACAGTGATTACTTATGTCAATGCGACTCAATAAAAAGAAATGGAATTCCGAACAGAACGGCAAGACGGAGTAACGTGTTTGTTTTTTGTTTTGTTTTGCTCTGGTTTGTTTCTGTTTTGTTTGTTTGTTTGTTTGTTGTTTGTTTTTGTTTGTTTCTCTGTTTGTTTGTTTGTTTGTTTGTTGTTTTGTTCGTTTTTGTAGCAGTTTCAAAACGCCTCGTGGACAAAAAAGAAGGCGATCATCTGAAAAAGATGGTGGATTTTATTTGGCAGTCAAGTGCTATTGCCCCAAATAAGAACATTGGTGCCACAAAATCTCTCACATATTTTCTAAGGCCCTTACAAAGGTCACGACCAGGGCGTTTTCTTCTGAATTTTGGCAAAAAGGTTGGCAAAGTTGGCACGATGATTGGCAAAGGTTGAGGTTACACATTCCCTCTTCTCCCGCCTCCGTGTTTACGTCCATGACCATTAATGTCACCTAACCAGCTGCACCTACTCTAAGACTGAAGAGGTCAAGGGAGATGTCAGACAGCCCTGCTTCACCCCAGTCAGGAAGGCCGCGTCAGAGATAGTCTCACTGACAATGAAGCTCTAGGTACGTTTACGAAGCGGATAGCCGGCCCTGAACAAGTCGTGTGTGAGCCGGTTAATGATGGACATGAAGCTACGGACTGCAAGACCTCCAGTCTCTCTCTCTCTCTCTCTCTCTCTCTCTCTCTCTCTCTCTCTCTCTCTCTCTCTCTCAGTGAGAGAAGGAGAAAGAAAGAGAAAGAGGAGAAAAGAGAGAGGAGAGAGAGAGAGAGAGAGAGAGAGAGAGAGAGAGAGAGAGAGTGCGTGTGTGGGGGGGGGGGGAGGGGATGGGGTGAGTGGGTGAGTGTTCAGTTTATTGTCATTCTTTTGTTTCGTTTCTTTGCCGTTTTCTTTTCTCCTTACTCACTTTTTTCACTGTTCTTAAAGCAGCTATACTTTAAGTACAATTTTCAAAATCGTATCAATGAATAAATAACATAATCACAGAGTTTCAAATGAAAAGGCAATAGCTTAGGACACATTTCCTAACTCAAGCATAATACATATGAAATTTTTGAAATCAACATGCCAAAGAAAATGAAAGAACACTGTGGATTGCTGCTGACAAACTGTACAGAACTGAAAAAAAAAAATATCATACAGATTAAAGTGAAAGGTCACGGAAAATCAATAGGACATTCTGGGGATTTCTAGAGCAAACTGTCAGGACGCCTAAGGGGTGAAGTGGTGTGTGTGTGTGTGTGTGTGTGTGTGTGTGTGTGTGGTGTGTGTGTGTGTGTGTCTGTGTGTATGCGGTGTGTGTGTGTGTGTGTGTGTGTGTGCGTGTGTGTGTGTGTGTGTGTGTGTGTGTGTGTGTGTGTGTGTATGCGTGTGTGTGTGTGTGTGTGTGTGTGCGTGTGTGTGTGTGTGTGTGTGTGTGTGTGTGTGTGTGTGTGTATGTGAGAGAGAGAGAGAGAGAGAGCATGTATGTGTGAGAGAGAGAGAGAGAGAGAGAGTGAGACAGAGATAAAGTGAGAGAGAGTGAGAGCATGCATGTGTGCGTTTGTGCGTGTGTGCGTGCATGCGTGCGTGCGTGCGTGCGTGCGCGTGTGTGTGTGTGTGTTTGCGTGTGTGTGCGCGCGCGCGCGCGCGCGCGAATGTGCGTGCATGCGTGCATGCATGTGTGTACCTAGGTATTTCAGTTTGCGAGAAATGTAAAAACAAACGAAAACAAAACAGCAATGTACTTATGGTACGTTATACAGAAATGAAATAAAAGACTTGTTTCAATGCCATATCCTGTAGCATTTGAGTTAATTTTGAACTTGAAAGGACCTAATTTCACAGGTTTAATTGATCAATTAAAAGGCCTGCACTTTACATATGTGGCTGATGAGCACAGCTGGGGACTTATATCCAAGTGTGAGAGTATAAGAAAACAAAATCTAATGCCTATTTCATGGGTGCGCCCCACCCTCACCCCTCTCCTCGCTACCCAAAACGAAAGCGCCATACCTTTCTCTTTTACCGGTGAATGGAGCTCTTCGGTGAATTTTATGTGTGCGCCCCACCCCCCACCCCTCTCCTCGCTACCCAAAACGAAAACGCCGTACCTTTCTCTTTTACCGGTGAATGGAGCGCTACGGTGGATCTTATGGGTGCGCCCCACCCTAACCCCTCTCCTCGCTACCCAAAACAAAACGCCGTACCTTTGGAGCTCTACGGTAAGAACAGAAGAAGGTAGCGGGGGGGGGGGGGGGGGGGGGGAGTGAGAGAGAGAGAGAGAGAGGCTGAGACAGGACTTTGCTGAGAAACTTTCGAGTAGTTGACACCTAACGGTCAAAAGCCGACAAAGACTGATCACAGATTGCCCTGTCAGAATTATATATATAAAAAAAAAAAACCACGAACAAAAACATGTGCAATAGATTATGTGTACTCGTATCAATTTTCTTAATTTCGGGAGAGGTGGGTTTTTTTTTACAAGCTATCCAGAAGAGCATACCATGTCAGGGCTGTATACGTACCACAAGGCAGCCATCTAAGAATCCGAACGGAAGAAAAAACGTGATAGACCAGTAACGACGACAGACCAATACAAACGACACACCCATAACGACGACAAGCGAGTAATAATGACAGAGCCATAATGATAACAGATCATTAACAAGACAGACAAATAACGAGAACAGATCCGTAATGACTACAGACGAATAATGAAAACGCATCCATAACGACGACAGATCTATAAAAACGGCAGACCCATTAGGACTGACCAGTAACAACGACAAACCAGTACTGACTAACAGACAACTAACGACGACAGACAAACAATGACAACAGACCAGCAACGACTCATAATAACGACCATTACGTAACGACAACTGACCAATAAAGACGACAGACCCATAGCAACGGCAAAACCAGCACCGATGACAGATCAGAAATGTTGACAGACCCATAATCATGACAGCCTGATAACGATGACCGGATACACGGCGACAATAAACCAATAAGGAAGACACGCCAATAATGACAACAGACCTATAACCACGAAATACAAATTAAGACTACAAACAATGACAGACCCTTAACGATAACAGACTTACAACGGAAAGGTCAATAACACAGACAGACCCATAACAACGACAGACAAATAACGACGACAGATCTTTACTAACCACAGACCAATAAAGATGACAGACCAGTAACGACAAAGACCCATAACAATTACAAACGACAAAGATCCCTAACAATTACATACAAGTAAAGATGACAGACCAGTAACGACAGAGGCCCATAATTACATACCAGTAAAAATGACAGACCAGTAACGACAAAGACCCATAGGTACATACCAGTAAAAATGACAGACCAGCAACGAAAAAGACCCATAATTACATACCAGTAAACATGACAGACCAGAAACGACAAAGACCCATAGTTACATACCAGTAAAAATGACAGACCAGTAACGACAAAGACCCATAGTTACATACCAGAGAAGATGACAACCCAGTAACGGCGACAGACTCAAGACGACGACAGTTCACAATATTAACAATCCAATAATTTCCAAAAACTAGTGACAAGGGCAGACTCATAACGAGAAGTCCCATATGATAACAGATCCATGATGAAAGCAAATCAATAGCGACGACAGACCTACAGCAATAATAGACCGACACGATGACAGATCCACGACGAAAACAAACCAGTTCAACAGGCCAACATCGACTACCGATCCGTAACGATGATTCGCCTGTAACGACGACAGGCCAATAACAAGACAGGAAAAAAAAAAGATTTCCCTAGGCTGTTCCCCGCACTCTACCCACCACCACCCTCCCTCATCCCTTCCCCATTCTCCCCTCCCCTCTCACCGTTCTTCGCCACCATCCGATGACATGGATTCCTTCTGTCAAGAATTAAGCCGATTTCGTAATGGGACCCACAAGAAAAAGCTCTGGTATGAAAGGATGGGGGCCTTCAGTAACCTTCCTACCCTACAGCAGTGAAGCACGCCACGCTCAATCAATAGGATGATCAGTGGCAAATGCTACACCCTCAAGACACAAAGCTAGGCCGCCCTGGAGGGGACAGGCATCCAACGAATCCTCTATGTGCAGATGATACACACACACAAAAAAGCCAAAGAGAACCCAATGAAAACAAGCATGCCAAAAGGTCACACTGGGCACTAAACCACTAGAGTTCCGTTCAAGTATACGTAATCTCATTAGTTAGCCCAGTGAAGAGCAGACTACCAATTCGAGCAAGCATTTCCAGTGCTGCACTCGCACAACTGGGAAAACATACAAGTGAGTTAATAAACGTAGTGAATATATCAACATACGTAAATTACAATGGGGAAAGTGGAGAGAGAAAAAGGCAGATGGAAAAAAAATGCCTTGGTACCATCCATGCTCTCAGAAAACAGGAGGGATGTTCTAGGTGAGTTGTTAATCTTCCGACAGCATTCCATCTACGTGCGTAATTCCAATAGCACGCATAATTCCGCTTCTTTTCGGTCAAATATGTTTGTTTGTTTGTTTGTTTTTTATTACTGCTTCCTGTCCGACACCTGCGCAAATACCAAGACAATTAGTAGGTCCTATCACTTTTGAAAATTAGGCACCTATCAAGACGTAGGCCCTGTCACTATGTGAGGATTGTAAGCTACTAAGAAGTTAGTCTTATCACAATGTAGAAATTGTGCACTACCAAGTAATCGTTTCTATCCTCATGCGACAACTATCTACCTATCAAATAGTCGGTCCTATAACTATATGAGAATCGCGCACCTACGTCGAAGTCAGCCTTATCACCATGTGACAATTGTTCATCTTCCAAAGAGTTGGTCCTATTACTAGGTGAGAATCGTGCACCTACCAAGTAGGCAATTCTGTCATGTTAAAGAGTGTGACTACCAAGAATCGGCCCTATCACCATGTGAGAACAGTGCACCTGTCATGCAGTCGTTATATCACTACGTGAACTATTGTACACATACCAAGTCGTTATATCTCCATGTGAAACTTGTGAAACCACTGAACAGTTGTTCTATCACTATGTGAGAATTCTGCAGCTATGGAGCAGTCGTTAGATCGCAGTGTGAGAATTATGCTCCTGCCAAGCAATTGTTATATCACAATGTGAGAAAATTATGAACCTACAAAGCACTTGAAATTAAGAACGCCAACAAACCTCTCGTTGTCCAAGTTTCTAAATGGCAATATCAAGACAAGGACCGTTGGTTACAACGCCAACCATAGGATACATCAATGTGTCGAGACCAGTGACATTGTATTAAATGCACGAATGTGTCACGCCGAGCATACATGAACGTGTCACGTCCAGTAAT
>CM031596.1:71674985-71677485 GCA_018398815.1 Conus ventricosus | reverse complement strand
GGTTTGTTTGGTTTGGTTTTTGTTTGTTCGTGCGTGCGAACAGTTTAGCTCAAAAGAGCGCGCACGCACCGGTTTATTTCTTCGAAAAGAGCCTGTTGTTATAAAAACCAACCGTTTATTATAGCACTGCATTTTTTTTTTAATACATATGAGCAAAGTGATAAACTCTGCATTTAAACCTGATATCTGTCCATAAATATCCCATTGTGCAGGCCCGTGTTATGTGTCCTTGTTTTATATCACGGTGTTAAATTAATACATTTAGGCACAACTTAGCTGCACAATTTAGCTGATCATGACTAAAACTGTTCATTTAATGTTATTTGTTCGCTGATCATATCATATACTTTTCTCCTGTACGCAACTGCGTCCTTTGATGATCGAAAACTGTCACCGTCTGAATAGCTTTCAGTCAGTCAGTTTCAGTGTGTGTGTGTGTGTGTGTGTGTGTGTGTGTGTGTGTGTGTGTGTGTGTGTGAGTCAGTCAGTTTCAGTGTGTGTGTGTGCATGTGTGTGTGTGTGTGTGTGTGTGTGTGTGTGTGTGTGTGTGTGTGTGTGTGTGTGTGTGTGTGTGTGTTGCGGGGAGAAGTCCGCAGGCGCAAGTGCGCGCACGCTTCTGTGTTAGGAAGTTGCGGACTGATTTATTTTTGTTTTGTTTTTTGTTTTTTTGCGAATTTCACTTTTTCATACACATACAAAAATGTACTGTGAACAGAATGTCCATGAAAGATACAAAAGCAAAAATAGGGGCCGCTCTGTAAGAAAGGTTATTTCGGTTCTTAAAATTCTGTTAATATTCCTGATTATTTCCAATGAAACCAAGTTGTTGTGAAATGTTATTCAGACGTGGGTGAGTGATTTTGGGTGAACAAGAATTCCGAACGAGATCTTTTTTTTTTCGAGCTTTACGAGAACGCTCATTTTGATTGACTTAAATGCCCATGGAACGCGCGCGCGCTCGCACGCACGCACGCACGCACACACACACACACACACACACACACACACACACACACACACACACACACACACACACACACACATTGCATACTGAGATAGAGAGGACGCACACACGCACACACAACATACAGAGAGAGAGGGACTCCCGAACTTCTGCAGTAAGGTGGTGTGTGATCAACTTGGAGAGAGAGAGAGAGAGAGAGAGAGAGAGAGAGAGAGAGAGAGAGAGAGAGAGAGAGAATTGCTCTGCTGTGGTTTAGGTTTGCTGTTGGGAAGATGAGAACCACACGTGGTGATAGACTGAAGATACTGTATCAGCCGGCTGGACAGCAGATGAAACGATTGGTGGCTTGTCTTTTCCATTCCTCTTCATCAAAATTATCTTTATTGGCTGCCTTCCTCAATGAAACAGAGCTCTCTCTCTCTCTCTCTCTCTCTCTCTCTCTCTCTCTCTCTCTCTCTCTCTCTCTCTCTCTCTCTCTTTATTACTCTTTGCTGATGATGTTATTCTTCTTTCTGGGACTGTTATAGGATTACAAAACCAGTTAAGAAATTTGAAACACGAAGCAGATCGCTTAGGTTTGACGGTGAATTTAAATAAAACAAATATCATGGTATTCAGAATGGGTGGTCATTTATCTGTGAATGAAAAATGGTTTTATGGAAATGCAGAAGTTAATATAGTCAACTCATATAAATATTTGGGAATGTTTTTTTCAACAAAACTAAGTCTGAATTATACATGGGAAGAATCTTGCAGAAAGGGCAAAAAAGGCGTCATGGAAATTTTGAAATCTTTAAGAAAACTTAACAGTATTGATTGTAGCTTATTTTGGAAACTATTTGACGCACAAATAGAACCCTTACTAACATATGCAGCTGAAGTGTGGGGATTAAGCGGAAAATTGCCAATCGAAAAAGTACATACCTATGCCATAAAACGTTTTCTACACGTGCCAATCCATTCGTCAAATACATTGTTGTATGGGGAAACGGGTAGATACCCGCTATATATAAGAACATTTGTTAAATGTATAAAGTACTGGTTGAAATTATTAAGACTTCCACAGTCACGATTATGTAGGCAAGCGTATGACATGCTGCTTATGCAGCTAGAGTTAGATAAAGAAAATTGGGCTTACAGAGTAAAGAAAGTTCTGTCGGAACATGGTTTTGGCATTGTATGGATATCTCAAGAGGTAGGAAATGAACAGCAATTTGTTGCGGAATTTAAAGACAGACATATTTGTTCCTTTAAACAGAACTGACATTCAGATATGGAAAATAAAGAAAAATATAGTTGGTTTTTTTTCATTTAAGAACGTATTTCAACCCGAAAAATATTTAAAAGTTATTACACATAAATGGCATAGAGTAAATTATGCAAGATTTAGGCTACGTACACATGGATTTAATGCGAATAAGAGATGGTATCAGTCCGGAACGTCCTCAGAACCACCATGCCCTTTCTGTAGATTCAGTATTGATGACGAAAAACACTTTTTATTCCAATGTTCAGCATACGATGAGTTGCGGCAAA
>CM031596.1:71662485-71669985 GCA_018398815.1 Conus ventricosus | reverse complement strand
ACACACACACACACACACACATGCGCGCACACACACACACACACACACACACACACACACACACACACACACACACACACACACACACATTTTAAAAAAAAGATAATGGTCTTCTCTTTTCAAATCACAGTTGATATATTTTTCCCATGCGACCAGTAATCAGGGAGTTTATTGATCAGTGAGCAATCGATCAGTCTACAAATTGAGTTTAACCAATGTATGTGTCAATCACGCGACGAAATCATTGTCAATCGGCACATTTCCCAGCAGTGTTGTGCAGAGTGTAGTTGTCAAGTTATCTCGTAGTGAAGATGAACGAAGTTAACGCTAAGTGTAACGAATGCAACTGGCTGGGGAAAACGATACCCATTTGCTAGATTTCATCATTATCCCGTGTCACGTTCGAATGGAGAAGAGTTGTGGCCGCGCCACCCTCACCATTATTTATTGAGCGGACGGACGAAGCAAAAACAAAAAAATAATAACGCGTGTGTGTGACAGGTGAAACAATTCTTCACAACGCTCTGTGAGAGTTATTGAACCAATACATTTCTTTCTACTGCAGTCATCTATTGTCCGACACACCGAAGGCTGTGGAGCAGTGGTCACAGTCGTGCGTTGCGGGCTAACAGGTTGTGGGTTCAAATCCTATCAGAACCTTGTATTTGCGGGATTTTTAGATCCCAGTTGGCTCAGGTCCAGTGCTGAGGGTGCTACAGACTCCAGTTGGAAGACTGGAACCACACCGTTGACCTTTAACCACTTCAAAAATACGTCTTTTAGAGTGCTGCTTACGTTTCCCGAATATCACTGCCAGTGTCTGTATCTTTTTGGACCTGATTGACGCCGGTGTCGTATATAATACTGTCGCCGTGGAATTGTATCGCAGCGATAGCATTTCACGTGAAATATTGTTGCAGCGACAATAATTGCTGGGAAAAAATGTCGCGCGACAACTTTTCACGAAAAATGTCCCATAGAATATTGTAGCTGTCCATAAAATGCAGTATTTCCCGGGAAATACTGTCGCTGCGACACGATTTTATGAGCGACAGTATTATATACGACACCGGCAATTACCATGAACAGTATAGCCCTGTCATGCAGTCTAAGATCAGATCGTAACCGCGTTCCATCATATTAATTAACCTAATCATCATTTTAAATGTTAGTATCAAAATCTGTTGTTCTTCAATGCCCGCTATCGGAGTAATCTAATGTTTCGTATCCTTCCACACCCAGACCCTTGATGATGTCGAGTTAAAGTCGTTAGTGTCGGTAAGTTCATGGACATTTGATAGTTGTGGTGGTACCTTCCACAGGAGAACGTTCAGCTACGCATCAAAGCAATTGTCGTCACGGAACCGAGACAGAAAAGAAAACACTATTGTCCAAGAAAGCTTTTTGTGTGCATTTAATGACCACCAAACTGCTTCACCGATTTCCTCCAAAAAAAAGAAGCAGGCCGACAGACTGACTACATGTCTTCTCAAGACAGCCGTCTACTGCAGATTGACTACAGGTCTTCTTAATACAGCAATCTACCGCAGATTGCCTACAGGTCCTCTGAATACAGCCATCTACTGTCTGTTGGCATGAGATGTGTAGCCTACCTGATGGTTAATGTATGAATTCGTCTACCCCTCAGTCATGTTCGAAGGAAAGACGAAAGATGGTAGGAATGAATGAATAAAGGCAGAAGAAAGAACGACAGAGAGAGAGAGAGAGAGAGAGAGAGAGAGAGAGAGAGAGAGAGAGAGAGAGAGAGAGAGAGAGGAGAGAGAGAGAGAGAAAGAAAGAGAGAGAGAGAGAGAGGGGGGAGGGAGGCGGGGGGGGGGCGTAGGCAAGTAAGCAAGCAAGTCGGTAGGAGTGCTTGAAAGAGTGGGTGAGTGAGGGCGGGGGGGGGGGGGGGGGGTGACTGAACGTGTGAGCATCTAGCTACTTAACTAACTAAAACACGTAAGTAAGTAAAGCAGAAACGCCATTCTTCGTACCCCTTCGATTATTTTCTCTTCTGCAAATTGCTAGTCAAGTGGACAGCCATTTTTGTTTTAGTTTTGGTGATTGATTAACTAACTGACTAAACACAGTACAGAACAGCAAATATTGGCAATTATCTCACGTTCAGCCTATCATCTGTGAAGGCTTAACAGAGTGAGAGGGAGGGGATGGCAGGAAGGGTACAGAATCAAGAGAGAGGAGAAAAAGGGACGAGAAAGACACCTGTCTACACAGTCTGCTGCGAATACTGAGGACTTCAGATGTTCTGCTTTCAGTTCCAAGCAGCGTTGCTACAAGGTGAACACATTCGTGGTTTTTAAACAATCTCTTCCTGAAAGGGCATGGTAGATTACGCCTCGTCCAGACACGTGATTCGAAGCTGTTGTCACATCGTGAATGGCTCCTTTAAATAGAAAAAAAGGTAATAGAGACTAACTAATGAACTGATTAACCGAGAATGCCATTCACTCTTTCATTCAGTCACTAACTGTGCGCCGGGCTATTTAAATGAGTGACTGTCTATGCACAGGTCAAATTCAAGGACACAAGTAATTGAATGTCTAAATTTAGATCATCCTTTTCTTTTCTGAAAAAGATACGATGTAGTAGCTGTATTATACCTCTCTCTCTCTCTCTCTCTCTCTCTCTCTCTCTCTCTCTCTCTCTCTCTCTCTCTCCTCTCTCTCTCTCTCTCTCTCTCTCTCCTCTCTCTCTCTAAGCATACCTGGGAGAGAGGGAGAGAGAGCGTATGCGCGCGCGCGCGCGCGCGGTGTGTGTGTGTGTGTGTGTGTGTGTGTGTGTGTGTGTGTGTGTGTGTGTGTGTGTGTGTGTGTGTGAGTGACAGAGATAGAGAGAGAGAGTACGTATGCCCCCTGTGTGTGTTGGTGTACGTACGTGTGTGTGTGTGTGTGTGTGTGTGTGTGTGTGTGTGTGTGTGTGTGTGTGTGTGTGTGTGTGTGTGTGTGTGTGTGTGTGTGTGAGTGAGAGAGAGAGTACGTATGCCCCCTGTATGTGTTGGTGTACGTACATGTGTGTGTGTGTGTGTGTGTGTGTGTGTGTGTGTGTGTGTGTGTGTGTGTGTGTGTGTGTGTGTGTGTGTGTGTGTGTGTGTGTGTGTGTGTGTGTGTGAGAGTGACAGAGATAGAGAGAGAGAGTACGTATGCCCCCTGTGTGTGTTGGTGTACGTACGTGTTTGTGTGTGTGTGTGTGTGTGTGTGTGTGTGTGTGTGTGTGTGTGTGTGTTGTGTGTGTGTGTGTGTGTGTGTGTGTGTGTGTGTGTGTGTGTGTGTGAGTGAGATAGAGAGAGAGAGTACGTATGCCCCCTGTATGTGTTGGTGTACGTACATATGTGTGTGTGTGTGTGTGTGTGTGTGTGTGTGTGTGTGTGTGTGTGTGTGTGTGTGTGTGTGTGTGTGTGTGTGTGTGCGTACGTGCGTGCGTGCGTGCGTGCGTGCGTGTGTGTGTGTGTGTGTGTGTGTGTGTGTGTGTGTGTGTGTGTGTGTGTGTGTGTGTGTACACTTTCAATGTAATACCTATTCATTTACAATTTTATACACTTTTGCATTTCCATGTCACGTACGGGTATAGCTTATCGTAAATATTTTCACTCTCTCTCCACATTTGTGCTGTCTGTGTTTGTTTTAGGACAACGCAAACCCGAAACAAATTCGTTTCTTAGTTACTGGCTAATAAAATACCTAAAATCCTTAATCTTCACTGTGATGTATTGCAGTGTGCAGGGATTTCTGTTCTCCAGTTTGGTCTTCAGGTCATACATAACGCACACGTAAAGTCATTCACTATTTTCCCTTTCGGCAAGCCAAGCTTTACAGTAAACACCTTTGCATGAAAAATCAAACATGACTGATGCAGACTGAATCTGTTCATTTTTTTTTCACCACTGTTTTGATCGAAAATCGAAATGTAAGAAGGCAGTATATTTTTTTAACTTAATTCTTTGGAACGGTCCAGAGGCTTTCTGGAAACCTGGACTAACAAAAATGTAACACCACTATGTGTTTTCAGTCTGCTGCCTTCCTTGATGATTCGACAAGATATCCCGGTCGCAGCATGCACACTCACGTGTGTACGATTTCTTGTTAAACGTGACCTATTATGATGTTTTTTTTACGGCCCTATTAAAAGATTTTGAAAAGTCAGGCCATTTTGATTTCAAAGAGCATAGTTACAGTAGTGCTGGTGGCTTTCTGTGCTCACGCCAATCTCTCATAAAGATTTGGATCTGACTCAGTTCGGTGAACCATAAAACACAGATAGAAAGTCAACAGGTCGGAAATCGTTGACCCGTTCAGCTTGATCGTGTGTTAAGATAAATTGTCTCACGCGGTTTGTTTATTTCTCTGAAATCGCGCCACTGGCTTTTATGAAGCTTGGCATGCTAGGCTGAGAAAAACACAGCTGAGACTTTGTGACCAAGGCCGAAGATCTCTCTCTCTCTCTCTCTCTCTCTCTCTCTCTCTCTCTCTCTCTCTCTTTGTGCTGCAGCGTGTCTGGTTTACCTTTGGAGCATCATCTATCTTCCCCAAGGATCAGCCAGGTGGTTAGCCATCAGTCAGATCTCTGAGGCTTTTCGGTCAGAAGCTTTCCATCCTTCGCAGCCAAATCTTTCACAGGCCCCTCCACAGACCACCAGGGTGGAGCACAGCTTGGGTACCGGTGCTGGAATTCCCATTGGCTCACAGAAAACGTTTCGCATGACCTGCCCCTGAACAGCTGACTCTTTCTCGTCACTGGTCTTCTTCTCCACGATATTCTCCCAGGATAACACTGTTTAGTGTTAGCTATCGTTCTTCCTTTAAAGTGAATGGTGGGTATTTTCCTAAGAAAAATGTTGACGCTAGTGGTTGATTTTTCTGTGGAGAAAGGTAGGCCTAATGTGTTAGTGTTAAGGCCTGATCTCTACAGAGATTTTTCGCTCGGTGAAAGGTAATGTGTCTGGGAGAAATATCTTTGTCAGTTGATCACTCACAGGAAATGGAACAATCTGGTAAAATGTACATCGGTTATCAGTCGACGAGAAAAATGCTTGAAGAAGAAATGTGTTTATACATGAAATGGATTTTAAAGTGATTTTTAACCTCCGTCTAATCTTTCTTCAGTGAAGTAACTTAGTCCAGAATGTGTTTTATTGTTCAGCATTCTATTGTTTGGTCAATCAGTGGGAGATTGCATCTCTTAGGAGATCCAAGTAAAGGTTGTTCTGTACAATTCTTAGCCACTCACAATGCTTGGGTTATTGAACAGCAGAGCTGACCACTCAGACTGTTCCATATCTTTTGACCTCCCTTGCATCCTTGAATGGATCCTCAAGCATAGGCTCAAAGATTTTCCCCTACATTTTATACTGTTTGAATAATGCTTTTTGTTTTTCAGCAACTTTTTTCCTCTCCACACCTTTGTTTTGTTCCATTTACTACCCTTCACTGGCTGCTTTGGGGGTGCTGTTGGATTCTTTTTTGAACCCTTGGTGGTGAGAACACCACAGAATTATGGACTGTGGTGTGTCTCTATTTGACACCAAGAGGACGGACGCAATCAGCCGTGTCTCCCTGATGAGTCCGATCCAGCGGACAAAAGGCCTAGGAGCAGGCAATGCAAATAAATGTGCCTTCAAGAGGGATTATGATGGTTCCCTCAGGCAGCTAGTGAAGGTCTTTTCATAGTTATAATATATTCCCCCATTTTCTTCATCTTCAATTAATTTTTTTTATTTTAAGTTCAAATCTTTGCCATGTCCTTACTATACCGACTGAAGAATTGTTAAACTGCACTTGTTTTCCCCGACTACTTAATTGTTCAGCATTCTATTAGTCCAGACTGAGTAGACCAAACTAGCATATACATCCTATCCCCAAAATGACCTAGTTCAGTTTATTTTAACGAGCAAATTCGCTTTAGTTACAGTACGCATTTAAGAAAGATACAGAAGCATACAACAAACATAGGCTAACTAAACTTGGTTCTCCTTTACAAAGACAAGAAAATAGATGTGTGTGTTGGAGAGCTGAGCGTATTTTGAACACTGTGCATAGAAGGCTTGGGAATAAATGGTGTCACGTGAAATAATGCAAGCCGGTGCTATATGCTATTCACAGATACGAGAATTATGTCTTCTACATATTTTCGCTCGGAGGGGGGTCCTTTCAGTGAACAGTAATCGTTATAGTATCAGGCATAGTCAATAAAATATCAAATGTTTTCCGGTCTATGTGAAGATAAACTGAAGCGAAATACAGTGTCACTCTTTCTGATGGTGCCAGCTTGTGTAAGCCTCCCCTCTACTATTGTTTCCATTGAAAAAATATTTGTTCCTTATACATATATGTCAATAACATAATGTGATACACAAGCAGACATGTATGCATAGAACATGTGCGGCGCTGTTCTCCATCCCCCTCCTCTTTTCCCCCTTCCTGCCTCTCGTCCAATTTCCCTCCTCGTCCCCCACCCACCCCCTTCCGCTCTTCCGTAATTCACATGACGCCACCACCACCCCTTTTCTTTTTTTTTCACTAGCCATAGATTTCTTTGACCAACAACAAAGACTTCACTTTGACAAATAGGCACACAAACGCGTAGACGGAGTGAACGCGCTTGACATATTAGATGCCGGAATTCGTCATCATTTCTGTGTTGTGTGCCCTGTACCGTTCGGTGCCCGTTTGTAGACTGTGAAGTGGTTGGCCAGTGATGTATAGTTTCTGGTTTTGTTCTGCTTATTATGGAAAGGGGAGAAATTGCCGGCATTTTGATGTGGGGGATGGAGGAGGGGGGAGGGGGGATTTAATATGGAAGGAGGGGGAGTAGCTGGGAGTGAGGTGTAAAGTATGTGCCCTTGCTGTGGAGGTTCTTTTCTTTTAGAAACGTTTTTAAATCCAATATGGAGAAACGTGTTTTCCTTATCATTTAGCCTCTTTTTCACCCTGAATCAAAGGATGGCTTTTTTTCCTTTCAAAATAAAAGCAATTCGAAAGAAAAAAACGCAAAAAGGTACGTCATTACATTTTTTTTCCATTCTTATCTATATCATCCATTGCTTTTGGTTCCTGTGTGCTGCGTCTAATGTGTTTGATTTCACCATTGATTGTTGTCTGCTATTTTATTCCAGACTGTTCCTTTCCCCTTCACCGAGTGTTCCTGTCTGCTGCGTCTAATGTGTTTGATTTCACCATTGATTATTGTCTACTACTTTATTCCAGACTGTTCCTTTCCCCTTCACCGAGTGTTCCTGTCTGCTGCGTCTAATGTGTTTGATTTCACCATTGATTATTGTCTACTATTTTATTCCAGACTGTTCCTTTCCCCTTCACCGAGTGTTCCTGTCTGCTGCGTCTAATGTGTTTGATTTCACCATTGATTATTGTCTACTATTTTATTCCAGACTGTTCCTTTCCCCTTCACCGAGTGTTCCTGTCTGCTGCGTCTAATGTGTTTGATTTCACCATTGATTGTTGTCTACTATTTTATTCCAGATTGTTC
>CM031596.1:71649985-71657485 GCA_018398815.1 Conus ventricosus | reverse complement strand
CAATAAACCTACACATGTGTGATCATGCTCTCAATAAACCTACACATTTCTAATCATGCCCTCAGTAATACTGCACATTTCTTATCAGTAATACCACACGTTTCTGATCATGCCCTCAGTAATACTACACATTTCTGATCATGCTCTCAGTACTACTACCCATTATGACTATGCCCTCAGTAACAATGCTTATTAATGACCAAGCTCTAACTGATACAACACATCAGTGACCCCACAGTGATGAATGAATTGCAATGCATGTTTAGGTGCAGGGTACCATGCGCGAAACTAAAGAAACAGGCCTCGTTACAGTTTCAGTCAGGGTGGCTTTACTGTTTGCAGGTTGGCCCAGATAGGCTACAACACACACTGATGGATTGTATCATCCTATCAATAAAGATGTAAACTAGAATGGCACCTGGGAGAACGCAGTCCCCTGCGAAAGTCGACTGAATCCTGCTTTTTTTTTCCTGGCAGGAGAGGCAATATAGATACGGATTGACTTACTTCCCCTGCACTTGTTTTTAATAGGATTTGAAAATTCAAAATGTCAACATTGATGTCATTACGAAGACCTAGCATTTCATTAAACTACATTATTACATGTTCATACAGTGGTGAAGTTCTGTGTCTAGACATAAGTGACCACACTGTGCACTGCAGTGGCATTTATTTAGTGGTGAGGGTCCCATGTCCAAACATCAATGACCCCACTGTACGATGCAGTACCGTTTATTTGGTGAAGGTCCTGTGTATAGACATCAATGACCCCACTGTGCAATGCAGTACCGTTTATTTGGTGAAGGTCCTGTGTATAGACATCAATGACCCCACTGTGCAATGCAGTACCGTTTATTTGGTGAAGGTCCTGTGTATAGACATCAATGACCCCACTGTGCGATGCAGTACCGTTTATTTGGTGAAGGTCCTGTGTATAGACATCAATGACCCCACTGTGCGATGCAGTACCGTTTATTTGGTGAAGGTCCTGTGTATAGACATCAATGACCCCACTGTGCAATGCAGTACCGCTCATTTGGTGAAGGTCCTGTGTATAGACATCAATGACCCCATCGTGCAATGCAGTACCGTTTATTTGGTTAAGGTCCTGTGTGTAGACACTAGGCTTCGTCTCTCGAGTACATGTTGCATACATGAACATTGAACTGGTTGATTAACGAGATTATGCGAATGCACATTCGCACCGTGTCGCTAATGCGCGGTGATGAAGCTGACATAAGGGTACTGGGTACATTTGTTAAGCAACAAACAGTTGTGTGTTGTTTAACCACAGCAGAGCACCTTTGTTAAGCAACAAACTATTGTGTTTTGTCAATTGCTTGAGGTTTTCGGGGATGGTGAAACGAGACCTTTCGTCCATTAGTTTTACAAAGAACAGCAAACATGTCGGCTGATGCACATTTCATTAATGCAGAGTTGTCTTCTCAGACGGCGTGTTAGATGGTATCTGGATGTTTCCACATTTGGATTTCCAATACCGCATCAATGTCAGACATAGACTGTGATGCAGTTTGCGCCCACTTTACACGTGTTGGCTTTCGAAAGAGGTGAGTAAGCAATTGCGATACAAAATATTTCATATCTCCCCCTCCTCAGGACACACACACAGCCACACACACACACACACACACACACACACACACACACACACACACACACACACACACACACACGCACACACATACACACATGCGCGCGCACACACACATGCGCGCAGAGACAGAGACAGAGAGCAGGCAGGCAGGCAGGCACGCAGGCACGCACGTACACCACACACACACACCACACACACACACACACACACACACACACACACACACACACACACACACATGCGCGTAGAAAGAGAGAGAGAGAGAGAGAGAGAGAGAGAGAGAGAGAGATGAGAGAGAAGAGAGAGAGGAGAGAGAGAATGTAAGCCTTTGCTGATAGGACATTGACAGCACGTTAAACGGAAAAGCTTACTCATTCCATATTCAGCCTTACTAGTTGTGTAATGATAGAAAATAGCTGGTAATTCAATAAGAAAAAAAAGAAATTCCATGCATATAATTGGCAACTGTACTGTTTCATCACTGCCGACAGCGCGGTGTACGTAACGCTTGGTAACAATCTGTAAAAGCACAGACCCCATGGAGAAACTGCCTTCATCGCTAAGAACAAAAACAGTTATTGATGAAAAATATTATAGTTCCAATCGCGGTTTATTCATTTGCTTTGGGTGTTTTTATAATGTTTTCTTTTTTCCAGATAAAGGTACTCTGCTTCACACAAATTATGAAAATAACTCTGTGTTACTTTTGTTCAGATAAGAGCACTTTGTGTAGTTCGCTCAAATTGATGATTATAACTCTTGACTTCTATGTACCTAGACCAAGGAGTTTTAATTAGACCAACTGTTCCAGATGAACCGATTTCCCCTTTAAATCCATTAAGGCCTATTATTCTTTTACAGACTGGACGAAGGAACGAGCAATGTGACATAGTTCTGGGAAAATTCCATTACTGTGACATGAAATATGCATACGTATGGTAATGAGAGCAACAACGAGCTAACAACTGATGGTATTTCTTTTCTTTTTTTTCCACCAAGTGATCTTCGTCATGTTCCCCTACTGCAAAGAGTCCATTTTCGTCCACGAGCAAACACAAAGGTTATTCCCGTGAGTATTAGAATGACACGACATTCTGGATTCTCTTTGCTTACATAGACGTGACAATGAAAGTGACTGTGAGTTTCGTTTACAAAAATAACCAAATATTGACTGTTTTACCTGCCATTTTCGTTCTGGTTGCCTCTGTGCCGTCCTTTTCTAAAAGCACTAATGATGAAAGGTGTACGATAAAAGTTTAAACAAACAAAGAAACAAACAAACCCAAACCTAATCATGGGAGAAAGGAATGGAATGACGTCATGAAAGGACCATGGCGTATAGCACAAAGCGTGGCATGACGCGTCCCCTAGGGAAGCATTGACAGACACCACCCTGTCGTGTCCTCCTTTGTCTTCAGGCCCAGCGCTGGTCCATCATGGATGAGCTCCCCTTCTTTACCTTCCTGCTCAGTCCCAGCATGCAACGCAACGAGCAAGACAAAAGGTGGTACGTGGGGAAAATAGAGAGACAGACAGACAGACAGAGAGACAGAGAGACAGACAGACAGACAGAGAGACAGACAGAGAGACAGACAGACAGACAGAGAGACACACAGAGAGTCAAGGCAAAAAAAGTCAAAAAAATTAATTGTCAGGCCTCTGGCCCATAACAATGAGAGTGAGCGAGCCAGATACACATTACAAAGTATTAAGACATTGGTTTCTCAAACTCAGCGCCTTAAACACAAACAGAGAAATATTCATAATTACATTTTCATTTTCATTGGCAAAAATCAAAGAAAGTTTGACTAATGATGGGTATCTCCAGTATTTATCAGGTATTAATTCATCTCTCAAATCAATCGTTATATGTCGGGCATATGCAAAGAAAATGAACTTCAGTTTCAAGGGCATTTAAACAAAATGGACAATTGTTGTTACGGTTGTTTAGAGATGATTGTGAGAGAGAGAGGAGAGAGAGAGAGAGAGAGAGAGAGAGAGAGAGAGAGAGTGTGTGTGTGTGTGTGTGTGTGTGTGTGTGTGTGTGTGTGTGTGTGTGTGTGTGTGTGTGTGTGTGAGAGAGAGAGAGAGAGAGAGTGTGTGTGTGTGTGAGAGAGAGAGAGAGAGAGAGAGAGAGAGAGAGAGAGAGAGAGAGAGAGAGAGAGAGAAGAGAGAGCAATGATGAAATAAAATGGCGAATGATTTTTTTATGGCCATTAGCCTTAACAGAAAATTGAACGTTATATGGGTACTAGGTGATAATTCATTGCGCAAACTAGATATGAATCTACCTTTATAAAACGTTTATGGACAAATTCGCCCACATGCACGCGTACATGTGTGCCTGCATTTAACAATGCGAATGGATATGTGTATGCAGAAAGCTGGAGAGAGGTGGAGGAGGGGGTAGGAGAAGTGAAGTGAGTGGGTATAAAGGGAAAAGAGGAAGAGGGAGGACGAGAGTGAGAAATCGTTGCGCTCTGCACAAATTCCATTTAAAACAAATGGAATTCGTAGTCTTGTTTGTGTGTTGTTAGACGTGTTAGACGAAACCGTTCAGAAACAAAAACAGCAAACATCTCGAGCTTGAGTCACAGACCGTTCAGCAATCTAATATAGCTAGGAAAGAAACAACTATGGGAGTAGTAGCAGAAGCAGCAGCAGCAGCAGCAGCAGCAGCAGCAGCAGCAGCAGAAGAAGAAGAAGAAGAAGACGAAGACAACAAAATCAACAACTACAACAAGAGGCAGCGTTGATGGCATAGGAGAAGACAACAGACATTGGATATGGACATTTTCAATGGACTAGTCAGCAAAAATACAGAGACAGACAGACAGACAGACAGACGGACAGACAGACAGAGTGCAACACAGCACATTATAGAGGAAGCAGAGCGATTTGACACTAAGAGCTCCCAGGAGACTGTTGCTACAGGGACCGCCACATGATGAAACCCAGTGTAGCTGTGTGTGGGGGCAGTCGGAATGGGCGGCCAGGGAGTGATGTTATTATAGGGGCATGGAAAAGGAGTTATCAGAAGAAAAACAACGTTTCGAGGGCAACAGATAAGCAAGTTCCACGTGCAGTTTCTTGGTCAACGAGAGGCTCTGCTCGCTCGGTAAAACGTAGCAATCTGTAGCATCATGATAAAATACGCAGCGATTTAAATTAATGCACAGTAATGCAAAGCCATATATAGCAATACGTAGTAAAAGTATTGATATAAAGAAAGATGTAGTAATGTTCTGCGGTATGTTGCAAGACGTAATAATATGTAGCAAAACGTAGCATCATATAGAGTCATATGGTAATATGCAGAAATTCGTGGCATTGTTTATCTACCTGTCGTGTAGCAATATGGACTGATAGGCAATGTACCGAAACGTGTGGTCATGCATAGCAATGTGTAGTAACAAGAAGCTATACGTAGCAGCATGCAAGAACATGTAGTAATATATATCAGTATGAACCAATTATGTACTTGCAATGCTAACACGTAGGAACATGTAGTAATTTTGTGCAATATGTGACAATAGAAAGATAGTGTGGGACGGGATAGAGGCAGGGCGAAGGGGGAACGGGGAGGGAGGAGAGAGGAGACAATTGTTAACATTATTTACGGCTGGTTTGTTTTACAAGTCGTTGACTGGTTCCTGACTTGAGCTCAACTGTGCAATCATACAACCCTCCACAGCACAATCCAAGTCATGCCATCTCCTCACGTCTACACCCGTTCCCTTTCAATCCCTTGCTTCCTCCTTTCTTACACTCTCTTTATTCCAGAACTGTTGATTTTGTCATGACAGTTGCGACATTTTGAGCGGAGAATAGCAAAAGAGGAAGAAGCCTGGCTCTCGCAACGGTTTCAAAAGTCAAGCTGGCACTTCATAACGAAAAGGAGGGACGTTTCTTTTTTTTTGCATGACACAGGTATTCACAACGTTGTTTAATCGTCTGAAAGGAAAAGAACTCATATGTGTTTGTGAAGATTGACTGTTTAGATTGAATCGAATAGGACATGCATTATTGTTAAACATGTGCAACATGTAGAGAAATGCCTAGATTGGTTTCTCTATTCTCACTGCCTCTGTCTGCCCCCCCCCCCCCCCCCCCCCCTCCCATCCCCACTCGCCCCAGCCGCCTTGTCAAGGTCAGTAATAGGGAATAGGGGGTGGATGGGACACTTTCCCCTGATTTCACCAACCCCGCTGTCCCTCTGTTCCTATGCCACAGTCAGGTTCAGCGTTTCCCTCACAAGAGTCCCCTGTTGTACTCACCACCGGTGCCAGTACCACCAGAAACAACCGGTTGTGCTCTGGAATCGTGTTATTTCTGGAGTGGCGACCAGCTGTACCCAGGAATCCTGTTCTTTCTGGAGTGCCGAACAGATGCGCTTGGGAATCCGGCTCTCTCGAGTGCCGACCAACTGTGCCCCAGATATCCTGTTACGCCGACAGGCTGTACTTCCGACTCCTGTTGTCTCTGATGGCTGTGTCCCGAAAACCTGTTTCAGTGGTCCCTACCAGCTGTGCCCTAGAATCCTGTTGTCTCTGATGGCTGTCCCGAGAACCTGTTTCAGTGGTGCCGACCAGCTGTGCCCTGGAATCCTGCTGTCTCTGATGGCTGTCCCGAGAACCTGTTTCAGTGGTGCCGACCAGCTGTGCCCTGGAATCCTGCTGTCTCTGGAGCACTGACCTGCTGGAACCACCGAATCCCACACAGTCTGGAGTGCTGACGCAGTGCCCCATAATCCTGCTGTCCCCAAAGTGACAACCAGCTGTGTCCTGGAGTCATGTCCTGGGAGCCGGAAAACCTCAGTTGGTAGAGCGCCGGACTCGTAATCTTGGTGATCCTGGGGTTGCGGGTTCGAACCTCCGCCGGGGGTACAGGGGGATTTTTCCCTCGGAGTTAACATTTGTTCTGACTCCATTTCCCATACAGTCCTTCGAATGAGACTATAAACCGAGGTTCCGTGTGTGAACACACGCATAACATCTTGCACACACGTAAAATCCCATCACCAACTTTCGGAAGAGTAGGCCAGTTTGGCCGTTGGTATGGATGACACGTTACACATAGCATGCACCCTGCGTGTGAAATGGAAAGAATGAAGGAAGTAACGAAAATGAGTGATCGATATTGAACGATACTGACTGAATGACACAGGAAACGACTGAATAAAGCGCCGGCTGGCAGCTCTTCAGTCGGCACTACCCAGGTAGGCAGCCCGTTGTGTAAACGAGTGTTGATTGTAAAGCGCTTAGAGCTTGGTCTCTAGCCGAGAATAGGCGCTATATAAATATTCATTATTATTATTATTATTATTATTATTATCATTATTATTATTATTATTATTATTATTATTATTATTATTATTATTATTATTATTATTATTATTATGTCATCGCTAGTGAGTGTCGACCGCTTGTGCTCCTTAATCCTGTTGCCTTTGGGTGCTAACCGGCTGTATCCCAGGATCCTTTCTGTTTCTGAAGTGCTGACTGACTGTGCCCTGGAGTCTTGTCATGTCTGGAGTGCCGATCGGCTGTGCCCACAATCCTGTCGTCTCTGAAGCGCCTTCAGAAGCGTCGTCTCTGTGTCCCGGAATCTTGCCGTCTCTGGAGTGTCAACCAGCTATGCCCTAGAATCCTGCTGTCTGTGGAGTGTCAACCAGCTATGCCCTAGAATCCTGCTGTCTGTGGTGTGTCAACCAGCTATGCCTAGAATCCTGCTGTCTCTGGAGTGTCAACCAGCTATGCCCTAGAATCCTGCTGTCTCTGGAGTGTCAACCAGCTATGCCCTAGAATCCTGCCGTCTCTGGAGTGTCAACCAGCTATGCCCTAGAATCCTGCTGTCTGTGGTGTGTCAACCAGCTATGTCCTAGA
>CM031596.1:71639985-71642485 GCA_018398815.1 Conus ventricosus | reverse complement strand
GGGGACTTTAATGAACATGCTCCTTTTGGGGATCTATCTTGCGTCAAAGTAACCTCTAATCGCTTGGTGGAGAATATTTCAGATTCTCCACTTTTTCTTTTAAATGACGGAAGTGTTACAAGACTGCCTGATGTTCCCAGCCATAAACCATCAGCAATTGATCTGACTCTAATCTCTCCAAAGTTAGTTCCTAGCTGCAAGTGGCAATTACACGATAACACTTTGGGAAGTGATCATATTCCTATTATCCTTACTTTTAGAGGATTTGAAGTTAAGCACAATGATGTAAAGGATATAATTCCTAAATTTGATTATAAACGAGCTGACTGGGCCAAATTTGAATCTGTTCTAAGTTCTTACGATGTTAGTTCTTTTGATAAATCAGACATTGAATCTATGTATACTCATTTTACAGAGGCAGTTTTAAATGCTGCAGGCAAAGCAATGCCCAAAATTAATGTGTCAAACTCTTCGAAACACGTTGGTAAAGTATGGTGGACAGATTCATGTAAAATGCTGTAGACAAAAACAAGAACACCTTTAAATCGTATGCTAAAGTTAAAAAAGTGAAAGGCAGTATTCCTGTCAAATCTGCTAAAAACCAAAGAAACAGAGTTATAGAAAGTGCTAAAAGCAACTATTGGTCAATGTTTTGTTTTAATGAAATAAGTGACCATAAAGATAAAAGTAAAATTTGGAAAAAGATCCATGAAATGAGAAATGGGATTCATCTACCAGAATATCCAGTTATTCTAGGTGACGAACAATTTGCTTCAGAATATCAAAAAGCTGAGGCATTTGCTGACACCTTTGTAAAGAATAGCTCTTACAATAGGCTATCAGACAAATGCAGAACTTTGAGGGAAAATCAATCACAAAATGACATATACAATGACCCTGAGAAAAATAATGATCACTACTTGAATGCTGAAATTACTTTCCAAGAATTACTGTCTGCTATCTGTTCATTACTTAAGACCAAGAAAACTTCTGTTGGTCTGGATGCCATTTCCAATGAGTTGATAAAACATCTTCCAGACAACTTTTTGTTATTTTTACACGGAATTATTAGTAAATGCTGGATTGAAGGTAACATCCCACCCATATGGAGAGATTCAATTACAGTCCCTATTTTAAAACAGGGCAAACCAGTACACGATGTGAATAGTTATAGACCTATCTCTCTGACGTCTCACGTATGCAAATTAATGGAGCAAATTGTTTTAAATCGATTGTCTTATCACTGCGAAAAACGTGGGATTATCCCTGTAAACCAAGGAGGCTTCAGAAAAGGCAGATCAACCATTGATCATTTAGTGAAATTAACAACTCAAATCAAACAACAATTTGCCAAAAGACAAAATGTTCTTGCCACATTCTTTGATATAAATAAAGCATTACGATCAGGTTTGGCATGAACGATTACTATACAAGTTAAAAACGATTGGGCTTTCTGGTCATATCTATGACTATGTTAAAACATTCTTGACCAACAGAAGTATCCAAACAAGAATCGGTCACATTTATTCCTCTAAAAGATTCCTTGATATGGGTATCCCTCAAGGCTCTGTTATTGCTCCTATTCTATTTAATATCCTAACTTACGATTTACCAATATCTATTTCCCAAAAAAGTAATTTCATCCAGTATGCCGATGATATCTGTTTGTGGATGAATGTTACTTTAAAAAAGAAAACATCAAAAAGGTCTATAAATTTTATAAAAAGAGCATATCAATGTGATCTAGATAATATTGCTATGTATATGTCTGAAAATGGTTTAAGCTTATCACCTCAAAAATCCCACATGATGCTATTTGACGCAAGTGGATATGTTCACAATGCCCCAGAATTCAAAGTTAACAACATCACACTTAAATACGCTTCAAATATTAAATTTCTTGGTGTTTATATAACGTCTAAGCTCTCTTGGAATTTGCATTTAGAACATGCTGTAAATCAAGCAAGAAAGTCATTGAACCTTCTAAAAGTCATAAGCAAACAAAGCTGGGGTCAAGACACAAATACATTAATTCATTTGTCCTCTGCTTTAGTTAGATCTAAATTGTCGTATGCACAAGAGGTTTTCTTTAGTGCTCCAAAATATCTATTGAAAAAACTGCGGAGCATAGATTGTAAAGCATATAGAATAGCCCTTGGCGTTCCATTTCATGGTTCCATCATAGGATCTTACCATGAAGCAGGTGTTTTGCCTCTTGATGATCAGCGAAAATTAGCCTGTGCTAAATACATTTTAAGATGCTCTACCATTCAAAATTCAAACCAAATGGAACTTGAAATTAGGTCCGATATTCATTTTCCTAAGCGTGCAAAACGTATCCGATCTAATAAAACTATTCTTACATTTTCTTCTAAACTATTGACAAAATTAAACACTGATCAAAAGAAATTAGCTGTGCGTTTTCCAATAAGTCCCATCCCAAACTGGGAGCTTTTTAAGGCGAAGTTTGACTATAACTATACACAATTGTCCAAGTTTG
>CM031596.1:71622485-71627485 GCA_018398815.1 Conus ventricosus | reverse complement strand
CCTGACGAACATCACCCCTTACCGTACCCAGGGGGATGGCGAGGTACATGCAGCCACTCTCCAAAGCGTAATCATAACGAATGATGAATCAGCACATCATCGTCGTCGTCATCGTCATAGCCATCGTCAATCTAATTATCGTCATTATCGTCATCCTGACATAGAAGAATAAGAAACACAAGGGCGCCTGAGAAAGCCCGAGTCGGAGACTGAAAGAAATGACTGTATTTTGGGAGCCGGAATAGCTCAGTTGGTAGAGCGCCGGACTCGTAATCTTGGTGAACCTGGGGTTGCGGGTTCGAACCTCCGCCGGGGCGTTTCGGTACAGGGGGATTTTTCCCTCGGAGTTAACATTGGTTCTGACTCCTTTTTCCCATACAGTCTTCGAATGAGACTATAAACCGAGGTTCCGTGTGTGAACGCACGCATAACATCTTGCACACACGTAAAATCCCATCACCAACTTTCGGAAGAGTAGGCCAGTTTGGCCGTTGGTATGGATGACACGTTACACATAGCATGCACCCTGCGTGAGAAATGGAAAGAAGGAAGGAAGTAAGGAAAATGAGTGATCGATATTGAACGATACTGACTGAATGACACGGGAAACGACTGAATGAAGCGCCAGCTGGCAGCTCTTCAGTCGGCACTACCCAGGTAGGCAGCCCGTTGTGTAAACGAGTGTGGATTGTAAAGCGCTTAGAGCTTGGCCTCTAGCCGAGAATAGGCGCTATATAAGTATTCATTATTATTATTATTATTATTAATAGGATCCGTGGAATAATCGGATATGTCGCCTCTCACCTACTAGAGTCTAGTGTATTTAATGTGATTACACGTTCAACACTGCTTCATGCCATTTCATGCCCATTCCTCGGGTGCTTGCATACGACGAGAGAAGCGCGAGGAAGGAATTAGGCGACTGGTGTTTATTGCCCAATCTTCGTTCATTTGTCAACACCAAGAATCTTCAACCTGTATGTAAATGAAAAAGTGTAACTCATAATATATGTGAAACTGTGAATTTGTTTTAAACACGGTATGCCTTAACCATTTACGAAAATACGTTTTTAGAAAAGTGTCAATATTGTCATGACAGTATATGTATTGGTGTCACAGTTTCCGGCTTGCTTCCAAACTGACAGAGTTTGGGTTGCTTTGGTTCAATGTAGACATACTGTAACACAGAAGTCTTGGTTTTCAAGACAAATGTACAATATTTTCATCAAATCATTTTTAGCAGTCAGCGATGTTTTTTTAAAAACACAAATTAAGTGGCGAAAGGTGTTTTCATCATCAAATATTTGTTTTGTATTTCAAATTTAGAGTGGTAGGACGGACAAAATTCCAGAACTGGACATTTTGATATTTGAGATTATTATCGGTGATCAAAACTACAAGCGTTTCTTTCCAGTAATGGTAGAGTATTTTAAAAACCTTAGATTTGTTTCTTTTGCTTCATGCTTTCTTCATATTCTCAGGAGAATCCAGTCTCTCTTACAAATACCTCAGGCCTGCAATGCAAGCTATTGTTCGTCTTCGGCTAAATTTTCTTCGTGTGTGATTTCATTGGAAAATCAATTGTGCAATATCTGCAATATGATAATGTTGTATATTGCACGTACTACGCTATAATCCACATGCGAATCATACACAGTGCCTATTTGTTCATTCAATAATGCCTCGTGGAACCCTCAAAGCAGAGCAGACAGTTATCATTCTTTTTGCGTGGAGAATAGTTTCAAGGTCCATTGTTGTATTCTTCCGAAACATTTTGTCGTTGCTGGTTAGTAGACCGGACAAAGACCTTAGAATGGTCAGTCGTGAGGAACTGCAGAGGATTATGGCAAAGGTCAGCTGTCCAGACAAGTTCATCGCCATGGTGCACCAACTCCAAGACTGCAGCCAGTCCTCTTCAGTCCTTCAGTGTCGATAACGACGGACGAACAGCATGTATGTATGTATGTATGTATGTATGTATGTATGTATACTTTTTTTCTTTCTTTCTGCGTACGCAGGCTGATACTCCTGCGGACACTCCCTGTATAGCCAGGCAGTGGAGTTTTGTGTGTATGACCCTTTTTTATCCCGCCATTAAGGCAGCCATACTCCATAAAAAACGCGAAAAATTGAAAGGCTATTTTTCGGGTGAAAAGGGGTGAATATACAATATTGAACCATTGTGGCAAGTTGTTTGGGTCCAAGACTCACGTGCAGTGAAAAAATTGTGTGAGCAACACATCATTCCCGGCATTGGAGGGTCAACCAAAATGGCAAACTGGTTGCTGCATGTGAGGCACGTGCACACCATGCAGAGCAAAATTAACCAGCGACAAGTACGCAGGCATGCAGCGTTTATATAGCCGCGCTACAAGGTTCAGATAACGACTTGCCGTCTGAGCGCTACAGAGATGCCAAGACTACGAGCAGAGGAACGCAATCGTGCCCTAGGCCATCTGGAGGCTGGTGTGGATGCCAGGCAGGTTGCCAACATCTTTAACGTCCACATCTCAACCATCTATCGTCTGCAGCACCACATGCGAGTCACTGGTACCACTGATGATCGTCCCCGGCCAGGCCGTCATTGGGTCACCACACCAAGAGATGATCGCCATTTTGTTCGAACCCATCTGCGGGACAGGCGGCAAACAGCCGCTAACACTGCTCGACAGGTGCCTGGGAATCTCCAGCAACGAATCAGCCTCAACACTGTGCGGCGGCGTCTTCAGGAGAACGGGCTGGCATGTAGGCATCCTCACAGAGGTCCGGTACTGACACCAAGACACCGGCAGGACAGGCTGCAGTGGGCACAAGCCCGAATCAACTGGCGCAGGCAGCAGTGGGGACGCATACTGTTCTCAAGATGAAAGCCGTTTTTGTATTGACATGGCTGACGGTCGTGTCAGAATATGGCGTCGACCTGGTAAACGCTATGCTGACTCCTGTGTGGTAGAGCGGAACCCCTGGGGAGGCCCGAACGTTATGATATGGGGTGCAATTGGCATTAACCACGCCTTAGGACCAGTCATCTTTCAGAACATTGGTCCTGGTCGCGGACAGGGTGTCAATGCACAGCGCTACATCCACCAGGTGCTCAGACCCATGTCGTTCCTTTTTTGCGCAACACCCAAACTGGACATTCCAACAGGACAATGCAAGACCACACACAGCCAGGGCCACCCAGCAATTTCTTCAGCATAACAACGTCAGTGTGCTGCCCTGGCCAGCCCTCATTCCCGATTTAAACCCAATGGAACATTTTTGGGATGAACTTGGCAGACGGATGGACCTCCTGCGTCCACGACCAGCAACAGCGGCTCAACTTCACCAGGCCATCGTCCATGTGTGGGCTGGTGTGCCAAGGGGACGCATCAACCACCTGGTCCACTCAATGAGCCGCAGGTGTCAAGCAGTTGTCCATGCAAATGGTGGCCACACACGGTATTAGGACTTCAAGCTGGTTTGTCACGTGACCTTGGATTTTCCACACAAAGACATATTGCTGATGACATTTTCACACATTACCGGTGTAATGAATCAAATCACGTTGAATTCTCGCTTCCACTCTGTACAATTGTGACCAATAAAATTCGCCCCTAACCTTCAGCTTGTTTTGCTTTCGCGTTTTTTATGGAAGTCAGTATATGTATGTATGTATGTATGTATGTATGTATGTATGTTGAAATCATCAGAAAGGAGCTGCAGAAATGCATTGCGACGGATTTTGTGGATGTTTTTCAAAATAGGCCTGTCTCAATAAACGGTGTTGAAGATCTACCAAGGCTGAAACCTAATCTACCATCGACCATCGAAACTCGGTGGCATTCGTCATCGAGGTTTCAAATCCATTTGACACTTTCATACAAACATGCTATGAGAGCAAATTTCAAAAGTACATGCCTCTTTGCTATGCTCTTAGTGATGCCGGATTTAGCACGAAAGTGGTTGTTGTTGTAATAGGTTCACTAGGCATAGTTCATAAAGGAGTGGTTTCAGGACTTTCAATGTTAGGTCTGCCCATAACAAAATGTAAACAACTCGCAAAATACTTGAGCATGTCTGTCATGATTGGGTCTAGGCGTGTTTGGTCAAGGCGGAATCACCTCATGAACCAGCATTGAAACTGACAGATGATGACTTTCAAACTGTGCTTTAAATAGCATCAGCTGACTAAAGCACTGATAGACAAAGAATTGGAACCAGCCGGAGAGAGACAGGGCGTGGGGACAGAGAGAGAAAGAGGGGCAATAGAAAGAGAGAGAGAGAGAGAGAGAGAGAGAGAGAGAGAGAGAGAGAGAGAGAGAGAGAGAGAGAGAGAGAGTATGTGAAAGAGAACTTTTATCGATGCGCCTGCAATCTGGACTACTGTGCATTGTTGTTGATTTGACAAGTTGATGCATTAAAGTAATTGATATGTATGTATGTATGTATGTATATGTATGTATGTATGTATGTATGTATGTATGTATGTATGTATGTATGTATGTATGTATGTATGTATGCATGTGTATGCATGTGTATGCAGGTATGCATGCAGGTATGTGTGTATGTATGTATGTATGTATGTATGTATGTATGTACGTACGTATGTATGTGTGCATGCATGCATGCATGTATGTATGTAAGTACGTGTGTAAGTATGTATGTATGCATGTATGTATGTATGTATGTAAGTATGTATGTATGTATGTATGCATGTATGTATGTATGTTTGTATGTATGTATGTATGTATGTATGTATGTATGTATGTATGCATGTGTGTATGTTTGTATGTATATGTGTGTGTATGTATGTATGCATGTATGTGTGCATGTATGCATGTGTGTATAATATGTGTATGTATGTATACATGCATGTATGTATGTATGTATGTATGTATGTATGTATGTATGTATGTATGTATGCATGCATGCATGCATGCATGCATGCATGCATGCATGCATGCATGCATGCATGCATGTATGTATGTATGCATGCATGCATGTATGTATGTATGTAT
>CM031596.1:71582485-71604985 GCA_018398815.1 Conus ventricosus | reverse complement strand
TCTCTCTCCTCTCTCTCCTCTCTCTCTCTCCTCTCCCCTCTCTCAAGAGAGGGCAGAGACAGAGAAAAACCCTGGCAAAAAGTCAGAACACTGAACACTTTGTCAAATAAGATAACATCAACAACACAAGGTACAGGTCAGCAACTAAGACACACTGCAGAAGAAAGAAATATAAAAAAAAAAAAAAAAAAAAAGCAGTGACAAGTTCCATCTTGTTCAGGTGGAGGACATACATACTCTGGGCTTTTTCATTCCAACACCATCTTTTTCTTCCCCATTTTCTTTCTCTCACTCCCTCCACACCTCACCCCCCCCCCCCCCCCCCCCCCCCCCCCCCCCCCCCCCCCCCCCCCGCCGAACACAGCCTCCCTTGCTTAAGAAAAAAAAGTGCAATGCTCTGTTTTAATAACAAGAAATTGTTAGCATACGTTTGTTCCTCGCCACCCCACTTTTTGTTTTCCTTACAATTGAATTATAGCACGACGTGTTCTCTGTTCAGAAACTATTCACTTGTACCACGTAGGCCTACGTATAGAAACACTTGTAACACACGGTGGTTTTTGTCGTAGCCTATTGTACAGAAACCCATTTATAGCGTAGAGTGTTCTACACAGGCGCAGACTGAGGACGGCAGAGAAAGAGCTGGTCCGACGATCTAAAGGACTAGACCAAAAAAACCATGCCAGATCTCCTCACGACAGTCACCAACAGAAGAGCCTGGAGAAACGGCGGCTGCCTCATCACGTTCCCCCCCCCCCCCCCCCTCCCCCCCCCCCCCCCACCCAACGACCCCAGCGGTCGGGGGAATGACTGACTGACTGACTGTTCTACACAAAAGCATTATTATGGTGCAGAAACACTCATCTCTAGCACGCTGTACATGCATAGTCGAATAGCTTGTTGTCTTCTGTACAGAAGAATAGCACGTTGTGTACTGTATAGTACACTTATAATGCAGATGAGCACGCCGATTGCACGTCGCATTCTGTAGAGCAGACTTACGGTGAAGCTACATTCACATACAGCACGTCGTGTTATGTATAGTAGGTTATGGTGCACATGCATTCACGTACGTCGTGTTCTGTGTAGAAGACCTATGGTACAGAAAAATTCACTTATAGCACGTCGTGTTCAGTATAGTAGACCTATGGTATAGAAGCATTCAGTTATTGTATCTTGTTTTCTGTATAGTAGACCTATGATATAGAAACATTTAGTTAAGCCTATAGTTCGTCGGGTTCTGCATTGTCGACCTATGCTACAGAAACATTTAGTTATAGTTCGTCGTCTTCTGCATAGTAGACCTAGGGCATAGAAACATTCAGTTATAGTACGTCGTGTTCTGTACAGTAGACCTATGGTATAGAAACATTTAGTTATAGTACGTCGTGTTCTGTATAGTAGACCTATGGCATAGAAACATTTAGTTATAGTACGTCGTGTTCTGTATAGTAGACCTATGGTATAGAAACATTTAGTTATAGTACGTCGTGTTCTGTATAGTAGACCTTTGGTATAGAAACATTCAGTTATAGTACGTCGTGTTCTGCATAATAGACCTATGGTATAGAAACATTCAGTTATAGTACGTCGTGTTCTGTACAGTAGACCTTTGGTATAGAAATATTCAGTTATAGTATGTCGTTTTCTGTACAGTAGACCTATGGTATAGAAGCATTCAGTTATAGTACGTCGTGTTCTGTACAGTAGACCTTTGGTATAGAAACATTCAGTTATAGCATGTCGTGTTCTGTATAGTAGACCTTTGGTATAGAAACATTCACTTATAGTACGTCGTGTTCTGCATAATAGACCTTTGGTATAGAAACATTCAGTTATAGTACGTCGTGTTCTGTAAAGCAGACCTTTGGTCTAGAAACATTCAGTTATAGTACGTCGTGTTCTGTAAAGCAGACCATTGGTCTAGAAACATTCACTTATAGTACGTCGTGTTCTGTAATGCAGACCATTGGTCTAGAAACATTCACTTATAGTACGTCGTGTTCTGTAAAGCAGACCTTTGGTCCAGAAACATTCACTTATAGTACGTTGCGTTCTGTAAAGCAGACCTTTGTTATAGAAACATTCACTTATTGTACGTCGTGTTCTGTAAAGCAGACCTTTGGTCTAGAAGCATTCACTTATAGTGCGTCGTGTTCTGTAAAGCAGACCTTTGGTCTAGAAACATTCACTTATAGTGCCTCGTGTTCTGTAAAGCAGAGCTTTGGTCTAGAAACATTCACTTATAGTACGTCGTGTTCTGTAAAGCAGACCTATGGTCTAGAAACATTCACTTATAGTACGTCGTGTTCTGTAAAGCAGACCTTTGGTCTAGAAACATTCAATTATAGTACGTCGTGTTCTGTAAAGCAGACCTTTGGTCTAGAAACATTCACTTATAGTGCGTCGTGTTCTGTAAAGCAGACCTTTGGTCTAGAAACATTCACTTATAGTGCGTCGTGTTCTGTAAAGCAGACCTTTGGTCTAGAAGCATTCACTTATAGTACCTCGTGTTCTGTAAAGCAGAGCTTTGGTCTAGAAACATTCACTTATAGTACGTCGTGTTCTGTAAAGCAGACCTTTGGTCTAGAAACATTCACTTATAGTACGTCGTGTTCTGCATAATAGACCTTTGGTATAGAAACATTCAGTTATAGTACGTCGTGTTCTGTAAAGTGGACCTTTGGTCTAGAAACATTGAGTTATAGTACGGCGTGTTCTGTAAAACAGACCTATGGTATAGAAACATTGAGTTATAGTACGTCGTGATCTGTAAAGCAGACCTTTGGTATAGAAATATTGAGTTATAGTACGTCGTGTTCTGTAAAGCAGACCTTTGGTCTAGAAACATTGAGTTATAGTACGTCGTGTTCTGTAAAGCAGACCTTTGATATAGAAATATTGAGTTACAGTACGTCGTGTTCTGTAAAGCAGACCTTTGTTATAGAAGCATTGAGTTATAGTACGTCGTGATCTGTAAAGCAGACCTTTGGTATAGAAACATTGAGTTATAGTACGTCGTGTTCTGTAAAGCAGACCTATGGTTAAGAAACTTTAGCTTATTGCACGTCGTCTTCTGTGGGATAGAGACTTAAGGCACGTCGTGTTGTTTATAGCAGGCCGAAAGAAATAAAAACATTAATTCATAGCACGTCATGTTCTGTATAGTAGACTTATGATATAGAAACGTTCACTTATTTTGCTTTGTGTTCTGTGTAGCAGGCCTATGAAACAGAAACATTCACGTGTTTCACTTGATCTGTTTAGTAGGTCTATGGTATAGAAACATTTGCTTACAGCACGTCAGGTTCTGAATAGTAGGTCTATGGTATAGAAGTATTCATTTATAGCATGTTGTCTTCTGTCTATGGTATAGCACATTCACTTACAGCACATCGTGTTCTGTAGAATAGCCCTATGGTATGGAAACATTCACCTGTTTTACGTCGTGATCTGTACAGCAGCCCTATGGCATAGAAACATTAACATATTTTACCTCGTGATCTGTACAGTAGCCCTATGGCATAGAAACATTCACCTATTTTACCTCGTGATCTGTACAGTAGCCCTATGGCATAGAATTATTAACCTATTTTACGTCGTGATCTGTACAGTAGCCCTATGGCATAGAAACATTCACCTATTTTACGTCGTGATCTGTACAGTAGCCCTATGGCATAGAAACATTCACCTGTTTTACGTCGTAATCTGTACAGTAGCCCTATGGCATAGAAACATTCACTTCTATATCACATCCTGTTATCGGTAGAAGACATACTGTACAGAAATGCTCATTAAAAGCACAGATCGAGTGGTCTCTACAGCAAGCTTAAATTACAGAACGGAAGCGTCAACTTACAGCAAGTGGTGTCCCTGCAGTAGCCTACTTTTGAGAAACATCCACATAAAGGATGTGGTGTTCTTACAGTAAGCCTACATTTGAGAAACATCCGCATAAAGGATGTGGTATTCTTACAGTAAGCCTACATTTGAGAAACATCCACATAAAGAATGTGGTGTTCTGACACTAGTCCTTCATTTGAGAAACATCCATATAAAGGATGTGGTGTTCTTAGAGTAGTCCTACTTTTGACAAACATCCACATAAAGGATGTGGTGTTCTTACAGTAGTCCTGCCTTTAAGAAGCATCAACATAAAGGATGTGGTGTTCTTACAGTAGTCCTGCCTTTAAGAAGCATCAACATAAAGGATGTGGTGTTCTTACAGTAGCCGACCTTTAAGACACATTCACTTACAGCATATGGTGTTCTTAGAGTAGTCCTACTTTTGAGTAACATCAACATAAATGATGTGGTGTTTTACAGTAGCCTACCTTTGAGAAACATCCACATAAAGGATGTGGTGTTCTTACAGTAGTCATACCTTTCTTTGAGAAACATCCACATAAAGGATGTGGTGTTCTTACAGTAGCCTACCTTTAAGAAACATCCACATAAAGGATGTGGTGTTCTTACAATAGCCTACCTTTGAGAAACATCCACATAAAGGATGTGGTATTTTTACAGTGGCCTATCTTTGAGAAAATCCGCACAAAGAATCTGGTGTTCTGACAGTAGCCTACCTTTAAGAAGCATCCACAGAAAGGATCTGGTGTTCTGACAGTAGGCATATCTTGGAGAAATGTTTACTTAAATCGTTCAGTGTTCTCTGTGCTAGACCTTTCAGACCGACACACTCATATCACATTGTTCCCAGTGTTGACGTACTGTACAGAAACATTCACTTGCACGAATTGCTCTATGTTGTAGCCAGCTGTATAGAAACAATGATTTAAAGCATACAGTGTTGTCTGTGGTGGGCTGACTGTATGGAAACGCCGATTTTAAGCATACAGTGCTGTCTGTGGTGGGTTAACTGTATAGATACATTAATTGATAGTATACAACATATGTGGTGGGCTAACTGTATAGAAACATTAATTGATAATACACAACATTCTCTATGGTGGGCCAGCTGTATAGAAACACTGATTGATAGTATACAGTGTTCTCTGTGGTGGGATCAACCGTGAAGAGACAATCACGTGTAGTCCATGGTAGGCCTACCACAGAGGAACATTTATTCACAGTACGAAGTGCTGTCAGCGATAGGTTTACTGTACAGAAAGAAAACAACACGTTGCTTATGACAAGTTCTCCTATCATCATGATGAAAGAAATGCACGGTCCATTGGCGTCCCCAAACTGCCAGTACCCTCACCCCAAAAGGTGAAAAGAAGAAATTAAAAAGAAAAACAACTAGAGGACAAACGAACAAACCAACGAATGAACGAACGAACAAAAGAAAGAATGGAGGAATGAAGGAAGGAAGGAAGGAAGGAAGGAAGGAAAGAAGGAAGCTAGAGAGGAAGGAAGGAAGTCAGATGAAACAAATAATGAATTGATGACAGCAAAGGTCTGAACCTTGCGCTTGAACTTTCAAAAAGATGTTCAGTTAATAGTCCGAGCCAAATCATGCCCGGAGACTGCTATCAATCGGCAGATAGTCCATTAGAACAATAACAAATAAACCTACGACATCAGATCGAGTGAGTCCCTAAGGTAAAGATATACAAGAACTGTGACATATAACTCTGTAGGTAATTCATAGGATGAAAGTTCAAGAGGTACCCTCAGTCCAGGGGGGGGGGGGGGGGGGGGGGGCAAATTCACGGGATGAAAACCTCCAGGTGAAAGTCCGAGTGTATGCAAATGAACAACAGGTAAAAGTGTACGCAGATGAACAACTGGTAAAAGTTTATGCAGATGAACAACAGGTAAACGTTTATGCAGATGAACAACCTGTAAAAGTTTCGCGCAGATGAACATTCACATTTTAAGCCATTTAACGAGAACATCGAGGTGAAAGTCAAAATGTGGGAAATTTCACGGCTTTAAAACCCATGGGATGAAAAGCTGAGAGTGTGTGACCACGCGGAAATACAACCCAGCCCATCGTGTGTAATAAATCTCTAGTGCGCAAAAGTCCACCGAGTTCTGCGACAGAAGTCAACAAAGTTAAAGTCCGGGGAGCAGAGCATTTCCGTGTGGCCCAGTCCTGTTACGGTGAAGAAAACAGCCTCCTGGTTTGAACGGGTCAAGTGGTGTTGAGTGTACAGGGGAGTTGTGTGTAGCCTGTGGGATGGGGTGGGGCTGGATGGGCGGTAGGTGGTGGAGGGGAAGGGGGGAGAGATGGTCGAGGCTCAGACTGTGGAAAGTGATTCAGATCAGCTTGAAAGCCTTGAGGCCAATTGAAAAGACTCTCACCACCTCAAGCGTTGTAGACTTCACTATCTCTGTAGGACATGCTTGTCAGCGTCGGTATCATAACCAGAGATTGTCGTGTCCTTCTTCCTACTCTGTGCTAAACAAAGGACAGTTTCACGATAATGGCACAAAGATAGCATCGTCATGACGATGATGGATCCATGGGTCCAGTGACGTCACAATCACCGAATCTATCCCGAACTGTTGACGATCCGAGACATTGTAACAGGGTTTGTTTGATGAAATGTATTGATTACATTCAATTCACCATGTCCACAGCCCAGGCGGATGCGGAAATTGTGGTTCTTGGTTCGTTTATGGTCAGTGATGGATCAGTTGACAGAATATATCTGTTTGGATGTCCCGTCTACATCTCTACCCCCTCCCCCCCCCCCTTTGCCATGACACCCCCCCCCCCCTCCCAATTCTCATGACAATTTGGAAGATGTGAGCCCCCTCCCCGACCTTCCTCCTCTCCCCCGCTTTATAAGAGTGTGGACGATGTGGTTGTGTAAAGACTGCAGTGATGCTTCTGTCAAAATGTACATCAGGTCTGGCCCTCAGCCTGGTAACGTTACCATCAGCTCTCCCCGAATGCAACATATCTCCCGAAGTCTCTCTCTCTCTCTCTCTCTCTCTCTCTCTCTCTCTCTCTCTATATATATATATATATATATATATATATATATATATATATATATATATATATATATATATACACATCTACATGTGTGTGTGTGCGTGCGTGCGTGCGTGTGTGCGTGGTTTTGCGTGCGTGCGTGCGTGCGTGCGTGCGTGCGTGCGTGTATGTGTGTGTGTGTGTGTGTGTGTGTGTGTGTGTGTGTGTGTGTGTGTGTGTGTGTGTGTGTGCTGAGTCCCTTGAAGATCTTAATGTATGTGTTTGAGGGGACTCACAATTATTACTGTAGTTTTTTTGTCACACAGAAAAGAATGATTACAAATGCCGAGTCTCTTCCACGTGTTAATGCGTCCGTGCGAGCGCTTTCACAATGATTAATGTAGCTTTGTTGTCAACCACCACCACCACCACCACCACCCATCCACCCACCCACCCCACGAAAAAAAAAAGTGTTCACGTATACCAATCAAGATACTGAGCGGGTACACCCAAAGCGTTTTTCCTCTTCTGGAAACTCAGTCTGTGTTATGACAGAATGCGCTACGGCTGAAAATATTTGCAGAACCTACTTCTTTTTACGCGCAAATGTAGAGCCAAACTTGTACAGACATTTCACAGGATGACGAAGATGCATCGTTTCCGTCAGCAATTGTCCGCGGAAAAAGTGTCAGTGATGTAACATGTCACTAAGTCTTTGCTTGGAGTGATTAAACATTCACTTCGGATTGTGTTTTTGAGCCGGAAAAAAAATAAGCGTATAGGAGAGACAATGAAAGGAAGAGATAGAGATGGTGTCTGGGAGGCGGAGAGGGGACGGGGGGGGGGAGGGGCGGGGGACTGGGTCAGAACCTCGGGAGTGTGCCGGGAAGCTAAGGGGGAGTGGCTCGTGGCATTCGGTGACAGTGACTTAGATAAGAAGACGTATTTAGGAGGGACCGTGTGTGTAATTTTGTTGTTGTTATTGTTGTGCTTTTTTTTTCTTTTAATAAAGCATGCATTAATTTTGCGATATATCTATGTATTCACTTCAACATTTACGCATTATTTCCTTTTTTTCTGTCTGTTTTTAGTATTCTCTTTTCTCTTCCCTTCCTTTATTCCATTCTTCGTTCTGTCCTTCGACGTTCCTTCGCTCAATCATGCCGCTGTAACGAAAAGTTTTAACTCCCCGAATGGTTTAACTCCCAGGGAGTCAAACTATTCATTTGTAAATTTTAACTCCCTGGGAGTTAAACTAGAATATAAAAAAGCTAACTCCCTCTGTGTTTCAGTTTGACTCCAGGGGAGTTTTTCTGACATACCACCAGAATGACTCCCACCCACCACCCACTCCCCGCACCTCGCTACCACCCATGCATCTTTTATATATATATTTTTTTTTTTTTCAAAATGTGTGTGTGTGTGTGTGTGTGTGTGTGTGTGTGTGTGTGTGTGTGTGTGTGTTCGTACACTAACTTGCCAGATCAAGACTTGTCAGGTAGAATTGTTTCCTTCCATATTATTGGTTTCTGTGAATTAGTCAGGTGTCCTGAATTTTATTGAAAAATGTGTGTTTTTCTGATTGGCTGGCCGACTTTCACTTTTAGCTTGGCACACGCACACCACCACACCTGTGACGAGTCACTTGACAACTTCATCAGGTCGGTCCCAAGCAGCCACCCTTTTGTACAAATTGTACAAAAACAGGCACCCCCACCCCCACCCCCCACCCCCCTTTCTCTATCCCATGTGTCTCACACACAAATTTCTAATCTATGCCAACCCTTTTTCTCCTTCCTTCTCTCCCAGATGTAGCGAGTCAATACAAACAATTTTACGTCACGTCGCGACTACTCGTCATTCTTTCCCCACCTTCCTTACCCTCTCAACCCCCCCCCCCCCTTACTCCCTAATTTGGCGGCATGACACAATGAAAAATTAAAAATTTTCCATTTCTACACCATTTGAGTGTAATGGCCTACACGTATGGGTGACTGTTTGATAGTCGCATAGATTCCATGAGAGAGAGAGAGAACGCCAAAGACTGAAGGTACAATATTTCTACCAAAGGCATCAAACCATTAATTCATGTAGGCCTATATACAGACTTTTCATGCAGATTATATACAAAAAGGCATAGTATAATAAAAGGACATGCATAGATGAGCACATGAATATGTACACGGACATTTCCTTTCCTTATGATGATGATCATGAACATTAAATCCCCTTCTCCATTCTCTTATCGAAAGACACCTGGGAATAGGTGGGTGGGGAGTCATCTTATTCATGATCAGATTAACTCCCCCTCTGTTACAAAGTAACTCCCTGGGAGTCAGAAAACACGTGTACACATTAACTCCCAGGGGAGTTATTCTAAACTGTGAAAAACTGACTCCCCTTAGTGGGCAGGGAGTTAAGCTTTTACACGCCTGGATTAACTCCCGGGAGTTAATCTGTACTAACTCCCAGGGGGGTCGTTCTGTTACAGGGTGGGAGTTAAGTCTGATATATGTACAAAATGACTCCCCCCTTAATGTTTCAAGAATTTGTTGAGACTTGTACGAAAAAAGATTTTAGAACATTTTGAAGTTTTACTGAGTGGAGTTATTTTGGCACAGGGTGGGAGTCATTCTAGTTTAACTCCCAGGGAGTTAAAATTTACATATGAACAGTTTAACTCCCTGGGAGTTAAACCATTTGGGGAGTTAAAACTTTTCGTTACACCCGGTTTCACATAGAAGGAGCCGTTAATGAAAAGTTTCAGTTCTGAACAAACGCTCCGTGAAACAAAGTATCTCATTCTAAAGTAATTGGTCTTCAAGTGAAGCGTTTCTCCTATCTCACGCGAAAGGTTCCTATGCTGCAGTCCATATTCTGCTGTTTCGCAACGATGACATGGCCGGGTGTCTATCGTGTGTCCATTTCCGTCCATACCCGTGTCCGTAAAGCACTCATTCTCTGTAAAGACTGGCACCTCTGTTGGTTTGGGTGGTCATCTTCCACAGCTCCGTGGAGTGTCCATATCTTATGAAAGTTATGCTTCCGTGATGAGGTCATATGCAGGGCATATGAGACAGTGTTTCAGCTCTGTGTGTGTGTGTGTGTGTTATGTGACAGAGGACAGTAAGTACTTTCAAAGGAAACATTTCTCACGAGTCCTTGCGTTGTATCAATGCCCAGTTTGCAGCCATGTGTGCGTTTCGATGTCACTTCTGATGTCATCTTTAACATTTGTTAAAAAGAGGCACGTTTCATGTTTTAATGCTTTATTAAGTAGATCTAGTTGCAAAGTGAGACGACTGCAGGCGGAAATCTAAACAAATCTGAAATAAATGTTAGCGAACCGCCCAGAGAAACGTGGACAAACGAGTCACAAGACAAAAAACAACGCGTTTCGACCCCTTAGGTCTTCTTCAGGTGAGATACAAACGAATAAAATAACGAAAATTCACTTAGCTTTGATCGCTTCAGATCGCTTCAGTGTTCTCTTTTCTATTCCCAGTGTTCTTTCCTTGCGCTGAACACTGAAGCGATCTGAAGCGATCAAAGCTAAGTGAATTTTCGTTGTTTTATTCGTTTGTTTCTCACCTGAGGAAGACCTAAGGGGTCGAAACGCGTTGTGTTTTGTCTTGTGACTCGTTAGTCCACGTTTCTCTGGGCGGTTCGCTAATATTTATTTTTAAGATTTGTTTATTAAGTAGGTCGAGTAGGGAACATGAAAACAAACGGATGGATAAATGAATTAATAAATAAGTAAATAAATGACTAAATGAATCAATGAATACATGTCACAAATACATACATGCATACATGCATACATACATACATACATACATACATACATACATACATGCATACATACATACATACGTACGTACGTACACGTACGTACGTACGGTACGTGCGTGCATGCATACATACATACATACATACATACATACATACATACATACATACATACATACATACATACATACATACATACATGCATGCATGCATGCATACATACATACATACATACATACATACATACATACATACATAAATGAAGACATAAATAAAAAGACGGAAAAAAACACTACATTTTTGTGTCTACCATTAAGTCGATTCAGTTTGATATTTATGAATTGCTGGGACATCTATTTGAAAAGAAAAGAACAAAAAATGGGAAGAGAGAGAGAGAGAGGGGGGGGGGGTGCTACGGGCTCGTGGATGACTGTTTCTTAGCAAGAGTCTTTTACGGCTTCAAAATCGGAGTACAGTACTTTAAAATTAATGCTCGACACAGCATTTCTTCCTTCGAACCAATGCAGTCATGTGAATTATATTCACTCCTGAACTTCATTTACCCACACATTTCGATATGATAATATGAAAACCCGCGCTGTCTTTATCAAACATACCATGAGAGAGAAACAATATGCGTGCCTTGCCATGTACTTAATTGTCCTGTACTGTACTCAGTGACTGCTAGGAAGACAACTGTGCGTTTTGACTTCAAGGCCATAGAAGCACCAACACGTGCAGCCTGGATAGAATCCAAACACACACACACACACACACACACACACACACACACACACACACACACACACACACACACACGTAAGTGGATGGAACCTAACGGTGCTGACGTGGCATTCCAATCTGAGCCTGTACCAAACTTAACGACTCTGGGCAGGTGGCAGATAGCACCTAAAAATAAAAAAATAAAAAGAAAATCCCATAACGACATGTCCCTGATGGGACTTAAACCCACGACCTCCCTGTCCACGGCGCTAACCGTGGCACACGCACGGTGCCTCGTCAGAGAGAAGAGAGAGAGACAGACAGACAGACAGATAGACAGACAGATAGAGACAGAGAGCGACAAAAAGAGGGAGAGAAACCAGAATGATTTGGCTGCTTGAATGGTTACTCTGCAATTCTGTTGTATTCATTCATTCATCCATCCATTCATTCATTCATTCATCATTCACTCATTCGTTCATTCAACCTTCCATCCATTCATTCATTCATGCATTCACTTATTCATTCATTCATCCATCCATCCAATCATTCATTCCTTCATTCATTCATTTATTCATCCATTCCTTCATTTATTCATACATACATTCATTCATTCATCCATTCATTCAATCATTCACTCATTCATTAATTCATTCATTCATTCATGCATTCCTTTGTTCTTCGTTCGTACATTTATCCTATGTCTTCCAGTCTTGTACAATCCTCAGCCATGTTTCCACTTGTACACACACACACACACACACACACACACACACACACACACACACACACACACACACACTAATGACGATTCTGAGTCACCCAGGGCCGACAAAATCCCCTGTGAAGATGACACTGGTCATTTTCTGAGGCGCTAATTGCTACATAGCCCAGCAAGTGGGAAATCCTGATCTGTCCTTCCACGCCGCTGTATGGCAGGGGTTAAGATTGGGGGGGGGGGGGGGGGGAGGGGGGGGGGGGGGGGAGGGCAGAGGGGGTAAGGTAATAGCATTATTACGACACTCAAGTCGTACAAGCAAGCACCTACTCAGCACCTTGGTCTGTTAAACGGGGTGGTCACCGTGAGGTATATGGGTAGGACTGGTGGAAGGATTGGTGAAGAAGGTCCATTAGCAGACTGAGTTAGCTTGCGTTTAGACATGTTAGACAATGCCCACACACACACACACACACACACACATTCAAAAAATATTTTTCAGACAATAGTTTGAAGCACGATGTCTATCGCAGATTTCGTTACCACCAAGAGCTATACAGTTGATTGAACCTTACGATCACAATTTACTGAATTTTTCTGAGCACGGCTTATTGGACCTTTCAAAGCTTCTTTTTTTTTAACGATTCAGAACGCACTTTTCTGAACTACACAAAACCACAAAGAACAATTCAGAACACAGTTTGTTTAATAAAGAACCATTCATAATGCATTTTATTGCACAACAAAAAAATGACGAACGGGTCAGAATTAAAGTTTAGGAACGACGTAAGATGAGGAATCATTCAGAACACAGTTTGTTTAATAAAGAACCATTCATAATACGTTTTATTGCACAACAAAAGAATGACGAACGGGTCAGAATTAAAGTTTAGGAACGAGGACATAAGACAACAAAGAACAATTCAGAACAGAGTTTGTTTAATAAAGAACCACTCATACTGCATTTTATACAGAGTTTGTTTAATAAAGAACCACTCATATTGCATTTTATTGCACAACAAAAGAACAATGAACAATTCATAATAAGGTATAAGAAAGACACAAGACTACACAGAACTATTCAGAACATAATTTATCTAACATAGAATCATGAGTAACGCATTCTTTTGAACACGTTTAGATAATAAATTTAAAAAAAACATTCATAATACATTTAATGAACAACACGAGACAACCAAGAACTGTTCAGAGGACAGTTTGATAAACACTTCTTACTGAACAACACGAGACAAGAAGGAACTAGTCAAAACACGGTTTATCTAATAAAGACCTATTCATAACAGAGGTTATTGAACAACACGAGAGAACAAAGAACTAATTAAAACACGGCTTATTTGATAAAGAACCGTTCATAACAGATGTCATTGAACAACACGAGACAACAAAGAACTCATTAAAACACGGCTTATTTAATAAAGAACCGTTCATAACAGATGTTATTGAACAATACGATACAGCAAGGGACTAATCAAAACACGGCTTATTTATTAATAAAGAACCGTTCATAACAGACATTACTGAACGACACGAGACAACAACAAAAATAATCAAAACATGGTTTATTCAATAAAGAAACATGCATAAAGGATTTTATTGAACAACACGATACAACAAAAAACTAATCAAAACATAGTTTACTCAATAAAGACCCGTTCGTAACAGATGTTATGAAATCAAGACAACAAACAAGAACCCATAATTCATTTTACTGAACTTTCCAAAGCAGCATGTATGGTTAGTTATGCGCAAGACAATTATCTTTTGTAACTAGTTGTGCAGTTATTGTAATTGTTGAAAACTTATGCTGTTTTTGTATCTAGTGTAAATGTAACATTTGTTGCTACTCTTGTATGCTAATGGATCTTTGTGACCGAGGTATAGTTATTTTTTTCCTAGCGGTTGTATAATTACAGGCATATATGTTTGTAATTGTCATAGTCATACATTTTTGTGACTGTGTACCATGATGTGTGCAGTGAAGGCTGTATATTTACACACACACACACACACACACACACACACACACACACACACACACAATATATATATATATATATATATATATATATATATATAATATATATATAATATATATATATATATGTGTATATATATATATATAGAGAGAGAGAGAGAGATCAGTATATTTAAAATGCCTAAAACAATTTTTTAAGTGCTCAACCCCTTGGGGAGCAACATTAGTTAAAACAAGTTAAAAGAGGAGTCTTAAAACTATCTATAAATTTGTAGATAGTTTTAAGACTCCTCTTTTAACTTGTTTTAACTATATATATACGCGTGGGCGCGCGCGTTGTGCAGTAACGCATGTGATTTTTTGACAGTTGTATAGTTACCCAGTATCTTTGTGACAGTTGTATAATTATCCAAAACGTGGTGGCGGGATTTTGCGCATATGCAAGATGTTATGCGTGTGTACACACACGGATCTTCGGTTTATAGTCATCGTGTACACACACGAACCTTTTTTTCCCCTTTAAATGAATGCTGCTGTCACGCCTCGATGTAGCCGAGGATGAGCAGTTATCATACCGATAGTGAAGTGAACGTGGTCCATGTTTACAGTGTTCCCTTGGACAGGTTCATCAAGAACAGGCATCACTGGTCCTCGCCCAGGTAGGTCTAATGGTTATCAGTCAACACTGGCATGTCCATCAAAGATCTTTAAATCATGGAGAAGGACTTCCAGGCACAGACCACGGGTGAGATTATGAACACCACCATCAAACACACGCTGGGTAACCATCTCCTGTGACGTCACACCCTCAACGTAACGGGATGCCAACGGGCATGTTTCACGCTTCGGTGGAGGGGATGGGGGGAAGTTGGGGGGGGGGGGGGGGCGAGGGCGGAGTGTAGGCACTTCACGAAGCTGTCAACGCAACAGACCGTGTCTCCGTTTTAATACCCGCCCGTCCCTGGCCTGGGGTTTGACAACCGTTGGAAGTTTCCTGTCACTCCCCTCGTTTCAAGCTGTGCACGACACGGGGAGTGAGTCGCCTCACATCTACAACGCCTGTCTTCTTCTTCTTCTTCTTCTACTTCCCACCTCTCACATCTCTGTCCCTCCAGCGCGCTGGGAAACCACGCCTTTTTTTTTTGTTTTCTTTTATCTTTCCCCTGACCCACAGGCAAGCAGGAATAGCAGTCAGAAAGGCAGAGGGAGGATTAGAGAACAGTGCAGAAGCGGTGCTTGTGAGAAAGGGAGATTGACTTGCCAGTGCTGGGACTGTAGGGCATTAGACAGACAGACACAGAGAGAGAGAGAGAGAGAGAGAGAGAGAGACAGAACAGACAGACAGACAGAGGCAGAGACAGAGAGAGTCGCATGATACAGAGAGCGGAGGACGCCCGATGCAAAGAAGGCGAGAAAAGGGACAGTTGTGATCGATCTTCATACCTGCCCCGTCTGTCTGCAGACCACTCACCTCTTCAGCCTGGCACCGCATGCCGCACTGGACTGGATCCAGCACTGTCTGACGGCACTGTCCCGCGCTGCCAGGTGTCGGCGCCCTCTCTAAACCGCAGCCATTCCTTCAAAAAAAATATATATATTCTACCAGGGCGGGACAGAAACCTTAAGATTGTCGTTGTTGGCAAGAGACGTCACGTGGGGAGATGTGGCTGTTTCATTCTCGACGTCAGTCTGTGGCAAGATGATATTCCAGATCGTTTTTTGTATGAAGTGTGTTTCCTACACAGTGTCAGAAACTCTGTGGTGCTTTTTTGTGAATGTCAGAAAGAAAGTGCATGGATTGTGTATTCGCAATTTGTTAATGACTATACGAACAATTGAGAACGGAAACAGTAACGACAACAAAGGTTTGTGCTTGTATCTGAGTGAGCTGGATTAATGTGTCAGGATTTTGCTTTTTCACTAAAACCAAATTGAACAAAGTAATTGTTTTCCTATAAATAACTTTAACCTGTGCAGAGCAAGACATTCACTTGGGCGTGCTGTATAAGTGGTGTAACTGACTTCACCCGACTGTAAATATTCATTCTTCTGTCCCCCGCGTGCAAAAGCTGGATAGTGTAGATCAGTGTTAACGTCAGTATAACGTTTATGCGTAAGTGAACCTGACCGTCTTTGTGTCAGCCAGTTTGATTTATTGTTTACATTTGAATAAGTCAGGCTAGTTTATGTCACAGAACAAGGCATGGACTCTAGCTTTCATTACTTATGGGCGATGTGGCTCTATAAAAGTTAGAATTGAAAGTAAGTAATCGGACTACAGTTTCAGATGAAGTTGGTGTTGTACACATAAACTGCAGAATGGGGTTCAAATATATTTGTAAAGAAGTCAACAATCTAAAAACCGTTGGCTTTTATTCATATACAGACTTAAAGCAAATGAACCTCGTCTTTGTGTGGGCTGGGCTGGTATTAATAGATGAGCAAGTTCGCTTCCTGATCACGCGTTTGCAAACCGAATGTGTATAAAATACATGTGAACAGGTCAACATTGCGTTTGCAAACAACGAACAAGACAGTGATGAGAGAAGAAAGTAGCCTTTTGTTTAATCATGAGCAAATAAGGAAGCGAATGAGGCAACAAATGTGACATGTTCACAAGTAACTGTGAACATGTCACATTTGTGTTTGTAACTGAAAAAAAGAACACGACAGCGGGTCTACACGTTAACTGCATCCTTCCTTCTAACCTAAAGAAGTTAATTTGCCGTTTACGTGTGGGAAAGTTGGAGGGATTTTTTGTTTTGGAGAGAAACACGCGTATTATGTACCTGCAAAATCGTTGGACTAGAGTTTATGTGGGTGAAGAAATTAGCCTAGTGTAGGAAAATTAATCGTGGTTGTGATACAACGTGCTTGAAGTTGTCAAGTTCGCTTAGAGTTTTGGACTTGAAGTAGCAAGCTTTCAGGCAAACACGGTTCGCGTTGACATGTGGAGGAAGCAACCTTTTTGGGGCAAATAAGTTCAATGTGTAGACTCGAAAGAGGCGATCATTGCGGCAAATCAGTTTTGTGTTAAGATAGGACAGATTTTTTTTTTTTTTTTTGGGGGGGTGGGGTGGGGGTGGAAATTGGGGAATGATGGGACCTGGAGGTGGGGGGGGGGGGATCACACAGAAAAGGAGTGATCTGTTTGGTAAACCGATTTGGATTTAGCTAGGAAAGAAGTGTGTGTTGTTGTTGTTGTTGTTGTTGTTGTTGTTGTTGTTGTTGTTGTTGTTGTTGTTGTTGTTTGTTTGTTTGTTTTTTGCAAGTAACTAGGTTTGTGCTTACCATGGAAGGAAGTGAATGATTTTGACTTAGCAGATCAATTTTGTGTCCATCTCGAAGGAAGTGATATTTTTCAGTTTGCTTTGATACCCCGACAGGAAAGAAGTAATCTATTTGTCAAACCGTGTGTTTAGAAGGAAAGAAGATATCGTTATCGCAAATACTACTTGTCTTTAGACAAGAAGGAAATTACCTTTTTTTTTCTTTAATTTGCTTGATGTTTAAACAGTGACAAAATCATTTTTATCAGATCAATTGTGTGCCTGAGTGGAAAGAAATCATCGTTTTTTGGCAAATGTTACTTGAGTTGAGATTCGAACGAAGTGATTTGGGGGCACGTTTGGTGTTTAGACACCAAGGAAGTGAGTTTGGCAGTGTTTTGTGTTTAAATGCAAAAGAATTAAACCTTTTTGACAAGTTTATGCTGAGCAACAAAGGAAGATATCTTTTTGGTATTTTTGGTGTTTAGCCACAAAGGAAGTGACCTTTTTGGGCAAGTTTTTGTGCTGAGACACAAAAGGAAGTGAGTTTTTGGCAGGTTTTGTGTTTAAATGCAAAAGAATTAAACCTTTTTTGACAAGTTTTATGCTGAGCAACAAAGGAAGATACCTTTTTGGTATTTTTTGGTGTTATAGCCACAAAGGAAGTGACCTTTTTGGGCAAGTATTTTAGTGCTGAGACACAAAGGAAGTGACCTTTTTTTTTTAGCAAGTTTATGCTGAGACACAAAGGCAGTGACCTTTTTTTTTTCAGCAAGCGTCTGTGTGTAGACTCGAGGAAGTGATCTCTTTTGTACAAAGTGGCCACCCAGTGACCAATGGCACCATGTCTCGGGAGGAGGGTATGAGCCAAGGCCGGGCTGGAACTATCAGAGGTGGCGGGGAAGGAGGACAGTGTTTCATGGTGATACTGATCATTGTCCAGCAGTTTAACCGTCCATCCCGTCCACTCCCAGGGATTACCAGAAACGGGTGAGTTGGTTTGTGCTTCGTCTGGAAAGATGACGGAAAGTAGTTGGATGTGTTTGGTAAGAGGCAGGATGCCGTGTGCTTTGACAGGAATGTCGGAGGAGACATGTTCATGTGGTCTGGAAGGACTGCATGATGTGGTTTGATGTGTTTGTCTGGAAGGACTGTGTGATGTGGTTTGATGTGTTTGTCTGGCATTACTGTGTGATGTGGTTTGATGTGTTTGGTCTGGAAGGACTGTGTGATGTGGTTTGATGTGTTTGTCTGGAAGGACTGTGTATGTGGTTTGATGTTTTGTCTGGAAGGACTGTGTGATGTGGTTTGATGTGTTTGTCTGGAAAAGACTGTGTGATGTTTGATGTGTTTGTCTGGAAAGACTGTGTGATGTTTGATGTGTTTGTCTGGAAAGACTAGTTGATGTTTGATGTGTTTGTCTGGAAGGACTGTGTGATGTTGATGTGTTTGTCTGGAAGGACTGTGTGATGTTTGATGTGTTTGTCTGGAAGGACTGTGTGATGTTTGATGTGTTTGTCTGGAAGGACTGGTGATATGGTTTGATGTGTTTGTCTGTAAGGACTGTGTGATGTTTGATGTGTTTGTCTGGAAGGACTGTGTGATGTTTGATGTGTTTTGTCTGGAAGGACTGTGTGATATGGTTTGATGTGTTTGTCTGGAAGGACTGTGTGATGTGGTTTGATGTGTTTGTCTGGAAGGACTGTGTGATGTGGTTTGATGTGTCTGTCTGGAAGGACTGTGTGATGTGGTTTGATGTGTTTGTCTGGAAGGACTGTGTGATGTGGTTTGATGTGTTTGTCTGAAAGAAATGCGTGATGTGGTTTGATGTGTTTGTCTGGAAGGACTGTGTGATGTGGTTTGATGTGTTTGTCTGGAAGGACTGTACGATGTGGTTTGATGTGTTTGTCTGGAAGGACTGTGATATGTGGTTTGATGTGTTTGTTTGGAAGGACTGTGTGATGTGGTTTGATGTGTTTGTCTGAAGGACTGTGTGATGTGGTTTGATGTGTTTGTCTGGAAGGACTGTACGATGTGGTTTGATGTGTTTGTCTGGAAGGACTGTGAGACTGGTTTGAATGTGTTTGTTTGGAAGGACTGTGTGATGTGGTTTGATGTGTTTGTCAGGAAGGATTTTGTGATGTGATTTGATGTGTTTTTCAAAGCCGGGTTTGATTGACTTGATTTTTTTTGCAGAAAACGCGTCTTGGGTTTTTGTTTGTGGTAAGGACCACGTCCCATGGGGAAAATGAACTTTTTCCAAGACAACGTTTCTTGGGAAATGATTTTTCCGGGAAAGTCCTTGTCAGGGGGGGTATGTGTTTTCAAGGGCCTGTGTCATGGGGCTTGGGTGTTTGTCAAGAGGAGGGTTTATCGGGAAAACCACGTCATGATTTGATGTGCTTTTTAAAAGGGGGTTATTAGGGGGATTTCCTGTGAGGGTTAGGCGACAGACCTCAACTTTTCATGTTTTTTTGGCAAAAGCGGAAAAACAAACATGGTACAGGGGCTGGCTAAAGGAGGGCCATGAATTTTGCGATTTTGTCAGGAGAGAGGGCATTAGTGGCTATTAGGCTGCAAAGAGAGGGCATTAGTGGTTTTAATGTTTGTCAGGAAGAGGGGGGCATTTTTGGGGCCAATATTTTGTTTAGGAAGACGGCAAAAAAAGGGGCTTTATATTTTTGTCAGGAAGAGGGCATTATGGGGTTTTATAGTTTGTCGGGAAAGAGGGCATTATGTGGCTTTTAATTTTGTCAGAGAGACGGAAACGGTGTTTTAAAGTCGTCGGGAGGAGGCATTATGTGGTTTTAATGTTTGTCGGGAGAGAGAGCATCATGTTGCTTAAATTGTCAGGATAGACCGCATATGGTTTTTATTTTGTCGAAGAGGGGGTGTCAGATTTCATTGTTTGTCAGGAATAAATGTCATGGGGCTTTGGGTTTGTTAGGAGGGAAGGTATAATATTTAAAGTACTTTTAGACGGGAGGCATGATGTCTTTTTTTGTGTAAAGGGAGAGGATTCAAAGGGTGCGAAGTGCAACTAGGGAGGAGGGGTTGTGTGGTGTGTGTGTGTGGGGTGTGGTGTGTGTGTGTGTAGGGGATTAACAGTAAAACGAAAACACATAGCGCAGAGCACCGGGGAAATAAAGGGATGGGGCTAATGAACCAAAGGGGTTTTGGGGCGCCCCCCCCCCCCCCCCCCCCCCCTCCCACTCACCCCCCCCATTAGCCAATTTTTTTTAAAAATTTTCAAAAATAAAACCCGAAGGCGTTTTAAAATACTTTCGGCAAAAATGTATTCTTTAAAGCCCCTTGGGGTTTTTATTTTCATAATATTTTTTTTAAAAACACCCGACACAAAACCCACCCTGCTTCCCCAATCCCCCCCCCCCCAACCCCCAAAACCCCAAAACCTCCTCCACGCTATCCCCCCCTTGGAAAAGGGGTTTTTAATGAGTTCATTTCTTTTTCCTTTTCGAAAACGAGTCCCTTTTGCTGTAAAACCGCCCCTCCCCCCATTTCCATCAACATTTTACGGGCAAATTCAGGGGTCAAAAAAAAAACAAAGACCACCACCCCAAACTCACCAAACTTTTAAACCCCTCCCCCCCTCCTCCCTTTTTCCCCTTTCCCCCCCCCCCCCCCCCCCCCCCCCCCCTCCGCAACTCCTTCCTTGCGGCAAATTTTACGCCTCTGAAAAAATTTTACGGTTCGAAACTAATAAAGCGTTCGATAAATACAGTAATCAATAGCCCTCACGGCCGGGGTTTCAGACCCAAAGAGAAATAATTCTCTATAAATGGCCTAGCGGTGATTTGGTGATTTCGCCTGGGGGAAGGGAGAAATAAATGAAAAGGGAGCATCACTTTTGAGCTCACTTCTCTCCCCTTTGGTGGGCCACTTTGGCCGCGGCAGGCCTTGGGTGTTTGGAAAGTGGGTTTTTGCTCTTTCCCTTTTGATTGATTGACTGGGGATTTATCGATGGGGGCGCGACTCTTTTTTGGGTGTGTTTTTGTTGTGTGGTGTGTGTGTTGTGTGTGTGTGTGTGTTTTGGTGTGTGTGTTTATGTGTGTTTTGTGTGTGTTGTGTGTGTTTTTGTGTGTGTTTTATGGTTTTATTGTGGTGTGGTGTTGTGTGTGGGGTGTGTGTGTGGTTGTTTTTGTGTGTGGGTGTGTGTGTGGTGTGTGTGGTGTTTTGGTGGGTGTGTGTGTCTTCTCTCTGGGGGTTGGTTGGGTTTTGTGGTGGGGTTGTGTGTGTGTTTTGGTGTGTGTGACTACCAGCAAAACGGTATGTGGAAACAAAAACATCCAAAATACAAGACCCATATGTTCCACCCCGACGCCCATTCTCAGCATAAAAAAAATACAAAAATTCGCGTTCCCAGCGTTTTTTCTCGGACCACGCACGCACGCACGCACGCACGCACGCACGCACGCACGCACACACACACACACCCCACACACCCCACACACACACCCCAAAACCACACACACACACAACACACACACACACACACACACACACACACACACCATAAACCCATGTTGGTTTTAAAAGGAAAATGAATACCTCGGGATTCCTAATTTCCAATTTTATGAACCACAATTGACCCGCTGCCGAAAGAACAAAACATTTTTTCAGCACTGCTAACATTTCAAACACAACGCGGTTCCAAATATAAAAAGAAAGTGACAGTCTGTAATAAAACGTATGCAATTTTAACAACTTTATTATCCAATTTTAAATTTCACACACCCCATTTTAAAACATCGAAAAAGATGTTCCGTACTCCTGAGCCCTGAATTCCGACACATTCAGAATAAAAGACGCGCGTTTTTTCAACGGGCTGGTTGTTTTTTTTTTTTTTTTTTTTTTTTTTTTTTTTTTTTTTTTTTTTTTTTTTTTTTATTGAAAAAACAAACCCCCAAAGTTTTATGCTCATCATTCATAGAGCGTAACTGAAGTAATTGAAAAACATTTCTCAAGGATAGAAAGCTTTCAATTACTATTAATACTGGGGTATCCCCGAGTGAATACCACATTTTTTAATAAACAAAATAGACGTCTTTTCTTTTCATTTTTTTTTATTAAAAATATTCTTGTAGGATTCACATAGTCG
>CM031596.1:71572485-71577485 GCA_018398815.1 Conus ventricosus | reverse complement strand
ACGCACGCACGCACCACACACACACACACACACACACACATTTCCCAACCCTTTCCGTTCTTATGTTCTTTTTAAAGAACAAGATTCTTACCAGAACTCCCACCAGTCAGTATTTTCTGTCTTCAGTACCATTGAAATCTGCACATGACCTTCCAGTTGTATGCAACTAATATTACTCTGTCATAAGATGCCAGATTTTTTTTTTTTTTTTTTTTTTTTTTGGGGGGGGGTTAGTTACCGAAAGTGGGGAAAGAAAAAGAATTATCTGCCTTGATGCATGCATGTAAATTGAGGTCTTTGATTTTTTATCTTTGTTTTTTTTTGTTTGTTTGTTTTTTTCTTGTGCTTTTTGTGCTAGTGTATTATGTTCTTTCTTGGTCATTAATTTCTGTGCTTTAATATAACAAGATGTGTCATGACCCAGTCTGTAGCTGAACCCCTGTAAAGATATGGCACAGGACCAGCCCTACGTGTCTTTACCCAGACTGTAGCTGAACCCCTGTAAAGATATGGCACAGGACCAGCCATACGTGTCTTTACCCAGACTGTAGCTGAACCCCTGTAAAGATATGGCACAGGACCAGCCCTACGTGTCTTTACACAGACTGTAGCTGAACCCCTGTAAAGATATGGCACAGGACCAGCCCTACGTGTCTTTACCCAGACTGTAGCTGAACCCCTGTAAAGATATGGCACAGGACCAGCCCTACGTGTATTTACCCAGACTGTAGCTGAACCCCTGTAAAGATATGGCACAGGACCAGCCCTACGTGTTTTTACACAGACTGTAGCTGAACCCCTGTAAAGATATGGCACAGGACCAGCCCTACGTGTCTTTACCCAGACTGTAGCTGAACCCCTGTAAAGATATGGCACAGGACCAGCCCTACATGTCTTTACACACACTGTAGCTGAACCCCTGTAAAGATATGGCACAGGACCAGCCATACGTGTCTTTACCCAGACTGTAGCTGAACCCCTGTAAAGATATGGCACAGGACCAGCCCTACGTGTCTTTACCCAGACTGTAGCTGAACCCCTGTAAAGATATGGCACAGGACCAGCCCTACGTATTTTTACACAGACTGTAGCTGAACCCCTGTAAAGATATGGCACAGGACCAGCCCTACGTGTCTTTACACAGACTGTAGCTGAATCCCTGTAAAGATATGGCACAGGACCAGCCCTACGTGTCTTTGCACAGACTGTAGCTGAACCCATGTAAAGATATGGCACAGGACCAGCCATACGTGTCTTTGCACAGACTGTAGCTGAACCCATGTAAAGATATGGCACAGGACCAGCCATACGTGTCTTTACCCAGACTGTAGCTGAACCCCTGTAAAGATATGGCACAGGACCAGCCCTACGTGTCTTTACACAGACTGTAGCTGAACCCCTGTAAAGATATGGCACAGGACCAGCCCTACGTGTCTTTACCCAGACTGTAGCTGAACCCCTGTAAAGATATGGCACAGGACCAGCCCTACGTGTCTTTACACAGACTGTAGCTGAACCCCTGTAAAGATATGGCACAGGACCAGCCCTACGTGTCTTTACACAGACTGTAGCTGAACCCCTGTAAAGATATGGCACAGGACCAGCCCTACGTGTCTTTGCACAGACTGTAGCTGAACCCCTGTAAAGATATGGCTGAATACCAGCCTTGTGCGTTTTCACCCAGACTTTAGGAGCTTACTTACTCCCAGTAAAGATATGACTCAGGCCCAACCTTGTGTATCTTTACCAAGACTGCAGCTAAATCACTATAATAAAGATATGACTCAGGCCCAACCTTGTGTATCTTTACCAAGACTGCAGCTAAATCACTATAAAGATATGACTCAGGCCCAACCTTGTGTATCTTTACCAAGACTGCAGCTAAATCACTATAAAGATATGACTCAGGCCCAACCTTGTGTATCTTTACCAAGACTGCAGCTAAATCACTATAAAGATATGACTCAGGCCCAACCTTGTGTATCTTTACCAAGACTGCAGCTAAATTACTATAAAGATATGACTCAGGCCCAACCTTTGTATCTTTACCAAGACTGCAGCTAAATCACTATAAAGATATGACTCAGGTCAAATCCTGTGTGTCTTTACCCAGACTGTAGCTTACCCCCAGTAAAAGAGATGACTCAGTGCCAGCCCTGTGGACCGTTTTTGCAAGACTTTGGTGTCTTATTGCCAGTAAAAATAGACATGACTTAGGACCAGCTCTATGTGTTTTTATCCACTCTGTCGTAGTTGAACCCCTGAAAAAGATTTGGCCCAGACCAAGCCTTTACCCGGACTTCGAGAGATTACCCCCTGTAAACATATGACTCAGGCCAGACTCTCTTATGTCTTTACCCAGACTGTAGCTCCACCTCTGTGAAGGCGTGATTCAAGCCTATCCCTCTCTGTCTCTCTGTTTCCTTGTCACGCCTGCTTTTGGGCAATAACAGTGCGTCCTTCGCCTTCATAAAACGTCAGATGTACCAACCAGCTGAATACGATGCTGCTGCGCGGCGTCTACCCCCACCCTCCTGTCCCTATCACCCCCCACCCTCCTGTCCCTATCACCGTGTGTTACTTTGTATCAGTGTGGTGTGTATGAGGGTGTGTGGGAGTGGGGGTATATGCCTGCACGTCCGCGAGTGGGTGCAAATAGGTCGCGTGTGTGTGTGTGTGTGTGTGTGTGTGTGTGTGAGTGTGAGTATGTGTGTGTGTGTGCGTGCGTGTATGCCCTCCCGGGCGCCGATCGGCCTGACCAGCCATCTGCGCACTCACCCCCGATCCTAGGATGCCTAGATGGTCTTCGTCGTCTCGACGGACAACAACAACAACAACAACATGCCCTCCCCATGACTTTACACGGAGTTAAAGGAGAAGAAAGACCCCCGCTCCCCCTCTTCTCTCATTTCAGCCGCTTCCTCTTCTGTTTTGTTCTGGCGGACTGTGGTGGTTTTTGTATTATCGTGGTTTGAATGGTAAGGTTTTGGACTTTTAGCAGACAAATCTTTATACTTTTCTTACAAGAACCATTGCTCCACACGCCTGTCTTTTGACCTAGGGTGTTGTTTTGACATTGTCCGCAACCATCGTTTGCTCTGTAAGTCCGCCACTCCTGTATGCCCCCAAACTCCAGCATACTCCAGTATTTTTCTGTCAGCCTTTATGAATTATTGTTGTCAAGGTATGGATGCTTTTGGGTCGTTTCTGTTCTAACGATTTTCATCCAGGGGTATTTTTAATCTATGTCGAACTCACTTCCATATGTTTGTCATTTTTGATAAGAGAACACCCTTCCATATATTTGTCATTTATGATACGTCATTGGCGCAGTCAGTGGAAAGAATGACTGTGACAGTATTTTTTTTCAATCTATGTCCATCACACTTCTTTATAGTTGTCATTTATAGTGAGTTATTGGCACGGTAAATGGAAAGCATAACCGTGAGAGTATTTTGATCCGTAATGTACCGACAATCTTCTATAACAATTGTATTTTCATCAACGAGGTCGACGAACAATTAGCCTATGTTACATAAACAAACAAAAAACAAGTAGGATAACTCTTGCTCCCGTGGTGAAATAATTGCAGGCCCATAACTCCAAACGACACCAAATCGCCAAGCAGAAATGGAGAATGACCCTCTTTTCTTTGCTATTTACTGTTTACTGTTCGCTGCCCCACTCAAGATTTCCCTTCATAGCCTTTATCACGCAGAGTCTGAAGACAGTGGCTCTCAATTCTGTGACACGCCTCCCGTGTCTTGATTCCTTCTTGTTTTATGGTCCACCAGGCGATCGCCATGAGTGTGTCGCTTCCTCTTTCCACTCGGAGGCCAGCCAGCAATGATCGATCTCTCTGTGATCTGTCTCGCAGCTTTGTCGTTCTCTGATCACTATGAGTGCCTGGTGGATGGGGGGGAGGGGCGCAATATCGATCACTGATCGATCCCTCTGTCGACCCACTGACTCTGATCCGGCCACGTCTGAGCATCAGCAGGCAGTGAGAGCTGTCAGTGTTGCAGTAGGGCTAGGTGACCCTAGGGCGTTTTCTTCGGCGGCCACTCTGCCTCTGATTCGCTCTTGCTTTTTTCCTTGCCTTTGTCTGTCTGTCCGTCCGTCTGTCTGTCTGTCTGTCTGTCTCTCTCTCTCTCTCATCTCTCTCTCTCTCTCTCTCTCTCTCTCTCTTTCTCTCTCTCTCTCTTTCACACACACATATGTACACATTCTCTCTCTCTCTTACTCTCTCACTCTCTCTCTCTTACTCTCTCTCTCTCGCTCTCTCTCTCTCTCGCTCTCTCTCTCTCTCTCTCTTGCTCTCTCTCTCTCGCTCTCTCTCTCTCTCTCTCTCTCTCTCTCTCTCTCTCTCTCTCTCTCTCTCTCTCTCTCTCTCTCTCCTCTCCCCTCTCTCTCTCTCTCTCTCTCAATTCGTCAACAGTTTTGTATCCTTTCGTGCATGAAAATCTCTAATAATTGAACCAAAATTACAGTTTTGATCCCTCCTGGTTACAAGATTGAAACCGTTGCCAACAGCTACAAATTTAAGGAGGGTACTAGTCAGTGTTATTTTCTTTTTTAATCAAAATGAATTTTACGACAGAATTCATTTCTTCTCATACATCATTCGACTTTATTCAAGGCACACTCTGTGTCCCCAAACATGTCCTTTTGTGTTGATTGTACTGACTTTTCCAAGTCAAAGAAACAAACTAAAAACAACTCTGGTTTCCTAGAGAATCTAACTTTCACGTTAATAACCATTCGCATCCAAACCCACTCCCGAATGTAGGAAAACCTAACTTTTATAATAATAACCCGACCCATCCAAACCACCCACAATGTGGGAAAACCTAACTTTTATGATAATAACCCGACCCATCCAAACCACCCACAATGTGGGAAAACCTAACTTTTATGATGATAACCCGACCCATCCAAACAACCTACCTTTTATGATAATAACACAACCTATCCAAACCCACCCACAATGTGGGACAGGC
>CM031596.1:71557485-71562485 GCA_018398815.1 Conus ventricosus | reverse complement strand
ACATGGCGTTTGTAGGCTGGACTGTGTCGGTCATCTACTTTCAACATTCCCACTCCTTAAAACATATCAACTGTCCGTCAAAGATGAAAGCAAATTTTATATGGAAGCACCCCTAATGTTCCATCAATGCTATATAAACGTATAGACTGACACGTTTTTATCTAATTCAACTTTATAATTTGACAGGAAATGACATTTCAAAAGGGAAGTTATCCTATGGGTTTTGAAAACAGGACCTTTCAACTCCGTGATTGCCCGTTCTATATACAGCATAAGGCATTAACAGCCTAAAGGTGAAATGAATGATCCAGTAGAGACAAACGCCGCTTACTCTCTCAAAACATTCATGACATGTTAGAGAACAAAAGTGCCAAAATTGTTGGGCAACTTGCTTTTTTCGGAAGGACACAGAAAACAGTGTACTTTCTTCTCCGTTCGGAAATGTAGATAATTTAATTCAAATGAGTTTTAAAAAGTTTTTATAAGGTTCCGCCGAAAAAAAAAGTAGCCAAACGAATCACAAGACAAAACACGACGAGTTTCGACCTCTTAGGTCTTCTTCAGGCACGATCCACCCACGAAGACCTAAGAAGTCGAAACGCGTCGTGTTTTGTCTTGTGGTTCGTTTGTCTACGTGTTTTTCGGCGGAGCGTTATAAACACTTTTAACATCTTTTCTAGACTTCCCCCCTGCATTGGCTTCATGCCTCTTGCGACTAGATTTAATTCAAGTGCTTTAAAGGTCAAGACCTGTCAAAACTTTCAGTGCATAACATTCTTAAGGAGTGTCTCTCATTCTTGCATATCGCATTTGACCGCCCATGTTGAAACGAATTCAACACGATGTTCTGCCATACATTCCCATTGTCACCCAGGAAGGCATCTTATTTTTAATTAGTTTTAAGACATGCGATTATTTACCATCATCGTTTCTATCAGGTCTTCATCCAGTAGTCCTGTTGGTTAATTTTTAAAAAAAAAAATTTTAATTTCTTGACAAGGTTAATGATTCCACTCTTTGTGAATAGCGCGTCAACTGTAAACAGGGTAGCTATAACATAGCCTGCACATTGTTTCGAAAATTAACACAGATTTTCATTTAAAGTAACACCTGGTAAGATTTAAAGTAAAAGCCTGTTAAGTGTGTCAGTTTGATAGAGACGTCGCTGTGTGAAGCCTGATCTATCAAGTTAAACGCACTACGCCAGTCTTGACTATAAATGATGTTTCTAACATATAGGCTATTCATGTTGGAAAACAAAATGTATGTAATGACTAGATGACTCTGTGTAAACAATGTACGTTGTTCCAGCGAGAAATGAAATGGCAGAAATAATCACATTTCGACATTAACAAGTCGTTTCAAGGACATTCAGTTTTAACAGAGAAGGCAGACTGAACACACAGGAACATTATGCTAGACAGTGTTAGGTGTCTGTTGAGATCAACAGTATGTAGAAATAGTGGCATTTTACGCAGCACTGACTTTGGAATCTCTGAAAATATCAGCAACGATCCCACGAATGTTATTCCTCTCTCTCTCTCTCTCTCTCTCTCTCTCTCTCTCTCTCTCTCTCCTCTCTCTCTCTCTCTCTCTCTCTCTGGTATGTGTGTGTGTGCGCGCGCGTGCGTGCGTGTGTGTGTGTGTGTGTGTGTGTGTGTGTGTGTGTGTGTGTGTGTGTGTGTGTGTGTGTGTGTGCGCGCGCGCGCGCGCGCGCGCGTGTGTGTGTGTGTGTGTGTGTGTGTGTGTGTGTGTGTGTGTGTGTGTGTGTGTGCGCGTGCGCATGTGTGTGTATTGTTGTGTGTGTGTGTGTGTGTGTGTGTGTGATTATTTATCAGTCTCCATTTATTTCGGTCTCTTTTCCAGCTCCATTCGGCATCACCCAGCCAAACTGCCGGACACAACAAAACATTGCACGACAAATCAGCACATGAAATGCCTAAAAAAAAAGCAGACAGACTTTCCTGCCCTCCCGTAGCACAGGCGTTTCTTCCCAGATGTATTTTCCACAATTGCATGGGCTAAAGGGTACACACGACATTTTGTTGGGGGCGTGAATGAATTTAAAGAATTCAAAAGTTTCTCTCTTTTTTTCGCCATTTTTTTTTTCAACCTAACTTTCGTTGGTTGTTATTTGCTGCTGTCCCCTCGCCCCATCCTTCGCTGTCCTACCCCACCCTGCCGTCTTCCTCCTCCCTCCCGCTGCCCCCTCCCCCCCCCCCCCCCCCCCCCCCCCCCCCCTCCCCTCCATTTCTTTCCTTCTGCGTCGGCATATTTTCCTGCTGTTCTGTTCAGCCCACACAGAACGTGATTCAGGTTGTTGCGTGGAATGCCGGTTGTTGTCACGCTTGGTTTGGCCCGGCCTGGCAGTGTCAGCGACATATATCACCTGTCACCTTTCACCTCCAAGCTCACCAACCTGTCCTCAGTCTCTCTTCATTGTGTCGTCTTCCTCTTGGGTCTCCAAAGTTGCCAGTTTTTTCCATGCTGATGGCTATATGACCATGTGGCTCTTTGACTGCATGTTCTGTGCAGTGACATTTTCAGTCACGATGATGTGAGAATATTAATGATAGTAATGGTGATGATAATCATGATGATGATGATGACAGTAAGAATAATAACGATAAAGATGATGATGATGATGCCAGTAATAATAATGATGATAATAATGATGATGATCGTCATCATCATCATCATCAGCAGCAGCAGCAGCAGCATAACAATGATAAGGATAATGAAAGATATCTATACAGTATCCCGAATTTGTAACACTTGCGAAAAGGTGTATAGACTGTACATTTGATTTAAGGTGTGTGGGTTTATTCAATTTTAATTGTGTCCGTATAGAAGCGCAAATGTTGATATGGAATTATGGTTTACCTTCAGCTCCTCTGTTTTGTCATGAATGTTCCACATTCAGTTCGTTATGAAACAGTCCCGTTTCTTTCTGTTCTGTCTTCTAAACCCAAAGGAAAATCACATTGCTTGAATCTTGAATCTTGACAACGTAAAGTGCTTTACTTACTATATCAAGTAAGCGCACACAAAACGATTTTCATACAACTGACTTGTATCCATTCTCCCTCCCTGTCCTCCGCTGTCTTCGCTATCTGCCATGGCCTTCTCCCACTCCTCCACCATCCCCACCCACCCCCCACCCCGTCCTCTGCCTCATCCTCCTGTATCCCCAGCTCTGGTCTCACCCTACCCCACTATACACACATAAATACAACCATACGTACTCCCCCACCCCCACCCCCATTCCCCCTCCACACGCACACCTGTAGCCCCCAACCCTTCCGCCTCTCAAACTCTAATATACACACGCGGTGTGCTCCAGTACCAACGCACTCGCGCGCACACGTGAAGACAAAAAGGCAACGGGGAAACAAACACTGAGGCAAAAGTACAAAATAGGATGTAATATGTGAAAGACTGCTGGGAAATGGTTGTAAAGACTGTTTCGTAAAGGAGATCGCTGGGATGTGATGGGTATCAAAATAATGCTAAGAAGTATTTAAAATGACTCAGCCGAACAACGTGGACAAACGAATCACAAGACAAAACACGACGCGTTTCGACCTCTTAGGTCTTCTTCAGGCAAGATCAACAACACTCGGTACAACAAAAATGAACGAGCAATCACTTATCTTCGTAAAATTCGGTACAAAATGGATATCAAAAGGTTAATTTCGAAGTTCATACGGCTGTCCTACCGTGTTTCTTGTAACTGAATTCTAGGGACGGTAATTAAAACTCGTCCTTAGGGAGAAACAAAATCAGTCTTTGATGGAACGTATATATTCAAAAGTCCAGAGAAACATTGAGATTGAATTCCAGAAACAACATGGGAACAAAAATGAGAAGTGTCGGTGCATATTCTTTGTTCAACAGAAAGCCAATGTACGTCTTCTGAATCTTTAAAGAAGTGTAGATGGAACAGGAAGCCAGTATTGTTGTTTCAGATCTTACAACAACAAAAAGAGGAGAAAAGTGTAAGTGAAATATTGAGATTAACATTCCGTAAAGATGAGCTTGCCAGCAGAATTTGTTTACCTACCTGAAAAGGTTATTTTTGAGAATAGCAAGACGAAGTGAATGATGATATTCCATTCTGGAGGAACCGCGTGCGCATAAATCGTCCTGGTTGCATTTAATGTGTGGAACTGGCGAATGGAGTTGACGCGTCTACTTCTGAATGCGTATTCAACCTGACACGTTTTATGACGAGTGGGTTCATTGAGAGATTTTGATCTGAGACTGAACCAAGGTCACGCACGTGCGCGCGCATACACACACACACACACACACACACACACACACACACACACACACACACACACACACACACACACAGGGAGCAAGACAGTGTTTTCAGAAGGGAATAGCAAAGGGCACAGAAGAAGTGTCAGCAGTCGTTAATGTCCCTTTTTAAGGGCTAATGGTATTTTCAGAAGTAATGAGAACACGTGCAAAAAAAGTCTCAGTGTTTAATTTCCCTTTTTGTGGTCTCAGTGGGATTTTCAAATTCCCCCATTTGTGTGGTCTTAGTGATGTTTTCAAAAGCAAGTATCTAATGCCCCTATTTAGTGGTCTTGGTGATATCTTTAAAGCAAGTATTTAACCCCCCCTTTTGTGGTCTTGGTGATGTTTTCAAAAACAAGTATGGAATCCTCCCTTTTAGTGGTCAAAGTGATATTTTAAAAAGCAAATATTTAATTCCCCTTTTGTGGTCTTAGTGATACTTCCAAAAGCAGTTCTTTAATTCCCACTTTTGTGGTCCAAGTGATATTTTCAAAAGCAAACATTTAATTCCCCCTTTTCTGGTCCTAGTGATATTTTCAAAAGCAAGTATTTAATTCTCCCTGTTAGTGGTCGTAGTGATATTTTCAAAAGCAAGTACTTAATTTCCCCTTTTAGTGGTCGTAGTGATATTTTCAAAAGCAAGTATTGAATTTCCCCTTCTGTGGTCCTAGTGATGTTTTCAAAAGCAATAA
>CM031596.1:71539985-71544985 GCA_018398815.1 Conus ventricosus | reverse complement strand
TGACGTCAGAGCAATAGGCCGATAACTGTTTATGTGTGTGTGTATGTGTGTGTGTGTGTGTGTGTGTGTGTGTGTGTGTGTGTGTGTGTGTGTGTGTGTGTGTGTGTGTGTGTAGGTGTGTGTGTGTGTGTGTGTGTGTGTGTGTGTGTGTGTGTGTGTGTGTGTGTGTGTGTGTGTGTGTGTGTGTGTGTGTGTGTGTGTGTGTGTGTGTGTGTGTGTGTGTGTAGGTGTGGTGTGTGTGTGTGTGTGTGTGTGTGTGTGTGTGTGTGTGTGTGTGTGTGTAGGTGTGTGTGTGTGTGTGTGTAGGTGTGTGTGTGTGTGTAGGTGTGTGTGTGTAGGTGGGTGGTAAGGAATGAGAAAATGAGAAAAGGGGCGGATAGTGTTGCTACTACCACTCAGGAGGGAAGGAGATTAGGGGAGGTAAATGTGCGTGAATTTGAATTTTGAACATAAACGGATAGAAAGAGGTGTTACGATGGCGGTGATGGCACTGCTGAGTGAAGGATGTGTGTGTGTGTGTGTGTGTGTGTGTGTGTGTGTGTGTGTGTGTGTGTGTGTGTGGTTGGGTGGGGAGGGGTATTTCTGGTCGCGAACCTAAAGTGGACGCAGAGCCACCTCTAATAATCAGATAAGATTCCTGAATGATGCAGTCAACCTTGTCTCTCAGCTTCTGCGAAAGGACCATGTGCTCGACAAGGTTGATCATGTGTGTGTAGAACGACTGAAGCCAGAGCGACTAGTCTGGATCGGTGCTGGCACATGATGGACAGATGTTTGAGATGCTGGTTTCAATCGTGTGGGATGCTTCATCCCATAAACCCCGTTGCACCATGCGGAATGTGTGGGGTTTCTTTCTTTCTTTCTGCGTACGCAGGCTGATACTCCTGCGGACACTCCCTGTATAGCCAGGCAGTGGAGTTTTGTGTGTATGACCCTTTTTTTATCCCGCCATTAAGGCAGCCATACTCCATCTTCGGGGAAATGTATGGGGTTGATAGAAAGACATTTATCAGCTATCTGTACAGTTATAACACTGTACAAATAGCTGATAAATGTCTTTCTATCATTAATAATAATGAACTCACAGAAATCGTCTTCATTGATTTCTCTAACACATTCTGTACAATAAGTCACTTTCTCCTTCAGATGAAGCTCGCTTCACACGGTTTATCTGAATGTACAGTACCAGTAATGTCTTTACTTCTTTTATGTCGACGTCAGTCAGTCATGGTTTCATTCTTTTAAACCAAATCTGCAGGTAATAAAATACTCACTCCATGGCTACCCACTCTCCTCTCTCTCTCTCTCTCTCTCTCTCTCTCTCTCTCTCCTCTCTCTCTCTCTCTCTCTCTCTCTCTCTCAATATATATATACATATATAAGCTTATATATATATACATAAAATATATATATACATAAAATATATATATACATAAAATATATATATATACATGTATGTATGTAGAGAGAGAGAGAGAAGAGAGAGAGAGAGAGAGAGAGAGAGAGAGATTCTGGAAACCGAAGGAATTTTTGGATCAGATTCAAGACAATACTGGCAATGATGATTCCTTTTAACAGCCAAGCGTGTTATAATGGTTATTGGCACTGTCTTTGTTTGCATTCAATGCGTATTGTTTTCGTCCAGAAATGAATACGGATCAACAGTTATGCCTGACTTGTAAACAGAAAGCCTGGCTGACTAAATCAATGTGACAACAGGAAAGATGAGTCTTCATGATATATGTAACTTCACCCAAAACAGCACAGCAATTACTGATCCACTGAGTGAAGGGCACTATAAGACGATGCATCTCCTTCATGTTCAACAAATGTTGCGTTTTTCACCTTTCATCTCCGACTTGACTTCAAACTGGGTTCGTGTTCTGGTGACATTGATGACAAAACTGACCTCGATAAACATCAGATACCGAACACAAAGTTGTTGTGTTTTGTTGTTGTTGTTTTTCTGTTTGTTTGTTTTTTGTTGTTGTGTTTTCTCGTCGTGGTGTGACCTTGACCTTTCAATTTGAAATTTCCTTTTTCTAAGATTGAAGCCTTCCCGATAAGTTGCCGTAATTCTAGGTTTGATGACAAATGATTTCTGGATCCAGGACCATCTTCCGTATATGACTTTTATATTATACAGTGCTTTGGCCTTGGTCTTTGACCTTCAGTATCCAAAGGATTCATTTTCTCCCAATGTATTGTCACTATGCAAGGTTCAACAGAAAAAGAGTGCATGGGGGGAGCACTCTCTTCTACCAACAGCTGGTTTGGGGTTTTTTGTTGTTGTTGGTGTTGTTGTTGTTTTTTACAGTTTCATGCTGTGACTTTCACATTTGACCTGGCTTTCAGCAAGGTCAGAACACAAACAAACAAAACAGAATGCAAAGTAAGGCTGATCTGCTATACAATACAAAACAGATAAGCAAATTTTAGACAGATGTGTGTTACTCAGATGTCGCAGAGAGCGGATGTGAAAAAGGTACAAAACTATGTTTTCAGTGTCGCAGCCAGCTTGAGAATAATACGGTATAAAACTAGGATTTCAACAACTTTATAAAGAAGATAACTGAATTAAAACTCTTTAACAATATCTACTGTTCTGGCCAGCTTTGTTTCAAGTACATCTCACAGATGCAAAAAAAATGCCAACTACGCTTATCACAGACGCAGAAAGACGGCAAGTGCTTGAGCAGATAGCAGAGACAGTGTGATACCATGGGTCTGTTATATTTTACCAGGTATGCTAAATATAAGGCGCGCTTTTTTGTAGTCAAAAGATATTCGCAGTTTTCTATATTTTCAGTATTACAATTTGCAAAACTCTGCTGCAGACATGGTGCATCCCTACCACAACTCCAGTTTCTTCTTAACCATTGTTTGACAGGAAACCGGAAGCGGAAGGCCCGCTAGCTAGCTCTTTAAGACCTCTTGCTCGCAACTTATGAAGTGAAGACCACTCTTTCCCCTTAAAACCAGTTGTGGGCATTATTTATGTCACACATCATGACAGTGATGGATTCAGAACCCTACCTCCCTTTTTAAAAAAATAATAATTGGAGGGGGAAGGGTTACCATTCATTGTCTGCTTATCTCCAGCCTAATGAGACAGAGGGCAAACAGGCGCCAGTTACCTTTGAACTTTGTAGGTCATCCGATGTAAAATCCAGCACCACCCAACCCACCTTCCCGCTCTCCTCCCCTCTCTCTCCTCTCTCTCTCTCTCTCTCCTCTCTCTCTCCCTCTCTCTCTCTCTCTCTTTCTCCTCTCTCCTCCCCCGCCCCAAAGATAGCGTAAGGTGCCGTGGCCGCCAAAAGGGCCCTATGGATGTATGTGTGAGGTAACGGGATCGGGAGGAGGGGGAAAGGTGTAAGAAAGGAGATGATGGAAGGGAGACACGAGTGAAAGCGCATTTTCTTGTCTTTGTCATGTACTTTAAACTAAAGAAAGGGAGATGATGGGGGAGAAAACGAGTGAAAGCGCATTTCCTTGTCTTTTGTCATGTAAAATTAACTAAAAAAGGGAGATGATGGAGGGAGACACTGAGTGAAAGCCATTTCTCTGTCTTTTGTCATGTACATTAACTAAAGAAAGGAGATGATGGAAGGGAACACTGAGTGAAAGCGCATTCTCTTGTCTTTTGTCATGTACCTTAAACGGGAATGCAGATTGTATGTGTATTTATTGTTTTTGTGTTCTGTTTTTTCTTTATGCGCGTACTTTTTTTCTAGTTTTCTTCTTTTCGTGTGTGCCCCTCTGTACCGACGAGGACAGGATTATTTTTTTAAATTGGAAATTGCTAAATTTTGGGATTCCCAATAAGCGCTCTCTCTCTCTTCCCCCTCTCTCCTCTCTTTTCTCCCCCCTCTCTCTCTCTCTCTCTCTCCCTCTCTCCCTCTCTCACTCTCTCCTCCTCCTCTCTCCTCTCCTCTCTCTCTCTCTCTCTCTGCAGGGGTTACCCTATTCCGCTGTTACACACGGTCTGTTCGTGAGCTATGCCTGTAAACCTAATCTTTGGCTGTTTTGGTTATGTTATTCTCCTGACAAAACCAACATATAAACGGTAAAACCCCTATGTACATACATTTTGTCTCCTCCTCCTCCCTCTTCCTCCTCCCCCCCTCCTCCTTCTCCTCCTCACCTTCTCCCCTCCTCCTCCTCCTCCTCCTCCTCTGCATTCCTTCTCCCTATCTCTTTTCTTCTTCTTACTTATCCCTTTCTTCTTTCTTCTTCTTCGTCTTCTTTCGCTTCTTCTTCTTCTTCTTCTTCTTCTTCGTCTTCTTCGTCTTCTTCTTCGTCTTCTTTTCTTCGTCTTCTTCTTCTTCGTCTTCTTCTTCTTCTTTCCCTTTTTCGTCTTTTTCTTCTTCTTCTTCGTCTTCTTCTTCTTCTTCTTCTTCTTCTTCGTCTTCTTCGTCTTCTTCTTCTTCTTCTTCTTCTCTTCTTCTTCTTCTTCTTCTTCTTCTTCCACTTCTTCTCTTCTTCTTCTTTTTTCTTCTTTTTCCCTTCTTCTTCCCCTTCCCTCCTTCTTCTTCGCATTCTTCCTTCTTTTTCTTCTTTTTTCTTCTCCTTTCTTTTTCTCTTCTTTCTTTTTCTTCTTCTTCTTTTTCTTCGCATTCTTTCTTCTTCTTTTTCCTCCTCCTCCCCCTCCTTTTTCTTTTTTCTTTTTCTTCTTCTTTTTTTTTCTTCTTCTTCTCTTCTTTTCTTCGCTTTCTTTTTTCTTTCTTTTTTTCTTCTCTTCTTCTTCTTCTCCCCCTTTCTTTTTCTCCTCCTCTTTTTCTCCTCCTTCTTCTTCTCCTTCTTCTTCTTTTTCCCTTCCCTTTCTTTTTTCTTCTTCTTCTTCTCTTTTTTCTTTTTTTCCTTCTTCTTTTTCTTCTTCTTCTTTTCTTCTTCTTCTTCTTTTTCTCCTTCTTCTTCTTCTCCTCCTTCTCCCCTCCCCTCTTCTTTTCTCCTCTTCCTTTCCCTTTTTCTTCTTCTCCTCCTCCCCTCCTCATTTTTCT
>CM031596.1:71524985-71534985 GCA_018398815.1 Conus ventricosus | reverse complement strand
GCATTCCTTCATGAAAAATATTCGGTTTTATCAAGAACACGTTTGTCGGTCACTGTTAAACAAAAGTTTATTTTACGAACGCAATGTACAGACCATTTCTTTCGTTGAACCTTGCTGTCAGCGGGCAACATTGACATTGATGTGTCACCCGCCCCAACATGTGTTACACGTGATATATCATCCGTACCTTCTCCCCCTGACGGTCACAGGCCTTTTTTTTTCTTTTTTCTTTTTTTTTTTTTTTGGGGGGAGGGGTGAGGGGGAGGAGGAGACTTGTTGTTGAAGTGCACAGGAAGTACGCTCATCTGTGGAGACTGCCTGTAGAAGCTTGCCCATGATAATAACCATTTCAATCAAACAAGAAGAAGGTGAGGAGACACTTTTTTTTTTTTGGTCAATACCTAAAATGTGTACTTCTTTCATTTTTCTGATAAGAACAGCTGGCAGTCGGTGACATGACGGCTTTAGATCATAGAGCGTGGGAACAGCTTCGTCTCCTTCTTTGTATCCCTATCCTCCCCCCCCCCCCCCCCCCTCACCCCCCACCCCCGCTTTTTTAACTCTGTTTTCTCCCCTCTTCTTTCTTTTTCTTCCTTCTCTCTCTGTTGTCGACTTCTCTCCCCCACCCCCACCCCCACCCCCGCTTTTTTTTTCACTCTATTTTCTCCACTCTTCTTTCTTTTTCTTCTCTTCCTACTCTCTCTGTTGTCGACTTCTCCCCCCCCCCCCCCCCCCGCCCCCCCCCTCCAACCCGCTTTTTTTCACTCTATTTTCTCCCCTCTTCTTTCTTTTTCTTCTCTCCCTACTCTCTCTGTTGGTGACTTCTCTCCCCCTCCCCCACTTTTTTTTCTTCTGTCTTTCTCTTCTCTTCCTACTCTCTCTGTTGTCGACTACCCCCCCCCCCACCCCCCACCCCCGCTTTTTTAATTCTATTTTCTCCCCTCTTCTTTCTTTTTCTTCTCTTCCTTCTCTCTCTGTTGTCGACTTCTCCCCCACCCCCCCCCCCCACACCCAACCCCCACCCCCGCTTATTTCACTCTATTTTCTCCTCTCTTCTTTCTATTTCTTCTCTTCCTACTATACTCTCTCTCTCTCTCTCTCTCTCTCTCTCTCTCTCTCTCTCTCTCTCTCTCTGTATCTCTCTGTTGTCGACTTCTCTCCCCCCCCCCCCCCCCTCACCCCCGCTTTTTTCGCTCTATTTTCTCCACTCTTCTTTCTTTTTCTTCTCTTCCTTCTCTCTCTGTTGTCGACTTCTTTTTTGTACCTCCTCTTCTGGCCTTTTTTCATTTTTGTTATGAATAATGTTTTGTGTTGACCAAAATATCATGGACAGCCATTTATGAGAGAGAGAGAGAGAGAGAGAGAGAGAGAGAGAGAGAGAGAGAGACACACACACACACACACACACACACACACACACACACACACACACACACAGAGAGAGAGAGAGAGAGAGAGAGAGAGAGAGAGAGAGAGAGAGAGAGAGAGAAAGGAGGGCGGGAAGAGGAACGTACAAACAAACAAACACACAGACATACAATCAGCAGTACAGAATACCCCTTTGAGTGCCTGCACGTCTTTTCCTTCCTCCACCGTGCACGTGACAAATTTCCCTTGTCATTCCCCCTGCCCTCCACCCTCCTCCCACGTATGTCTTTTTGTTGTCTCTCCCTCCCCTCCCTCTCTCTTTCTCTCGTCCCCAGTCTCTGTCTGTCTGTCTGTCTGTCTATCTGTCTGTCTGTCTCTCTCTCTCTCTTTCTCTCTCCCCTCTCTCCTCTCTCTCTCTCTCTCTCTCCTCTCTCTGTCTGTCTGTCTTCTTCTCTCTCTCTCTCTCTCTCTCTCTCTCTCTCTCTCTCTCTCTCTCTCTCTCTCTCTCTCTCTCTCTCTCTCTCTCTCTCCTCTCTCTGTCTCTCTGTCTCTGTCTCTCTCTCTCTCTCTCTCTCCTCTCCTCTCCTCTCTCTCTCTCTCTCTCTCCTCTCTCCTGTCTCTCTGTCTTTGTCTCTGTCTCTCTCTCTCTCTCTCCTCCTCTCTCTCTCTCCTCTCTCTCTCTCTCTCTCTCTCTCTCTCTCTCTTCATCCGCAAATCTTCTGTTTCAGCTACGGGTCAAAGATGCTGAAAGTAAAGGATTTTTACGAGAACGAAGATGTGGGGAAGTTCGTGCAGGCCCGGGACACTTCCGAATACTGGATCGGTAAGTCGTTCCCTTTTAACCAGCTTGCATTCTCTGTCACATCCGATGATGCTTCATGTTCTTTTATTTTAGCTACTTCTGATTATTTTAGCTACTTCTATAATCAGACATGCGTTCACCTCGACAACAGATCAAAGAATAATAGTGAAAGACAGAATAAAGAAAAGAGGAAAGAAACGACAAACATAAAAAAACAGAAAGAAGAGAAATCAATTCATAAGCTGAGGAGCGCGCGCGCGCGCGCGCGGAAAATGACAAAAATAAAATGGATTAAGAACCCAGTTTTAGTGTCAAACATGACCATCCGTCTGTAAATGAAGCTATTCAACATCACGGAAGTGGAGACGTATTCTCCCGCTTCAGACAATGAATGACGACCAAATCGAAATATTCTTCTCTCAGCTTTTAACAGTCATCAGCAAGGCTCCCAAGAAAGACATCCTCGTTGTTCTGAGTGACTGCAATGCCAAGGTTTTGTTCTAGAATGGAAAAGTTTCTGCAGGCGTTACTGCGATGACTTCACCAATGATAGGGAACTGAGCTGCTCTGGTATTGAGCGACGACGCGTGAGGCGGTCAATGCGCTGTGCTGTGATCGGTCCTTCGCCGATCTGCTGACATCCCTCACATTCCTGTGGGACCAGACGTACGTCTCTCCCACAGTCTGCCGCCGATTCAGTTTGACTCGGCCTCTCTTCCTCCTGCCTGCTAGGGCCCACCTAATGATTTGGGATACTACCCAGCATATTGTAACGATCTTATCGCCAATGTATAAGCGCATCAAACCAAACGGCTCACCTGGCCGCCTGAAGATCAACTGACATCAGTTATGGAAATGCAACTACACGTAACAGTATACAGTGATCCAGGGAATTGATGAAGGAAAAAGACGGAAGGAAGAGAGAGAGAGACAGAGAGAGAGAGAGAGAGAAGAGAGACAGAGAGAGACAGACAGACAGACAGACAGACAGACAGACAGAGAGAAAGAGAGAGGGAGAGAGAGTGAATGGACTGACAATATTGCAGAGTGGACAAGAAAAACATTTGCAAAGACCCAAGCCTTGGCATTTGACCGATAGCACCGTAGGAACCTAAAGAATCGTTCTTCAGTATGGGGCATAAGTGACCCCCCCACAGAGAAGAAGAGACCTGACGAAAAGATTCGACTGTGATTTAATACACGTCAGAATTGTGGATATCGGGAAACTTCAGTCAGTGAGTATCACTATGAAGAAGAGCATAAGACGTACCTCTCAAGCGCACGGGACACGCCGTATTTAGTGCATTTTACAAGTTGTTTCAGAGTGTCATTATGACAGCCTAAGGCAATGGAATCTTGTCGAGGTAAACGTACTGCTCTCCTGCTGTGCTTTATTGTTTTGCTTTCACTCCCTCCTACTGTTTCCAATAGAAGAAATATACATCGGGCGCTGAAGACAGCCGTCCATGCATGCTGTACTTCAAAATAACGAAAGGCAGTTGATATAAATGATTCTTGAAAAATTGTACAGGGATATACTTAATCATTTTGTTGCTGAATGTCGCCGGACCTACTGTGAAATACATATATTCAAAACATGAACAATTCATTAACTTCTCCTTAATTTAATGCATGCAAAAATATTCTGTAAGCACACAGTAAGCGACAGTGTATGTATGTGATTTTTTTTTCGCAAAATAACATTGTTCATCCATCTTAATTTTTCACAAATCTAATCTAATGTGTGTTAAAAAAAAATATCACATAAGCACATAGTAAGCGATATAAAAGTGTGTATGTGTGATCTAAATTGCAAAATAAAATTCATCATACTTTTTTTTAACGTAGGAACATTTCATGTTTTGGCTATTTTCTGTTTTTGTCTTCAGAAAGAGAGAATAACAGTTTATCAATAGACCGCCAAACTGTATGGTACAAACAAACCCAGGACGAAAGCTTCGACCTCACGGCAAGACGAACAAATGTGACAAGGTGGAAGGGGGAACGAGGGAAGTGGGAAACGGGAAGAGAAGCGGCGGGGGGGGGGGGGGGGCACGCAAAACGAACACCAACGAAATGACTCAATCAAAAGGAGGGTTCTGTTTTCAGCGGATCGGTGGAAATGTATTTAAATTACGTTTTCTTTTTTTTTTTTTCTTTTTTCTTTTTTTGATGACTGGAAGTCAGAGAACTTGAGCGACTGATTATTGTAGGGTTTAGAAACAGATAAATCGGGAAGAATAAAATGTCCAATTATTAGAAAAAGAACTAAAAAGGAGAAAACGGTAGGTAGATTTGCTAAATAAAACAGAAATTGAAACTGAGAAGAAAAAATAATCTCGCTTGTTACTCTTTAGCTGAAAACAGACCCTTCCTCTCTGTAAAATGATGTTTTGTTCGTGTCGTCTTGTCGGTCAAAACTATCTGCTTTGCCCGTAGAAGACTGAGAGGTCGAAACGCGTTGCTCCTTTGTTGCCATCTCTTTGTTCCATTCAGTTGGCGGTCTGGCAGTACTCCACTTTCGATCCTCAGCATCCATACCTGTTTGCAGTCATATTCTTTTTAAATCTCCAGAAAAACAGAAATAAACATAGACTCGTTACCTATTTTATTTCGTGTCGAGGTTTTGTTCGAGCACATGGAAGCATTATGCCAGAGGCACAAAGCCATATTTAGGTTTCCGACATCAGTGCGAATGTGACATGAAAAATGGCATGTGCGGCGCATAGGGCCGCGTTTACTACACTGTCCACATGCTGTCCGCTATATCCATGGCATGTGCGGCGCATAGGGCCGTGTTTACTACACTGTCCACATGCTGTCCGCTATATCCATACTGTCTTTTCAGCCTGCCGTCTCGGTCCTGTTCATTCCAGAACACGAAACAAAAACAGCACTGGCTGGTAGCCAGGGCTGTAAACATTCTGTTTGTTGCTGACTTATTAGCGCCCTTTTCCACATTAACTAACAAAACACTCTTTGTCGGTTTCGGGAAAACATAGGCAATGTTTTTGGTCTTTCCTTGTTCATTGACATGCGGATAGAAACGACATCTATTGGCATCAGTCTGACAGGACAGCTTGATTCGTCTTGCTCTCCCAACACTCTGTGGAATTGTACGTATTGGTTGGTCTTTCATCAGTGCCATCTGTTGCTTTTCGTTTGCAAATCGTACTGGCACTGCCACTCCAGCCTTCTCTTGTTCACTGCCTCATAGTTTCTGTGTTCCAAACAAAAGGAAAATATGGGTTTCTTGTTAAGTTGTGAACATGTAACACAGCATGATCTTTCTGAGAATCGCCATGATGACAATTTTTTATCGTTTCACTAAATTTGCTGCCATCCAGCAAAATCCAATTCTTTCCCTCGGTTAATGAAGAGCTCTTCCGCAGTTTTTACTTTCTATTTTCAATCCCAGATGCGAAACTGAAAAAAGTCCTACTGACAAAGTGAAAGTCAGAAAAATTTTAAAGCATTAAAAGTCAGACAAAAATAACTGATTCTCGCTTAGCGAACACTTGTAAAAATCATTAATTTCCTTCTAGAATCGGTTAACAAATAATAAGTAAATGAATGAATTAAAAGTTGAGAGCAAATCAGTGCACTGCTCCAATTTAAGAGCAACTCAGTACACGGTTGTCCCAAATCAACCAGATCTCCATCACTTACTGAAACGAGCAATACGTCGCAAAACGTAACCAGTGTCGCAAATGTACCAAGTGTCGCAAACGTGCAAGCCCGAAGCAAACGAGACAGTCAAAGAACCTGTTTGCGGCAATGTGTGGCTTACAGGTCACATGGAAAATTTCAGACTTGCTGTTCGCTGCAAACGTCCCTGTATGTGATTGGCCTTACGCATTTTGTGGTCTTTAGTTTCGCAATTCAGTTTTTTTTCTCTCTCTCTTTTTTTTTTTCGTTTTCGTTTTGACAGGCGCCTCAAAAGGTAAGTTGACTAGGACACTTGTTCTTTTCCGTGATTATTGTATGTTGTTTCTGGTACATTGTATGTGTGGGACTCCTGTCTGGCAGTCAGTACCAGTGTATCGCCTGTTGTCAGTGCCGGTCTCCTGTGTAGCTGCCGGCTTAATGTATTTCAAAACTTTCGTGAATCAGTGATTTATATTACACACTCATATCAATGTTTCAGTGTCAGTGAATATAAAAAAACATCTAAAATTTTCTCAAACGCAGTTTTCATGTTGTTGTTGTTTTTTATATAAACTGTATACACGTTGTGTCTAAAATCAGTTCTTGTTACGCATGTTTTATGTTTATAAGAACCTTAAATAGAACATGTTTCGACAGCCTTATCTTTCACACACGAGCAGCAAGACTCAAGCACAGTATAGCGATGAATCGAAGCCAGCAATTAAAATTAAACAACTGGGGTAACATTTGCCCACCTTGTCAAATAAAGGCGCACATGCTCACATAGCGCTTTCCTGTTAGCAAACACAAAGACAAATACAAGTTCCAGAGACACATACAAATACAAGCTTCTAAGATGGACGTAAGTGTTAGGTGCAAAGACTTGGGTAAACATAAGGTACAAAGACACAGGTAATTTCAATGTGCAGAGGCAAATAGATACATGGAACCCTGTTAGCCTGTACAAAGAAAACCACAAGTTGCAGAGACACATTCAAATACAAGCTTCTAAGACGGACGTTAGTGTTATGAACAAAGACTTGGATAAATACAAGGTACAAAGACACAGGTAATTTCAATGTGCAGAAACAAAGAAATGCATCGAACAGAGACACAAGGAAATTCAAAGTACCGAGACACAGGGAACTACAAGGTACAGAGACACAGGGAAATACAAGGTGCAGACACAGGGAACTACAAGGTGCAGTTTACACTGGGAAATACACGGCACCACGATACTGGTGGAAGCGCAGTGCAATGATATAGCTAAATACGAAAGACAGCGAAAAGGGTTAGTGCAGCGTACAGGGAAGCAGGGAAATGTGAGGTATAGTGACACAGGAAAACAAAAGGTACATAGACACAGATAAATACAAGGCACAGAGACACAGGTGAATACAAGACACACAGACACAGGTAAATACAAAGTAGAGAGATGCAGGTAACTATACGATGCAAGGACACAGGGAAATGCTTGGTATAGTGACACAGGATACTACTATAATGAACAGAGGCGCAGAAGTAAGTTGCAATGAACAGAGTTGAATGCAAGGTACAAAAACGTATGTAAGCACTGACTGACTGAAACAAATATATTGTCAGATTAACCCATGGCTGTACTGACACATGTAAACACACGCTATTCTAACGCAAGTAAACACAAGGTGCACCGCCATTGGAAAATACTAGGTACAGAGACACAGACAAACACAAGATACAGAGACACAGGGAAACACAAAGTACAGAAAACTGATAAATACAAAATACAGTGACACAGGGGAATACACGTTCCAGTGACACACGGAAAATAAAAGATACAGAAACACAGAAAATGTGAAGGTACATAAATACAGATGAATGAGGGTACATAAATACAGATAAATTGAAGGTACATAAATACAGATGAATGAGGGTACATAAATACAGATAAATTGAAGGTACATAAATACAGATAAATTGAAGGTACATAAATACAGATGAATGAGGGTACATAAATACAGATAAATTGAAGGTACATAAATACAGATGAATGAGGGTACATAAATACAGATAAATTGAAGGTACATAAATACAGATAAATTGAAGGTACAAAGGAAGAGGTAAATATCCTTACAGAGACACAGAAAAATACAAGGTTCAGCGACAGAGGAAGATGCAAGGCGCAATGAATGTGGGTAAATGCAAGGTATGGAGATACAAGTAAGTATGAGATACATAGATACAGATACATCCATGGCACAGAGACATAGAGAAATACCAGGTACAATGACACAGCGGGGAAAAACACGGCACTGTGACACAGGAAAACACGGAGTACATAGGCACAAATGATTAGAGGGTACAGAGATATAGATAAATGCACCAGCCGCCGTGGCGAAGTGGTTAGCGTCACGGACTCCCGGCTGGGAGGTCATGGGTTCGATTCCCATCAGAGTTATGTGGGATTTTCTGCCGTGACCGGCTCCTACCCAGAGTTGAGTTTGCTACGGGTTCAGCTGGGAAGACTGGGACCACACAGTCGAGTTTCATCCACTTAATGGATGCGTCTTTGAGAGTGTTGCTCAAATTTCCTGACCAACACTGCAGGTGCCTGTAATTATCGGGCCTGGTTGACGCCGGGATATATTATGAAAGGAAGCGTAGAGTACAACCCTGTCTTGTAGTCTCAGAGCGGAATGGAAATCCGTAGCATCATCTTAACCATCCTCATTCCCATCGATCAGCATTAAAAAAATTTTAAAAGTCTCAAATTCTGTGGCCCTTCATGCCCTGTTCTCATGGGGACCTCGGTTTCGATGTCTTCTCCACGTCTGTGGCCTTGGTTTAGTTCCGTCGGGGTCATCGGTATCGGTGAGTCCGTAGGGGCTGTCGTTGGACGGACGTGGTGGCGCCCTCTGGAGGAAGAGCTCACTCGCGCCGGCTCCGCGACTAAGCAATTATAGTCGTCAGTAGGGGGCTTAGTAGGTGGTGTCCTGCGTATGTTGGATCAGAACAGGCTCCACTGAACACCACCGAAGTGACTCGGCAGCAGTGCAGTGTCTCCTCCGGTGGGTTGCCTCTTGACGACTTGACATTGACTGCTCCCTGTGGATTGCCGGTGCCGGGGCTGCGGTGGGACTGACAGGGCTGTGGCTGTGGCCGCGGTGTCAGAATGAGTGGCGTGGGTACACTGCCACTGAGGTGGCACAGAATGGGACAGCAAAAAGAATAGAGAGAGAGAGAGAGAGAGAGAGAGAGAGAGAGAGAGAGAGAGAGAGAGAGAGGAGAGAGAGAGAGAAATGCAAAGCACGGAGATACAGGAGAATTCAAGTTACATAGATACAGATAGATACGAAATACAGCAGAAACGGGTAAATACAATGTAAAGAAAGAGGAAAATGCAACGTGAAGATAGAAAAGTAAATACAAGGTTGAGAGATACAGAAAAATATATGATACAAAGACGCAGTTAATTCAAGGTACAAAGACATAGGCAAATAAGCGACAGAGACACACGTTAATGCAAAATACAGAACCTTTGGGAAATTCATAACACAGATAACATGAACACAATACACAGAGACACGTTGGAATATTAAAAACCGGGAAAAGGTTTAAAGTGTTGTTGTGTTTTTTTCTTGGTTTGGTTCTTTTGTTTGTTTGTTTTCACAAAAGCAGACACATACATCGATGCATGCCAAATTACTTTCCGTTTCCTTTCTTCATAATTCAGCTCGCATGTGTTTGTCGTAAATTTAACTTTACTTACATCATTTTTTCTCAAGATTAATACTCTCTCTGTCTCTCTGTCTCTCTCTCTCTCTGTCTGTCTGTCTGTCTGTCTGTCTGTCTCTCTCTCTCTCTCTCTCTCTCTCTCTCTCTCTCTCTCTCTCTCTCTCTCTCTCTCTATCTATCTATCTATCTATCTATCTACCTATCTATCTGTCTGTCTCAGGACTGTATTTCATATTCCACAGTACAAGACGTGATGTGAGAGGCTGTCCCCAACTGCAACAAATAGAGGAATAGTCAGGCATATCTTTGCTGTTACGAGACGTTTCTTTTTCACCAGAACACGTGTGCTTTTCCTAATACCATCTGTGTAGCAAATTCCTCTGAGACCTATTTTTGCATGCTAACTATTAGTAGTGTGTGTGTGTGCGTGCGTGCGTGCGTGCGTGCGTGCGTGCGTGCGTGCGTGCG
>CM031596.1:71509985-71519985 GCA_018398815.1 Conus ventricosus | reverse complement strand
ACAAATTATAAGACAAAACACGACGCGTTTCGACTTTTAAAGTGAGGTGACTGCAGGCGGAAATTATAACAAATTTTTAAAGTAATTTTAAAGAACTCCGCCTGTTAACGTGGGCAAACAAATTACAAGACAAAACACGACGCGTTTCGACTTTTTAGGTCTTCTTCAGGCAAGATAAACAACATTCAGAACAATGAAAACGAAGAACGAATAATCACTTATCTCGCTGGGAGTCGCAGTCAGACATGCTTGTAAGTAGCGTGATGCTTTGGAACAGAACAGAAAGGAATTCAGCACGTGACTGGTGGTGGTTGCAGTTCACGCAGTTCAAGACGGAGTCGCAGTCGGACCAGGTGCTGGTGCTGGCAGGAGGCATGACGGTGTCCACGTCACGACTGTTGGCCCGGCTGTCCGGGGACCTCTCCACCTCCCTGCCCACCTACACCAGCAACAACAACTTCCTCATCCTCCTCTTCACCACCGACGACACCATGAGCGACCAGGGCTTCCAGGCCCAGTTCTCGGCAGGTGAGCGGTGCCAGTCGCTTGTGTTGCAGGTGTAATACGTCCTCCCACTTTTTCTCCACCTCTTCCATCTCTTTACCATGAATAGTGCCATGAGCGGTTAGTGTGTCTTTTTCTATCATCATTGTTGGTGTTAGTATTCTAATGGTCACGGTGATCACAAAACCACCACCGCCGCCACTACCGGCACCACCACCACCACCACCACCACCACCATCATAATTATCATTAACGTCATTATCGTTGTCGTCGTCTCTAAAGACAACGTGAATGACTAGAATTTCAGTTGCGTTTTTTTTTCTAAGGTAGTGTAATCTTGTAACTGCCATTACCATTTTAATGGTCGACATCATCGTTAAGGGAAGTCGGAACAAACTGTTAAGAAAAAATAGTAAAAGAAAAAATACTATTCCGCGGGAAAAAAAAGGGACAAACAGATTACAAAACAAAACACGCCTCGTTTCGGCCTCTTTGGTCTTCTTCAGGCAATAATAAACAACATTTAGGACAATGAAAACGAAGAACGAACTATCACTTCTCTTCTCAAAGTGGACGTAGATCTGGCGCAACAGCAACGCCAAGCAAAAAGTAAAAGAATGAAAGACCGAAACAGCGAAAAAGACGGTGACAAAGATTCCCCTGTCCACTTGCAGTGAAGGAAGAGTCGTTCCCCTCCCGGAAGTTGCTGACGGCCATGGACGTGTCCACGGAACTGACGTCACCGCTGTACCCGGGGTACCTGTCCTCGCAGGACTACACGTGGATCATCAGGGCGCAGGAGAAGGTCAAGATTGTGACGCTAATGGTGAGTGAGTTCTTCAGAGAACACTGTGCCCAGTACGTGGCCATCGTTTTCACAACAGATTATGCATGGCTCGCGCGCCTTTTACTTACCTGAGCATGTTGAAGGAGCTGTTCTGTCATATTGAGAGTACCGGGTGCACGTGTATCCAGGTTTATTTCCTCCCATATCAATGTTGTCTCGGTCCTTTGATCCCAATAGCATGACTTTTATGTTAATTTTTTTTCTGCGTGTATGAATATGTTTTGGGGTTCTTCAGAACGTGTGGAATGCTGAGCATTATCCGTTGTTTGTCTGGTTTTTCGTTTGTAATGTTTACTATTGTGTTATTTCGTTCATGTTCAGATCTCCGAGGTGGACTTAAAAGGAGACGACAAGATCCTGATCAGAGACGGGGACATGGTGTACGACAGCCTGCTGGCGGAACTGACGTCAACTTCCGGAGCCACGCCCCCCTACGTGCTGTCGACAGGCCGTGACCTCTACATCACCATGCAGACTCGGGGCCTGCACACGGGGAGAGGGTTTAAGTTTTCCTACTGGCAGGGTGTGTGGTTCGTTTCTCTGAGTTCTCCTCTGTTTGTCCGTCTGTCTGATCATCTATCTGTCTCTGTGTTTCTGTCTGTCTGTCTGTCTGTCTGTCTGTCTCTCTCTCTCTCTCTCTCTCTCTCTCTCTCTCTCTCTCCCTCTCTCTCTCTCTCTCTCATGATTTATGTGTTCCTTTCCATCTCTCTCTTTTCTCTGTCTGTCTCTGTCTCTGTCGCTCTCTGTCTCTCTGTCTCTGTCTCTGTTTTTGTCTCTGTCGCTCTCTGTCCCTCTGTCTCTCTCTGTCTCCCTGTCTCTGTCTCTGTCTGTCTGCCTGTCTGTCTGTCTGTCTGTCTGTCTCTCTCTCTCTCTCTCTCTCTCTCTCTCTCTCTCTCTCTCTCTCTCTCTCTCTCTCTCTCCATAGGGAGGAGAGGAGAGGACACTCAGCCGTAGAAAGCAGATTAAGATATTTTTCCGATGACATTGGAAAACTCGGACACATTCTTATTAAATTCCTCCGTCATTCAGATTAATCTAGCCAATCATCGGATTAGTTCGTGGGTTGATTGATATTGATTAGCTAGATGAACGGAGACTTTTCTGATTCAGAGAATGATTGATTCACTGACTGACAAACACTGGCTGGCTGACTGAAGTAATCTGACGGATTGACCGAATCACCGGTTGATTGATTGCTTGACAGACTGATCGATATTTTTTTTTTCTTTTTCTGATTATTCAACAGGCTGTTCGGTCTCTCTAAACGATACAAGTGGGATAATCCACTCACCGGGTTTCGACGGCAAGGGAGGTAAGTATGGGACCTACCAGACCTGCAGCTACAACGTCACCGTCAGTGGCCGGCCGTCCCTCACTGTGCGCTTCACCTTCTTCAAAGTGCACGCCTCGGACCGTGTCATTGTGAGTGTAGCCTACGTCTGATGTGTCTGACCGTGTTATTGTGAGTGTAGCCTGTGTCTGATGCCTCTGACCGTGTCATTGTGAGTGTAGCCTACGTCTGATGTGTCTGACCGTCTCATTGTGAGTGTAGCCTGTGTCTGATGTGTCTGACCGAGTAATTGTGAGTGTAGCCCGTGTCTGATGTGTCTGACCGTTTCATTGTGAGTGTAGCCTGTGTCTGATGTGTCTGACCGAGTAATTGTGAGTGTAGCCTACGTCTGATGTGTCTGACCGTTTCATTGTGAGTGTAGCCTGTGTCTGATGTGTTTGACCGAGTAATTGTGAGTGTAGCCCGTGTCTGATGTGTCTGACCGTGTCATTGTGAGTATAGCCAGTGTTTGATGTGTCTGACCGTGTCATTGTGAGTGTAACCCGTGTCTGATGTGTCTGACCGAGTCAGTGTGAGTGTAGCGCACGTCTGATGCGTCTGACCGGGTCATTGTGAGTGTAGACCGTGTCTGATGTGTCTGACCGAGTCATTGTGAGTGTAGCCCGTGTCTGATGTGTCTGACCGAGTCATTGTAAGTGTAGCCTACGTCTGGTGTGTCTGACCGTGTCATTGTACGTGTAGCCTACGTCTGATGTGTCTGACTGTCTCATTGTGAGTGTAGCCTACGTCTGATGTGTCTGACCGTGTCATATTGAGTGTAGCCCGTGTCTGATGTGTCTGACCGTGTCATATTGAGTGTAGCCCGTGTCTGATGTGTCTGACCGGGTCATTGTGAGTGTAGCCTACGCCTGATGAGTCTGACCGTGTCATTGTGAGTGTAGCCTACGTCTGATGAGTCTGACCGTGTCATTGTGAGTGTAGCCCGTGTTTCATGTGTCTGACAGTCAATGTGAGTGTAGCAAGTTTTTGATGTGTCTTACCGAGCATTGTGAGTGTAGCCCACGACTGATGAGTGACTGTATGTGTCTGAGAGTCAATGTGAGTGTAGCCCACGTCTGATGAGTGACTGTATGTGTCTGAGAGTCAATGTGAGTGTAGCCCACGACTGATGAGTGGCTGTATGTGTCTGAGAGTCAATGTGAGTGTAGTCCACGACTGATGAGTGACTGTATGTGTCTGAGAGCCAGTGTGAGTGTAGCCCACGACTGATGAGTGACTGTATGTGTCTGAGAGTCAATGTGAGTGTAGCCCACGTCTGATGAGTGACTGTATGTGTCTGAGAGCCAGTGTGAGTGTAGCCCACGTCTGATGAGTGATTGTATGTGTCTGAGAGTCATTGTGAGTGTAGCCCACGTCTGATGAGTGACTGTATGTGTCTGAGAGCCAGTGTGAGTGTAGCCCACGTCTGATGAGTGATCGTATGTGTCTGAGAGTCATTGTGAGTGTAGCCCACGTCTGATGAGTGACTGTATGTGTCTGAGAGCCAGTGTGAGGGTAGCCCACGACTGATGAGTGATTGTATGTGTCTGATGGTCATTATGAGTGTAGTCCACGTCTGATGAGTCATTGTATGTGTCTGTCAGTCAATATGAGTGTAGCCCACGACTGATGAGTCATTGTATGTGTCTGACAGTCATTGTGAGTGTAGCCCACGACTGATGAGTGATTGTATGTGTCTGACAGTCATTGTGAGTGTAGCCCACGACTGATGAGTGATTGTATGTGTCTGACAGTCATTGTGAGGGTAGCCCACGACTGATGAGTCTCGTGATGAGACTGATGAGTATGTGTCTGATGGTCGTTATGAGTGTAGTCCACGTCTGATGAGTGATTGTATGTGTCTGTCAGTCATTGTGAGTGTAGCCCACGTTTGATAGGTGACTGTATGTGTCTGACAGTCAATGTGAGTGTAGCCCACGTCTGATGAGTGATTGTATGTGTCTGATGGTCATTGTGAGTGTAGCTCACATTTGATGAGTGACTGTTTGTGTCTGACAGTCATTGTGAGTGTAGCCAACGCCTGATGAGTGACTGTATGTGTCTGACAGTCATTGTGAGTGTAGCCAACGCCTGATGAGTGACTGTATGTGTCTGACAGTCATTGTGAGTGTAGCCAACGCCTGATGAGTGACTGTATGTGTCTGACAAGTCTTCGTGAGTCTATGTCTGACAGAGTGAATGTGTATGTGATAAAATCATCGTGATTCTGTGTCTGACAGAGTGATCGTGTATATGATAAAATCATCGTGAGTCTATGTCTGACAGAGTGATTGTGTATGTGATGAAATCATCGTAGAGTGTATGTCCGACAGAGTGATTGCGTGTATGATAAAATCACGTGAGTCTGTGTCTGATAGAATATGTATGTGATAAAATCATCATAAGTCTGTGTTTGAAAGAGTGATTGTGTGTATGATAAAATCATCGTGTGTTTATGTCTGATGGAATGGCTGTGACCATTTGATAGAGCCGTTGTGAATGTGTGTCTCATGAAATGGTTAGGAATACATGTCTTTTAGAAAGGTAATGAATGTGTGTCTGAAAGTGTGATTGTGTTGATTGTGTGTGTGTGCGTTGGATTGAGTGATTATGACTGTGTCTTTGAGAATAATTATGAGTGTGTACGTGATAGCGTCATTATGAGTCAAGTCATTGTGAATCTGTGTCTGATAGAGTGATTGTGAGCGTACGTTTGACGCAATGGACATGACAAGGTTTCTGACAGAGACATTGTAAAAGTATGTCTGATCGTCACTGTCGGTGTGCCTGACAGAGTCATTGTGGATGTGTTCGATAGAGTTATTATGAATGATAATCATTGTGAATGTATGTCTGATCGTCACTGTCGGTGTGCCTGATAGAGTCATTGTGGATGTGTTCGATAGAGTTATTGTGAATGATAATCATTGTGAATGTATGTCTGATAAAGTCATTATGATTGTGTGTTTGATAGAGTCACTGTGAATGTGTGTTTGATAGAGTCACTGTGAATGTGTGTCTGATTAGGTCGTTACGATTGTGTGTTTCATAGTCATTGTGAGTATGTGTCTGACAGAATCATTGTGTGTGTGTGTGTGTGTCAATCGAGTCACTGTGGGTGTGTCTGATTGAGTCATTGTGAATGTGTGCCCAATAGAAGTATTGTGGGTTTTCTGAGAGATATATTGTGGGTGTGTCTGAGTCACTCAAAATGTGTGTCTGATAGAGGCATTGTGAATATATGTCTAACAAAGTCATTATAAATGTATGTCTAAGGGAGTAAATTGTTTTCCGTGTTTCACAGAATTTACCGCTTTACTCAATGAGCAGCAAAATCTGTGCCTGAAAAAGGATCCTTCGATACCACCCCCACTTCAACAACAAGAAAGTTACTCACACACAGAAGATAAATTGATTTAAAAAAAACAAGTTTTGTTCAGCTTTCTTACAGACGACGACAAGCACATCAGCATATACCGAGCTAGCTCCCCCAAGAAAGGAAACAACCATCCTGCCTTTTTATCCCTACCTCGCAGGGAAAAGAAACAATTTTTCTTAGTGTACACTTTGTCACTTGTTTCACGAAGAATTGATAACATCAACAGACACTCCATCACCATCGTTCACGCCAACAGCTACACCAACTTAAAATTCCATCTTCTTCCACCAAAACCGATTTGAAAGATAACCACATACACACAGCTTTTCCACTAATAATTTACCCTCAAATCTCAGGGAAAAATACCGAGAAATCGGGGCGGGGGGGGGGGGGGGGGGGGGGGGGGGGGACTGAAGATACACCCAAACAATTCAATAAACGAGATCTTGTACGCTCTAAAGTCTAAAGTCCTGAATACCGAAAGGATGAATTTCACTTCTTTTCTTGCTTCCAACTGATTAAAAAAAAAAAAAAAAAAAAACCGAAAGCTCGTCCGCGGAATATTGTCACATCGCGCAACACGGAACAACAGCCGCGAAAGAAATGGTAAGGTGATGTGAATGGGTTAACTCTCAATGTCAAGATCCAGTGACAGTGGAGAAATTGACGATTTGACGGGTTATTGTCTGTGATAGAGAAACAGTTAATGTGTCCGAGTGCATTATGGAGAAATACATCACGTGACGGACATGGTGGGGGAAAAAATAACCACAAATACATTATGACATAAGAGACGTTGTGTTTTGTGGGGAAATGACAGCCTGATAGATAATTTGTAATTGAAAAAAAAACCTCCTACTGTGACGCAAGCTTTGCCAATGGAAAAAATATATATATACAATTTGATACTATTGTGTGTTATTGAGAAAGGATGTAATGTGACAAGTATAATCTGATGTAGGTGGGTTTGTTGTTGTTGTTTTTTTTCAATGTGAAGCATATCGTGTGTCGCCCAGATCTACGAAGGTGGTCAGGTGCGACACAACGTCACGGGAAGCTCCGCGCCGGCACCTTTTGTCGTCAGCAGTGGCATGTTCCGCGTCATCTTTGAGTCTGACGCTATTCAGACTGACCTGGGCTTCTCTCTCACCTACTCTGTCGGTGAGTGCCTCGTCACGCACTTGTCTCCCCTGATCCTGTCGCTCGTTACTCCCTCTCAATGCAGATTTCAACATCCTGAGGAACAATTTCAGAAGAGCGTGGCGCCAGCGTCTAGACATAGGGATTAAAGAGGACGGCATCTACCAACACGACAGAGCAGCTCAAGCTGCCATCTTCAGGCTGCGAACGGGACACTGCCAGCTCCCTACCCATCTCTCACGTCTCAAACTCTCTCATACTGACCAGCGCCTTTGTGGCACAGGCTCCCAAACTCCCGCCCACATCCTACAGTCCTGTCCCTCCTTTGAAGCCTTGAGACGCCAGACGTGGCCCAGTCCGGTTGAAGTCCAGGAGAAGCTGTGGGGACCGGCGGGGTCTCTGCGGCGGACTGTGGACTTCGCCTTCCTAACCGGATTGAGGATCTAGCATGGCCTGGAACGTGAAAGAAAGAAAGAAAAGAGAGAACACAGCTTCGTCTGGCAGCCCATGGGGACCGTCCAAAGTCTGTCTTGAACACAGAATTGTTTGCACCGCCCGTCCAGAATCGACTTTCGTCTCCTGGTTGGGACTCATCAGGAGAGTGCTGGTTGATTGTGTTGGTCTTCCCTTGGCGTCACATGGAGATGTATCATCCATAATGTTGTGGTATTCTCACCAAGGCTCGAAAGCAAAATGCAACAGCCTTTCAAAGCAGCCAACAGCGAAGGATAGAGGAGGGCAATGTGAGGGAACAAATTGCGCACAAAACGAATAAGTAAAACAAAAACAATATAAGAGAAAATCTTTGAGCCTATGCTTCTGAGGCAAGGGAGATCAAACTTAGCCGACAGTCAGAGAAGTCAGCTCAACTGTTTGATAACCCCCAGGATTGTCAGCCACGTCAGTCATGACAGCAGCTAAGAATTGTGCAGGAAAGCCCTTACTTGCGTTTCTTTATTTTTAATGCATCTCTCCACTGATTGACTTAACAATGTTATGTTGATCGATTAAGCAGTCTGGGAAAACAAGTGCAGACCAACAACTACCGTTTCGTGAAGAATGGTGATCACCGGCAAAGATTTATAGAGTGAAAAAAACATTGGTGGACAATGAAGCAGGGTCGAGAATGAGAATGAAACAGAAAACGTTCAAGTGTAAAAATAGTAAACACCTTATCAGCAGCACATGGAGACCATCGAAGTGTGTTCTGACACCAGAACCATCCGTCTACTTTTGTCCTTTGATTAGGGCTACTATCAGTGGTATGTCTGCACATTACGTTGGTCCGTTCATGGTATCAAAAGTAGAGCGTTGTCTGTAATTATATGGCATTCTCATCTTCAGTGCTCTCTCTCTCTCTCTCTCTCTCTCTCTCTCTCTCTCTCTCTCTCTCTCTTCTCTCTCTCTCTCTCACACACACACACACACACACACACACACACACACACACACACCACACATTCTCTCTCTCTCTCTCTCTCTCTCTCTCTCTCTCTCTCTCTCGCTCTCTCTCTCTCTCTCTCGCTCTCTCTCTCACTCGCTCGCTCATACGCACACGCACACACACACACGCGCGCGCGCGCACGCACGCACGCACCCACCCACGCACGCACGCACGCACGCACGCACGCACACACACACACACACACACAGATAGCCAGGCAGACAGACAGACAAGCAAACAGACAGACAGACAGACAGACAGAGACGTAACACCCCTAGTGCTGTCCCACCAGGCTGCCCGGACCCACAGTTCAACGACAAGACAGTCGTGTATCCCTCCACCACGGACTTCAGGTTAGGCACCCGTCTGACGGTCGGCTGTCACACTGGGTACGCCTTCTCCGCTCAGGAGTTCCGCGATCTCAACGTCAAGGACAGCTTCGAGGCCCTGGCCGAGGTCACCATGGAGTGCCTGCCTGGGGGCACCTGGAGCGTGAAAGCCAAGCCTGTCTGTGAACGTGAGTGGACAGAGGTTGAACTGTCTTTGTGAGCGTAAGTTGGGGGCATTGCTTCATGTCTGTGTGAACGTGAGTGCAAAGAGGTGTAACTGTCTGCATGAGCGTGAGTTGGGGGCATTGCTTAATGTCTGTGTAAGCGTGAGTGGAAAGATGCTTTATTGTCTGTGTGTGTGAACGTGAGTGGAAAGATGTTTAACTGTCTGTGTGAGCGTGAGTGGGGCATTGCTTCATGTCTGTGTGAACTTGAGTGGAAAGATAGGTAACTGTCTGTGTAAGCGTGAGTGGAAAGATGCTTTATTGTCTGTGTGTGTGTGTGAACGTGAGTGGAAAGATGTTTAACTGTCTGTGTGAGCGTGAGTGGGGCATTGCTTAATGTGTCTGTGAACGTGAGTGGAAAGATGTGTGACTTGTCTGAGTGAGTTTGGGCATTGCTTAATGTCTATGTGAACGTGAGTGGACAGATGATTAACTGTCTCTGTGAGCGTGGGTGGGGCATTGCTTGATGTGTTTGGAAACGTCAGTGGACGGATGTGTAACTGTTTGTGTGAGTGTGGCATTGCTTAGTGTCTATGTGAACGTGAGTGGAAATAGGTTTAACTGTCTATGTCAGCGTGAGTTGGGCATTGCTTAATTAATGTCTATGTGAACGTGAGTGGAAAGATGTTGAGATGCCTGTGTGAGTGTGAGCTGCGCGTTGCTGAATGGCAATGTGAACGTGAGTGGAAAGATGTCTGAGTGAGTGTGAGTTGAGTATTGTTTAATGTCTATGTGAACATGAGTGGGAGGTCGTTTCACTATGCGAACGTAGACGAAAAGTTTTACCTTCTGTGTAACGGTTG
>CM031596.1:71494985-71504985 GCA_018398815.1 Conus ventricosus | reverse complement strand
TATAAAGCATTTAAGTGACGATCTGTTCTTGTTTCTTAATGTATTGTGTTAAATGAGTTTTAACCGTTCAAACGATTTCAATGATTTCCAGATGAACCCCCCCCCCCCCCCCCCCCCCCCCCCCCCCCTTCACGAAGGGCAATGGCCTATGTATGAATGAAATATTCCTATCCGTATCCCTTTAAAGACATGGACCTGTTGGAACATTATCCTCCCTGTCGTGTCTGCAGTGCTCAGGTGCTACGTTCCCAGCATCCCAAACGGAGTGGTGGAGAGGGCGGGGCAGACAATCCAGTTGGGGGAGATGGTGACGGCCACCTGCCATGACGGCTACGTCAGCAACAAGATGGACGGGGGCTCGGCCTCCTTCTTGTGCCTCAACGACAGGTCGTTGATGGGGCTGGACACCTTCACCTGCTCCTGTGAGTATGAATTACCTCCCTTCTTCTTCTCGGTGATTTCTCAGTATCACTGGAGACCTTTCTCCTGTGAGTTTGAATTACCTCCCTTCTTCTTCTCGGTGATTTCTCAGTATCACTGGAGACCTTTCTCCTGTGAGTATGAATTACCTCCCTTCTTCTTCTCGGTGATTTTTCAGTATCACTGGAGACCTTTCTCCTGTGAGTATGAATTACCTCCCTTCTTCTCGGTGATTTCTCAGTATCACTGGAGACCTTTCCCTCCTGTGAGTATGAATTGCCTCCCTTCCTCTTCTCGGTGATTTCTCAGTATCACTGGAGACCTTTCCCTCCTGTGAGTATGAATTGCCTCCCTTCTTTTTCTCGCTCATTTCTCAGTATCACTGGAGACCTTTCTCCTGTGAGTATGAATTGCTTCCCTTCCTCTTCTCGCTCATTTCTCAGTATCACTGGAGACCTTTCTCCTGTGAGTATGAATTGCCTCCCTTCCTTTTCTCGGTGATTCCTCAGTATCACCGGAAACTTTCACTTGCTTCTGTGACTATGAATTACCTCCCTTCCTCCTCTCACTCATTCCTCAGTATCACCGGAAACTTTCACTTTTTTTCTGTGACTATGAATTACCTCCCTTCCTCTTCTCGCTCATTTCTCAGTATCACTGGAGACCTTTCTCCTTTGAGTATGAATTGCCTCCCTTCCTCTTCTCGCTCATTTCTCAGTATCACTGGAGACCTTTCTCCTGTGAGTATGAATTGCCTCCCTTCCTCTTCTCGGTGATTTCTCAGTATCACTGGAGACCTTTCTCCTGTGGGTATGAATTGCCTCCCTTCCTCTTCTCGCTAGTTTCACAGTACCACTGGAGATCTTCACCAGTTCCTGTGAGTATGAATTACCTCCCTTCCCTCACCCGGTGATTTCTTAGTAGAATGACTCCAATTCTGCCCTTTTGGACTTTTTTAAACTTACCCTGTGATAGTCACAAATCAATCATTCCATAGAAAAATCATAGGCAACGCACCAGAGGAGACACTGCACTGTTATTGCTCGGAGCTGCTTTTTTGGATTTCGACACATGCAGAGCTTAACAAAATCCCGCTACTGACGACTGTTGCTCAGCTGCGAATCCAGACACTGAGCACCCCGTTCTCTTCCATCCTGTAGAGTGCGGATTGCCACTATGACCGTCCAACGACAGACCTCATAAATCTTTCAGTACCGAGGGTCTTGGACTGTACTTATCGCAGGTATGAAGAGGAAGGAACATTCGACAATTGAGATCACCTTTAGGGCAGGTCATACACGGAGACAAGGAACAGAGTACATTTTTGACTCCAGTTTATCATAACAAATTTGGTTGAGGAAGATAGCTATGATTCTAAGGAGGAGTTCCAGTTTGTGGCAGGGCTGTATGTCACTAGTTTCCTTCGAAGATAATTATGGTTGTATCAGCTAGGCCTGAGAAATACAAGGACCTCCATGACACAGTCAGGAATTTGGAGGTTATGCGGATGGGAGTCTAATGTAATAAAGGTTCCATCTGAACCCACAGGACATGCTACATTACTGTGAAGGAAGAGTGTAGCACCAACTAGTTTATGATATGTATATAGTTCAAGTATGGGACACAATGCCAATTGAAAAACTGAAAATAATAACGGTCCTCACCCTCTCTCTCTGTCTCTCTCTCTCTCTCTCTCAGAGAGAGAGAGAGAGAGAGAGAGAGAGAGAGAGAGAGAGAGAGAGAGAGAGAGAACATGGTCAACGATCGTTGATTATGTTCGCGAGATTTATTGTGTAGTTTGTGTGCTTATGCATATACTGTATTTGACGATGTATTGATTTCTTTCCTTATTTCATTTGCGATCAGTTTGATTTTGTTTCTACCCCCGCCCTCTGTTCCCATTGACACGGGCATGTGCCCAGTTCAATTAAAACATTTGTCTTGTCTTGTCTCTCTCTCTCTCTCTCTCTCTCTCTCTCTCTCTCTCTCTCTCTCTCTCTCTGTGTGTCTCTCTCTGTCTCTCTCTGTCTCTCTCTGTCTCTCTGTCTCTCTCTCTCTCTCTCTCTCTCTCTCTCTCTCTCTCTCTCTCTCTAACTCTCTCTTTCTCTAACTCTCTCTAACTACACATACACACAGACACACACAGGTATATGTATACACACACCACACACACACACACACACACACACACACACACACACACATATATATATATATATATATATATATATATATATATATATATATATATATATATATATATATATATATATGGGGGGGTTAAGAGAAAGAAACGGGAATGAAAAATTAATTCGTTAGTTTATAGATATAAAATCGTTTTCTGGAAGAGTATACATAGAGAGAGAGAGGGGGGGGGGTATAATTCTAATGCAATAGTGTCGCTTTTACTGGCCGGTGTATCTCAAAAGCTTTCTTCATGCTAGGAATTGTAATGTTTCGTTAGAATGCAGATCACTTTTATTTAATGTGATTTGCATTATGTATTTCAAGAGAATGCTTTTAAACATGTACTCCATAAAACGTGATTTCCAGCAGTATAAGAGTATATGTAGTAAAAACATTACAATATTTGTATCGTTCACGTTTAAACAGGTATTGATTTTTTTTAATCATGAAACGTTATTTTCTTTTTAATTTCTAAATAATGATAGAAAGTAGTATGGGTTTTTTTATTGAGTCAGATTGGTTACTGCATGTGCGTGCGTGCGCGCACACGTGTGTTTGTGTGTGTGTTTGTGTGTGTGTTTGTGTGTGTGTTTGTGTGTGTGTGTGCGTGTGTGTGTGTTTGTATGTGTGTTTGCATGCATGTGTGTGTGCATGTGTGCGTGCGTGTGCGTGCGTGTGCGTGTGTGTGTGTGTGTGTGTGTGTTGTGTGTGTGTGTGTGTGTGTGTGTGTGTGTGTGTTCACAGATCGAAACAAATGCCAGGAAGAACCCAACTTCTGCGAACAGCTGTGCCAAGACTCGGAATTCGGGAACCGCACCTGCTCCTGCTATGACGGCTACACATTGAACCCTGATTTGAGAACCTGTCAAAGTAAGTGCATTGAAAACAAACTATCCACTGTGTGTAATGGCCAAGTCTGAGAGGTACGACCAGTTCCAGCATGTCAAGTCATTATGAGGAGAGAAGCCTTGCATAGGCTGCACATCAAAACTTAATGCGCCAAGGCCTTGCTGAATGAGTCGAGGATTTATAGACTGGTGCAATTAAACTGTTTTGATCATTTTTACTGTCTCTGAAAGTTGATTCTTAAGCCACCAGATATCGACGGCTATCAGTTCACAAGAACGGGTCCATGTGTTAGATAGCAGCATTGTGCTGTGGATATGAAATGATGTTCTTACCCAACACAATCTTGACATATGTAGAATCTCCACAGTGGCCTATGTGGTGTCTCCCTCTTACCTTGGCACACAAACGCTTCACGATATGTACATGACTGACAAGTTTCTGACGATACTGCCTCACGCATCACATCGGTTTTATAAGGGACTCTCGTTGTACACTCAAAACGAGAAAATTGGTTGACTAAGTGTGGGGGAACGTAAGGAAATGTGAGTTGAATTTTTGTGCGCACGCACGCTCCTAAAACAGACAAAAGCGTAAACTGAAACACTCAGGTATCAGGCGATACTGAAATTTTTACATTAAAAAAAAATGATAGATGCGACACAAATCTCTCTCTCTCTCTCTCTCTCTCTCTCTCTCTCTCTCTCTCTCTCTCTCTCTCTCTCTCTCTGTGTGTTCTTTATATGACACTGTTCTAAACACTGCACAGTAATCCTTTAATTTTGTTTCTCTCCAGAAAAAAGTCACTGAACATGTTGACACTAACCCGTCTCCTTCTGCCTCAGACATTAACGAATGCGCCAACAACTCGGCGGGTTGTGACCACGTGTGCACGGATATCGGGGGCGGCTACCAGTGCAGTTGTCTCCCTGGATTCGTGCTCTTCTCCAGCAACGGCATCCAGGGCTACCACCTCAAGCAGAACGAGAACGGCCTGAGAGCTGGAGACGTCCGCAGATTTAACCACACCTGTCTGCGTAAGAGTGTCTTTCAATGTCCTGTAACTGTATTTTTCTAAAAGTCGACAATCAGGAAAGTAGCAGTGAGTCGTGGAATAATCATACATGAACTGAAGGGGGAAAAAATCGGCAATCAACACAGTATCAGTGAGTCATGGATTAATCATAAATGAATGGGGAAAAAAAATAGCCATTCAGCAAAGATATCACACATGGATGGAAAAAAATCGGCAATCAGCAAAGTACTAGTGAGTCATAGAATATCATGCATGTACGCACGAGAAAAGAACTGATGATAAAATGTTCAGGTTCTCAGGTGCCTTCTTCTAGTCTTTTTATAACACAAGCAGTTTTGTTGTGTCACGAGGAAGTATATATTTCCATTATCTGATTATGTCCCCCCACCCCCAACCCCAAACATGTATAGTATATCATTGTCATTCCTTTTTACTCAAGAAAAACAAGAGAGACAGAAAAAAAAAAAAACAGCGCACCATAAAATGGAATCCGTTGCATTAAATCAACACTGCAGCGTGTGTAATATCTTGTCAGGTAGATACTAAGATGCAGAACAAACACAATACTCGGTGGTGAAACAATTGTATATAATATCTTATTCAGGTAGATACTAAGATGTAAAACAAAGACAATCCTCGGATGGTGAAACAATTGTATATAACATCTTCGTCAGTTAATACTAATATGTAAAACAAAGACAATACTCGGATGGTGAAGCAATTGTATATAACATCTTCGTCAGTTAAATATAAGATGTAGAACAAAGACAATACCCGATGGTGAAACAATTGTATATAACATCTTCGTCAGTTAAATACAAGATGCAGAACAAAGACAATACCCGATGGTGAAACAATTGTATATAACATCTTCGTCAGTTAAATATAAGATGCAGAACAAAGACAATACCCGATGGTGAAATAATTGTATATAACATCTACTTCAGGTAGATACTAAGATGTAAAACAAAGACCAGACAGGGATAGTGAAACAGTGGAAGGTGCATAACTCCAAACTTATGTTGCTTCCTGTGCTCATTCAATTAGCCCCCTTGCAGACAAGGAGCACACACAGCAAAAAGGACAGCCTCCTCACAGGCAATCCAAACACCGTAGAAACTCGCTGTGCACTGGGATGGCCGTTCGATTCTCGAGTGGTCAGCGCCGACCCTGTGAAATGCACCCTGTGCCGACCATGAGACAGACACACAGTAGACATGCTTGAAGAAATGATCATGAACATGATTATAGCCATGGTTGGCTTGGTGCATGGAATATTCCATTGGACTCGGTGGTCGTGCAAACCTGTGACTTTGTATCTGTCTGTCTGCCTGTCTGCCTGTCTGTCTGTCTCGGTCTCTGTCTTTCTGTCTCTATCCTGTCTTTCTGTCTCTATCTTTAACTCTCTGTCTCTGTCTCTGTCTCTCTCTGTCTCTGTCTCTGTCTCTCTCTGTCTCTCTCTGTCTGTCTCTGTCTCTGTCTCTCTGTCTGTCTCTGTTTCTGTCTCTCTCTCTCTGTCTGTGTGTGTGTGTGTGTGTGCGTGTGTGTGCGCCCGCGCGCGTGTGTGTGTGTGTGTGTGTGTGGATGGATAGTTGGGATCGTGCGTGTGTACGTGTGTGCTGTAAATGTGCCATTTTAAATGTGTGTACGTGTGTGTGTGTGTGTGTGTGTGTGTGTGTGTGTGTGTGTGTGTGTGTGTGTGTGCGCGCGCGCGTAGGGGGGGGAGGACGTGTGTGGTATATGTGTGTGTGGGTATGTGTGTGTGTGCGTGCGCGCGCATGCGCGTACGCGTGCTTGTGTCCATGCCTGTGCGTGTCTACGTGCATGCGCACACTTGTATTATACACATGTATACACATATATATACATGTGCGTTTTCGTTGGCACGTGCAGCCGTACAGTGCCCTTCGCCCCCTGTGGTGGAGCATGGGCACGTGATGGTGGATCGGAGCAGCTTCCAGTACGGCGACTACATCGAGTACCAGTGTAGTCTGGGCTATGAGCTGAGCGGCTTCTCTGTCCTGGCCTGCGACCAGCAGGGCCAGTGGAGCAAGAGTCCTCCGCGTTGTGACCGTGAGTGGACCGGCACACCAGGCAGCACAGTGTTAGGGACCACAGGTCCTGGCATCGAGTCTCCTACCAAATGTCACTGAAGAGATTGCCCGAATTCTACTTTCATTCTCAAGCATTACATTATGTGCAGTCATAATAATGTAAATCATACATTCATTTTCAAGTTCTGGTTTACGTACAAATATCAGCCCTGATGTGGCCCTTTGCGGGTCGGCTGGGCTATAAGCAACATTGCCTTACGTACAAATATAATATGTACATTCTACTTTCACTTTTAAGTACTAGGAAACATACAAACGTACTACGTAAATCCTACTTTCACTTTCAAGCACTAGATTTCGTGACAGTATGTTATGTCAATCCTACTTTCACTTTCAGGTACTAGGTTACGTACAAACATAATATGTAAATCTGAATTTCACTTTTAAGCACTAGATTACGTAAAAATATAATACTTTTTTTGGGGGGAAGGTCTTTTTTTTTCGTACGTAAAAATATAATTTTTTGGGGGGAAAGGTCTTTTTTTCCTCTTTTTTCTTTGTTTTATTATCTATTTTTTGTTTTGTTTTTTGGTTGGTTTTTTTTCCAATTTCTTTTCGATGTCATGTTTTCTTCTCCCGATATCAAGAGTCCATTGATTTTTTTTTCTATGTGTTGTGTCCAGCTGCCGTGTGTCTGCCGGACACCATCGTGTCGGTGAAGAACCCCCCTGTGGTGTGGCCCACCGGTCAGGTGCAGCTGGGTCAGACGGTCAGTCTCACGTGCCACGTGCCCGGCATGCCCGTCTTCAACCGCACGCGCCACTGTACATACCACCAGGGCCGCTACCAACTGGTCGGCGCCGACTACGAGTGTGGATGTAAGGGGGACAAAGTGTGTGCGTGTGCGTGTGTGTGTGTGTGTGTGTGTGTGTGTGTGTGTGTATCTGTGTCTGTGTCTGTGTGTGTGTGTCTGTGTATGTGTGTGTGCGCGTGCGTGCGCGAGCGCGTGTGTGTGTGTGCAGTTCCATGCTTCCTAGTGTCCATGTGTGTGTGTGTGTGTGTGTGTGTGTGTGTGTGTGTGTGCATTGTTTCAGATCTGCCTCAAAGCAAGGTGTATTCATGCCCTTTCATAGAATACTAGATGTAATAAAACATCCAGCAAGACTTTTTGGGAGCACGGATTAAATTGTAAATGAGTTCGCTCTTAACTGCCAGAAGCGTCGCTTGCTTCATCATCATGGACACACATTTCTCTCGATTAGGGTGGCTTTGAAACAAGAGAAAAACTTTCAAAGACACGGTACTTGCTTTATACTGGACATCCTTGACATTAATCATTTGGTGCAAAGGAACCGTATCTCATTGACCGGTAGTTTTGTCTCGTGACAGAAACTAGATAATGAATAGTCCGATAATGAAAACGGTGATGATAATCAGCATAGCGGTGGTTCACGCTGGTGGTTGTGTTGGTAGTGTGACCTTGATGGTGACGACAACGATGACGCGACAACGACGAAAAAAACAAAAAAACGTCACCACTGACCTCGACGTCATCTGTGTGCAGTCATAGACTGCGGGCAGCCGGAGCAGGTCTCGGGCAGCCTGTACGTGGGCTTCAACCACGCCAACACCACGTGGGGCGCCAGCTTCCGGTTCGCCTGCCAGAACCTCTACACCCTGATGGGCAGCAGCGAGACGGGCGACACCACTGTGAGGTGCTTGACCTCAGGCCGCTGGGACTTTGGCAGTCTGCGATGTGAAGGTTAGTAGTGTACGTGGGATGGGGGGGAGGCAGGTCAGAAGGAAGTGAGGTGGAATAGCGATGAGGTTTATGACTGAAGAAGAGTTTGGGGAATCCGTTAGTGAAGACTGAAAACAATTGGCTACATTCTTGAGGTTTATAGTTTGACGGTGTTGTCTGGTGCAGGCCAAGAAGGAAGTGAGGTGGAATAGCGATGAGGTTTATGACTGAAGATGAGTTTTGGGAATCCGTTAGTGAAGACTGAAAACAATTGGCTACATTCTTGATGTTTATAGTCTGACCGTGTTGTCTGGTGCAGGCCAAGAACACCTCATCGTTGAACTGCTATGCATGCGTTGAAGCGCGTTGTGTTCGGCGGTGCAGAAATGCTTTGCACTGCTGAAACGCGTTGTGTTCTATGGTGCAGGATTGTGGTGAAGGATTGTTGAGAAGGATTGTGATGAAGGATTGCAATGCACGGTTGAAACGCGTTGTGTTCTGCGGTGCAGGATCGCATTGCACGGCTGAAACGCGTCGTGTTCTGTGTTGAAGGAGTGCAGTCTGTGGTGCAGGATTGCAATGCAAGGCTGAAACGCGTTGTGTTCTGTGATGTATGAATGCAGTCTGTGGTGCAGGATCGCATTGCACGGCTGAAACGCGTTGTGTTCTGTGATGTAGGAATGCAGTCTGTGGTACAGGGTTGCATTGCACGGCTGAAACGCGTTGTGTTCTGTGGTGAAGGAATGCAATGCACGACTCAAACGCGTTGTGTTCTGTGTTGAAGGAATGCAATGCACGACTCAAACGCGTTGTGTTCTGTGTTGAAGGAATGCAATGCACGACTCAAACGCGTTGTGTTCTGTGTTGAAGGAATGCAATGCATGACTCAAACGCGTTGTGTTCTGTGTTGAAGGAATGCAATGCACGACTCAAACGCGTTGTGTTCTGTGTTGAAGGAATGCAATGCACGACTCAAACGCGTTGTGTTCTGTGTTGAAGGAATGCAATGCACGACTCAAACGCGTTGTGTTCTGTGTTGAAGGAATGCAATGCACGACTCAAACGCGTTGTGTTCTGTGGTGAAGGAATGCAATGCACGACTCAAACGCGTTGTGTTCTGTGTTGAAGGAATGCAATGCACGACTCAAACGCGTTGTGTTCTGTGTTGAAGGAATGCAATGCACGACTCAAACGCGTTGTGTTCTGTGGTGAAGGAATGCAATGCACGACTCAAACGCGTTGTGTTCTGTGGTGAAGGAATGCAATGCACGACTCAAACGCGTTGTGTTCTGTGTTGAAGGAATGCAATGCACGACTCAAACGCGTTGTGTTCTGTGTTGAAGGAATGCAATGCACGACTCAAACGCGTTGTGTTCTGTGTTGAAGGAATGCAATGCATGACTCAAACGCGTTGTGTTCTGTGTTGAAGGAATGCAGTGCACGACTCAAACGCGTTGTGTTCTGTGCTGAAGGAATGCAATGCATGACTCAAACGCGTTGTGTTCTGTGGTGCAGGATTGCAATGCACGGTTCAAACGCGTTGTGAACTGTGTTGAAGGAATGCAATGCATGACTCAAACGCGTTGTGTTCTGTGGTGCAGGATTGCAATGCACGGTTCAAACGCGTTGTGAACTGTGTTGAAGGAATGCAATGCATGACTCAAACGCGTTGTGTTCTGTGGTGCAGGATTGCAATGCACGGTTCAAACGCGTTGT
>CM031596.1:71482485-71484985 GCA_018398815.1 Conus ventricosus | reverse complement strand
TCTTTGACGCCTGGATATATGATGAAAGGTAGCGCCCCGGCACAGTCCTGTGACGTTAACTCTGACCAGAGTGGGACTCCATAGTATCACCTTCATCATCCTCACCCTCATCAATCATCAGAAGACAAAAAAAAAATTCTCAAATTCTGTGACTCTTCATGCTGTCTGTTTTCAAGTGGTAACCTCGAGGTTGATTTCTTCTCTACATCCATAACTATGGTGAGTTCATGTTGGAATCGTCGGTACTGGCAAAACCCTAGGCACTGGCTATGGACGGACGTAGTGGAGTCCTCCGAAGGAAGTTTATGCTGGTTTGTCAGTGGGGACATGCTGGTTTATCAATAGGGACTATGTCAGTGGCGTCCCTGTATATGTTGGATCAAGGCAGCCACCATCGAAGTTGTTCGGCAGCGTGCAGAAACTCCTCATGAGGGTTGCCTCACGGCCACCGAAGATTGTTTGATTTCTGTGCATTGTTGGTGCTGGTGGGTACGACAGGGCGCAACCTTTGGTGTGGCTGTATATGGGGAAGACGGGAGGAATGGTGTGGGAGAAGTACAGTTGGGGTCATGGAAGCTGAAGGGGCAAAAAGACAGTTTCTGAAAACGAATGTACCTAGTGTTTATTCAGAGAGAGTTAAATTTCAAGATTTCCATGGTTTTCCAAAGGAAACAAAAATCACGCCACACATACAACTGGGCAATACTTTTTGGGGGCTCGCATGCGTGACAGAAGTGATCACAGCGTTTGGGCTGGGTAGGAGGGGATTGGGGGAATGAGAGGGTAGGGAACTTCTTTCCAGTTCATGCTGGCACCACGGTTGCTGTGGTGTTACAGTGACATGCCCGGAGGGCACGCGCATTACAGGCAGCACGTGCGAGATGTGCCCGGCGGGCACGTACAGCCCAACGCCTGCCCGGACCAGCTGTCTTTTCTGCAACGCGGGCACATCCACGTACGAGATTGGTGCTGTTAACGAGGCGGAGTGCACTGGTCAGTCTGCCTGTCTGTCTGTCTGTCTGTCTGTCTGTCTGTCCCTGCCCCTCTCTCTCTCTCTCTCTCTCTCTCTCTCTCTTGCATATGTGTGTGTATGCGTGTGTGAAAAAGAGAGGAGCGAGAGAGAGAGAGTGTGTTTGTGTGTGTGTCTGTATGTGTGTGTGTTGGGGGGAGGGGCGCACGCGCTTGTGCGTATGTGTGTGTGTGTGTGTGTGTGCACGCGTGCGTGTGTGTGTATGTGTGGGGGTGTGTAGGTGCATGTGTATTTATCTTTACGTGTGTTATTGTGTCTATGCACAAATTATATCTGTGTATATGCATACGTTTGCCAACATAAATTTGTGTTCCTGCAAGTAGTTTTACCTTCAAAAATAGATTAAAACGTGCTGCTTCTATGGGATATGGATTTAGTCTGAAGAAGCGTTTTCCTTTTTTTTCAACTTTAAATGTTCCCTCACAATCTGACTTGTTCGCTTAAGGTTGTGCAGTCGACCGTTTTTGCTGTTGTTTTTCTCTTAAATCCTCATTTCCCTCCCCACTCCCACCCATCTCATCCCCACCCTACTCTCTCTCTCTCTCTCTCTCTCTCTCTCTCTCTCTCTCTCTCTCTCTCTGGATAGAGGTTCACAATCGGCAAAATGCTAAAGAGAAACCCACGGATGTAGAGTAGACTTTGAACAATTGTATCCCTGGTGGACATCAGGAATGTAGTCCAAGATGGGAGGTGGTTTCCAATGGAGACTTAAACATACAACAAGCTGCGTCGTTTGACTGAACACAGGGTTTTATTCTGGTCGTTTTGCATGCTTTATCTTAGTTGTCTGTGCAGTTTACAGGTAACCATTTTGTGGTCTCCAGTACATGGTATTCTGATCCTGCTCGGATCAATATATGATTTTTTTTTAACCAGCTATCAACTGTGTTCTTCAGTCTTTACAGCCAGCTCAAGTTAAGTCAACATAAAAAGCAAGCAGCTGATTTTTCAAACATGAACCTTATGGAAAACCTTTTTTTTTTAATTTTAAAAAAAGAAAAAAAAAGAAAAAAAGAAAAGAAAAAGCAGAGCAATTTAGAGTTGTTTTCGTTTATTTGACAGAAATTTGGCTTAATCACAGTGGTTCACGAACAACTAAATTTTCTTCACCCCTTCAACTGAGCTGACAGCCAGGGTCAGGGATGAGGTTTCAGAGACAGCTGGTGAGGATGAACGGTATTGGGCTGTGGAACAACGCTTATGCTAGGTTCACACGAGAGCAACTTTTACTGCCAACAAATAGACCCCAAAAGTTGCCAACTCGATGTGCAACAAATCAAAAATAGATTTTGGGCAAAGTTGCTTCGTCATATGTGAACGCAAGAGGCAACTATATGGCAACTCCGTAGCTCCGCCCCTTTTTTGTTGCCTACCGGATATACTTGTGTTGCCAAGCTGTTCACACAAAAGCAACTTGAAGTTGTCATGCAAAAGTTGCCAACCCCACCAAAAGTTATATCTCCCGACGTT
>CM031596.1:71457485-71464985 GCA_018398815.1 Conus ventricosus | reverse complement strand
CAGCCCATCACAGATTAATGCAGATAACAATGCTGTATACGATGCAACGCCGTGTATTTAGTGCATTACATATAATCCAACCATGACATTACTCTGTTCAGCCTGATAGGATACAACGCCCATCTTGCGTCGAATTCGAGAAGATAAGTGATTGATAGCTGGTTCTTTGTTTTCGTTGTCCTGAGTGTTGTGCATTTTGCCTGAAGAAGAAGACCTAAGAGGTCGAAACGCGTCGTGTTTTGTCTGGTAATTTGCATGTCCATGTTAACCACCTGCGGAGTGACTTAAAATTACTTTAAAACTAATAGGATACAAGCGGAAGCACGGGGCATTATTTTTATTCAACCTAATAGGATACAAGCCAAAGCACGGGGTATTTTCATTCAACCTAACAGGATACAAACCAAAGCAGGGGTATTATATTTTCATTTAACCTAACAGGATACAAGCCAAAGTAAGGGGTATCATTTTATTCAACCTAATTAGGTACAAGCTAAGGCGCGGTTTATTATTTTATACAACCTAAAGGGAACCAAGCCGAGGCTCGGTATTATTTTATTCAGCCAAATAACATGCAAGCCAAAGCACGGGGTATGATTTTTTTTCAGTCTAAAAGGATACAAGCCAAAGCACAAGGTATTATTCTGTTCAGCCAAATAGGATGCAGGCCATTGCACGAGGTATTGTTTTATTCAACCTGATAGGAATAAAGCCAAGGCACGGAGTATTGTTTATTCAACCTAACAGGATACTAGCCAAGGCACACGGTATTGTGTTATTCAACCTACTAGGATACAAGCCAAGGCATGTGGTATTATTCTATTCAACCTAATAGGATACAAACCAAGACACGTGGTATTATATTATTCAACCCCATAGGATTCAAAAACCAAAGCTTAAGGCAGGACAGTATAACACGGTATGGCGAAACTACAACGCAACACAGAAATCCCACGTTCTACTGTGCATTTTAACGCAATGCAATGTTGGGAATGTGATATTTTCTTGCGGACATGTCGCACAAACACACAGGAAACTAAACAAAAATATCGAAAACAAAAGATGAATACATTAAAAGGTTGACCCCTAACTGTTGGCACATCTCCCCAGTTAATGTTTCCCTCACCCCTCTCACTCAATTCTCTGACACGCACTTCGTCACAAAAAACTCGTGTGTCTGCTTGCGCTCGTACTTTCATTCATTCCTCCTCCCTCCATATTTTTTGTTTTATTTTTTTTAATTGATTTTTGTTCTTCAGAATTTTGCCGTAATGTCGTTTGAACCTTGGATGTGTGTGTGGTGGGAGGGGTCCTTTTTCCTTTCGGAACAGACATGGATTTTTCAAAGGTAATGTCTTTCTCAGATTGTCTTGTTTCTGCTTCATAACGGCGAAAGATTTTGTGCACTAGATTTATCTTATCTCGTAATTCTGTACTTCGGTTTCTGCATAAACAACAACAAAAGCATGTTTTTACTTTTTTTACGGATGTCGTTCTGGTATAAAGAATATAATTATTCCTATTGAGTAATTATCATCGACTTTATTTTTGCGATTCTAGCGTCGTTTGTCCACATTTAAGAAGTACTTACTAAGTTTTTTTTTATTCGATTATTTATTAAGCTCTTGATCTTGATCGAACTGCCTCAGTTCATTTTCTTCTTTGTAGTTTTTTTTCATAGCTCTTTCTTCATTTGCAAACACAGGTGACTCTTGTCCTCTTTTTCTTTCTCAGCTTTTTCCATATTACAAATCTCATGTTTTAATACTTCCTCTTCTGTCGTTATCTTTCTTTCAAAGATTTGAAAACTATGCATAAATGTGTTGTTGTTGTTTTTAAAAAAAGACGCGTTTTGATTGAAACAATACGCAAAACAAAAACAAAACAAAATTGTTCCTACTTTCCGTTAACATCAACATTAATCACGTTCGAGTGTGAAGGGAGGGACAATAGTTTACACGCAGTGCATTCCCTTACCTGCATCGAACTATCTTCGGTTTGGTTGGGCAGCTTTGACCAGTTCCATCCTATGTACCGTACAAAGAGCGGCTGGCAGCGACGATTACACGCACTCGGTGCCAGGTGAAAACTTACAGAGCAAATATAGCCCCTGGGCGAAGCCTCCCTCCCTTTAAAAACTGTCAGCCCGGTGTAGGCAATATCAGAAATCGTGTTCCCTGACACAAGAGTGTCCAGCATTAACTGGTGACTTTGGCTCCCACAGTGGTGTCGGAGTCCCCATGCGAGGACATCAACTACTGCAGCAGCGGCAGCAGCAGCAGCAGCAACGCACAGCCTTGTGGAAGCGGCGGCACGTGCTCGGAGACTGCCACCGAGGCTAGCTGCAGCTGCAGCCCGGGCTACACGGGGTCCATGTGCCAGCACTACACCGACCTGTGTGCCAGCAGCCCCTGCAAGAACAACGCCACCTGTCTGCCCCAGTTCAACAACTACCAGTGCCAGTGTCTGCCCGGATTCGGAGGTGAGCAGGGCAGAGTGGAGGAGAGGTGCCAGGCCTTTGGCGGTGGATGGCGGCGTGGTGGGGAGGGATGGAGAGTGGGTGTGACTGGCAGGTGGACCTCTGTGTGTTCTTTGCCTGTCCAGCATTTTATATCTGCACTGACCACCCTTGAATATTAGGCAGATTAAAAAAAAAAAAGTTGAAGCCATACAACACCCATGAATGAAATTGCAATATTTTGTTTTATTTACAAAACCTTTTTTTCAAGCACCAACATTGGCTAACTGACAAACAAAACGGCATGGAATTCTGTGGGTTGTGAAATATTTTTTTTTAAATCACAGGAAAAAAGAGTTCACTGGAACACGTTCACTGAGGGATGGGGAATGGAGTGCAAATTGTAGGAAGGTTTGGAGAAAAGGGGGGCGGGAGAGAGGAGGTGGGGAAAGGAGGGAGGAGTGAAGGTGTGAAGGGTGGATAGCAAAGAAGTGAGACGTGGAGGGATGGTGGTGAAATGAGCTGGGAAAGGAAAAGACAACCAAAAAAAAAAAAAAACCAACAACGATCATAATAATAACACAAACAATAATCATTCTGCTACCATTACTTTCTCATCATTATCATGAACAAATTGAAAGAATGGATGAACAAAGGAGGGTAGATAGAGTATTGAAGGTATGTAGTAGTGCATTGTGTGTGATTTTAGGAAGCCGGTGTGAAGTGAACGTCAACGACTGTCTGCCGAATCCCTGTGATTCCACGGGCGCCTCGGAGTGCATCGACCACGTGGGTCGCTTCGAGTGTGTGTGTAACCCTGGATACACAGGTGCCCTCTGTCAGGTAGGTGTCTTTTCTTGGTGGGAAGAAGAGAGCGTGTTGCAACACAACACAACACAACACAACACAACACAAGCAGGCTCGCACGTACGCACGCACACCACGCACACGCACACACACACACACACACACACACACACACACACGCACACACACACACACACACACACACACGCACGCACGCACACACACACACACACACACACACACACACACACACACACAGACAACACAACGCAACACAACACAACACAACAAACACAGCACAACACAACACAACACAACACAACACGCACGCACACCACACACACACACACACACGCACGCGCACACGCGCGCGCGCGCGCGCACGCACACACACACACACACACACACACACACACACACACACACACACACACACACACTGTCAACCTCGGGTGATGTCAGTGGAGGAAGGACTAGCGCACAGCCCAGACACACTCACAGCTTGCTTACAATCTCATTCATATATCATGCATTCGTCACATCAAACCACTAGTAAAGTCTATAACTTTACTACACATGATCATAGAACGAAACATCAATGCATATGGAATCGAACAAAATAAAACATTCTCTCTTTCCTGAACTTCACAAAATCATTTATCTAAAACATCATTAACTAACCCGGGTATAAATAGACTTCTACTTTACCTGGCCAGGTGATCTTAACTATTCACGAATCACTGTCTTTTCTTTTCCTTTTTTTTTTCTTTTCACTGTCACTTTCACAACACGACACAACTGCTGGCACTGGTATTGGTCTGCTGGCACCGGCGTTGGTCTGTGGAACTGCTTGACGAAGTGACGCTGCCAGGTATGAGGTCGCACCCCGGTTAGGATGGAACAGTGACTGTCAACATCGATCTGTTCTCCTTTCTTCCTTCCTGCATTAACGCATTGCACTCTCTCTCTCTCTCTCTCTCTCCTAGTCTGCTCTATTAAATGGACATGGTTGCTTTTCTTTTCCTTTTCTTTTCTTTCTTTTTCTCTTCATTAGTTAGCAACTCTCTCTTTCCACATCTCTCTTTAGTCCTCCCTTTGCAGACTATATCTGGTGCTAATGCTCAAACTTCACTCCTCTCATCTCTCTGCCTTTCTCCTGCAGAGTCTACACCCCAGAACCTCTCTCTCTGTCTCTCTGTTCGTTCTCCCCCTCGTTCTCACTCACGCATTACTTTATGCCCTAACCCCGTGTCCAAGGGCCAGTACCATTGGTCAGTATTTTTACCGCTTCGGACCCGAAGTTATCTCCCTCTAATTCCATTGGATATTCAAATCATGACAGTCACGCCTACACGCCTTACTCTCTGTGGTGGTCAGTTGGTCATTTAATTGATTAGCTAGATTTCACCCCCACCACACACTACCTTCCCCTCTCTTCGTTCCTGCGACGTCGTAAATTGGCTAGATGAGTCTGGGTAGGCGCCAAGACGTTGGCTGGCAGACCAATCGAGACATTCGGCCAGACGGCTTAGTCTGTCTGGCAGATAGTGCTGTCTCCACGAGAGCTAAAAATAGCCTTTAATTGGCTGAGGCGACAGGTGAATGCGTCGGTCAGCTATTTAGTCCGTCTGGTTGGACAGACCGTCTCTGTGGAGCCTCTCCCCTATGCTTAATTGGCTGGATCCGAACCATGGGGCCGTCTACGTGACGCCCAGAATATTTGCGTTAGAGCTTATGTCCAACTGGGCTGGTGGCGATTGACCACGAATTTGGTTGAGTTTATTTTTGACCGTGACACACACACACACATAGTGGCAGCGTGTACAGATGTCAAAGTTTTCATGAAACCTGTACTGTTTCACATCAATTATTTGATGACGGTTGCAGAAATCAAATCATAGTAAAATCTCAATAAGCATATTTTTCACTGTCTAGTCGTATTTCAGTTTCTATATCGTTCTTACTGGACACCGAGCAGCACAAAAACTTCCTTCTTGAGCAAGACATGAGCACAACTTCAAACAAACCATGCTCAGTCTCCTAATATCACAAAATTCTTGGAAATTACTCGTTTATACTGCAGGTTGAAATTTAACGTGTTTTTTTTTTTTTCCTCTCTTTTCTTTTTTTTTTTAGATAAAAAGGTAAGATAGTCTAGCAAGAAGAGGAAACGTATTAACACAGTAGGCTTATTATTCGCTATAATGTCCGGTGTCCCCTCACAGAATACGTACTGACCCGATAACTTTGTTCACACCAATTCCGAAAATGATTTCCAAATCATGATTGCCGACCACTCACTTCTTTTTACTAAAGTAAAATTCTGTTTTGGAAATCCCTTTGGGACACTGCTTAGAATTGTTCGTTCGGGGATGTTGGGTAGGGGGGGAGGTGGGGAGGGGGGGGGGGGGAGAGGGGGGGAGGCGGCTTTGGTCACCAGCCGTTTTTTTTTTCTTCTGTTGTTGTTGTTGTTGTTGTTGTTTGTTTGTTTGCTTGCTTGTTTATTTTTGTTTTTAATGTTTGTTTTTGTTAATATTTGTTTTTCCCCCATTGTTTTAGAGTAATGAAACGCGGCAGCCAGTCATGCATGAACATCTTCAACCACTTTGATCCGTCCATTGAGATGCTAATGATAAAGAACGACATTGTTCTCATTACTCCCCCCCCCCCCCCCCCCCCCTTTCCCTTTGCTCTTCTCTCCCCTTTCTGCAGTCCCAGATCAACGAGTGCGCCAGTTTGCCGTGTCTGCACGGGGGGCAGTGCGTGGACCAGGTCAACAACTTCACCTGTGACTGCGCGGACGGCTGGACCGGGCACCTGTGTGAGGACAAGACGCAGCCGTGTGACAATGACACGTGCAGTCACGGCGCCAAGTGTCACAACCTCTTCAACGACTTCTTCTGCAGGTCGGTCATGCCGCAGGGTTTTTTTGTTGTTGTTGTTTGTTTTTGTTTTGTTTTGCTTTGCTTTTGGTTTCTGTGTGTGTGTTGTTGTTGTATTTTTGGTTTTGTTTTCTTTTTAAGTATGCTGGTAACTTTGGCTCAGATGTAGCGTAGAGGAATTAGTGAGAGGCGGTAGGGGGGGTGGGGAGGGGTGTGCGGAGGGGACGGGCGTGTATGTGTGTGTACGTGTGTTCGTACAGGTACGCGTGAGTAAGAGAGAGAGAGAGAGGGGGGGAGAGAGAGGGGGAGAGAGAGAGAGAGAGAGAGAGAGAGAGAGAAAGGGGGAGGGGGTGGAGACAATGTGCGTGTGTGTGTGTGTGTGTGTGTGTGTGTGTGTGTGTGAGTGATATTAAATGGGAGAGAGAGAGAGCGAGAAAGAGAGAGAGAGAGAGAGAGAGAGTATGTGAGTGTGTATGTTTGACAGTGCTTGCGTGTGTGTGTGTGTTTGCGTGTGTATATGTGTGTGTATGTGTGTGTGTGTGTGTGTGTGTGTGTGTGTGTGTGTGTGTGTGTGCGCGCGCATGTATGTGTGTGTGTGTTGTGTGTGTGTGTGTTTCATATGTTTGGTTTCCATCAAGCAAAGTGCTTCCCGCAGTATCATGGAACGATGTGACTTTTGAGATGCCCGTGCACGCGCAGAAACACAGAATGCTGATAATGGGGAGCCAGAGAGTTTCAAACTGATCTGGTATAGTTAGTTATAGACGTGTTCACATGCTCGCTTGTGTTTGTGTGTACGTGCATCTGCATGTCCTGGATGTGTGTGTGTGTGTGTGTGTGTGTGTGTGTGTGTGTGTGTGTGTGTGTGTGTGTGTGTGTGTTTTATGTGTGTGTGTGTGTGTGTGTGTGTGTGTGTGTGTGTGTGTGTGTGTGTGTGTGTTTGTGTGTGTGTGTTTTCCAGCTGTTTGCCCAACACGTACGGCAAGACGTGTGGTAACGCCCCCAGTATCTGCAGCAACGCCAACCCCTGTCAGCACGGCAGCACGTGCACCGAGAGCCAGGGACAGGCACACTGTCTGTGTTCCCCAGGTATTGCCGTGCGTGTGTGTGTATGTGTGTGTGTGTGTGTGTGTGTGTGTGTGTGTGTGTGTGTATGTGTGTGTGTGTGTGTCTGTGTCTGTGTGTGTGTGTGTGTGTGTGTGTGTGCGTGCGTGCGTGCGTGCGTATGTCTGTCTGTCTATCTGTGTGTGTGCGCGCGCGTGTATTTGTGCGTGTGTGTGCGCATGTGTGCGTGTGTGTGTGTGTGTGTGTGTGTGTGTGTGTGTGTGTGTGTGTGTGTGTGCGTGAGTGTGT
>CM031596.1:71432485-71452485 GCA_018398815.1 Conus ventricosus | reverse complement strand
GCTGCTACTACTACTACTACTATTGTAGTAGTAGCAACTACTCCTACTAAACCACTCAAACACACACGCGTATGTACGCACACACACACATCCCACATCTTCCTCTCCACTACCCTTCACACCCGGTGCATGCGTACCAGAACAGTGGGGGGGGGGGGATGAAGCAGAAAAACAAATATCACCACTACTGCCCTTACAAAAAATTTTAAAAACAAAACGGTTACAGCGGTCGGTGGACGCTTAGGACAACCAGCAGAACCAGGGTGGTCAGTTGATGGAGGCCTGCAACCGGGTTTCGATTCTCCTGTCCTGTGTCACACAGCAAGAATTGCAAACTGAAACACGCTTTCCGAAGAGGCATAACAGTGTCGGGGTGGTTTCTGTTTCGAAATTGTCAAGTGTCGAATATGTGTCACGAACAAATGCTTAAGGTAGATGAGCGTCCAGTTTCAGGAGTGGAATCACATCCCTGTTTGTCAGAAGAGGTGCACGGCAAGTGATTGACAAAAAAAAACAGTTGTTCCTGATTTTTTGCCACATGTCCCAAGGAAGAAATGCCATAGATCACATCGATCAGAAATGAAGCTTTTACCGTTGCCAGCTTTCTCTCGCTGTTTGAGGTTCACGTGAAGCAATGCCACGTGCAAGGAAGCTACGCTGTTCGCTAGCGCATGATGCCAATTCACAGAACATGTTTCGCCAGTCATAAAATCTGAAAACGTACAAACCAGCTTCAAAAATTCTCTTTCCGTCAAAACGTTAGGTCGCAGAGGAAGTAGCCTACACAAAACATTGTGCCGCACGCTTATTTTGACTCGAAACCGATGAATGATTCCGGTGCGACAGAAGCCCCCATTTCGGCAGGCGAACAAAACGAAGACTCTCAACGGCCTCGTTTTCATCCAACATCCATTTTCCGCCGAATATGAGAAGATAAGTGGTTGGTCGTTCTTCCTTTTCATTGTCCTACATATTATTTGTTGGTTTTTTTTTGCCTGAAGAAGACCCAAGAGGTCGAAATGCGTTGTGCTTTGTCCTGTCATCTGTTTGTCTGTATCGTCTGACACCATCTCTGTTTAAAACTGGCTTCGTTTTCCGTCCTCAGTCACCTCGTTTTGAGGACAAGATGGAACAGGTGGGTTCTTTTAACATGTCAGCCCATTTCACTCTTTCAGTATTCTTGTTCAGTATCTGTTTGGATGAGCATGACGCTTGGAATGATTTCAACCCATCGTTGTTGCCTTCCCCACTGCAGCGAGGACGGGGAGTGGCACTACATCGTGCTGTCCTGGAACCAAACCACCGGCCTGCTGTCGTTCGTCGTCGACACCATCCGCATCCCCCTGGAGAACTACAACACTGGACAGCCTCTGGATATCCAGTCAGTGTGTGTGTGTGCGTGCGTGTGTGTGTGTGTGTGTGTGTGTGTGTGTGTGTGTGTGTGTGTGTGTGTGTGTGTGCGTGCGTGCGTGCGTGCGTGCGTGTGCGCGCGCGCGCGCGCGTGCGTGTGTGTGTGTCTGTGCGTGTGTGTACGTGCGTGTGTGTCTGTATGTGTGCGCGCCCGCGCGTGCGTGCGTCCGTGCATGTGTGGGTGTGTGCGCGCGCGCGCGTGCGTGCATGTGTGCGTATGTGCTTGCTTGCGTGTGTGTGGGGGGGGGGGGGAGGGAGGGGGCGAGCGGGCGAACGCGCTCCAGAAAGTATCTATGTACACTCGTGTTTGTACGTGAATGCAGGTTGCATGCGGTCGTTCAACAGGCGGGTGGGCTTTCATCCACCCTCAGCGGTGTTTGCTCTCTGTCCATGACAGCGCGTGGATGGTGCTGGGCTGCCGGTACGACAACGTCACCGACCAGTGTCGAGAGGGCGAGGGCTTCAACGGCTACCTCAGCCAGGTGTCGCTGTACGGACGTGAGCTGCTCTTCAGGGACGAGCTGACCGTGCTGGGCAACGCTGACCCTTTCTACGTCTTCCCCGAGGCCCTCATGACCTGGGGCGAGTTCCTCCTCTACCCCGGGGTCACCCGAGTCTACCCCTCCAAGGCCGACAGTACCTGCCCGTGGGGGTTCTACGGGTACCCGAGCTGCGTCACCCCTGTTGCCGGTCAGTGTCTCAGGCATGGAACAGAAGAAGGGAACAGAGCGTTCTATGAAACCGTCAGGGTCGGTGAAGTTCATTTCCAATGTTTGATTAGTAAAACAAGATACAATACAGTATCTAGCAATAACCGGTCGCTGTTGCACAGTGGTTAGCGTTGCGTATTCCTGGCTGGGAAGTCGTGGGTTCGATTTTCGTCTCGAAGTCGTGTATCTGTGGGATTTTCTGCCCTCACCGGCTCCAACTCAGAGGTGAGTTGGTTTGGGAAGACTGGAATCACACAGTCGAGTTCCGTCCACTTTGTGGACATATTTTTTTGAGAATGCTGATCAAATTGCTTGACCAACGTTGCCGCTGTCTATCTCTCGTGCCGGGCTGACGCCGGGATAGGGTATGAAAATAAGCGTAGAGTACACACCTGTCATGTATGCAGTCTTAGACCAGAATGGAAAATGGAAATCCATAGCATCATCATCATCATCATCATCGATCGATCAACATAAAAAATGTTCTAAATTCTGTGTCCCTTCATGCCCTGCTCTCATAATGACTTCTGTTTCTCTTTCCTCTCCATGTCTGTGCCCTTGGTGAATGCGTGTCGAGATCACCGGTGTCGGGAATTTCATGGGAACTGTCGATGGACAGACGTTGTGGCGCCCTCGGGAAGGGGGACCTCGCTCACGCTGGTTTTGCGACTTTGCAGTTATTGTCGTCAGCAGTGAGGCTTAGTTGGTGGTGTCCTGCCTATGTTGGATCAGAACACAGGCACCAATGAACACCACCGAAGTGACTCAGCAGCATGGCTGAGTCTTCTTACAGGTTGTCTTATGGCGACTTGACACTGAATGCTCCATGTGTATTGCCGGTGTCAGGGCTGCGGTGGGACGGGACAGGATGTGGCTTTGGACGAGGAGCCAGAATAAGCGGCATGCAGTGATGTCACTAATGTAGCATAGAAGATCAGACTGCAAAAAAAAAAATAATAATAATGATTATCATAACAAATGAATAAGGAGTGTCTAGCAGGAATATACAAGGCATCATCAAATAATCATCATATTCATTATGATCATAATCAAATCACAATCCTAATGATAAATCGACAGGACGACAAGTAAGAAGTTAATCTAATAATTGTGTTCGGTAGCTTTCTGCATTGACCAATGTCAAAAGCGCCTGATTTTAGGCTCTCTTTTTCATTACATTTCTACATACGAAAACACATTTCATCTGATACAATATCAAAATGTTTCCAGTCATCTGTTTTATTCAGCTTTTTGCGTCGACTAGACACTATTCTAAAACTGAGCGTTATTACAACTTTGCGTGAAGTATGTATCCACGGTGTGCTCGCGGACCGGAAAATCTGAATCAGAAGTTGTGTTGTGTGAAATCAAATCAGAATTCAGTTATCTATGATGGCGCAGCTGTTTTGGATTCTTTATCTGTCTATTGAGTGTGTCCTCTTTAAGCGTGAATTTGGAACATTTAGTGACTAATCTTTCAAATCAGTGGTTAATTAGTTGCATTGATCTTGACATATAATGTGTGTTGTTGACATCATAGATACTAAACATGAATTGACTGGTAAGAGGGAAACGGTTAATCGATAAATCTTTCAGAACCAAATTTAAAAGAAAAATGACTATTCCGCCGAACGAAAGAGGAAAACAAATTGCAAAACAAAACACGACGCGTTTCGACCTCTTTGGTCTTCTTTATCCTCTTCGTTCGGCGGGACAGTAATTTTTCTGGTGAGTTTGTTTCAATTACTGCCTGCAGTCTCCTCACTGTGACACCATCTTTCTGAACCAGGCAAAACTGAGGTGGCAGTGGAGCCAGACTCTTGTCCCAAAGACATCATCAAGCACAGCAAGACCCGGGTCACCCAGGTCACGTGGCCCAATGTCAACTTCCAGGGTCAGGTCAACCAGGTCAAGGCCACATTCTCATCAGGTAACGAATCGCCAGCCACCCACCCACGCTAAGTGGCGTGTGTGTTGCGGGCATTGTTTTTCTGTGACATGAATGCTGTGTGTGTGTGTGTATGTGTGTGTGTGTGTGTGTGTGTGTTTGTGTGTGTGTGTGTGTGTGTGTGTGTGTGTGTGTGTGTGTGTGTGTGTGTGTGTGTTGGAGACATGGTGTTTCTGTAATAAGAAAATGGAGGGTATTCCAGCCATGGTATTTCTACTATATGAATGGTGCATATGTGTTGGGGACATGGAGTTTCAGCTAAATGATCTCTGTGTGTGTGTGTGTGAGAGAGAGAGAGAGAGAGAGAGAGAGAGAGAGAGAGAGAGAGTGAGTGAGTGAGTGAGTTTTGCAGACATGGTGTTTCTGCTACGTGACTGGTGTGTGTTTTGCAGATATGGTGTTTATGCTACATGATTTTGTGTGTGTGTGTGTGTGTGTGTGTGTGTGTGTGTGTGTGTGTGTTGCAAACGTAGTGCTTCTGCCAAACGATTGATGTTTTTGCAGACATGGCGTCTCTGCTGCCTGAATGGTGCGTGTGTTCTGCGAGCATAGTGTTTCTGTGATTTGACTGTTGTGTTTGTTGCCGTGGAGGGGAGCCTGTGACAGAGCTGTAACGTGAGCACTGTGTGTGTGTGTGTGTCTTGCAGGCATGGTGTTCCTGTGGGGCAAATACCTCGTGGTGGTGGAATCGACCAACGGGGACGGCAACAAGGGACTATGCACTTTCGACATCTATGTCCAGTGTGAGTTGGTGTTCTTGACACATTCTCGACTCTCTCTCTCTCTCTCTCGCTCTCTCTCTCTCTCTCTCTCTCTCTCTCTCTCTCTCTCTCGCTCGCTCGCTCGCTCGCTCCTCTCTCTCTCTCTCTCTCTCTCTCTCTCTCTCTCTCGTTTTCACTTTCTCTCTCTATACTGTTTGTGAATTTACCGTCCCCCCCCCCCCCCCGCTCCCCTTTCAAATAGGCCTATGGCCTTTAATGAAGAAAATTCCGTCTCTCTCTCTCTCTCTCTCTCTCTCTCTCTCTCTCTCTCTCTCTCGATTAACATTTTTCATCTGATTTAAGATTTTATGGAAGAAAGATTTTTAACGAAGTTTCTGGTGCGTTTCCAGAAGATGTCATTTAAAGAGATGTGTGAAAGGTTTTTTTTTGTTTGTTTGTTGTTGTTTTTTTCTTTTTTTTTGTTTTTTTCTTAATGACTGGTGAGTTGATTTTAACGTGGTGACAGCCCTGATGTGGCCCTTTGCGGTCGGCTGGGCTATAAGCAACATTATCTTATCTTATCTTATCTTCTCTCTCTCTCTCTCTCTCTCTCTCTCTCTCTCTCTCTCTCTCTCTCTCCCTCCCTCCCTCTGTCTCTCTCCAGTCATTTATTTCTTCTCTGGTAAGTTCAGCTCGCAATCACCTGACTTTGAAACTAACGATGAAAGAGGTCGAAATGCGTCGTGTTTTGTCTTGTTTGTTTGTTGGTGTGTGTGTGTTTTTTCTCCCCTATTCTTCCGACGGAATGATAATTTTTCTTTTAACTTTGTTTCACTTTCCGTCTGCGATCACCTGACTTTGAAAGCAACACGTTATGAGACAACATGATAACAATCTGGAACAACGGCTCTGTGCAGACGACAGCTGCCAGGCGCCTCAGACGCCGCTGAACGCCAACCAGGTGTTCTGCGCGGACTTCGTAGACAGCGCCCTCAGAGACTACAGCCAGTGCTCCGTCACCTGCCGCCCAGACCACCAGGCCGTCGTGCCCTCCCCGCAGATCCACACCTGTGGCCCCGTGGGCAGCTGGGATCCTCCCCACCGCTACCTGCCCTACACCCTGCCGCCCTGCGGGGGTATGGCTTCCATTTCTGTCAAAATGTGTTTTGTCACAGTGTTTGTTATGATGAAGGTTTGACAGTTAAGTACACCTGCTTGGAATTGTCTTTGGCCTAGCATTGATATCGAGGTGTTTAGGGTTCGAGTCTCGTCAAAGTAGTTTATTTGTGGATTTTTTTTTCTGACCCGACCGGCTTTTACCCAGAGTTGAGTTTGTTATGGGTCTAGCTGGGCAGACTAGGACCACACAGATCGAGTTTCATCCATTTAATGGACGTGTCTTTGAGATTGTTGCTCAATTTTTCTATCCAAAACCGCAGGCTGTTTGTATCTCTCGGGCCTGTTTGACGCTGGGATGTGGAATGTGAATTAGAGTGCAGTCCTCTCACGCAGCTTCAGGCCAGAATGGAAATCCGTTGCATCATCCTCGTCGTCTTGGTCGATCAGAATGAAAAAGTGTCTCAGATTCTGTGGCCCTTCCTACCCTGCTCTCATGGTGACCTCAGTTTCGATTTCCTCTCTACGTCTGTGCCCTTGGTAAAATTCTGTTGGAGTCACTGGTACTGTCAAATTCATGGGAACTCGTAGGAAGGACGTGGTGGTGCCCTCCGGATGGAGAGTTCACTCACTCTGGCTCCGCGACTTAGCAATTATTGTCGTCAATAGGGGGCTTAGCTGGCGGTGTCCTGTATATGCTGGAACAGAACAGGCACCACTGAACACCACCGAAGTGACAAGGCAGTAGTGCAGTGTCTCCTCTGGTAGGTTGCCTCACGAAGACCTTAACATATTACTGCTCCCGGTAGATTGCCGGTGCAGGGGCTGCTGCAGGTCAAGGCAGGCTGTGACTGTGGATGGGGGAGGGGAGGGGGTGGGAATGAGCGGCGTGGGTGCAGTGCCACTGAAATAGCATGGAAAATGAGACGGAAAAAGAAAGAACGTTTGACTGTCCAAACTTTTCAGTCTTTTCTACTGGATTTATCATTCTTTCCACCTTATCTTTCTGTCCGTTTCTCCACTTCATGTTGCCTTGGATTGTATATTGAATGTGTACGCATTTCCGTCATCTTTTCTCTCACGTTCCAGTTTCTTCTTGTCTTTGTTTGGTATGAGTAATAATCATGAGAACACACATAAAATGCATGATTAATTCATTTTCAGAATTCAACGCTGTTCAGCCACTTCCATCTCCGCAACCTCTCCACCATCCTTCAGGCAAAATATTGTTCAAAACATTGTCAGATCTATAAAAACAAAATACAGCAAGGAAGAAAACTTCTGAAACAGGCGATCTAAAGAGGGGAAGGGGTTCAGGTGTAGCTGATTTAACAAAAACTGTAGTTCATGAGTTTATCTTCAGCCAAGAAGAGTACAGTTTGGTCATATTCATGCCCTCTAACCAAGTTTACATTTAAATAGACCAAGTGCGTTAGTTGCAAATCAGCGTTCAGGACTTTTCTTTTCAGAATTCTAAAAACAAATAAACTCAGACACTATTTCAAACAATGTAGGTTTTTTATGGTTTCGTTTGAATAATCAAGACCATTAAAACTAGATCTTTTTCAGCACATTTTTTTCCATGAGGTGTCGACAAACTGACAATGTATGATACTAACAAGAAAAATCATGATTCTGTCGATGTGTGTCAATTTTGACTGCTCTCTACCCAGAGAGTGTTAAGTTCCACACGATGGTGTTATAAACAATGCTTCAATTGGTACTACTCCATTCATCACGACCACACATGGCCTCCGTGGTGTACATAATTTGTATTTACCACTGCTGTTTGACAGAAAGGTGCGAAATCATGTCTTTATGTCATACGGTACAACATTCAGTACGACTGCAACATCACATACATGCGTAGACCAATTCAGCAGAAACAGTCAAAGACAAGTGGACATTAACAATCAGATATTTCGCTCAATTCATCTATCAGACGTTTTTTTAGATTATATTCAGGAGTAGTGTACGGTAAGTTAAAGGAAAAAAAAAGGGGGGGTGAACAAAGAAAGAAGCAGAAACGAGTACCTCTAAACAGTTCTGATCTGTTGGTTTACGCTTTCTTCATCCTGTGCGCGCGTTCCTTTTTGTTTCTTTTCTTCTTTTTTTTCTTTCATTTTTTTGTTTGTTTTTGTTTTTTTGTTTCCTTTTTCGATTTCCTCCATGGGCACAAGTCATGAGGCAGAGGGAATCAGATCGAACTGACCTTGCCCCTCGGGCCTGTTGACAGGTACCTCAGTACCAGAGCGGCGGCTGAAGGTGGTGGTCGTGTATCACGTGCCCTCCACCGAGTGCAGCGAGCTGTCGCAGGAGGTGCGAGAGCAGATGGAGCTCCGCCTGCAGCAGCAGAACTCCCGCTGGTCCAACGGGCTGTGTCAGCGCACGGACTGCTCGGACATCCGGCTGGACATCACCTGTGACCCCGGAGACTCCCCTGCCGGCTCCCAGATCCCCCACTCCGACATCGTCGTCACCAGCACGGCCAGCAGCGTGCCGTCAGTATTCCGCCTCTTCCTCTGTTCCCATGGCCCCCAGTCTGGCTCCAGCTGAGGTCTAGGACCACAGACAGGGTGCCAGACCGCTTTGCGTTGTATTCGTTATTGTGTGACTTCCCATCCTTGGCTCTGTACGCTTGTTCTAATCTTGGTGCTTAATTTGAACAATGTCTGTTTCCAAAGACAACCAGTGTTAAGTGGGCGCTCAAGGTCTGACCAGCGCATTGGGCTAATGCGTAGGTCGGACATCTGCTAAGTCATAGCCACGAGACCCTCTTATTCAATTCTCTCATCTTAGTTGTTAATTCGTTTATCCATCAACTTAAAATCATGTGTAGTTTGGTCTCAAAACTTAGCGGATGTGGTGTAGCGTATATGGACTGGTCCGCACGCAGTGACGCCTCCTTGATGAAACTGAAACTGTTTCCTTTTTTTTTTTTACCGACTTCGCTTGCAGTGACGAGTTTGATCTTTTCTTTGAACGCGTTTGCAAATTGCCCGTTTCTATTAAATCAGTGAGCCAGTTTTTTTAGAGGGAGGAGTCAACCCCACTTTTAAATCCACACATCAAGTAAATTATGTGAACTGCTTTTTTTTTTATCTCGGCGCTTTAAACGTATGTTGAATGGAAAATATTTTAAGAAGTTTTTTTTCTGTCGTCGACGTCGTTCTTTCTGCCTGTCCCGTACAGTTTTATGGATTAAAAAGAAAATTCGTATAGCCCTCTGAATCAAATGTCCCTGCTTTGAAACTCAGTTTTATAAATCAAAGCGCCATGTGAGAGAGTGATGGATGTTTTGTTCTTTTTTTTCAGAGAGAAACTGACCAGCACATCTGACTCCTCCCTGACCCGATCTCCAGAGGATCTGTTTCAGCAGCTGGTCCTGAGTGACACGGTCTTTGACTTCAGCGTGAGTAACATGGACTGGTTTGAGTCTGAGGACCCCCACCTCTCTCTCTCTCTCTCTCTCTCTCTCTCTCTCTCTCTCTCTCTCTCTCTCTCTCTCTCTCTCTCTCTGTCTGTCTGTCTGACCCTCCCCTCTCTCTCTCTCACTCTGTTTGTCTGTCTGTCTGCCCCCTCTCTCTCTCTCTCTCTCTCTCTCTCTCTCTCTCTCTCTCTCTCTCTCTCTCTCTCTCTCTCTCGCTGAGTGTGTATATCTATCTATACATATATATATATGTATATATATATATATATATATATATATATATATATATATATGTGTGTGTGTGTGTGTGTGTGTGTGTGTATGTGTGTATTTGCGCGTGTGTGTGTATGCGCGCGCGCATGTGTGTGTGTGTGTGTGTGTGTGTGTGTATTTGCGCGCGCGCGCACGCGCTCTGGTTTCTTTCCTGAACGTGCATAATCGTGTTTCCAATTATAGGAATACACTTTACAATCTGTCTGCATGCCTTTGTCGTGTCCATACTAATCAATCACATTATCTCTCATAAACCTGATCTTTTCAGAACCGTATCGCTGGGGCAAAGCCTGATCCCAATGGCCTGGACGTTCAGATCGAGCTGTTATGCGAAGCCCCCAAGGCCCTGATAGACGACGAGTGTGGTAAGACATGGTGGTGTGCCCATTGTGAACCGATTGCGTGAGCGAAACGAAAGGTGTCTTCTTACTGTAAAAAGAACCCGACTTAAAATGAACCTCTTAGTGGTCCCGAACAAGTATGGAAACCTTGTAACTTGCAGGTTTACGACGTTTAACTTGGTCAAATGTGGTATAAAGATAGGTGAATAAAAGAAAGAAAAAAAACGAAGCTCAAGGTTTGCGAATCATGGAAGTAGCAATCATGTTCTGCGGATTTGTAAGTACATGGTTGTTTTAGTGTTCTGATAAGAGCATTTAATTGTTCAGATATGTGTATGTGTAGCCCTGAATATCCATATAAACACGACAAAACAGACAAGAAACGGCGACAATAACTGTTGACAAATCCTCCTCTGTATCTGCTGCACAGACATTTGAAGCACCACAAGCGGACCTTTAGCTGACCCACTCTTCGCGTCCAAAATATGAAAGAATGACGTGGCATGCATCCAGTTGCAAGACACACGACCATACTGACTTCATGCTCGTTCCTCACAGGTTCAATGCCAGTATGAACAAAGACCTTTCCCTGGTGCTGACACTAACTTGCCATCATGACATGGTGTTAAAACGCAGGGGTACAACACACGATGATATCCACCTCCCTCTGTGGTGGTGAGAGCTTGACATCCACAGCAGACCTCGGCCTAATACTCCGGGCATTCCGGAACACATGCTTCAGACCATTGCGTCTGCACTGGATAGTTGGAACAAACGACAAAAAAGTTGTGTCGTGCAGAAAATCAACACACGCATTTACAGAAAAAAAAAACCCACTGAACACATTCCAGCTAAAACCAACACGGACCATTTAGACAAGGCGCAAAAATGCCAGCCTGCGAGTCATAACAGGCGGCATAAAACCCACTTCTATAGTATCGATGGAGAAAATGTCTAGCCTACGGGAGAGAAGGAACAAAACGAGGAACGTGGACATAATGAAGATTTTTCAGACCAAACGCTCGGTGAAATAAGAAGCCATCTACGTGTAGATTTTGCCGCTGGCACGATGGCTCTTACTGGGGCACTGCACAGGGTTCTGGAGTTGTGGTTAAGCCCACATAGTCATGAGTACAGTTCAGAAGACTGAATAAAGGAGAATACAATGAACACAATGCTAGCACTTTGTACTATTCCTGTTTTTGTTCACTCGGTTTTCCTCGCTTTTTTTTGTATGTCGTATTTTCGTCATCTATTTCAGCACTGAAAGTTTTATTCTGGAATGTAACCTCATGCTTTGTAACCTAGCATTAACGACTGACGAAGGAGTTCAGAATCTCTTTGCAGCGACATGTTGGCAGCCTTCATGATGACACGTTTGTTGTGCAGTGGACTGTGCGGCGGGGTCCTACTACGACGCTGACAAGAAGGCGTGTTCGCTGTGTGCCATCGGCACCTACCAGCCCCTGGGCGGTCAGACCAGCTGTACCTCCTGCACCCCGGGGACCACCACCGAGACCGTGGCCTCCTTCAACAGCAACCAGTGCAAACGTCAGGGAGTTTCTGCTGTTGTGTTGACGGATCTCAATATGCCCCTCAGTGCCTTTGTATATATCTCTGTCTGTCTGTCTATCTGTCTGTCATGCTGTATTTTTCTTTTTTCATTCTCTTCTTCCATTCCCTCACCCACTTTCTCTCCTCTCACCCTCCTTGCTTTGTTCCTTAGGTCTCTCTTTCTGTAGTTCTCTCTCTAATCTATGTCCATGAATACAGATTTATGTGTGTAATCGAGTACATTTGATAAAAATTGAAACCGACAACTTGCTTATAATGTTTGTGTTAGAGAACGCGTACGTGCGCGCGTTTGTATGTGCATCATGATGATGATTATCGTTATTATTGTTGTAGTTGTTTTATTGTCGTTGTTGTGGTGTCCCATGGGGACTGAATGGTGCATTGGTCAGACCATTTGCTCCGGAAAAGCGAGGTAAAGTGTACGAGAAGACAAGGTTTCTGCCCTCGTTTAAATACAACCGCAATCCACCCAATTGTAAATGAGTACCTTACCTCTTGAGGGACGGAGACGGGAAAGCAGTAAGGGAGCGTAGATGGGCACGAAAGAGTATTGCAGGCTCTGCTAGCCAATCAGATGACACTACCATTTTTGGTGCGAGGGGACATAAATAAATGGTTGAATATAATTTGAACATATTCCCTTTTATAATTTGAACATATTCCCTTTTTGATTTTTCGACCTTTAAGAAAACATTTATATTGCTTGCACTTTATAAAAAAAAAACGAAGTGGATTTTAAACGAAAATTATCTGAATAGTAAACAAGATTAAAAAATTTTTTATCTCTATGAATCATAAACTAGACTGTTTAAACTTCATCTCTGTATTTGATCTCTTGAAAATTAGCTGAATGGTAAACAAGATTGTTTGAACTTTTTTTTTTATTTATCTCCATGAAATCATAAACTAGACTTCATCTCTGTGTTTGATCTCTATCTTGACATGTTGGAATACACCATTCAGTGAGACTCAGACGCAGATCCTGTGGTGTACCCCTGTTGTGCTGCCCTATGACTCAGGCTTGCCCTTAGAAAACTGGGGGTCTCTCACACCTTGCTGTCCCCAAACCTCATAGTTCAGAGGATAACTTTATGTGACCACTATTTCACTTTACCCATAGGTTGCTCATGGAGAAGAAGAAGAAGAAGAAGAAGACGATGATGATAACAATGATGAAGATGATGATGGTCGTGATGGTGATGATGATGATTTTTTTTTTCGTCACAACAATTTTACTTTACCCATAGGTTGTGCATGACGAAGAAGAAGAAGAAGATGATGATGATGGTGATGATGATGATGATGATGATGATGATTTTACTTTACCTATAGGTTGTGCATGTAGAAGAAGGAAAACGATGATGATGATGATGATGATGATGATGATGATGATGATGATGATGACGACGATGACGATGATGATGATGATGATGATGATGATGATTCTCTTTTCTTTCTTTCTGCGTACGCAGGCTGATACTCCTGCGGACACTGCCTGTATAGGCAGGCAGTGGAGTTTTGTGTGTATGACCCTTTTTTATCCCGCCATTCAGGCAGCCATACTCCATCTTCGGGGAAGGTGCATGCTATGTGTCACGTGTCATCCATACCAACGGCCAAAATGGCCTTCTCTTCCGAAAGTTGGTGATGAAATTTTACGTGTGTGTAAGATGTTGTGCGTGCGTTCACACACGGAACCTCGGTTTATAGTCTCATTCGAAGGACTGTATGGGGAATGGAGTCAGAACCAATGTTAACTCCGAGGGAAAAATCCCCCTGTACCGAAATTCGAACCCGCAACCCCAGGATCACGAGTCCGGCGCTCTACCAACTGAGCTATTCCGGCCCCCTATGATGATGATGATGATGATGATTTTTTTTTCTGTCAGGGGTGTGTGCCACGGGCCAGTACTACGACCACACGCTGGACGACTGCGCGCTGTGTCCCCAGGGGTTCTACCAGAATACCACCGGTCTCTTCCACTGCCTCCCCTGCCCCGTGGACAAGACCACCCGACAGCCTGGCGCCAAGTCCAAGACCGTCTGCTACAGTAAGACTGGGCATCAGTTGAAATACAATACTCACAGGTTGTCTGCCTCAGCAAGAAGACCTAAGTTGAAATTAAAGAAATTGATTTGAATTCGAGTGATCGAAGACGGTAATTGAAACAAAAGAGCAACAGAAGAGTGACTGGAACCGCCAAACGAATGAAATTAAAAAAAGTTACAAGACACAACGCGTTTCGACCTATCAGTCTTCTTCAGGCGTTTACAAAATGCTGGGATGTAGAGTAGAAATGGCTGTTCCCGCACTGGTAGTATTTCCGCAATCTCACTTTTGCTCTTCAAATTCTGCCTTCATTTGCAGTCAGAAACCCACCACAAAATGCTCACCAACTATTTAGGAAGTGTACAGAATTTACAGTACAAACCACCACAAAATGCTCACCAACTCTTTAGGAAGTGTACAGAGTTAACAGTACAAACCACCACAAAATGCTCACAAACTATTTAGGAAGTGTACAGAGTTTACAGCACAAACCAGTCAGAAACCGGTGTACGACAAATCCGCGCAAGATGGCACTTCGACTTCTTGTTTTGCGTGCTTCCTTTACTGCTCATTTTGTGTCGTTGTGCAAAAAATTTTACACCGAAGGGATTTTATATGAAAACCTTAATGAAAGTAAATAGACGGCTGTTATTTTGTTTGATATTTGAATTTCTTTCGACCAGAGTAGAAAGTGAAATGTGTTATTAAACCAGAAATCAAAATGTCTGGGTTTTGAAAGGAGACTATGGACATGTACGTTTTCAATTATGTACCCTAATTTTCATCTCTTTTTAACGGTCATAAAATAAGCAAAGTTTATGATCAATAAGGCTGTAAATTTGTTTGTTCAAGCTTTTGACAATTTATGAATACGTATGCTCATAAATGACAGTAGGATAATAGTCCTATGACAACATGGACCGTGTTATTGTTTTGTTTTTACAGTGTTTGCAATTATAGCGCATGAACATTGAATGCATAACAAGTTTATTTTTTTACCACCACGCTCGCTTTGCTACCTTTATTTTTCATTTTTACTGGTCATTTTCCGTTCATTTCATTTTCGTCAAGAAGTGTACTTCTTTACGGATTGAATGTATAAACAGAATGGGGATACATATAACAGGCTTACATAAGATGCATATTATAAAAAGAGACATAGAAATACGCGTTGTTTAAAAGTTGTAAAAATCAAGCTTGATTCAATCAAAACGGAATTCCCACTAAATTCGATGAATGGCACTTAAAGGAAGACTGAAATTGCACTAGACTAAAATTGCAGACATATTAGAGTATAAACAGAAGGCTCTCCTGTTCACTGACCGTCCACAGAACAGAAAAAAAAAGGATCTGGAGACCATCATCTGTACTGTGACCGATGTGATCGTGGGGATGACTGTATATGGCCAGGGATGGTACAGTGTGGGGCACGCACCGTGTTGCAGATGACTGTCCCCTCGGACAGGAGCTGGCCGAGAATGGCACGTGCACCTCGTGCCCCATCGGCTTCTACAAGCCCAGCGGGAAACCTTGTGTGGACCTTGTCCTGCCGGTCTGGTGACCAACCAGACTGGCGCCGACAACATAGACGACTGCAACGTTGGTGAGTCGTGCCAGACACTCGCTTCTGGGGTTGTCGATTTCACAAGCGTTTTATGTGTGACAGAATAACAACAGGGATGGGAGACACAGGTTGTTGTCGTCTGTAACCTGAGCTTACGTCAATCTGAAGGGAGGAATTTTTATTCTCTTTACTCTTTTTTTTTTATTCCCGATGTCAAGGCTTGTTTGCTCCTGGTTTGCAACCAGGCTTAAATTACAAGAGTTATAACTGTTCTTTCTTTGATCTGGCCGTTACCTTTTTTTTTTTCAAAATGCACATTCTAACATGACTTTCACCAGCTCAATCCTAGAATCGTTTAATCGTCCTTTTGTATATATTTTGAACGTCACGTTCTGTTACAGATGACTATAGAGCTACAGTTTTATGACAGAGCTTATTGTGTCAGTGATAGACCCTAGGATAGCTGTAGAAAAGGAGAGGGAATGAAAGTGATCGGTGGGGTTACTTTTCTAATAGTCTCATTGCATCACTTTCATTTTCACACAACCTTTTTCTTTTTTCTATGAATATTCATTACACCTGTCCTCTGCTTCCTTCGATCAATCACTCATTTCTTGCTTTACTTGTTCGTAGCATAACCTGAAAGGTCAGAAAAGTTACAGTCGGTTCCCAGTGAGATTAATCATCAACGGCTGGCTACCCACGGATGTTAAAGTCTTCTTTTTTCCTTTATTACTACAGCTCTTCCCGTTCAAAAAAAAACCTTTCTGATATTGTGTGCTTGTTTCACAGACTCCCAAGCCTCTTTCAATAGGTCTTTTAGAACTGACACGTTGATGATTGATGACTTGTTTCAATTTTTCTTCCATTTTCTCAGTTTTCCAGGTTACTAGTATGCCATGACTAATTGTCGCGTTCTTCTCCCTAGCTGATAACCAGCCTGGACAGATCCGAACTCGACCGGATGAGACCAAGTCAGAACCGTGCCCGATCGGCACGTACCAACCGAAGAAGTGGCAGTATGAGTGCCTGTCCTGCGGAGGAGAGAGGTACCGCACTGACACCATGGGTGCGACCTCCAAAGACCAGTGTAAATGTAAGTGGCGTGCACTTGACAAGCACTGTACGCATCTACTGCACGTGAGACACGTTTCCTCGAAAATTGTGGTGCGGCTTTTGTTTAGAGTATACTGTCAGTCTGTCTGGTTGGTGAGTTGGTTGGCTGAATTTGATTGCTGCTTGGGCGGTTGGTTGCATGGCTAGTGTATGGTGATGATAATATTGTCGACATTGGTGATTTTGTTGCTGATAATGGCAACTGTTTGTTGTTGTTGTTGTTGTTTCTGTCATTCGTGGTGATGATGATGGTACTGGTGCCGGTTGTGTTGTGTTTTTGAAGTCGCAGTCTTCAGGCAGTGACTGTATACTGCATAGATTTGGGTATACTAATGTTTTTTTCATGACGATACACGAACGTGTACTCTTTGGCGCCATGCTAATCTTCGAAGAACTATGGGAGACCCTGTATAATGCAAATGCAAATGTAGAGATTACGAATTGTGTTTGTGTATAAAGAATGTCTTGTTCCCCTGACGTTCTCTTAACTATAGAATGAGTATCTTGTGGGCGGTTGTGTACATTGGTTTTGTTTGGTTTTGTCCCCTTCGCCCTCGCTCCCCCCTCCCCCTCCCCCCCCCCCTTCTCCTCCCGCCCCCTTTTTTGTGAGAACCAGTTTTCAAGCCATTTTAAGGCTTCATGAATTATTATGACTAGTTGCTGCAATATCAAAAGACTTAAGTAGGCCAAGTCGTGATTGATTATTAAGTGCGACTTGGATGTATCAGTAGTCTTTTTTTTTAATTCTATAAAGGACCATAGATCGATTTTGATTTCGCCTGTATCAGAGTGTTATATGTATCTTGCAGTAAATAACACACACACACACACACACACACACACACACACACACACACACACACAGAGCGCGCGCGCACGCACACACGCACGCACGCACACACACACACACGCGCGCGCGCGCGCAGTCGCGCCCATGTACAAATACACACGCTGGTATCCCCAACACAGGGAACACACTGTAAGTTCATACGAAGGAACCACGCATGGACAGCGTTGTGAGGGGTACCTGGTTGGTTCAGATCAGTCAGGAGAGCAGTGAGAAGGGCCTCAGAAGGCTGGAGTTCGATCCTCCAGTCGCCCACACACACAGTAAACAGATGACATTCTTTCTGCCTACCTTCACGCTGTGTCGATCTGATGGTGGTGTCAAGCGTAGTAGTGTCAGCGCCATCAGTCAGGGGTACAGACGGTACATCATGCCGGGGGTCCATTGATGAAGTCCCCTTGCTGTGTGTGGGCAGTCTTCTGCCCGGCGGGACAAGAGCAGGACGGGAACGAGCACCTGTGCCGCCCCTGCGACATCGGCTTCTACCGGACAGGGAAGAACCCGTACAGCATGTGTGAGACCTGCCCCAACAACACCAGGACCATGACCACGGGGGCTACCGACGTGACCGCCTGCGCCATTTGTGAGTTACCGTTCTTCTTTCTTCTGGGTTGACCTCCTTTGCATGTTCTTTTCTGCTCACTGGTTTTTGTTTCGTTTTGGTTTGGTTTGGTTTTTTGTTTGTTTGTTTATTTTTTGTGTCACCTCCATCTGAAAGCTACTTTTCTGTTTATGTTTGATGTCTGGTTTACTAGTTAGTAACGTCATGGGATAGCTGCTTTTTTTTTGTTTTGTTTTGTTTTGTTTTGTTTTTGTTTGTTTGGTTGATTGGTTGTTTTTTTCTGTTTATGCTTGATGTCTAGTTTGCTTGTTAGTAACGTCATGTGATAGTTTTTTTGTTTGTTTGTTTGTTTTTGTTTTGTTTTTGTTTTGTTTGGTTGGTTGGTTTTTATCCTCACGTCTTTTTCTGTTGGCGAGTTTTCCGTCTGTGAATAATTTGGTCGCTTTCTTTTTTTTTTTTTTTTTTTTGCTCATCCCTCTTTTCTTTTTCTTTTTTCTTTTTTTTTTTCCTATCTGTTTAGTTCGTGAATCCTTTTCTGACGACTGCTATAGACGCCTTACCTTTTGTAAAGGAGTTTAGAAACTATCAGGTGGTATGTTTGGTTCTCAGGTTGGGGATCTGTTCTGTTGTTGTTGGTCAGGAGAGATACTGCGATAGAGTGCGTATTTACTATTTCTTCCTGAGGTGTGTGTTTGTATGTGAGGAGAGAGAGAGAGAGAGAGAGAGAGAGGAGTGTGTGTGTGTGTGTGTGTGTGTGTGTGTGTGTGTGTGTGTGTGTACGTGTACGGGAGTACAGATCTCATAAAAACAAAAACCTAGACTTTACACACACATACACACGCTTGCACGCATGCGCACGCACACACACACACACACACACGCACACACACACGCACACGCACACGCACACACGCACGCACACACACACACACACACACACACACACACACACACACACACACACACACACACACACACACACACCAGGTATCGTCAAAAAATGTGGTGCAGCTCTTGTTCTTAACCATAAAAAACAATAGCACAGTAATAACGTTTCTTCGCCAGAACGATCTAGGTATTTTTCAGTTCATCCAAGACTTTAACCTGTTCATGTCGTTGTGCACAGACAAGTGCTCCCCGGGTACCGGCCGACAAAGGACCAGGAGAGCTGCGAGAAGTGCCCCCGGGGTTTCTACCAGCCGCTGCCAGACCAGACTGACTGCCTGCAGTGCATGGGCGCCATGATGGACACGCGCGTGGAGGGGGCCATGCTGCAGAGCGAGTGCGAAAGTAAGCGTCTGTACCCGGACTTGGCTGCTGGGGTGGCGTGGGGTGAGGTGGGTAGGGATTTTCTTGTGCCGCTTCTGATGTGATACCACTGCTGTCTCGTCGTTGAATCCCACTCGATTCAAAGGAACACTAAATCGTCGTTTTTAAAACTTGTTTCTTCCAGCCAAAAGCCCATGTATCCAATATTGGAATTTCAAACGAATCGAACACACCTCGCAACTCGTGTTGAATATCACACGAGTTAAAAAAAAGAACATTATATCGCCCAAGTTCATTATGGCACAATATTGTTTCTTTGTTCATTGGGAAAAAATACACGTTCATCTAAAATACATGTTCAATCCCACATAAATTTTTTTCCAAAAAATGTCGCTTGTGTTGGATGTGACACATAATACAAAGAACAGCATATCACCGAGTTAATCATTACACAGCCGAAAACAATTGCCCATATGGATTCCCATATAAGTTGAGAATAACATCAACTGTTGTTGCTGAATATGGCACAAGTTAAAACAGCACCTCGTGGCCTATCATCCGTGTCTGACACAAGGGAGGTATTTAGCCTGTATCGACTCACCAGTGTGTGTGTGTGTGTGTGTGTGTGTGTGTGTGTGTGTGTGTGTGTGTGTGTGTGTGTGTGTGTGTGTTGGAGAGGGGGAAGAGGACTAACCATAATTTTCTTTAAACTGTCTTCGGAGGTGAAATGAGCATTTGCACTGCAGTTAAGTCAAAGAAACAGAAGTTGAAAACAGTAGATTCTTTTTTTTCATAGAGTTTAGAAACATACTTCGTGCCTTTCGCGGATCCAAAAAAAATATATGCAAGAAAGGAAGTCTTTGGATTTGATCTGTTTACATAAAATGATCGGGCTCACTGAATTTCCTGTGCAAGTATGGGCTCTTTATTTGGGAGAATATGTACAATAAGATTTTGAACAGTTGGCTTTATTTTATTGTGAAGGTTGATTTAGAAACAGCTGGTTTGATCTACACAGAGTTAGATTTCAAATTTCAGAAATAGTCATAGAGTGTAGTGTGTAGTCTGGTAAATTTCAGAAATAGTCA
>CM031596.1:71379985-71417485 GCA_018398815.1 Conus ventricosus | reverse complement strand
CTGTGAGGCCGGCTCCTACGCCAGTGCCAGCAGCATCGGCGGCTGCACGTCCTGCCCGTTCGGCGAGTACCAGCCGACAAGTGGCAGGAGCAGTGCATCCCATGCCCCTCCGGCTTCACCACCTACCAGCGGGGCGCCGTCAGCAAGGACCTCTGTCTCCGTCAGTGCTTACGTGGTTTTTTTTTTACCCTGGACTCTCCTGTCTGTCTGTTGTAAACACTTCAGTGTTGTCCTCTGTTCTCTCTGTCTGTTAGACAGTCTTCAGTGTTGTCCTCTGTTCTCTCTGTCTGTTAGACAGTCTTCAGTGTTGTCCTTTGTTCTCTCTGTCTGTTAGACAGTCTTCAGTGTTGTCCTCTGTTCTCTCTGTCTGTTAGACAGTCTTCAGTGTTGTCCTCTGTTCTCTCTGTCTGTTAGACAGTCTTCAGTGTTGTCCTCTGTTCTCTCTGTCTGTTATACAGTCTTCAGTGTTGTCCTCTGTTCTATCTGTCTGTTATACAGTCTTCAGTGTTGTCCTCTGTTCTCTCTGTCTGTTATACAGTCTTCAGTGTTGTCCTCTGTTCTCTCTGTCTGTTATACAGTCTTCAGTGTTGTCCTCTGTTCTCTCTGTCTGTTATACAGTCTTCAGTGTTGTCCTCTGTTCTCTCTGTCTGTATACACCCTTCAATGTTGTTCACCGTTCTTTCTGTCTGTATACATGCTGCGTTATGTATAAATCTATCTACACACACACACACACACACACACACACACACACAAACATATATATATTTATTTATTTTATATATATATATATATATAGATATATATATATATATATATATATATATATATATATATTTATATTGTTTGATTAAAAGCAAGTTAAAATCAAGCTGCTAAAAACATCTACAAATTTGTTTCACGCTGTGCGGTCGTCAGGATGTGATGAGCTTGTATTTGTTGATACATCATTTTTAAGATTGCGCTGATCCTCAGTACCATTCTCTTTATATATATATATATATATATATATATATATATATATATATATATATATATATATATATATATATATATATATATGAGTTTGAATGGGATGCACGTTAGACTGTACATACATGTTTGATTATACGTATTCATGCTCAGGTTATGTGCACCTCTCTCTCTCTCTCTCTCTCTCTCTCTCTCTCTCTCTCTCTCTCTCTCTCTCTCTCTTTTTTTTTTTTTTTTTTCTTTTTTTTCTCTCGAGCAACAATATTCCAGCGTTTGACAAACATGTTTTCAAACTGTCTTCATGGCTGTGAGTTCACGCTGCGTGCATCTATCTGAGTTAACACTAGACAGTGGACTACCTACCTGGCTGGTAATATATCAGCACCAGTGAGCAGGGCATCTGTGTATGTTTGTGAACGCTGTGTGTGTGTGTGTGTGTGTGTGTGTGTGTGTGTTGTACAGGCGACTGCCTACCGGGCCAGCAGTACTCCAACGTGACCCAGACGTGTGACCAGTGCCCCAGGGTTACTACAACGACGACCTGGACCCGGCCCGCTACACGTGCATCAGGTGCCCGGAGGAATTCATCACCGCCAACATCGGCGCCACCTCCAACCGGAATGTCTCCTCCGTGAGTCGTGCCCGAGGCTGGGGATCTCCTCTCTTGCATCCTTTTGTCCTGTTAAATAAACACTGCAGGTTCTTGGACCTTTGTGAGGCACGGCGGGATGATGAACTTTGAAGAAAGTTCAACCGGATAAGTAGGCTGAGATTCATTTCAGGGGGTTAAAAAGGAATCGGGTGCGAAGACGGCGTGGGATTTGGCCTTCACGAACACAGCGTGATCTGTGCTAGAAAGATGATGGTATGGTAGACATGGACTGGACGCATCACAGAAAGCTGGGACTCGACAGTCGGACAGAATACCACCGCCAAGTGGCAGATACGATGATGGTGCTTATAGTCCAGCCGACCGCAAAGGGCCATTCAGGGCTGTGACCGCGTCGAAGTCAACTCACAAGTTACTCACACACACACACACACACACACACACACACACACACACACACACACAGACACACACACACAAACTCATACACACAACCCTTTAAGATGCACCTTCAGTAAAAACACACCAGAAATTTTGTTACAAATTTTTTCTTTCGTAAAATCTTAGATCAGATGAAAAATGTTGATCTCTTTCAGAAATTCAAAGATCACATCAGGTGGGATATCTCTGAACAAGGTCTTCATGGAGTCTGCTGTCAAATGCTTATGTGTCACATCATGCAAGTCCCAACACTCTAAAGGAATATGTTTTGCCTAGTGGCAGGACACACACAGCAGTGTAAAATAATTTTTATAAAAAAACAAGCGGAAAAGGCCTGCAGCTCCTGAAGCTTCCCACGCGTAACTCTTCCTTGGTGACAAACACGTCCGTTCCACAAGAGGCCTCCAGAGCATCAACATGGCGAAGTCCAAGCGGAATACACCACAGCCCAACGACATCTTGGTGAAAATCGCTTTGGGTCTGGCATTAACAACACACAAGGACTGGAACAGTGCCAGGAACGGACTGCTGGTAGCATCCATGACTTCCTGATGGTGACCTTTCGCCTTCATTTCAAGAAAACTGGGTTGGTTCGACTTTGAAATCAGGAAAGATATCGAGGTTTCAGGGTCCAAAGGTACGGTGGGCGGAAATGATCGTGTTGGTGACGGAAATCCAGACCTGTAGACAGCAATAAGAATCCTTAACGTGACAGTGATGAAAAAAAATAGTCAGTCAGACATACTTGGTAAACATCGATCTGTATGTGGGGAAAAAAAACGTGAGCCACGGAGGAAGTGAAGGAAACAGCAAGAAATGCAGTGCTGACGAACAGAGAGAATTAGAGAACGAGAAGGACGATACTGTCAAAAGAAGTCAGCGCTGACAAAGAGAAGTAGAGAACAAAATGAACAATACTGTCGAAGAAGTCAGTGCTGACGAACAAAGAGAAGCAGAGAACAAAATGTACAATACTGTCAAAAGAAGTCAGTGCTGACAATCAAAGCGAAGTAGAGAACAAAATGAACAATACTGTCAAAAGAAGTCAGTGCTGACAAACAAAGAGAAGTAGAGAACAAAATGTACAATACTGTCAAAAGAAGTCAGTGCTGACAAACAAAGAGAAGTAGAGAACAAAATGAACAATACTGTCAAAAGAAGTCAGTGCTGACGAACAAAGAGAAGCAGAGAACAAAATGTACAATACTGTCAAAAGAAGTCAGTGCTGACAATCAAAGCGAAGTAGAGAACAAAATGAACAATACTGTCAAAAGAAGTCGGTGCTGACAAACAAAGAGAAGTAGAGAACAAAATGTACAATACTGTCAAAAGAAGTGAGTGCTGACAATCAAAGAGAAGTAGAGAACAAAATGAACAATACTGTCAAAAGAAGTCAGTGCTGACAAACAAAGAGAAGTAGAGAACAAAATGTACAATACTGTCAAACGAAGTCAGTGCTGACAATCAAAGAGAAGTAGAGAACAAAATGTACAATACTGTCAAAAGAAGTCAGTGCTGACGAACAAAGAGAAGCAGAGAACAAAATGTACAATACTGTCAAAAGAAGTCAGTGCTGACAATCAAAGCGAAGTAGAGAACAAAATGAACAATACTGTCAAAAGAAGTCGGTGCTGACAAACAAAGAGAAGTAGAGAACAAAATGTACAATACTGTCAAAAGAAGTCAGTGCTGACAAACAAAGAGAAGTAGAGAACAAAATGAACAATACTGTCAAAAGAAGTCAGTGCTGACGAACAAAGAGAAGCAGAGAACAAAATGTACAATACTGTCAAAAGAAGTCAGTGCTGACAATCAAAGCGAAGTAGAGAACAAAATGAACAATACTGTCAAAAGAAGTCGGTGCTGACAAAAAAGAGAAGTAGAGAACAAAATGTACAATACTGTCAAAAGAAGTCAGTGCTGACGAACAAAGAGAAGTAGAGAACAAAATGTACAATACTGTCAAAAGAAGTCAGTGCTGACAAACAAAGAGAAGTAGAGAACAAAACGAACAATACTGTCGAAGAAGTGAGTGCTGACAAACAAAGAGAAGTAGAGAACAAAATGAACAATACTGTCAAAAGAAGTCAGTGCTGACGAACAAAGAGAAGTAGAGAACAAAATGTACAATACTGTCAAAAGAAGTCAGTGCTGACAATCAAAGCGAAGTAGAGAACAAAATGAACAATACTGTCAAAAGAAGTGAGTGCTGACAATCAAAGCGAAGTAGAGAACAAAATGAACAATACTGTCAAAAGAAGTGAGTGCTGACAAACAAAGGGAAGTACTGACAAAAGTGTCACTGCTGACAAACAAAGGGAAGTATAGGACAAAAGTGTCACTGCTGACAAACAAAGGGAAGTATAGGACAAAAGTGTCACTGCTGACAAACAAAGGGAAGTATAGGACAAAAGTGTCACTGCTGACAAACAAAGGGAAGTATAGGACAAAAGTGTCACTGCTGACAAACAAAGGGAAGTATAGGACAAAAGTGTCACTGCTGACAAACAAAGGGAAGTATAGGACAAAAGTGTCACTGCTGACAAACAAAGGGAAGTATAGGACAAAAGTGTCACTGCTGACAAACAAAGGGAAGTATAGGACAAAAGTGTCACTGCTGACAAACAAAGGGAAGTATAGGACAAAAGTGTCACTGCTGACAAACAAAGGGAAGTATAGGACAAAAGTGTCACTGCTGACAAACAAAGGGAAGTATAGGACAAAAGTGTCACTGCTGACAAACAAAGGGAAGTATAGGACAAAAAAGAACGGCACTGTCAAAAGTAGTTTGTTCTGACAAACATAGAGAAGTAGAGAACAACAAGAACGAGAAGTAGAGAAGAACAAGAACGACACTGTAAAAAATAGACAGTGCTGACAAACGAAGAGAAGTAGAGAACAAATAAGAACGCTGCTGTCGAAAGTAGGCAGGACTGATAAACGCAAAGAATTAGAGAACAACAAGATCGATGCTGTCAAAAATAGTCAGTGCTGACAAACAAAGAGAAGTGGAGAACAACTGTCGAAAGTAGTCAGGACTGACAAACACAAAGAATTAGAGAACAACAAGATCGATACTGTCAAAAATAGTCAGTGCTGACAGAGGAGAGAAGAAAGATACTGTAAAAAGTAGTCAGTGCTGACAGAGGAGAGAAGAAAGATACTGTAAAAAGTAGTCAGTGCTGACAGAGGAGAGAAGAAAGATACTGTAAAAAGTAGTCAGTGCTGACAGAGGAGAGAGAAAGATACTGTAAAAAGTAGTCAGTGCTGACAGAGAGAAGAAAAAGAACGATCCTATAACAATTTAGTCAGTGCTGACAGAGAGAAGAAAAAGAACGATCCTATAACAAGTAGTCAGTGCTGACAGAGAGAAGAAAAAGAACGATCCTATAACAAGTAGTCAGTGCTGACAGAGAGAAGAAAAAGAACGATCCTATAACAAGTAGTCAGTGCTGACAGAGAGAAGAAAAAGAACGATCCTATAACAAGTAGTCAGTGCTGACAGGGAGAAGAAAAAGAAACGATCCTATAACAAGTAGTCAGTGCTGACAGAGAGAAGAAAAAGAACGATCCTATAACAAGTAGTCAGTGCTGACAAACGGAGGTAAAGAACGATCCTATAACAAGTAGTCAGTGTTGACAAACAGAGGCAAAGAACGATCCTATAACAAGTAGTCAGTGTTAACAAAGAGAAGAAAAAGAACGATCCTATAAACAAGTAGTCAGTGCTGACAAAGAGAGGTAAAGAACGATCCTATAACAAGTAGTCAGTGTTGACAAAGAGAGGTAAAGAACGATCCTATAACAAGTAGTCAGTGTTGACAAAGAGGAGAAAAAGAACGATCCTATAACAAGTAGTCAGTGTTGACGAACAGGTAAAGAACGATCCTATAACAAGTAGTCAGTGTTGATAAAGAGAAGGAAAAGAACGATCCTATAACAAGTAGTCGGTGCTGACAAAGAGAAGGAGTGAGAAAAAGAAACGATCCTATAACAAGTAGTCAGTGTTGACAAAGAGAAGGAGAGAAGAAAAAGAACGATCCTATGACAAGTAGTCGGTGCTGATAAAGAGAAGTAGTGAAGAAAAAGAACGATCCAATAACAAGTAGTCAGTGCTGACAAAAAAGAAGTAGTGAAGAAAAAGAACGATCCTATAACAAGTAGTCAGTGCTGACAAGCAGAGGTAAAGAACAGCTGTTATAATACTGTCGAAAGTAGTCAGTGCTGACAAAGAAGTAGAGAACAAAAAAAGAATAATGCTACTAAAAGTTGTCAGTGCTGGCAAACAAAGAAAAGTAGGGAAGTTCTTTGTTAAACGCTAATTCGCGACAGGTAGAGGAAGTGGCAGGCCTTTGTGAGAAATACTGTATGAGACAGGGAAACATGACAGCTAAATGTAGAGACGTTATTTGTTAAATACTGATAACGCAACAGACGAGTGTATGTGGCATGGATATGTGAGAAATACTGTATGTGACAGGGAAACGTGACAGATAAAGTGTAGAGACCCTATTTGTTCAATACTGATACGTGACAGGTAGGTGTATGTGGCAGGGATATGTTAGAAATATTGTATGTGACAGGGAAACGTGACAACTAAGTGTATATGGCAGGAATATGTGACAAATACTGTACTTGGCAGAAATACGTGATAGATAAATGTTTGTGGGGCAGGAATGGGTACCAAACACTGTACGTGACAAACAGGTGTGACAGAGAAACGTGACATTAAACGGTCAACGTGGCAGGAATGTGTGACCAGTACCGCACGTGACCAGGGATTCGTGACAGCTGAGTGTCTGTGTGTCAGAGAACTGCACGAAGCCGGGGCAGTACCGGGACGTGGTGGACAACGTGTGTCGGGACTGCCCACGCGGCCAGTGGCAGAACCAGAAGTGGGAGACCTCCTGCCACCTGTGTGACGTGGGGCTGACCACCAGGTACACCGGCACCGCCAGCCCTCAGGACTGTCTGTGTGAGTGATCGTTAAGGGGAGGCCAGATCAGGCACAGACAGACAGACAGACAGACAGACACACACACACACACACACACACACACACACACACACACACACACTCTCTCTCTCTCTCTCTCTCTCTCTCTCTCTCTCTCCTCTCTCACACACACACACACACACACACACACACACACACACACACACACACACGCACAAACACTCTCTCTCTCTCTCTCTCTCTCTCTCTCTCTCTCTCTCTCTTTCTTTCTGTCTCGCACACACACATACACACACACACACACACACACACACACACACACACACACACACACACACACTCCCTCACACACACTCCCTCGCACACACGCGCGCGCACACACGCGCGCGCACACACACTCTCTCTCTCTCTCTCTCTCTCTCTCTCTCTCTCTCTCTCTCTCTCTCTCCACACACACACACACACACACACACACACACACACACACACACACACACACACACACACACACTCACATACATTTACACACACACACACACACACACACACACACATACTATACCACACCATTCCACACCACACCACACCAAATCACATCAAATCATATCACATCACATGATGGGTTGTTTTTCATTTCTTATAAGAGTACATTGACTCTCAATGGACTTATACGAAAGGAACTGTTTAGAGAAAAGCCTATCTGTGTTGATATAACGGAGCGCACCTCTCTTCCCCTCTCTGTCACAAGACATTCTATGCATGTACGTATCAACACTGTGAGCGTAAAAGGTAAAAGACTCACCACGCTGTCACGTATTTGAAATGGAGACAGACAGACAAAGAGACAGACAGACAGAGATCAGAGAAAGGAGACAGACAAACGGACAGATCAACAGTCACAATCGTATCATCTTCAACAGATGTGCTTCCTTCCCACTGTAGCAGCAGCCAACCAAAAACTCACAGGCTCAAAGTGTTGTTCTTTACTGATTTGCGCTATGTTTTCTCATGCGTGTGTGTGTGTGTGTGTGCGTGCGTGCGTGCGTGTGTGCATGCGTGCGTGCGTGCGTGCGTGCGTGGGTGTGTGTGTGTGGGTGTGGGTGTGTGTGTGTGTTCGTTCGTACTTCTGTTTAACGTCTGTTCACTTTGAGTTGTTGTTGTTGTTGTTGTCGTACCCTGGCTAAAAGACTCCTTCACTTTGAGTGATATTAGACGTGAATGAAAGAAGAGAGTGACTGACTGACTGAATGGTTAAATGAATAAGCCTATGTGTTGTGTAAGCATGAATGTAGGCCTTTGTATGTGAGTGTGTAAGTGTGTGTATCTGTATATGTGTCTAAACTGAACAATAAACAAATCAACAATCTTAAATACAACAATTAGTGGGGGGGGAAACCCAAACATATAGCAAGAAAGCAAAAATCCTTCACTATCTTATACAAAATGAGTTAGCTCAAAAGTATCTAAATAAAAACTCCAATCGGACTATGTATTAAGTATTCAGCCATTTCGATCAGCAGAGAATGATTCGAAAGTAGATCTTGCAAGTTTTTTTTCAGAAAAAGTATTGGATCGTAATGATGTTGGTAAGAAAGTAGTCAACTTGTGTGTGTGTATGTGTGTGTGTGTGTGTGTGTGTGTGCAGTCGACTGCCCCAACGGCCAGCAATTGGCGGACAACGGGGTGTGCGTGGACTGCCCCAAGGCTCACTACCGGAACAAGGCGGACAGCTGGGAGTGCCAGCCCTGCCCGGACGGCCTGACCACACCGGGCACAGGGGCCATGGTCCGGGACGACTGCTCCATTTGTAAGTGCCAGCGCCACCACTGGTCAGCACGGCCGAGGCGTCGAGGGGTGGGGGTGTGGTTGGCGGATGGGGGATGGGGGCAAGGAGAGGAAGAGTGGACAGGGCAGCGTGATATTCTCTTGTCAAACGATGGGATGTATGTGTGTAGCAGGAGTGTGTGACAGGTGACTGTATGTAGCGGGAATGTGTGACAGGTCGCAGTATGTAGCAGGAATGTGTGACAGGTGACTGTATGTAATAGGAATGTGTGACAGGTGACTGTATGTATCATGAGTATGTGACAATATGTAGGAGTGTGTGACAGGTGACTGTATGTAGAGGGAATGTGTGACAGGTGACTGTGTGTAGCAGGAATGTGTGACAGGTGACTGTATGTAGCAGGAATGTGTGACGGGTGACTGTATGTAACAGGAATTTGTGACAGGTGACTGTATGTAACAGGAATGTGTGACAGTGACATAGCAGGAATGTGTGACAGGTCACAATATGTAGGAGTGTGTGACAGGTGACTGTATGTAGCAGGAATGTGTGACAGGTCACAGTCCGTAGCAGAAATGTGTGACCGGTGACTGTATGTAGCAGGAATGTATGACAAGTGACTGTATGTAGCAGGAATGTGTGACAGGTGACTGTATGTAGCAGGAATGTATGACAGGTGACTGTATGTAGCAGGAATGTATGACAAGTGACAGTATGTAGCAGGAATGTATGACAAGTGACTGTATGTAGAGGGAATGTGTGACAGGTGACTGTATGTAGCAGGAATGTATGACAGGTGACTGTATGTAGCAGGAATGTGTGACAGGTGACTGTATGTAGCAGGAATGTGTGACAGGTGACTGTATGTAGCAGGAATGTGTGACAGGTGACTGTATGTAGCAGGAATGTGTGACAGGTGACTGTATGTAGCAGGAATGTATGACAAGTGACTGTATGTAGCAGGAATGTGACAAGTGACTGTATGTAGCAGGAATGTATGACAAGTGACTGTATGTAGCAGGAATGTATGACAAGTGACTGTATGTAGCAGAATGTATGACAAGTGACTGTATGTAGCAGGAATGTATGACAAATGACTGTATGTAGCAGGAATGTATGACAAGTGACTGTATGTAGCAGGAATGTATGACAAGTGACTGTATGTAGCAGGAATGTGTGACAAGTGACTGTATGTAGCAGGAATGTGTGACAGGTGACTGTATGTAGCAGGAATGTGTGACAGGTGACTGTATGTAGAGGGAATGTATGACAAGTGACTGTATGTAGAAGGAATAAGTGACAGGTGATTGTGTGTTGCATGAATCCCAGTGACACTATGTAGCAGGAATGTGTGACAGTGACAATATGTAGCAAGAATGTGTGACAGTGACACTATGTAGCAGGAATGTGTGACAGTGACACTATGTAGCAGGAATGTGTGACAGTGACACTATGTAGCAGGAATGTGTGACAGTGACAATATGTAGAAGGAATGTGTGACAGTGACAATATGTTAAGATAAGATAATGTTGCTTATAGCCCAGCCGACCGCAAAGGGCCACATCAGGGCTGTCACCACGTTGTGACAATATGTAGCAGGAATGTGTGACAGTGACACTATGTAGCAGGAATGTGACAGTGACACTATGTAGCAGGAATGTGTGACAGTGACACTATGTAACAGGAATGTGTGACAGTGACACTATGTAGAAGGAATGTGTGACAGTGACACTATGTAGCAGGAATGTGTGACAGTGACACTATGTAGAAGGAATGTGTGACAGTGACACTATGTAGCAGGAATGTGTGACAGTGACACTATGTAGCAGGAATGTGCGACAGTGACACTATGTAGAAGGAATGTGCGACAGTGACACTATGTAGCAGGAATGTGACAGTGACACTATGTAGCAGGAATGTGTGACAGTGACACTATGTAGCAGGAATGTGTGACAGTGACACTATGTAGCAGGAATGTGTGACAGTGACACTATGTAGCAGGAATGTGTGACAGTGACACTATGTAGCAGGAATGTGTCACTATGTAGCAGGAATGTGTCACTATGTAGCAGGAATGTGTGACGATGACACTATGTAGCAGGAATGTGACGGTGACACTATGTAGAAGGAATGTGTGACGGTGACACTATGTAGAAGGAATGTGTGACGGTGACACTATGTAGAAGGAATGTGTGAAAGTGACAATATGTAGCAGGAATGTGTGACAGTGACAGTATGTAGCAGGAATGTGTGACAGTGACAGTATGTAGCAGGAATGTGTGACAGTGACAGTATGTAGCAGGAATGTGTGACAGTGACAGTATGTAGCAGGAATGTGTGACAGTGACAATATGTAGCAGGAATGTGTGACAGTGACAATATGTAGCAGGAATGTGTGACACAGTGACAATATGTAGCAGGAATGTGTGACACAGTGACAATATGTAGCAGGAATGTGTGACACAGTGACAATATGTAGCAGGAATGTGTGACAGTGACAATATGTAGCAGGAATGTGTGACAGAGTGACAATATGTAGCAGGAATGTGTGACAGCGACAATATGTAGCAGGAATGTGTGACAGCGACAATATGTAGCTGGAATGTGTGACAGCGACAATATGTAGCAGGAATGTGTGAGTGACAATATGTAGCAGGAATGTGCGACAGTGACAATATGTAGCAGGAATGTGTGACTGACAATATATAGAAGGAATGTGTGACACAGTGACAATATATAGCAGGAATGTGTGACAGTGACAATAGTAGCAGGAATGTGACAGTGGCAATATGTAGCAGGAATGTGTGACAGAGTGACAATATGTAGCAGAATGTGTGACAGAGTGACAATATGTAGCAGGAATGTGTGACAGTGACAATATGTACAGCAATGTGTGACAGTGACAATATGTAGCAGCAATGTGTGACAGTGACAATATGTAGCAGCAATGTGTGACAGTGACAATATGTAGCAGCAATGTGTGACAGAGTGACAATATGTAGCAGCAATGTGTGACAGAGTGACAATATGTAGCAGCAATGTGTGACAGAGTGACAATATGTAGCAGCAATGTGTGACAGAGTGACAATATGTAGCAGCAATGTGTGACAGTGACAATATGTAGCAGGAATGTGTGACAGTGACAATATGTAGCAGGAATGTGTGACAGTGACAATATGTAGCAGGAATGTGTGACAGTGACAATATGTAACAGGAATGTGGTGACAGTGACAATATATAGAAGGAATGTGTGACAGTGACAATATGTAGCAGGAATGTGTGACGGTGACACTATGTAGCAGGAATGTGTGACGGTGACACTATGTAGCAGGAATGTGCGACAGTGACACTATGTAGCAGGAATGTGCGACAGTGACACTATGTAGCAGGAATGTGTGACAGTGACAATATGTAGAAGGAATGTGTGACAGTGACAATATGTAGAAGGAATGTGTGACAGTGACAATATGTAGCAGGAATGTGTGACAGTGACAATATGTAGCAGGAATGTGTGACACAGTGACAATATGTAGCAGGAATGTGTGACAGTGACACTATGTAGCAGGAATGTGACAGTGACACTATGTAGCAGGAATGTGACAGTGACTATGTAGAAGGAATGTGTGACAGTGACACTATGTAGAAGGAATGTGTGACAGCGACACTATGTAGAAGGAATGTGTGACAGCGACACTGTGTAGCAGGAATGTGTGAGTGACACTGTGTAGCAGGAATGTGTGACAGTGACACTATGTAGAAGGAATGTGTGACAGTGACACTATGTAAACAGGAATATTGTCACTGTATAGGACAGTAGACAGGGATATATGTATTATATATCCCCCGTTATAACCACCCCTTTCCCCCTTTTACTAAGTATGAACGCCACACAACCAACACACACACAAAAGAAAATACAGTGCACAAACAGAAGGCTTTATTTGCATTCACACACGCACTCTCACCCACAGAAATGGCAGATGAAACACCAATACCTTTATATATCCGACACAGGCAGGTTCCCCCCCCCCCCCCCAAAAAAAAAAAAACCAAACCCCAAAAGAATCCAACAATACTATCAATACCCGACCATCAGCGCATGGCCCCTTATGCATACCCGTGCACGCATGTGCTGCACGTTTACCTATAACAACCCTTCCCTAGGAGGCACAGATACACACCTCAGCCCACTAAAGGCCAATACCAGAGGGGACAAGGGTGAAATCACATCACCTGGTAATCCCGGGCTGAAATATCAAGCAAGGTTGATACGTCATAAACCCGAGATGCCCACGCAATGCTTTTCTTTCAAATGTATTTTTTATGCTAATTTTTATGTGCCGGTGTTAAAACCATCGGACACCAAAGCTTAACCCCCAAATGTTCAACACCAATTGTTCAGGTAACCCGCACCCAATGTCGTACTTTCAATACTTCATCCGAAGTCCCTGGCGGGTACTTGACACAGGCAAAAAAAAAAAGAAAACCCAAAAAAAAACTTCTTCCAAAAAAAAACAAAACCACAACACAAAAAAACAAACGGCAACACAGCTTTTCCCGTTTATGGTTAAAAAAAAACGTCGTCTGCTTGACGGCGCTCTCACACTAATGCACCGCCAAAACACAAAACCTTCACTGAAGCGCTTGATAGGAGAGGAACGTTGTGACACTCGAAGAACGCAGTTCCCTCCCTACCGGCACCAACCACACCCGTGAGTCACACGCTGTTTGGAATACGCGGTGGGCCCTCAAGACGTTTGCCACCGAAGAGACAGTTGAAGTCAGAAGAACTGCCACACCCTCGGACTGTGGAAGGGAGATAAACGTCCCGACCGGAACGCATCCTGCCGGGCTCCGGGTGCGTCCCCACTCCGGCAGAGAAGGGGGCAGGGATGACAGTGGGGGATGGCGGTGCCAACTCCCACCACCTGAGAGGCCGACCCTCAAGGATTTGCCGTGTAGGGCAGGTACATAAAACTCGCCGGAACCCTGGCAAAAGGAAATGTCTTACTACCACAGAAGAATAGTTATACTTATTTGTTGCCTTCACTAAAGTAAATGATTCTCAGTGTTTACATTTCAAAACCCCCAAGTGCGACAGCTAATTGGAATTTTAAATATGACTTAACAACCAGCCACCTTGACATCAAAATTCTCTCACACCAGAAATGTTCCCATTACACATGTAAACCAATTTCATTGACTTCCCATTTCCATCAACAGCACAACATAATTATAACCATTCCCTTCATAAAATTTATTACACTATCTGAATTACATGCCCACGATTTCATTTCCCATCGAGGTCTCCAAGACAATGGATTCAATAAGATTATAAATCATATTCACTGCAACGAAAAAAACGAACAATCCGGACCGTTGGTGACCAACAGTCCCGGTCACAATTCAGGATCGATTACTCAGTAACATGCTTAATAGACTCAAAAAACATTTCAAGCAAAACCAAAATAATAGAATTGAACCCGGGTATCCTAATTTCCTAGCAGGCACAATCACAATTCTACAAATGTCATCAAAAATTATCAAGCACTATGACAATCCCAATTACATAAGCCGACAAGGTTTTCCCCGAGCGCTGCTATACATGTCTACCGACAACCACAATGCTGGGGAAAAAACATCTTTGAATACTAGTGCACCACAGTCGACTAAAAAAAAACCATATACATATATACAACACCAAAGTAGGCTTCTGAGGCACAATTCCTAAATATCTTAAAACACCTTTTATTATTATCATCTGCTATTTTTTCTCTTCTATTTTCTAATCGTAATAACCTATACCAAGTATCTAACTAATACTACTATTGTATTTAACACAATCATGATTCACCTGCAAATCTTTAATAATAATGTGAAAAAAAACAAAAAACTCTTTTTTTTAATATAACTATCCCTAATTTTCCTTTTCCGGCCCCATCCAACCCGGTTTAGGTTCCAAGCGCAAATGCCAAAAGTGAACTTCCACAAGACGTGTCTATCCAAGGGAACCACCACCCGTCACCTATCGATAAACCTCACACACGCCCAGACACATCACAAGCAGTCTGCCCTCCGTACCTGGCACGCACCGGTGACAGTCTCCCTTAATATTAAAGTTCCCTCCTCCGATACCAACATACACCCCGAAAATAACCAATCTTTAAACAAACTCGAAACCAGTGTTTCTGTACACCAGCGACCACTACCACGTACAACATATTGTCTTAGCACATCAATACCGCTGTAACATCCACCTATTATCAGAGTAGAACCGGAATGCACATTACTTCATTCCCATATGTACGGTTTTTCCTCGACCTTAAGTTCAAGTCATCTCTTTTCTTCTCTTCAAACTTCCGCACATTTAAATCTCCTCCCCTTAGCCAAATTCGCATAAGAATCTTTGCGAAAAAAATCAAATTAAAAAGAAATCCTCCGTTCCGGGGAAATGAAACACAAAAGTTGATGAAACCTGATATCTACAAACAACCAACTACACAGCCCTCCAGACTTTCCGCTACTTTAAAACCCCTCACCTTAGACAACAACAGGAACGACACACAATGGACGACACCCTCAGTCGCCGGGACACTGCCAGACAGCCAACGCCCTGGTACGTGCAGAAAACCCCTCGCTGAACACCAAACACCGACAGTCAAGACGCGGACGACACACTGGACGACACAAATGGACGACACCCTCATCGCCGGGACACTGGGCCCGCAGCCAACGCCCGGTACGTGCAGAACCCGCGCTGAACACCGAAACATCATCGGGCTTCACTCTGGTAGCCAAACCTTCAAAAGTCGGTCGAGGGCATACCGTGAACCCCCGCCCCCCAAACCGGCAGAAACAAACATGACACGAGGGGCCAACCAACCTTCGCGGATAACGCCTCAGTTCGTACTAACTTGCAGACACACTACGACACTCCGAGTTCACCTCGGAAACTCACAAGACAGCACTCACATTCACGGAATTTCCCCCCTACACATCGAAGAACTCCAGTTTCACGAGCGTTAGTTTACACACGTAAACCTCACTATTCCGACAGCTTGACACTCCCTCCCTCCCCCCTCCAAGAGTTTAAAAGGTAAGCGAAAATTCCCGGCAGGATTCACGCACTTCACGGTCTCTGCCCCCCTGGCACTGGACGGGCCACACTCCACAATTGTCACTGAGGCGACCTGTGTCAGTTCGTGCGTGACAAATGTGTGACAGTGGAATGTGTGACAGTGACACTATGTAGCAGGAATGTGTGACAGTGACACTATGTAGCAGGAATGTGTGACAGTGACACTATGTAGAAGGAATGTGTGACACAGTGACAATATGTAGAAGGAATGTGTGACAGTGACAATATGTAGAAGGAATGTGTGACAGTGACAATATGTAAAAGGAATGTGTGACACAGTGACAATATGTAGAAGGATGTGTGACAGTGACAATATGTAGAAGGAATGTGTGACACAGTGACAATATGTAGAAGGAATGTGTGACAGTGACAATATGTAGAAGGAATGTGTGACAGTGACAATAGTAGAAGGAATGTGTGACACAGTGACAATATGTAGAAGAATGTGTGACAGTGACAATATGTAGAAGGAATGTGTGACACAGTGACAAATATAGAAAGGAATGTGTGACAGTGACACTATGTAGAAGGAATGTGTGACAGTGACAATATATAGAAGGAATGTGTGACAGTGACAATATGCAATATGTAGAAGGAATGTGTGACACATTGACAATATATAGAAGGAATGTGTGACAGTGACAATATGTAGAAGGAATGTGTGACAGTGACAATATATAGAAGGAATGTGTGACAGTGACAATATGTAGAAGGAATGTGTGACAGTGACACTATGTAGAAGGAATGTGTGACAGTGACAATATGTAGAAGGAATGTGTGACAGATGACAATATATAGAAGAAATGTGTGACACAGTGACAATCCGTAGCGGGAATGTGTGACAGTGACATAGCAGAATGTGTGACAGTAACGCTAGTAGCAGAAATATGTGACAGTGACACTATGTAGCAGGAATGTGTGACTGTCAATATGTAGCTGGAATGTGTGACAGGTAGCTGTATGTTGTAGGTAGTGTGACAGTTGCTGTATGTAGTTAGGGAATGTGTGACGGGTGACTGTATAATGGTAGCAGGAATTGTGACACAGTGACATATGTAATAGGAATATGTGACAGTGACAACATATAGCAAAGGAAAATGTGGACAGTGTCAATGTGAAACAGAAATCTGTGACAGGTTGCTGCAGTAGTAGGAATTGGGACAGGTGACTGGGGTTAATGTAGCAGGATGTGTGACAGTGACATGAGTTGCTAGGAATGTGTAGCTGGTGATTGTATGTAGCAGTAATGACTGTGTACAATATATAGCTGTCAGGGCTGACGACCTATAAGGACATTGAGGCAGCTCTGTGTCACATGGAAAATAAAACAGGAGTGCTAAAATTTTTAATGGAGCAGAAACCAAAGGACATGCATTTTTGTATGACAATGTGGTGGTGCTTGATGATGGTGTAGATGGGGGATTTGAAGATGGTACTGGATGATGTATGATGATGTTGACGGTGGTGATGATGATTGATGATGATGATGGTGACGATGTCGATGGACGAGGATGATGGTCGTGACGACGACGCGTCTCTTGCAGCGACGTGTCTGAAGGGGGTTCTTCTTCAAACAAACGCGCGCGCTGGTGCATGGTTCTGACCCTGCAGGGTACGCTGAACTCTTACCCAGGACATGGGGGACAGTTCACCTGCAAGCCCTGCACCGACGCACGAGACCCGCCAGCCAGGGGGGCATCTGGCCTCCGACTGCTTTGGTCAGTCCGTCCAGTCCACATTCTCTCTCTCTATCTCTCTCTCTCTCTCTCTCTCTCTCCTCTCTCTCTCATCTCTCTCTCTTTTACCGAGGATTTGTAATGAGAGGAAGTGATACTTTGACGCTGTTTACATGCTGCCCATGAAGCATCTTTTCTTTGAAGTGTTGTCTTAAGTTCTCGTAAACTACTTCCCTTTTTTCCATTCTCTCTACTTCCCCGTCTCAACACCCACCCCACCCCCAGAAAAATCGCATGAGTGCTTTCAACATCTGTTTTGCGGGACTCTTTTCGTCGGTGGTGGAAACAAAAATATGGGAGATGCGTTGCGGTTCTTTCGAGCGCTAGATTTTTTTATGCGTGCATATGTGATTTTGGGTGATTGGATATGTAATTTCCTCATAGATTTTTTTTTCCCCCACAGATTAGTGCAAGACCAACAGAAACAATGCGTCCGGAACGCACGCTTGCCAGAACTAACGGATGTCGTGGTCTGTGTCTGCAAACAAGGGCTTCGGGGGAGACGGCCTCTCCTGCACACGTGTGTATTCCTTCCTGCTACACTCTCAGTGTGCTGTGCCTGCTCTCTGATCCTTTCAGGGATTCCTACATGCATAATTGTTATTGAAGTGTTGTCGTGAGAACTTAGAAACACAACAATCAAAATTATTATAAAGATTTTCCTCCCCCCCCCCCCCCCCGATCAAAAAGTGAATATCAAAAATGATACACTAGGGTGCATCAAGTGTGGTCGAAATATTTGATTTTCTTTCTAAATTCATAAACTGATTCAAACTGCTAGAGCTATTGTATATTCAAAGTCTAATGTTTGTTGTGGTAGAAAATGGTCAGTGTTTGCATTGCTTTGTTTGCGATATGTTCTTGGCGTGAATGTAATGTTGCTTATAGCCCCAGCGACCGCAAAGGGCCTTATCAGGGCTGATGCGTTGAAGACCCACCTTCTACGTGCTAGATTGCCAATGTTGTCTGACATCACAGTACCGTTTTAAAACAATCCGTTTATGTCATTTTGTGCGTGATCTTTTTGCAGTCACATCAGGATTTAAAAAAAGATTTTTCAATTCTGACTTGACAACAGAATTAGATTTGTTTAATTCAACAGTGCTAGGCTATGTTCTAATTTCAACACCCTCCCCCCCCCCCCCCCCCCCCCCCCCCCCCCCCCCCCCCCCCCCCCCCACCCCCCCACACCCCCCCCCCCCCCCCCCCCCCCCCCCCCCTCCCCCCCCACCCCCCCCCCCCCCCCCACCACCCCCCCCCCCCAACCCCCCCCACCTTTTGCCAAATGATCTTCCATCAGAGGGTTTGAAATCCTTGCGGGTGATGACGATGTGGTGGTGTTGATGATGATAGTATTTAATTATGACGCTTGAAGAATGGTAATGATGGCGATGATGTATAAGTGCAAAGATGGCGGCGTGATGAGTAATTTTTGTGATGGGGATTGGTTACCATCCATCGTCTGTGTGCCTCTCAGGTGTTGTAACTGTTATTGCGCTCATACCAGCCCTCAAATACAGAACCAGGCAAGTTTATCCCGCCTATCGGTCACGTCGCACATTGGTCCTCCCAACAGGAACAAGGCCCAGGCTAATCACGTCATTAACTTTTTGCGCCGGCTCATTCCAGGGCACTCCATTGAGGATGAGTCAAGCTGATTCCCATCCTAACTTGCCTCTGAACTTGCTGGCCGATGTGTTTCGTCACAGGGATGTGGTGGAAAAGGAGAGATAGGGGTGTATGGCGAACTACTTTCGAACGTTGCAAACGGTGTAGCGGTGATGTTAGATATGAGAAACCGATAGAAAAGCTGTTATGTGATGATGATGATGATGATGATGACGATGGTGGTGATGATGAAGATGGTGGTGGTGGTGGTAATGATGATGATGACGATGACGAAAACGACGACGAAAACGACGACGACGACGACGATGATGATGATGATGATGATGATGATGGTGGTGGTGGTAGTGGTGATAGTGGTGGTGGTGGTGGTGGTGAAGAAGAAGAAGAAGAAGAAGAAGAAGAAGAAGAAGAAAAGAAGAAGAAGAAGAAGAAGCAGAAGATGGTGATGATGATGATGATGACGATGATGATGATGATGATGATGGTGGTGGTGGTGGTGGCGGTGGTGGTGATGATGATGGTGATGGTGATGGTGATGATGATGATGATGATGAAGAACATAAGCTGAATGTTTTCTTCGTGTTCTTCCGTGCATTCAGACATGTGTGACGAGGAAGGATACTGCCAGAATTCGGTGCGCTGTGACAGAGATCGCTTCCAGTGTGTGTGCAAGGACAATTACGAAGGGATCACCTGCCAGCAAAGAAAAGGTACTCTGTGCGCGCGCGCGTGTGTGTGTGTGTGTGTGTGTGTGTGTGTGAGTGTGTGTGTGTGTGTGTGTGTGTGTGTGTGTGCACGCGCACGCGCGCGTGCGCGTGCTTATGTGCATGTTGATCCATCTATATGTATAGTGTGATGTGGTTTCTCTCTCTCTCTCTCTCTCTCTCTCTCTCTCTCTCTCTCTCTCTCTCTCTCTGCCTGTCTGTCTATCTGTCTATCTGCGTGTGTGTTCTGATGCTCTTTCGGCATTCTGCCAAGTAATAGCTGACAGAAGTGAATGGGGTGACGCTTTGATTACGTCAGCAGTGGAAACAACGACAATGATTATAGTGATGATAGTCATGTCGCTGATGCTGACGACGGACGAAATTAATCATGATGATGATGTGGCTACTCATGATGATGCTTTGACAATGATGATGACGACGACAATGATTATGACGATCACGGTAAAACCGATGATGACGTTCACGGCGACGGCGACAGTAATCATGTTGGTGGTGATGACGACGTTGATAACTATAACGACGAACACAATGGCCATGATGACGACAACGACAATGATGATTGTGACAACAAATGATGATGATGTCAATTTATGATGATGATGATGATGATGACGATGACGATGACGATGATGACGATGACGATGATGATAACGATGATGATGATGATGATGATGATGATGATGATGACAGCCTAGTGATTTTGATGCTTTCTTGGTGCAGACCCTGCCGACGGCCTGGGAGATAAGGACATCATCATCGTCGCCGTCGTCACAACAATCGCCTTCCTCCTCTTCCTCCTCCTCCTTATCGTCTGCTGCTGTGTGTTGGCCCGGTGTGTGTGTGTGTGTGTGTGTGTGTGTGTGTGTGTGTGTGTGTTGCGTGTGTGTGTGTGTGTGTTGCGTGTGTGTGTGTGTGCGTGCGTGCGTGTGTGCGTGCGTGCGTGCGTGCGTGCGCGCGTGTGTGTGTGCATGCGTGTGTGAGTGAGTGAGTGTGTCTATGCGTCTGTCTGATATGATGATAAACTGCCAGCTCATCAATGAAGGTACACAGACAGAAACATGTCCGTATTACAGTAGGATATGTGTTAAAAAAAATGCCTCTTCATGAGCCAGCTCTTGTGCTGATTTCCATAGGGATATGTGGAGTCATTTGAAATCCCGTCATTCGTCAGTTGACTGACATCACCAACACACACACCACGCACGCACGCACGCACGCGCACACACACACACACACACACACACACACACACACACACACACACACACACACGTACGTCAATGCCAGTATTACAATCTTCCTGTCTCTCTCTCTCTGTAACTCGCTCAACAACAGAAAACGACAGCGGAACAAAGTACCGTTTCCACACGAAACGTCAGACGAGCGTGCAAGCATAGCCACCCGCATGTCCACCCGCGGCTTCGACGACTTTGGAGGCTACAACACCAAGATGCCTTCAGCCTTCGCCGCCAGCAGTCCGCGAATGATGCTGCCCGCACAAACTCAGCAGACCTTTGAACACCCCACCTACAATATGAGCGGTAAGATACAGGGACATCGCGCGTGACTGAATGGGGAGTAGGTAGTAAGTTATAGGGACATCGTTAGTGACTGATGATGGAGCGGATGGGTAGCAAGTTATAGGGACATCATTAGTGACTGATGGAGCGGATGGGTAGCAAGTTATAGGGACATCATTAGTGACTGGTGGAGCGGATGGGTAGCAAGTTATAGGGACATCATTAGTGACTGATGGAGCGGATGGGTAGTAAGTTATAGGGACATCATTAGTGACTGATGGAGCGGATGGGTAGTAAGGTATAGGGACATCATTAGTGACTGATGGAGCGGATGGGTAGTAAGTTATAGGGACATCATTAGTGACTGATGGAGCGGATGGGTAGTAAGGTATAGGGACATCATTAGTGACTGATGGAGCGGATGGGTAGTAAGTTATAGGGACATCATTAGTGACTGATGGAGCGGATGGGTAGTAAGGTATAGGGACATCATTAGTGACTGATGGAGCGGATGGGTAGTAAGTTATAGGGACATCATTAGTGACTGATGGAGCGGATGGGTAATACGTTATAGGGACATCATTAGTGACTGATGATGGAGCGGATGGGTAGCAAGTTATAGGGACATCATTAGTGACTGATGGAGCGGATGGGTAGTAAGGTATAGGGACATCATTAGTGACTGATGATGGAGCGGATGGGTAGTAAGGTATAGGGACATCATTAGTGACTGATGGAGCGGATGGGTAGTAAGTTATAGGGACATCATTAGTGACTGATGGAGGGGATGGGTAGTAAGGTATAGGGACATCATTAGTGACTGATGGAGGGGATGGGTAGTAAGGTATAGGGACATCATTAGTGACTGATGATGGAGCGGATGGGTAGTAAGGTATAGGGACATCATTGGTGACTGATGGAGCGGATGGTAGTAAGGTATAGGGACATCATTAGTGACTGATGGAGCGGATGGGTAGTAAGGTATAGGGACATCATTGGTGACTGATGGAGCGGATGGGTAGTAAGTTATAGGGACATCATTAGTGACTGATGGTGGAGCGGATGGGTAGTAAGTTATAGGGACATCATTAGTGACTGATGGAGGAGAGTGTGTAGTAATTGTAACATTTTGCTGGAGAGTAGTGGGAGCGGGTAAGAACTGGGATATTGCAAGTGAATGGTGGTGAGCAGTAATGAGGGTATCGTGAGACTGCTGATAAGGACTGGCTAGTGGCTGGTGACAGGGACGTCTAACAGAAAAATGCCATAAAGAACACCTCGCAGTTAACGTGTTCATGCTGAGACCACCAGGGACGTATTGTTCTGTGCATTTCTGTATCCGTTGTTCGTTCAGTCTGAAGAACACATGTAAGTAGAAAAAAAATCCATTTATCTCTTTCATAGTATGTATTTCAATCAGCGTTACGTCACAACACGTTTTTGTACGTTCATTTTATACTTCGCCCTGATTTCAGCAGCACTTTTATTCTGTTTCATCGTCCGTTTCTTACTGACAGTGAGTAGAATGGCATTGCTCTTGGTGCACCTTGACTTCGTATCGTTTTAGTGGAGGAGTAGCTTGGTTTCTGGCTGGCATTTACTACAATATGAGCATCGGTGCTTGGCGGTGAGGAAGACACACACGTCTTGTTGACAGCCATGAACTACTAATTAACGTTGAGTCATCCGCACGTGGTTTGGGTGCTCCTGTTGACTAGCTGTTGACAGCCATGAACTACTAATTAACGTTGAAGTCATCCGCACGTGGTTTGGCTGCTCCTGTTGACTAGCTGTTGACAGCCATGAACTACTAATTAACGTTGAAGTCATCCGCACGTGGTTTGGCTGCTCCTGTTGACTAGCTGTTGACAGCCATGAACTACTAATTAACGTTGAAGTCATCCGCACGTGGTTTGGCTGCTCCTGTTGACTAGCTGTTGACAGCCATGAACTACTAATTAACGTTGAAGTCATCCGCACGTGGTTTGGCTGCTCCTGTTGACTAGCTGTTGACAGCGAGTACTATAAGGAGCGCGACTTACTGGCCCTCAGTGCTGTTTTTTTTTTCTTTCTTTTGTTTTAAAATGATGAATTATGTGTATGACACGCTTTTCGACCATGTGATGACATTGCTGACTTTCATTGACGAGTTAGGTACTGTCTTTGTTGACAGTCGGTATTCCAACATCACTGATTGTGGCATGGCCGTCAATTATGAATAGCGAAAAAAAAAAAAGATTCTGCATTGTCATGTTTTCTGCCAGTGGCTGCCAATGGCGGCATTTAACAAAGTGTTTGCCGTTTTCGTTTTAATAGTTAGTGATGTGTTTGTAATTCCATTCATATTGTACATGCGTATGGTGATTTTTGTTACTTATCATACTTGCAGTTTCGTTATTGATAATAATAGGTAATAGATTATGAGTACTATGACGCAATTAAATGCAAGAAAAACTTAATTGATAATTATTGAAATTTTTTATTCACAGCTGTAACAGTGTTGCTGCTGTTTGTTTTCCTAGCGTCGTATTACATTTTCATGAACACTCAGCACAAGCAACATTTGGGGCATTCATTATTTTTTTTTCCCTTTGCAGATGGCGACCCAGCAGTGTACAAGGCGTAATTCCAGACTTCTAGGAGTTGTGAAGAAGTGTAACCACTCACCTACCCCCCCCCCCCCCCCCCCAACTCCCACCGCACCCCTGTCACCGCCAGTCATTCCATCTGTTTGTCTCCATACTGGTGCTCTTGAGCACAGCATCGACTGCGTGCGTGTCTCATGGCTACGCTAGTTATACATGTCTCATAAAAGTCTTGAAAGCATCAGTAACACAAACATCAGCATTTAGTTTGGAACTCCATCGTGTACTGTCATGTCTGGTAGGAAGCCAGGTTGCCAGTGGAAACAATGAAGCGATCAGCAAAAGACTTTGGAAGGCATGGTACAGGAGTTTGTATTGTTGGCAGGTGTTGCAGCTCAGATTGGCTAATAGCTAAGCACAAGACGTAACAGAAAAAAGAAAGGGAACTCAGTGCTTTGCTAATTGGACTACAGATTTATGATACAAAGCGCTCAGCTTACACTTTTATCAACACGTGCAGCAAGGCAGTTTTACAATTGCAGAGACAATTTGTCGTCTCTCTTACCGCTACCCTTTCCCAGTATATATCTGAGACTTTCGTGACGATGTAATATTCCAATCTCCGCTGAGAAAGAGGTCGCTTTTGAAGATCTAATACTTCAAGCGTACACTTAAAAGGCAAAACGCTAATGATAAGTGTGGGGAATGTTCCTATGTGTCGTCGTTTCTGTCCCTTTCGCAGCATTCCCTCAAACCGCCAGTTAACTTTTTTCTATACCAGATTAATTCTTCTTCCTAAAATACTGGTTCACTCAAAAACGAGTAGGTCACCAGCGTGCATGTTAAAAAGTAAAATAAAATAACATAAAATAGTGCGACTCAATCCTTACCTGCGTCAGGAACCATGAATGAAGGCTTCAGGAAGTGACGTTCTCATGACGTGTTATAGTTTGGAAGTGTTGACTCTGGAGACAGCCAAGAGTTTTTCAACAAATCCTTGTGATCCTTTTGGTTTCCTCTTCTGTGAAATTATTCATTTGTTTTAACACTGGCGAAGATTACACGTGATTATGCATCTCAGTTTAGATTCTCAACATAAACTCCGTGAAAGAAACAAAAGTCCTGTTTAGCCAGATGAGCAGGAAGCACATTATGCTAATCGACATCGTTGGACACTGGTTTGCAAGCATCAACTTTCGAGTATCTCTCTGTGGTTCCCATACATTTGCCATCACTCCGAAGAATTTGCAGAATGATTGTGAAACCGTGACTCGTGCGCTTTACGTTTTTAGCTGGGTTCAGAGGGAAATGGACTGTACCTACTATGCTATCATTGTGGTTTGTATGTGTGTATGGGTGGGAGGATATTCTCGTTTGGTCATGATATATCGATCGACATTACCTTCATTGCCTCGTGTATTTTTACATACTTCCGGATAAAAAGGAAGTGCAGAATGCCTCGATTCTTCGCCCTTTAGACTGGAGTTGATGTGTTCTGTGCTTTTGGATATTTTGTATTGTGTTTCTGCGCTTGGTTTTCATCTTTTCCCATTGTATGTCAGACATTAGTTTTGATGTAGCCTTGTTTTGACCAAAATTGTCCAAGTAAAAATGACGTCTTTTTTTCATTTGGTGTTGGGTGGTTTCTATTTGGTTGTGTTTGCCGTAAACAAGATGAAAAATAAAGTGTTGTGAACGTGTTTGTTTTACTGATTGAATGGGGTAACATGAACACACAAACACTCACACCATATACAAGTATTCATACGCGCGCGCACAAACATACACGTGTGCATGTACTCATGCGCATGAAGGCTGGTGATAGTTTATGAGTGTCGTAATACTTCACATATTTTTCTGTCAATATTGAAGTGTAGGTACCTCTGTGTATGTTTACAGTATTAAATACATAATGAATTAGTATGGTAATATCTAAGTGTCAAAAAAGTGTAGAACTTATGCATATCTAAAAATAAATCGCGATTAGTATCTTTTTACCAGAAAACAGAAATGCTGGCAATAACATGGTTATATTCTTATTGCTAACATAACTACGAGCATTTGGACAGTTTTCTATGAGCAGATGTTTTTTCTTCCAGTTCTACACTGGCTGACAGAAGTGGTTTTGAATGCCTAGCTTTAGTGACGTACGCCTGGATGACGTGTGTTTGACCTATTTTAATGCTTGTTCTGTTGTTTATGTATGAGCTTTTCTATGCAACTTGTTCCGCTATAAAGTTATTTTTATACAGTCATTCAGTTTTTCCTTCTCTTTGGGGTGTAAGAGTGACAGTATGAATCAAAGAGTATGAAACCTGTGGTTTCCAGACATACGTACGTACATTAACATACTAAACATCGTATGTGCACACACTTTCATGCATACTCACACGCGCACAAGTACATTTTTCAACATTCTAAGTTCACGCTCTGTTGTTTCCAGTGGTACATGGTATTACGTAGATGAAAATGCATTCCAATGAAAATATGTACCTACGTAGGCTTTACATGTTTTAATCATTTAATTGATATACGTCAACAATCTCGAGATAAAACACACAAAAAACTCGTTATATTTCTCTCTCCCCCCCCCCCCCCCCCCCCCCCCCCCCCCCCCCCCTCTTCTGGTTAATCTTTGATAGAGTGGTGGTTTTTTTCTGTTTCTTTTTCGCCCTGATCATTTCATTGCTATACGTCAACAATCACAAGATAAAGCACACCAAAATCTCGTTATCTTCCTCCTCCCTCTTCAGATTAATCTTTAATAAAGAGTTGCTGGTGTGGGGTTTTTTTTTCTGGAAGCTGCCTATCAATCCTTTCTGGTAAAATGTCCTCTCCTTTTTCGTAATTATCAAATGAAGACATTTCAAGAGAAAACACCTTCCCTAGTGTGCAGGGATTTATGCAAAAATCAACAATATTCCCATTTACCAGATGTTTGTTGTTGTTTTTTAACAATCAATAAGAAATTATGAGAAGCCATCTTTGATGCCCATTCACCACGCTCCTATCCCCACACCCCTTCCCACAGAACAGATCCACCTTGGATGCAGGGCAGATCTCCTCAGACGCTGGGCAAAGCCCCTTAAAACGCTGGGCAAAACCCTTCCAACGCTGGGCAAAGCCCCTCCAACGCTGGCCAAAGCCCCTCAAACGCTGGGCAAAGCCTCTTACAACGCTGGGCAAAGCGCCTCAAACGCTGACCAAAGCCCGTCAAACGCTGGGCAAGGCTCCTTAAAACGCTGGGAAAAGCCCCACAAACGCTGGGCAAAACCCCTTAAACCGCTGGGCAAAACCCCTTAAACCGCTTGGTAAAGCCTCGCAAACGCTGGGCAAAGTCCCTCAAACGCTGGGCAAAACCCCTACAACACTGGGCAAAGCCCCTCAAACGCTGGGCAAAGTCCCTCAAACGCTGGGCAAAGCCCTCAAACGCTGGGCAAAGTCCCTCAAACGCTGGGCAAAACCCCTACAACACTGGGCAAAGCCCCTCAAACGCTGGGCAAAGTCCCTCAAACGCTGGGCAAAACCCATCAAACGCTGGGCAAATCCCCTACAACGCTGGCCTCTTAAAACGCTTGGCAAAGCCCCTCACACGCTGGGCAAAGCCCCTTAAAACGCTCGACAAAGCCCATCAAACGCTGGACAAAGCCCCTCAAACGCTTGGCAAACCCTCTTAAAACGATTGTCCGATCTTAGATACATCAGGCAGATTTGATTCCTCTGCTTTGTGCTTCTTTTTACCTGAAAGGTTTAACACATGAAGTTCTAATCTTTACGGTCACTATCTTCCTTCCTCCCTCCCACCCACCCTCTCTCTCTCTCTCCACTGAGATAATGACAGATAGAAAGAAAGAAAGAAAGAGAGAGAGAGCGTGTGTGTGTGTGTGTGTGGTGTGTGTGTGTGTGTGTGTGTGTGCGCGCGTGCGCGCGCGCGCCCTGTCGCTCTTTCCCTCCCTTTCTGTCCCTCTAACAGTAACTCCCACCTTTCCTTCTCCTCTGTCTCTCTTGACCCTCCCGTTTACCTGTCACAAATCTGTTCCCGCTCCATACCCCCACCCACCCCCACCCCCATCCCAATCTCCACGTCCATTTGGACAAATCGGGATGCAATACACCCACCACTCCAAAATTAACCAACTTAAGTCGGACACTCAGCAATTGCCTGAGAGCGTCTGAGAACCGGAGGAGTGGAGGAAGCGGGTTACAAAGTCTTCTGTGGCGCCCAACGGTCTTCAAGACCCCGGGATAGGTGATAGTTGAGTGGCGTGACCTGGCTGCTAAGGTCAGTGGACCTTAACGGCAGCGCGGCGGGGCCCACCTCACAAGACGCCCGATGACCGATGTGGTTTTTTTTTTTTTTTTACGTAGAGACCGACCGGGGTCAAAGAGTTCCATACCTCAAGAGTACCCACCCCATGCTGCCTATGGTCATCCGTGCCGTTTTGCGGTGGCCAGGTTTCCTGAGCATAATTTAAAGCGACAGAAAGAAAAAGGAAAAAAAAGGTTAATATATTTTCTCTTTGTTTTCTGTTTCGTTTCTGCTGCATTTTCTGCAAGGCGATTCGCTGTTTGTTCTGTTCGCTCTGTGCTGTCATTTCTCCCAGCGATTCGCTGTTGTGAGCAGCATTAATTTGGAGCTATGGGCGTCTACTTATTTCATTGGGAAGCAGATTTCCCTCCCTTGTTCGTTAATTAAATATTCCGGTTTCTAATGGGGTGACAGCAGAGGGAAAATTTGAAAACAAACTTAAAAAAGAAAAAAAATCTATGCCGCCGAATGAAAGAAACATACAAATTACACGACGAACACGTGTTTCGACCTCTTTGTCTTCTTCAGGCAAGATAAACAACATTAAAGGGCAGGAACACGAAGGCAGGCACTTACCTCCTCAAATTGGGCGCAAAGTGGATGTGGATTTTTTTTTAAGTTGTTAAACATCTCAGGTTGAAGCGATGAAATGCAAATTTTCCCTGCCGAAAGACTGCACTAAGACAGTGGCATAGATGTAGTAAAGGCGCACTTGAATAAAAGACAAAATACAAACGACAACAACAACAACAAGGGCACCCCTGGTTCATAGGGGTTTTTTTTTTCACAGACCAGACCTACCAAACGGGTGGAAAGGATCCCGGTCAGAAACCACGTCCCTCCCAGCCCATAAGTTGATATAAAAACAAATAGCCAGGCCACTACAGTAGAAATCACCATGCCCAGTACGACAGAATAAACAAACACCAGGCCACTACAGTAGAAATCACCGTGCCAGTAAAGACAGATAAAATCAAAACAGCCAGGCACACATTAGATATCCGTGCCCATACGACAAAATAAAAACAAACGCCAGGGCCCTACAGTAAAATCACAAATGCCCGTACGTCGAATAAAAAACAAAAGCCAGGCACACAGCAGAAATCACCTGCCCAGCCGTCGAATAAAAAACAAACAGCCAGGCCACTACAGCAGAAAATCACCGGCCCAGTACGTCGAAAAAAACAAACGCCAGGCACTACAGTAAAAATCCACCTGCCTAATTTGATATAAAACAAACAGCCAGCCACAACAGTAATATCACCGACCATACTCACAAAACACAGCTGCCACTACATTAAAACACCGTGCCTGTACTCGTAAAAAACAAACAGCCAGGCCACTACAATAGATATCACCGTGCCAGTACTCGATTAAAAAACAAACAGCCAGCCCCTACTGTAGAAATCACCGTGCCCATACGTCGTGTGAATATGACACCAGCCACTCCAGTAAATCACCGTGCCCATACGTCGGTATAAAATAAACAGCCAGGCCACAACATAGAAATCACCGTGCCGGGATAGTCGTAATAAAATTAAACACCGGCACTCAGTAAGTATCAAACCCTGCCAAAATCCGAATGAAAAAACAAACAGCCAGGCCACTACATAGAAATCACCGTCCCATAAAGGATATAAAAACTATACCACCACTACATAAAATCACCGGCCCCTACTCGAATAAAACCAACACCAGGCCACTAACAAATTAAAATCACCTCCCAGTACGTCGATGAAAACCGACACCAGCCACTACAGTAAAATCACCGTGCCCAGTAAACGTCAAGAAACCAGCCGGGCCCCCTACAGCTGAAATCACCGTGCCCGGGGGGAGGGGACCTACGTGAGTCCAATACTGACAACCAGGCCGCTCTAAATCACCTACCCCCCTACGTCGAATGAATACGGGCCCGCCAATGTTTGGGTAAATAAGCACCCAAAGTAGAAACAATCTCCCATAAAAAAGCCTTCTAAACACTAAAATCAAACAAGTATAGTATATTGGAAGAGAACATCAGACATGCAGGTTTCGTTAAGAGACTGTTGGAAAAAAAAGAACAAAGAGTTGTAGTGGAAATTATTTTTGTTTCTTTTCCGCTTTTTGTTTTTTTTGTGTTTTGGGTTTTTTTTTTTTTTGGCAGATGCAGACAGTGTGAAGTACCAAAAAGAAGAGGTGGATTTGGGGCCTTGGAGGGGGGGGGGGGGGGGGGGGGGGAGAAAAAAAAGTCACCGATGACTAAATGCCACAAAAGAAAAGAAAAAGCCTTTTCTCAAACAGCGAGATCAAACTGGTGAGAAAGACCGAACATCTGAAGAAGCGCAGGATGGGGACTCTCAGTAGCTCCAGTAGAACACGAGGAGAATTCAGACAATACCCTACTGAAAAACAAGCAGCAACCATCTGAATAGCAACTCCAGGAAAAGTTTGCGACACAAACGTCTCGGATGATCGAGGTAAACAAAACCATACACAAAGAACAGAAGCTGTACAGAGAAGCTAAGACAGAAAAAAAGTCTTGAAGAGTGAAAGAAGGACTCCAAAGTCCCCCAAGAACGAACGGCATGCGTTCCGAAACCCACAAGGGGGACACATAGGCTAGATCTTGCAGGGGCAGTCCTCGTTACGGGTTTCTTACTCTTTGTTGACCCAGCAAATCAGTTGGTTTTTTTCCTTTCAGATCTTTCTTTTTCTGTTCAGAGACTATGGGGGCATGATCGGACATCTTTCAAACATGAAAATTGCTTGGTTGTAAGTGAGTTCCCATTTCTTGGCCGCAAAGTCTAAACGTTTACAGTTAAAAGCGGTTAGGTATGAAGATTAAAGGACGATTAGTTTATACCCGGACAAAAAAGGGAGAGACACAAAGAGAGAGACAGACAGACAGGCAGAGAGACAGACAGACAGAGCGTTGAATTTATTGCCTGGAAATGACGAGCGGACTGGTTTGCGAAGGGAGAGAGAAGGAAGGATAGGGAGAGGGGATTGGGGGGGGGGGGATCATAAGAAAAACGTAAAGGTCACACAATTGTTATATACAATAAAGTAATGTTTAGCATTTTTTGTCACTTTTGTGATAAGCGCACATAGGGGCCTACAATGATGAAAGCACACATATACTCAGAGCGGCCATGAAAAGACTGCGTGGTTGGTTGGGCTATAACAATTAAAAGTTGAACGTAGAGAGAGAAAGACAAGGGGAAAGTGGAAGTGATGAGACAGTCAAGCTTATACAGGTAGGAAATACAGGTAGGAGAGGACTCCAAAGAAACACATTGTCTAGCGTGTGTTCAAAGGCACTGAATGATCTATGACTAACTTGCAAACCGATTGTTCCTATCCTACTGATGCCTCCGCCCAATTCATCAACAAGCAGGGCTGGGTGGTGCAAATGCATGTGTGTGTGTGTGTGTGTGTGTGTGTGTGTGTGTGTGCAATGTTTATCTGTCAGAAGATGGGAGTTCAACAAAAAGGGAAATTTTTCAGACAACTCCCATACACCCAAACAATCCACGTGGACGAAAACTTTGCAGCACTTAGAAAATAATATTGTATGAGAAAGTAGAGTTCAAAACTGGGGTAAGTTTCAAAAACTCTCATACACCCAAACAATCCACATGGACAAAACGTTTGCAGCACGCATAGAATATTTATATGGAAATAAATAACCTTTAACACATTTCCTTTCACCATCCACTGCACACTGACGACCACAAAACAAGACAAAACAAAACAAAACAAAATAAACCGTTTAAGCAAGTCAAGGGGGACAACCTTTTGGTCCACGAAACGCTTTTCGCTTGAGCTGATATAGATAGTCTCGTGAAAAGAAACCTTCTGAGAAAACGATTAACGTACACAATGTGACCATGGGAGGGAAATAAGAGGAAATTCTTTTTTTTTTTTTTTTTTGCTGTCCCAACTTCTGCGCCACTTCAGAGGCAGTGCACCCACGCCGCTCATTCCGACAACCCCGTCCACAGTCATAGCCCGGTCGGCCCCGCCGCATCCCCGGCACCGGCAATCCACAGGGAGTAGTCAATGTCAAGTCGTCAAGAGGCAACCCACCGGAGGAGACACTGCACTGCTGCCGAGTCACTTCGGTGGTGTTCAGTGGCGCCTGTTCTGATCTAACATACGCAGGACGCCACCTACTAAGCCCCCTACTGACGACAATAATTGCTTAGTCGGGGAGCCGGCGTGAGTGAGCTCTCCATCCGGAGGGCGCCACCACGTCCGTCCAACGACAGCCCCCATGGACTCGCAGATACCGGTGACCCCGACGGAACCAAACCAAGGCCACAGACGTGGAGAGGACATCGAAATTGAGGTCACCATGAGAGCAGGGCATGAAGGGCCACAGAATTTGAGACATCTTCTTTTAATGCTGATCGATGAGAATGAGGATGATTAAGATGATGCTACGGATTTCCATTTCGGTCTGAGACTACATGACAGGGCTGTACTCTACGCTTCCTTTCATAAAATATCCCGGCGTCAACCAGGCCCGAGAGATACAGGCACCTGCAGTGTTGGTCAGGAAATTTGAGCAACACTCTCAGAAACGCATCCATTAAGTGGATGAAACTCGACTGTGTGGTCCCAGTCTTCCCAACTGAGTCCGCAGCAAACTCAACTCTGGGTAGGAGCCGGTCGGGGCAGAAAAACCCACATGACTCTGATGGGATTCGAACCCACGACCTCCCAGCCGGGAGTCCGCGACGCTAACCACTTTGCCACGGCGGCTGGTAAGAGGAAATTCTGCTCAACTTTTCTCCACAATAATGCAGAGGCCGTCCACCGGTCGGGTCAAGAATCAAACACAATCAGTCCCAAAGACTGTTTGCGGGTACCCAGACTAACAACATCATCAACAACAACAACAACAACAACAACTAGGCCTGCAGAGCCTTCATACAGGCTCTGAGCATTCAAGGTGGAATACTAAACGCGTCACTCCTACTAACAATAACAATGGTTCCTTTACTACCTTGGCTGTTTAAAAAAAAAAGTGATCTTGACATCAAGGGCAAAGAACTGGCTTGAATCAAAACTCAGGGTAACAAATGTCCAATTCTGGAGCTCATGCGCTCCCACACAATGTTAATCAACTGAAAGGTTAAGGGTCCACTCAAAGCAGTACGGGCACTCACACGCTCCTTCAGACTGCAATGTCCAATTCCGGAGCTCACGCGCTCCCACACAATGTTAATCAACTGAAAGGTTTAGGGTCCACTCAAAGCAGTACGGGCACTCTCACGCTCCTTCAGACTGTAATGTCCAATTCCGGAGCTCACGTGCTCCCACACAATGTTAATCAACTGAAAGGTTAAGGGTCCACTCAAAGCAGTACGGGCACTCACACGCTCCTTCAGACTGTAATGTCCAATTCCGGAGCTCACTTGCTCCCACACAATGTTAATCAACTGAAAGGTTAAGGGTCCACTCAAGGGAGTACGGGCACTCTCACGCTCCTTCATATTGTTACAGCTTCAGTGTCCCACACAGGGGAATCCGGGTCTGCCATGCTCCCTCACATTGTTAAACGTTCAGTGTCCACACATGGAATACGAGAACTCCCACTCATTGATAAACGTTCAGTGTCCATACATGGGAATCCGGGTCTCCCACGCTCCCACACATTGTTAAAGGTTCAGTACATTGTTAAGTTCAGTGTCCAAATATGGGAATACATGACCTCCCACGCTCCCACACACTGTTAATTAAAGGTTCAATGTCTACACACACAGAAGGCCGAGAGCTCGTAAGCTCCTTCCCACATCTCATTTTTGCAGTACTAAACTAAGCACAGACGATGTATCGATATGTGTGTGTGTGTGTGTGTGTGTGTGTGTGTGTGTGTGTGTGTGTGCGTGCGTGCGTGCGTGCGTGCGTGCGTGCGTGCGTGTGTGTGTGTGTGTGTGTGTGAGTGTTCTGGCCTAACCTATAAAGCGGGTTTACCAACCGCTCCAAAACCTGGAACGCGAGGTCCTTTTTCTTACAACCCAATTTTTTCTCGTAAACCCAGTTCGTATTTGCATACATCCTGGCATATTCACATTTTCGGAAATATTTTATGGACATGTTACGAATAGTCGATTTATGTAATAAAATCAATCTTTCACTACTAGAATTCCAGAAAGAAAAAAACTGTAAAAAAAAAAAAAGTACAAAAGCAAAACGGAAGCAAATCTTACATGACGCACGGAACAGCACACTGAATATCACAAAAAGATGGGTAACTCTCGCTCCCATGATGAAATAATTACATGCCCCTAACTCCAAACCAATGCTGCTTACCGCCCCAATTTGCATATAACATTATGCAGACACAAAGCAAGCACTCTGTGCGCTTTGTATCGGCATTTGTGATAAGCAAACTTTGCCGTAAACGGCATTGCTTTGAGATTTGGGAAGTGTTACTTACCGTCTCACAATGGGAGCAGGAGTTACCTTTCTTGTTTTTTAATCATCGAACATTTCAATTTCGTTTCCATGAGGATGTTAATACCAAAACGGCACATGTAAAACTTGCTTTCTTTCCGTAAATTATAACATTCTGTACAATGCATTTGAATATTTCATAAACCAAGTTCTCTCTCTCTCTCTCTCTCTCTCTCTCTCTCTCTCTCTCTCTCTCTCTCTCTCTCTCTTCTCTTCTCTCTCTCTTCTCTCTCTCTCTCTCTCTCTGTGAGAGAGAGAGGGAGAGAGTCAACTATGAGCGGGAAAGGGATGGGAAACCAGAGAAAACAATAGAACAAAGTATCATCAGAGTTATGCTAGAAGCAACAGCACACACGTCACTGAATGATTGCCAAATTTAATTCAACGCACATACTTACACATACTTATGAGCTAAAACTGAAGTAGATTCTACGTAGCTTTCTTCTTAGGGATTTAGAGAAAACTGTCCTCTCACTTTTCCACTGTCGTTTACTATACACACACAAAAATGAAACGCATGAGACACTGTGACGCACAATTAAAAACAACAAAAATGTCTGCCACTCTACGTAACGATAAAACGTCAATTACAAGTACACTGTAAGTTTGTTGATAATTCGATCGACGTCACTTATACATACTCGTGAGCTAAAACTTACGCAGATTCTACGTAGCTTTCTTTTTAGGGATTTAGAGACACGTTGACTAACACATGGTTGTATCTGGTTTTCGATTTAGTTCTACTCGTTCAAGTCCAAAATGTTTACGAATGTCATCTCAGAAGTGAAGGATTTTTTTATCGAATAGGGACCAGACACTATACAGGAACAGTTGTGTCCTACAGCCAGACGTTGAGAAGACGGACGGACGGAGGTCTGTCGAAAGCTCCAAGTAAGTGCTATTCCTAGCTGAGTGACCTGTCTAAATCCGGTAGTCGTTATATATATTTTTTTTTTTTTAATTAAAAAGTTTAAAAAGAAAACGTTAAGTGTTACGATGAGAATCACACTCCGCTTCTCTGAAGATCTTTCAGGTTTGAAGGTCTTTCAGGTTTGAAGGTCTTTCAGTGGATGTAGACATCTGATTGAGGCGTCGGTTCACAGCCCTCGCTGAACTACACCTACACAGAGGAAAGGCCCAAATTTAATGTCTTCACTCTCAGCAAAACATTCAGTTGGAATGAAATCACAACGGTCCCACAACGGAGACGTATCTTTGAACAAAATTCATATACTACCCTTTCAAAACAACCTAAGCCCCGGTTATTTACTTCTTCTTTTTACTGAAACTTCTAGGATTTGTTGAAAACTTTTGGAATAACCAGAGCATACGTATTTTCATGCCTGTCGTTGCAGTCGTCTACATAAACGTCACGTGAAACAACTCATTAAAACGTCTGCAGCGATGCGCAACTCTATTGATCTGAAGAGAAGATGCAAGGCAAACTTGACCTGTTTGGGCGATTAAGAACGAGGATGTTCATACAGGGGTAGGAACTTAGACATCTGAATTGTTCATGTCAGCCGGCAGGACGCCCAATGGCAGGGGCTCTGGATGAGGGCTGGATGACTCCACCTTGGTGCTCCTTGTGTGGAACAGCAGTCGTCTGTTTCTGTTTCCCCTCATCTCGTTCTTCTCTATTACGTCTTCTTCCTCCTCCTCCTCATTCTTTTTCAAATCGTCGCGAGCGCTGCATTTGTAGACGCAGATGACGATGAGCCGATAAAACACCAGACATATGACCAGCAGATTCTTGCAGACGAAGAAGATGATGGAGTAGGTGAACAGGTCATACTTCACCAGCGTGTAGATTCGGGTAGCTGCGTAAGGACCGTCCTGCACCATGATGCTGAACAGCAGACTCCAGATCTCCGTGGCAAAGATGATCTCAAAGATTCCTCGTTTCTTCTTCTTCCCGCGTCCGCCGGCTTCTCCTTCGGCCGCGGGGAGGTCGTGGACCACCTGGATCTTGCGTGGGTTCCTGGTGGACGTCAGCACGAAGACGAACTGCAGGAGACTGAGCGACCACACACCCAGGATGATGTAGGTCAGGATCAGGTCTTTCCGCACCTCCGACTCGTCAAACAGCTCGAAGAGCTCCATGTTGTCGGAGGCGATGCCCATGAAAACGAAGAGCAGCTGGGAGAGCTGGTGACGGGAAATGTCGCCCCGGGGCAGCAGCCAGCGACACACGACCAGCAGGAAGAGCAGCGTCTGCTCCATCACGGACACCCATACGTCTGGCTCCAGTTTGATGGGTACCGTCAGCTGAAACAGGTATGGACCATGTTACACGAAATCTATTTCTAACTGCGCTGAGCCAGGTTTGAGCCATATGATATTCTTTTTTCCACTTTAATGAATATATCGTGTGACCTGCTATAATACTATCAGCGTAACAGGCATGGCCATGAAATGACGGTTTTGTCCATTTTACTGATGACATCATGTCATTTCTTTAAGGATGTCGGCTGAACCAGGCATGGACAATATCACAACGTTCTTTTCCATTCTGCTGTTTACGTCCTCTCGTTCACTTTGTTAGTTGATTTGTGGACGGACAAATGCTAACGAGTTACTGTCACGAAGAGTTCAATACCGCTATTCTGTCAACAATCAACAGTATCAGAGTCTGTTCAAACAGC
>CM031596.1:71369985-71372485 GCA_018398815.1 Conus ventricosus | reverse complement strand
AGGAGAGAAGGAGGAACAAAGGCATGTTTGTTCAACTTTGCTGGTTCTTTGACACTCAGACCATTGTTGCTCAGAAGCTGAATCCAGCGTCTCCTAATGCAAAAACAACATACTAGGCTGGTAAACTTATCCTGACGGTGATTGTTCACCGTTTACAACTTTGCTTTTGATTGATGTTTTCTTTCAACAAAAACGAAAGAAAGGGGGGGGGGGGGGAGACAGGAAGAAAGGAAGGAAGGCAGGAAGAAAGAAAATACTTTTAGCCCATGAGAAAGCTGTGTCTTATCTCTCAAACTCATCGATCTGTGGTTGAGGGTACGATCAATCTCCGGGGTCCCGAACTCGTTCTAACTGACTAGCTTCTGCCTTTTTTTTTTTGGTTCGTTTCCCCGCCATAACATTTGTGGGGAGAGACAGGAGGGCGGGAAAGGAGAGAAAAGCGGGAGAGCGGGAGGGCATTGTGCCAGGTGACGCAGGCGCAGGGTCGGAAGGGGAAGGACAAACGGCTGTAAGTTTGCTCCACCGAGTGATGCATTCCCCTGAGCCACCCACCCGCGACCCTTCTCCACCGTAGCAAACCGGTTTGAATTAATGCCTTGGTGGGGAGGGGGGCGGGGCAGGATATAAGCAGACCATTTGTCTTTGTCTTTTCTTTTTCTTTTTTTTTTTGTCTTTTTTTTTTTGTCTTTTTTTTTTTTGGTCTTTTTTTTAACAAGTTCACTCTTCTATTCGTCTCGGTAACAATTGTCGTTTCAAACGGAAAACTCAAGACTGATTTCTTCCGGTTCACACATTCGAGCGAAGGTTGCCCCTACGGTTGTGTGGGTCGTTTTCTACTTTCTTTTTTTCTTTTTCCTTTTTTTTTTTTTTTTCTGTCCCAACTTCTGCGCCACCTCAGAGGCAGTGCACCCACGCCGCTCATTCCGACACCCCGTCCACAGCCACAGCCCGGTCGGCCCCCACCGCAGCCCCGGCACCGGCAATCCACAGGGAGCAGTCAATGTCAAGTCGTCAAGAGGCAACCCACCGGAGGAGACACTGCACTGCCGCCGAGTCATTTCGGTGGTGTTCAGTGGCGCCTGTTCTGATCTAACATACGCAAGACGCCACCTACTAAGCCCCCTACTGACGATAATAATTGCTTAGAGCCGGCGTGAGTGAGCTCTCCCCTCCGGAAGGCGCCACCACGTCCGTCCAACGACAGCCCCCATGGACTCGCCGATACCGGTGACCCAGTACTCTCAATAACGCATCCATTAAGTGGATGAAGCTCGGCTGTGTGGTCCCAGTCTTCCCAACTGAGTACGCAGCAAACTCAACTCTGGGTAGGAGCCGGTCGGGGCAGAAAAACCCACATGACTCTGATGGGATTCGAACCCACGACCTCCCAGCCGGGAGTGCGCGACGCTATCCACTTCGCCACGGCGGCTGGTGTTGTCGGTCGTTTTCTATTTTCTATTCGCTTCACAGACCACAAGCGTCTTCAATGAGGGATGCTTCTAACAGGCAAATCCACGAAGATTTCTCTTGATAGTGTTGTCTTCTCGCTCACTCCTGCAGAACTTGAGGCACAAACTATCGACGACATATCAGACACTGTCGCTGATCTCTCTCCTCGGACAATCCTCGAACACGCGAATGTATTTCTGTTGACACTTTCGGCCTACCACTTCTGGACTTAGTTTCTACCGGTTTTTCTTCTCCCACAATTTCGTTTGTACGCTTTTTTATTTAACAGTCGACTGGTAGCAATTCTGACACCTTAAATGACCTATAGATACTGATCGATTAAAGATATAGGCCCTACCCTTTTGTCCCCTCTAAAAACAGGTTACGTGTTGATACCATCTCAGATAGAAATGAACTTACACGACCAGACAGCGAGGTATCAACTCTTTCCTGCACTGCTCAAAAGACTGAACGCCTAAATTTACGTTAGTTTCAAGATGAGGTAGCTGCAGGCGGAAACTGAGCGAGATTTAAAAAAAAGAAATAATTATCCCGCCGGACAAAAGGGACAGACAAATTGTTGTGTGTGTGTGTGTGTGTGTGTGTGTGTGTGTGTGTGTGTGTGTGTGTGTGTGTGTGTGTGTGTGTATGTAGCATATGTATGTGTATGTGTGTATGTAGCCTGTGTGTTGTGTGTGTGTGTGTGTGTGTGTGTGTGTGTGTGTGTGTGTGTGTGTGTGTTGTGTGTGCGTGCGTGCGTGCGTGTTGTGTTGTTTTTGTTCTTGTGGTGTGTGTGTGTGTGTGTGTGTGTGTGTGTGTGTGTGTGTGTGTGTGTGGTGTGTGTGTGTGTGTGTGTGTGTGTGTGTGTGTGTGTGTGTGTGTGTGTGTGTGGTGTGACAGACAGACAGACAGACAGATAGAAATTTCAAAGTCGTTTTTTTTCGTATTTGGGCCACAAGCCTATATACAGCGAAATAATAATGATAATAATACTTCCAACAATAAAAGTAGTGGACTGAACGGAAAAAAATGATCGAAGGGGCGTGGTGAG
>CM031596.1:71364985-71367485 GCA_018398815.1 Conus ventricosus | reverse complement strand
GTTTACGACGTCTTGTCCCTGACAACATTTTTTTTCTTTGATCAGTATGATACATCTGGTCACTGGAAAAAAAGGACACAATTTCATCGGATGGGCCTACTTACTGATCAGTTTTTACAACTGTATCTTAACACGTTTATTGAAAAGTTCCGGCTGGGAGGGGTCGGGGGAAGAGGGTTGGGGTGTGGGGATGAACACTATATAAGTTCGCCAATTGCTACACGCGCTGAAACCAAGCGTCGCATGCACGTGTGCGGGTAGGTGCAGGTAAATGAGAGTCTTTGGGTGATCTTTGACCGTTTCGTCGAAGAATGTCTGGAGGAAGGAAATGCATGCTCTGGCTGATGTCAGCATTTCTTGATACAGGATAGACCCGTCTGACCCGTTGTAAATTTCCTTGTTGACACATAAAGCAACGATGGCGTCTTCGGCGACGGGAGGTCTGACACTGGAAGACACGACTCACCAGGACTTCGCGCTCTTCTGTAACCTCGCTATGACCTACAGCGCCGTCATGCCACGGGCAAGGGCGATAATTTGAGACCTGTCAACCATTACCGTTGCGGCCTACTGCTGACGGGGAATCAACAGGACTAGTTTGGTTATGATTCAATCTCTCTCTCTCTCTCTCTCTCTCTCTCTCCTCTCTCTCTCTCTCCTCTCTCTCTCTTTCTTCCACCCCCCTCTCTCTCTCTCTCACTCCCCTAAACACACAGCTGTTGTCAACAGAAGTGTTTTAATTTTTCCAATATGTAAAGAAGCAGAAGAAAACAAGATACTTTTTTTTTCTCTTTTTTTCTTTTCTGTCCAGCATTTAGACGTATTCGTGAAAGCTTTACAAAACCTAAGTTCTACTGACAACCTTCTTTGTTTAAACTCAGTTTACTTATGTCCTCACAAAAGTCTCACGATGTGTGAATTTTTTCACCATTCTTGTGTAAAGCATTTAAGTTCAAAGTACTCCCAATGTCTTAAGAATATGCTTCATTTGTTTTTGTCCCCATTCTGTTTTATGTACGGTTATTGATATTTGTTACTTTTTTTTTCTGTGTGTATTCTTGCTGAGTTTGTTTTTGATAAATTGCATATATGATGTTCACACACTCCATCATAAGGGGCCATGGCCGATTCTGAGTTAATTCATCCGACTGACACTCTCTCTCTCTCTCTCTCTCTCTCTCTCTCTGAGGAGGCCGGTGGCAGTGAGGAAGGTAGAAACAGGGATAAGCAGCTTGAGAATAATGCCGCTAACGAACCACGGAAAGAAAAACAAAATTGCCGGGTTCTCTCTGTCCGAAATGACCATAGCGGTTGACAGGTTCGAAACGCTCTTCAACGAACTTCCGACAACGACCAACTTCACGGCCAATAACTCTCAAGGAGAGACGCCCCCCTCAACTCCCATCCCCCACAGCCTCTTTCTTTGTCATGGCCCACTCCAATACAAAGTACAAGCCAGCTGACAGTTATTGTTGTCAGTGGTGGTGGTGATGGCGGTGAGGAGGGAGGGAGGGGGGGGGGGAGGGGAAGAGAAGATAAGGAGTCGAATTTTTTAATACATGGATATCTTTTTCTTTTCCTTTTTTTTTTAATAGAGCAAACGTTTTACTCAGACCCGAAGAGGCCGAAAGAGAGAGAGAGAGAGGGGGGGGGGGGGGGGGAAAGAGAGGGTGGAGGGCAGGCAGATAAATCGACCGATATAGACAGAGTCGATACAGAAAGACAGACAGACTAAGACAGAGACAGACCGAGAACTACAGAGAGACAGAGACAGAAAGAGAGAAAGAAACAGCGACAGAGACAGAGACACACAGAAGAAAGAGAGAGAGAGAGAGGGAGTGCGAGAGAGATCGGCAGGCACATAGACTGATACAGACAGATTGAGAGACGTGCTTATAGGAAAACAAACGAAGACGTCGATATCAGAGAGAGAGAGAGAGAGAGAGGAGAGAGAGAGAGAGAGAGAGAGAGAGAGAGAGAGAGAGAATGACAATTATTTCCCGCTTAACTGATCTTCGCGTTCCTAATATCAAATCATAAACACACACACACACGCACGCACGCACGCACGCACACACGCAGCCATAGACACACACATGCAGTCATACACACACACACACACACACACACACACACACACACACACACATACACGTGCCAGCAGTCACACACGCACATACGCGCCCGCCTCCCCCCACCCCCCACCCCCACCCCCACCCCCAACCCCACCCTCCAACCCCCACACACAAAGGAGGTAATTTTAGACGTTTTTAGGAGCTTTTATTTTCAATCATAATCTTAACTTTACAACCCGTCATTTATTTTTGCAATGGGGATTTTCAGCGAATTTCATTTTTGAGTTTTTATGGAGGTCAGTGTTGCAAACAATACATTTTTTCTTTCTTTCTTTCTTTGGCTGATGGCCATATCTGTAAAGTAGCGAGATTAGCAGACTTCAACGACAGTGTTTATTCGTTCTGTGGACTTTGATACATACGAT
>CM031596.1:71352485-71359985 GCA_018398815.1 Conus ventricosus | reverse complement strand
ATAGCGCCGCGACTGTGGTCCCAAACCTTCACCAGCAGACGAGTGCGCGCATGCAGACATTTTTAGTGCGTGTGGGAATGTGGGGGCGCACGCGCGTGCGAGTGTGGACAGGGTGGTGGGGGTTGGGGGAAAGATGCGTAGGAGAAGCAGGGGTGTTGGGGTGCGCATGCGTGCCGGGGTGAATGGGCATGTCTGCATGTTTGAATCGATGCCATAGTTGGGATTTTATTTAATACGTTTTCGTGTATGACATTTGTGGTCTGAGACGCACTTCTTTTGTACACTGCATTGCATGCAAAATCCTGTGGCTGAAAATCTTTAACCTCACGAGAGTAGGGCCTAATGGATAACAAGTGCAGTTCTTGGATCGATTCTTTTGGGTGGGCGTGTGTGCACTGAAGTTTAAAGTTAAATTAACCGTTATCATTTTAAACGTCTGCAGCTATGTTCTTCGTTCACCTCTCGGAGTATGGTCTGTGTGTGTGTGTGTGTGTGTGTGTGTGTGTGTGTGTGTGTGTGTGTGTGTGTGTGTGTGTCTGTGTGTGTGTGTGTGTGTGTGTGTGTGTGTGTGTGTGTGTGTGTGTGTGTCTGTGTGTGTGTGTGTGTCTGTGTGTGTGTGTGTGTGTCTGTGTGTGTGTGTGTGTGTGTGTGTGTGTCTGTGTGTGTGTGTGTGTGTGTGTGTGTGTGTGTGTGTGTGTCTGTGTGTGTGTGTGTGTGTGTGTGTGTGTGTCTGTGTGTGTGTGTGTGTGTGTGTGTGTGTGTGTGTGTGTGTGTGTGTGTGTGTGTGTGTGGTGATGTCTATGGCTTCCTAGAGTCCAAGGACAGTAAGGGGAATTTCCTTTTGACGTGTTTTCATCTGTGCTCAGAGAAGGAGTGAGAGCGTTTGCCTACAGAAGTGACTGCCTTCAGGTCTAACCACTCACTCTATGATCGGATTCTTCTTTTTTTTTCGTTCCTCTTTTCTTTGTTGTTGTTGTTGTTGTTGAGTGGGGTTGCAAATCCTCTCTGTCCTCCCCAGCAGTGAACTGATACCTGATCCACGTCAGCGAAGGGTAAAGGTGGCAGAAGGAGAAGGATGGGGTCCGCCCTTCATCACGCCGTACCCTAGACACGGTAAACCTCCCAACAGTTCGCTGCCCCTTGGGCCATTAGACTGAAGGACTTGGACCCCTTTTTCAACCTAAGTCTGCGGTGTGTCGAAAAAAAAATGTATGCTGCATTCATTACGAGCCTGTGAATGCACACATGAATTTGGAAGTAGGATCCCAAAGCGTTATCGCATTTATCTGAAGCTGAGCAGCCCCCCACCCCCCACCCCCCCCCCCCCCCACCCCCTCCCTCCGGGGGTGGGAGTGGGAGGGAGGGCTTCGGAGGACAGCAGCTTTCATCCAGGACACTGAAGCGAACATCTGACGAGGCGAACGAGTTGAGGCAGTTCAGTTGGGGGGAGGGGGGGGGGGGGCTAGTTTCAAATCACAACAAAGAGAAGTCACGTCGGTTACTGAAATGCATATTAGTGTGTAGCCCTCTGTTCGGGGTTCGAACTCCGAACCCCATTAGTGGATGCTTGTTGAATGGATCGGCATTATTGGGATGGGTACGTACCTTCCACACTTGATGGGGTTACACACCATTAGGTTCACGTCTGTTCGTGCCAAAATGCCCCCTATGAATACTTGCTTTTGTGCCATTGTCTCTTTGAACTAGCATCGGCCTGTCTACGTGTCAACGCCTCTTAAAACCACAAATACATATATATATATATATATATATATATATATATATATAATATATATATATATATATATATATATAAGTAGAAAATGAGCATGTCCAGAGGGTCATGGGTTCGAATCCCAGCCATGGCTCATCCCAAGATGGGGAAAAAAAAAGGGGGGGCAGCAGAGGGACATCCGGAGTCATGAACCGGGTGTGGCCCAACCCCCCTAGAGTGTCAGGAGATAAGGGCCGAAACACTTGCCTGAAGGGGGCTTCTCTTCTGAGGACTCTCTGCTGCCACGCTCTCCACGAGTTTCTTTCTACTGATGCATGGGTAAACCATTGACTTCCGGGAATAGGCCGGAGGACGTCCGGGAAAGACCGGAGGACACTGGGAAAGACCAGAACCAAGGGCTCTGTGGGCTGGCTCCCCACTTTGCCTTAAACATGTGGCTACCAAAAATAAAAGGAAAAGATGCTCCCAGGATTCACCGAAAGGGGAGAGAATGATGAATCCATCGGTGCTCAACCAATCACGACTGCAAATCCCAAACGGACTATGAACATGGACCAAATGGAATATCCATGTGTCTGTGGAAAGCGTTTCGCTACCACCCGTGGCATGAAGATCCACAGAACAAAGATGGGATGTGTGAAGACTCATCTGAATGAGCAACAGCGCACTGCATCAGCAGATAAGACGTCGGAAGACCAAGGCCAGGATTTAAACCACAGTGCCAAGGACATCCACGCTGTTGGTTCGGATGAGGAATTTGCACAGGCCCTCGATGCCAGGCGCCTGAAACTCAACCTGCCACGAGCAAACGAAACTGAAGATTGGGAGAAACTGGATGCAAAAATCGTCCAAAGACTCGATGCACTGATAGGGAAAAGCACCCTGGAACACAAACTAGCCACATATGGGGACATTGTGTATGCCACATGTAGAGACGCCTATGGAGTAAAACTACCCAAAGAGAAAACACCTCCAAAGAAATCCAGACGCCAAGAAAAGATGGACAAGATCAGAGTCCAAAAGAACAACCTCAAGAAGCAAATGAAGACCGCACTGCCAGCTGAAAAACAAGGCTTGGAAAAACTGTGGGAAGACCTGAAGAAAAACACAGCGCCCTCAGCAAAGCGGAATCTGCGAGGAAGAGGAAGAGCAAAAAGAAGAAGACACAAGAGCGCTTCTTCAGAGACCCCTTCCAGTTTGCCAAAACACTGTTTGAGCAGCCAAAATCTGGGACCCTAAGTGTGGACAAAGGAGTTCTTGAGCAGCATCTGAGGAAAACATACTCTGACTCACAGAGCAAAGCACCACTCGACATTCAAGGTCTGGTATGGCCAACCAACCCTGAGGAACAGTTCAATGGCAAGCCTCCAACGTTGGCGGAAATCAAGAAGGTGGTCGACAAAGCCAGAGCCAAATCATCACCAGGGCCAAACGGAATACCTTACCAGCTTTACAAGAAATGTCCCAAGGTGCTGGAGTGGCTCCACAGGCTGCTGCGATCGGCTTGGAGAAACCAGAAGATCAGCGGCCAGTGGATGACGGCAGATGGTGTGTACATCCCCAAAGAGCAAAACTCAAGTGACATCAGCCAGTTCAGGCCAATATCACTACTGAACGTCGAAGGGAAAATCTTCTTCTCTGTCATGGCAGCAAGGCTGACCAAGTACCTGATGGAAAACAAGTACTTGGATGTGTCAGTCCAGAAAGGTGGCATCCCAGGCGTGGCTGGCTGTGTAGAACACGCCACAATGATCTGGGACGCAATCCAAAAAGCAAAAACAGAAAAGAGAGACCTGGACGTAGTGTGGCTTGATCTGGCAAACGCATATGGATCTGTGCCCCATGAGATGATACAGTTGGCTCTTGAGATGTACCATGTGCCAAAGAACATCCGCGACATGCTCAAGAAGTACTTCAGTGGCTTCTCAATGCGGTTCTCTACCAAGGAGTATACAACTGATTGGATTAACTTGGAAGTGGGCATTGCAATGGGCTGTGCAATTTCCCGATACTGTTCGTGCTGGCAATGGAACTCATCTTGAAAGCAGCAACAAACAACGCGAGACAAACAGACCTTGGCGATGGATACAAGATGCCTCCTCTCAAGGCCTTCATGGATGACACTACAGTGATTTCATCCAGAGAAGACGAGACACGTCATGTGCTGGAGAGGCTGGACGACATAGTTGCCTCATCCAGAATGAAGTTCAAGCCAAAGAAATCACGGAGTCTCTCACTGAGGAAAGGAAAAGTGGCCGAATCTGTGGTCTTCAGTGTTGCCAACCAGGCCATTCCAACAGTCACAGAAGAACCAGTCAAGAGCCTTGGAAGATGGTATGATGATACGCTGAAAGACACACAAAGAGCAAAAGAAACCAAGCAGATGGCGGAAGAAGGCTTGGAGACCATTGACCAGTGTGGGCTCCCTGGCAAATACAAGGTCTGGTGTCTGCAGTTCATGCTGATACCAAAGCTCCTATGGCCTCTGATGATATACGACATCTGCACCAGCACAGTGGAGGCAATGGAAGCCAAAACCAACAAGTTCACAAGGAAATGGCTTGGTGTCCCACCCTGCTTGACTGACATCGCGCTGTACTGTCGCCAAGCAAAGCTCAAACTACCACTGAAATCCATCCTGGAGGAATACAAAGCAGGGAAGATCAGACTTCAAAGCATGCTGGAGGACTCAGGAGACAAGGTGGTAGAAGCAATCAAGCCCCAGCTGAAGACAGGCAGAAAATGGAAAGTTCAAGAGGCGATGGATTCTGCAAAAGAAAGTCTCAAGATCAGAGAAATAACAGGACACACACAGACCAACAGACAAGGACTGGGGGTGACCAAAACTGAATGGTGGTCAAAGGCCAAAGGAAAAGCCAAAAGAGACATGCTGATTCAGGAGATGAGAAAAGAAGAAGACCAAAAAAGACTCCAAAAAGCAGTCCAGCAGAGCCAGCAAGGGCAATGGACAACGTGGGAGAATGCACTCCAAAGAAGTCTAACTTGGAATGACATTTGGCACATGGCCCCTCTCAGGATCAGCTTCATTCTCAGATCTGCATATGACCTTCTGCCCTCAAATGCAAACCTGGTGAAGTGGGGGAAAACAGACGATCCTGCATGCCCCTTCTGCCATGAAAAACAAACAGTGGAGCATGTTCTAAGCTCATGTAAAGTAGCCCTGGCTCAAGGAAGGTACACATGGAGGCACAACCAAGTGCTCAAAGAAATTGTACAAGTAGTCTGGGCTAGTACCAACACCACAAAAGGGAGAATCAGGACTCCAAAAGCACCCGCAACATTCTTCACGGCAGGAGGCAGCAAATCATGGCCAAGAACAACAGTGCCACTCGAAACATGCAGGCAGAGTCTGCTGGATGGGGCAGATGACTGGGAGTGCACTGCAGACCTCCCAGAATGGAAGAGTCACCCAGAGATCATCAGCAAGAGTGGCATGAGACCAGACATAGTAGTCCACTCTAAGTCAACCAAGCAGCTGATCATGATCGAGCTCACGGTGCCATATGAGAACAGAATGGAGGCAGCTCAAATCTACAAGACTGAAAAGTATGCTGATCTGGCAAACAGCCTGAGGAGAGAAGGCTATCAGGTCAAAGTCCTCACTGCAGAAATTGGAGCGAGGGGATTTGTAGGAACGTCTGCATACAGCCTCATGAAACAGCTCTCAGTTGCAGGGAAGGAAAAAACCAGAGCCCTGAAAGCAATGGCAGAAGCGGCAGAGAGGTGTTCAAGCTGGATCTGGTCAAGGAGGAACAAAAGTGAACTTCATAAGGCTTAATTTCCCTACAAATATCAGGTGTCCCTGTGGCTCAGTGGTTAAAGCGCGAGTCATTAAGTAGAAAATGAGCATGTCCAGAGGGTCATGGGTTCGAATCCCAGCCATGGCTCATCCCAAGATGGGGAAAAAAAAAGGGGCAGCAGAGGGACATCCGGAGTCATGAACCGGTGTGGCCCAACCCCCCTAGAGTGTCAGGAGATAAGGGCCGAAACACTTGCCTGAAGGGGGCTTCTCTTCTGAGGACTCTCTGCTGCCACGCTCTCCACGAGTTTCTTTCTACTATATATATATATATATATATATATACATATATATATATATATATATATATATATATATGTGTGTGTGTGTGCGTGCGTGCGTGCACGCGTGCATACGTGCATGCGTGCGCGCGCGGGTGTGCGTGCGTACGTGCGCGCGTGTGTAGATAGATAGATAGATACACGTAATCTACAATGTTATTATGTGCAGACAGATTTTTAGATAATCATATCTGTACAATGATAATTGTATTAGTAAGAGGATTGAAAACGTTACCCGGACTTACGTTTTCAAGAATGTCTTCTTTTTTTTTTCTTTGGTACAATAACACTTAATCTGAAAACTTCGACAGCGAGTCACAACGGTTCGAAGAAGAAAGATACTGTGGTAAGTGTCACACATTTTATATCATCACAATTCAAGAAAAGTATCTAAAAACAGGCGTAAGTAGAAATGGACACTTATCATATTTGTTTTAAATGTATACTTTCAACTTTCATCACATTGCTATTACTTTGCAGACTAACAGAATTTTGGAAATTGCGGTAAAACCTACCTTGGTATAACAAAACGGGTCGATTCAAAGAGAATATGGGCATTCCCATCCACCGTCATTATAACAACTGAAACAATTTACTGTGATTCTAATAATGTGAAGATTATATTGCAGTAGCTTCTGAAAAGTTTTTCTCTTTAAAAAAAAAAGGTTTTAACATTACTATTTTTCTCTGATTAAGGGAAGTAACTGGGAGTGATCCCGGGAGATCTGCCGTATGCTCTATCCGGACTCTGGGAGATACAATGTGTGCACTTGGCCCCATCATTATTTGAATTGTTATCAATTTAATTCCTTTGTGACCGTTACCATCTTACACTTTTAATGTGTGTGTGTGTGTACACACACACACACACACACACACACACACACACACACACATAAAGTGTGTGTGTGTGTGTGTGTGTGTGTGTGTGTGTGTGTGTGGTGTGTGTGTGTGTGCGTGTGTAAAGGAGGATAAATGAATCGAACGACAGTGTGAAGACACTGAGAAAAGTCTAAACGATACAAGAACACAACGAAAGCTATTAAGACCGTAAAAGACTTGACCGGGCAGAAAGAGGTGAACTGCACGTCAGTACCACATCGGGGGCAAAACGGCGACAATCTCACACAGGAAAAAGACATCATAAAAAGACAGATATCATTGCTCTGAACTCAACAACAAACAAAGCAATGGAGATCAAAGTGCGCTGACAGTACAGGATTCATCAGATGAAGATGTCTTTCTAGTACATTGTGAAGAAATCGTGGTAACGGTGAAATCGCTGAAAAGTAGAAAGACTGCAGGCATTGACAACTTCCTGTGCAGTTCTTGAAATATGGCGAAGAGGAAGTAACGGACATTGAAATGTAAACCGCCACCTGCGACAAACTCTGGTACAACACCGTGTGGCCTACGCCATGGCCACAACCACTAATCGTCAACCTTCCAAGAAAGGAAATCTCGAACACTGCCAGAATTACTGCATTATCAATTTGATCAGCCATATCAGCAAGGTGATATTTGAAATCATCCTACGTAGATTGCAGCCGTAAGGATATACCAATATCACTGAAGTCCTTTAATAAAGAAAAACGAATCGACATCATCAGTAGCTATACTGCGAAGCCACCAATGCGGTTCTCATAAAGTGCGCTATTGGATAG
>CM031596.1:71302485-71337485 GCA_018398815.1 Conus ventricosus | reverse complement strand
CGTCCCTGACCTGGAGTCACCTTCGGTGTGGACCGGCTGGTTTACGGCTGCCACCTTCGTCGGACTGGGGAGCGAACCGTTTCTCACCTCGCCCACCCGCCATTTTGGTAATTTTATGGTCTGTTTTGGACAGTGTTTTGTTTTTTTTTGGGTTTTCTAACCTTTCAGCGGTTGAGGTTTTTCTTTTCCCTTCATGTGCTGTTGGCTCAGGCACCCCTTTTTTCTGTGTGAAAACTGCTCCAAAGAAGGGGGAAAGGGCCAGGTATGGAAATGGTATCGAGATATGCGTCTTGTTGTTGAATTTTTAGCAACGCATTATCTTTAATTGAGTTTTCGGTCCTTAGCGGCTAGGATTCTGTTATTTGGACTAAGTTGTAAATCCCTTGCTATATAATATCCTTCATTTCGGTCAATGGAAGCTGTGTTTTTTTGTTTTTCTGATTACACAGGTTGAGTCAATGCTTATCTCGCTCAATATGTGATTTGGGCCGGAGGATATCAGAAATGTTAGTTTCATTTTCTTGTTGTTTATAGACACGAGACGGATCGGGGAACGCATGAGCGTGCGAACGGATAAAACATTTGACAGGGGAAAGTGTGGAATTCCTGCCGTATCGCCACCACGTGTGGTTCCGTTCTCGTTGTGTCCTTGTCTATGTTTGTGTGACAGACGTGTGGATGAATTCTAATTGTTTTTATTATTGGAGCTTTTGTTGACTAAGGAAATTATCCTTAGTACAGGTCAAATAAAGCAAAAGGGAAAGAAGTTATTCTAGTTTATTTGCCTTTTTGTAGTGACAAAGACATTGTTGCCCTTATAACGGCATTGTGACCCTTCACAGTGTGACGCACTGCCGGCCCCACTATGCTGCCCCACACTGACAACAGGGACTATAGGGTGATGACTTTTTCATCTGGAGATGATCTCCCCCCGTAGGGCGGGATTTTTCGCCCTTTTCTTTCAGCTGCAGCCCCGGTTTTTGGGGCTGGCTGAACGACCAGCATCCACGGCCCCTGCAGTCATCATCCTGGTCCAGGCACCAGTCGTTTTTTTTTCAAACCTGCGGTCTGGTGGAGGTGAACCTCGTCTCCTTTACTGGGACACCTACTTCACCTCGGATACGAACTTTCCCCCCTCTACAGGATCCACCTTCACTCGGCGAACCTCCTCGGTTCATGGACTCGAGTTGAGTGTTCAATCTTGTGTGGTGTGGGTGGGGTTTGCTGGCGTGTGTGTGTGGGTCTAAAGCCGGTCACTGATTCGTTTTTTTGGGGTTTTTTGTTGTTTTTTTGGGTTTTTTTGTTTAACTCTAGTTCATTAGGTCCCGTTGGATGTGCATGTTTCTATTACTGTCTTTCTTTGTTATTCTGCTGAATGCCCTTTTTGTGGTTTAGTGGGTTAGGTTGGGACAGTAGCGGGATCCGGGATATTGGAGGGTTTTTGTGGTCTATTCAATTTACTTTGTCCCCTAGTCAGTTAGTTCTGAATAGTGCCTTTTCTTCTATTACCCTTTTTTTTCCTCTTTCTTTTCCTCTCTCGGCTATCTTTTCTCTTCTTTTTTTATGACCCATACCGTCTGGAGTGCTGTGCGAGTGAGTGATTGTAATGTGAATAAAATATTTTCGAAACTTCTTCCTCTTTGTGGTTGATGTGAGGGATAGAGTGATCGCCCCCGTTTTTTGCCACTCCCACATTCCCTGTTAAGAACCCCCCCTGTCAGGTGTATTCCAGTGACAATTATGGTGGAGATGCGGGGGGTAACAGGAATGTGTATGTGGTAGTGTAAAAGCGACACTCTGAACTCGCTATCGCCCGACCCTTGAGAGACCTGTCTATCTTTCTTTACGTGTATTTGCGGGTGGTTGGTTGGGTGGGTTTAGAGTCAGTAGGGAACCCATTGGAGCGGACCGGTTTTGGGGGTGCTGTGGCAGTAGAGTTCCGTGCTCCGTGGTCGGACCTTCGGCGCTTTTTTCCGTTCCGCGTTCGTCTCCAGTGTTTGTTTTGTTTTGTCTAGTACCGCCGGCTATTGTTCTAGAATTCGTTCTCCTTTTCTCATTACCTTAGTTAGAATAGGTACTTGGGGTGGAGAAAGAAGGGGGTTTGAACTCTAGATTAATAGGTTTTGCTTGTGCCAGAGGTCGTCGATGTCGGGCTTGTACTGATTTAGGATTTTGGTCTGCATTTCCCTGTACCCAAGACGCCGATTTTTGTAAGGTAAGTGTAGGTGGTTTCCCAAAGCATTTGGTGCTTTGTTTACAAGGCAGACTTTGACACTTAGTTCCGATACCGTGTTGCGCGAAACTCGGTCTTACGTAAGTATATTCTACTTCAGTTCACCAAAACAAGGAAAGAATTTCTTGGTGGTGTTATTTGTTTTTTACACACTAGGTTGTAGGATTGTGTTGTTTAGTCTAAGGGGGTTAGCCCTAAGTTGATAGGCTTTCCTCTTCTGTCTAGCGCGAAAACAAGCGTTTATTTGCTTTTCTATTAGCTGTGATGTTAGGGCTTTCTTAATTGTTCAACACTAATTTGTGTGACTGTGGTGATTGGAATTTAAAAAATTTTTCAGTCGTGTGTTGAGAAAGGGAGTGTAGTGTCTGTGGATACACATTAGTGTCTTTCCAAAGGCCACTTGTTCCTTTTTCTGTCGCCCCCCCCCCCCTTTCATCCGTTCCCATTCAGTTACAGAGCAGTGATTTTTGACGTGGTTCCCGTCTGTGGACGAGATTTGTGTTGCACGGGAATTTCGGCGCGCTCATCGGGCCATTTTGGGTTTTTTCGAGTCGGTTCTGTCCTGGTGCCCTAGTGACCGTGTTTGGTGGGACGTGCGCTTCCGTGTTTACGTCAGTCGCCGGTAGAATTTAGGTTAGCTGTTTGGCCTAGCGGTAGGGTGTTTAAGTTTATTGTTCCGTCCCTGCCTTATGGTGTTTGTTGAGTCTTGTTGCTTTTTTTTCATTGGATTAGTTGGTTGCTGGTTGGAGTGTAACGCGTTGGTATAAATTCCCGTTGTATAGGTTTGTGATTTCTTTGGCTTTTTGTGGGTAAACCTGAAGTCTTATTTTGAGAAAAACAACATTTGATCGGATATAGGTTTGTTCCCCGGTGTGGTAACTTTGTTTGGGTTTTGGCACGCCGGTGCACAAGGGCAGTCGTTGTTTTCACATTTATGAGTTTGTGCTTTGCGATTTATTAATTCCACATGTGTTGGAATTGATTCATGTTTGGATATGTTTTCCATATAGGAAAAACTGTTGAGCTTGGACCACGTTTTCTGGTCAGCGGTGTTTTTTCTTTTGAAGATTGTTGTTCTCAACGCTTTGAAGTGTTAAAAACATAAACTGGGTATTTCCTTCGTTGGAATTCAGGGGAAATAACTCCAGCTCTTTGCTAGTTATTGAATTTGGATTACTAGGTGTTCATTTTTGGGGGAGAAGAGGTTAGTTTGCTTTAAATTATTGAGCTTAGCCAGGGTTAATCGATTCGTTCGTTTGGGCTAGCTTAGTGTGGCAGTTTCTCTTGACTGTAATTTGGTTTAGATGAAGCATTCTTTCTCTTCGAGTTTGAACGGTTTTGTGGGTTGACTACACTTAGTCATAAAGTCGTACATTGATGACTTTGTTGTTCAAATTACTCTCTTGGCTTGTGAGACATACCTTAGATTGTAAACTACGGTTGGAGATTTGTTTGGGGGTTGACTTCGCTTTTGTCAAAAAGTCGTACGTAGGACTTTGTCATCTCTCCTTCCCCGTTTTGGGAATATTGGTACAGTTATTGACTACCCTTGTCACAGAGTTACTTTGTGGAACGTTACTAATCCGTATTTCTTCTCGTGGGAATACAGCTGCAATTTAGCAGATTGGAGTTGCTGATACGTTGTGAGCTTGCCCAGTTTCGGTTCCATTCTTGGACTTTAACTTTTGTGGTTCTATCTTCTAGGAAATTGGACTTTGGAGGAGATATTGTTGGTGAACCACTCTTGATTCGTTGAATAGAAGCACTTCCTCGTGGTGTTTTGTTAGGGTTGTCCATGCGTGTTTGACTTACATCAAAACCTTTTCGTCATTTCTCATTCAGTATCTTTCAGTGAGTGTTGTCATTCTCGGTGAGGGTGGGTTAACCCTCGTGCTGGTGTTACCTATATGACTCACTGTTTTAAAATTAGTGCGTTTTTCCCTTGGAAATTTGGGATAGTTTCTTCAAACCAAGTGACTATTTACAGAATCTTGGATTTATATCCATTTAGTATCGTCCTGTACTATTGGGGTTGTGGTGGATTCAAATCTTTGTGGCCTTCGAGTAGTCGACCGTGGTACTAAGTGCGAAGTGGATGCACACGTCGGAACCTTTGTGGGATTCGTTCGTCAGAGTTCTGCTGTGGCTGTGCAATCTTGTGTATCACTTTTGTGATTCGGTCACTTCGTGTCTTGTGGGTGTACTGTAAGTTATGGAACACGTAGACGACGGGCGCCGGATCACACGTTCTCAGACTCGTGGTGCAGGAATCCTACCCGGGATGGGGAGGGCCCCCTGACTCAGGCGACGACTGGCCCCACTACCCGGTCGTGTTTTCTTCTGGTGGGATCGTCCTCAGTCACCGCAATGTCCAAAATAAGGGAGATGACCCCTCCTGGGTCACTCTCTCCGAGACGACCTCTGCCCACTCCGGTCTCGGGACTTCGCTTCCGCCGTATCTTCGAGATGACTTCCGCTTTCGGCCTTCGCCCATGCCTCATCCTCCTGGACAGCGCCCCTGGATCCTCTTATGTTGATGAGGATGAGAAAAGAAGAAAGAGAGGCCAAGGAGAAGAGGGAAGGGGAAAAAAGAGAGGCAAGAGAGAGAAGAGAGGGAAAGAGGAGATGGAAAAGGAGGAGAAGCCAAAGAAGAGAGACGGTGGAAAATGGAAATGGAGGAAAAGAAATTGGAGATGGAGGAGAGGAGGTTGGAGAGAGAAGGAACGGCGATGGAGAGAGGAGATGGAGGAAAGGAGACTGGAGCGAGAGTCGAGGAAAAAAAAGAAAGTTAGAAAGGGAGGCCCAGAAACAGAAAGAGTTGGACTTTGAGGTCGTTTGCAGGAGGAAAAAGAAAGAACTCCCGGGCCGAATTAGTTTTAACAGTTAGATGCACCCCAAGCACAGTCTGTGGTTTGCTTCCGGCATGGCTCTGACCCTGGGAAATAGAGGATTTTCATCAGGGCCTGGTTATTCCCGGGGGCTCCACCCAAGCTAAAATTTTGCCCGTGTGTACAGTGCTAGCGTTTAACATAGATACCTACATCGAGCACTTTGAGGCGGTTGCGCTGCGTTCCAGCTTAACGCCAGAGGAAAGCCCTTTACCTCATCAGTAGCCCGACGGGGAAGGCTAAGGAGGGGGTTTGTTGACATTCCACCCGGAGTTCCTATAACGAATTAAAAGCGGCTCTTCGCCGGAGACTGCCATTTACTTCCGAGTCCTATAGAAAGCAGTTTCGCACAATGGGGGAAACCTTCAGAGGAGACTTTTCACCCGTTCGGGGAAACGCCTCCGGCGCACTATGGAATATTTGGGTTGAAGTCTCAGAAAGGAATTTAAGGATTGTTTCCTCTTGGAGCAACTCATGAATTCGGTATCTCAGGAACTGCAGTTTAAGTTGGGTGAGGAGGAAACCAAAGACATTCGCCAGGGCAAACGAGATTGCTGAAACTTCGCAGATGCGCGTCGTCAATCGTATGCTGCACCAGGAACAAGTAGGAAAACCCCCCGATCGGGAGTCACGTGGGTCCCAAACCGTCGTCGCCCTCCAAAACTTTTTCTCCCGCGATTCCAGGAAATCGGAGCCCAAACCAAGCTTTGCTTCCTCTGTGGGGAAAAGGGGCATTTCGTTCGGGATTGTCCAAGAGGAAGGACAAGACAAAATCCGATGTCTCGCACGTTAGGGTAGCATTTGGAGAGAACGAAGTCATGACCCCATCATTATCCAACCTTCCCATCGGTGGTGTGTGGCAAGAAAGTGGAAGCTATTAGGGACACCGGAGCTACAGCGGTCTTCATCGACGAACAGCTAGTCCCAAATGAGGCACCTCGAGGGGAAGACTGCCAAGTGCTAGGAATCGAATCATCCTTCAGGGCAACTCGATCTACAGCACTGGTAGATGTCTCCACGCCATATTTTTAAAGGCAAGGTATGGGCAGTCGCCCTTCAGCGACCTGCGTACTCCTACTGATTGGCAATTCAGTGTGCTTTGGGGATGGTCAACGTCGGAGACTTCATCAGAGTTGCCAGCAGAAGTATTTGTGGCTGCCACCACGCGTTCCCAGCACAGAGAGAGAAAGAGGCACTGAAACCCCTCCTGAGCCCCTGACTCGGTATGACATCTTGACCATGGATCCCTCGAATGTAAGCAACTTGCAAAGGATCCATCCCTCAACAAGATCCGGAGTTTGGTTGGGGAGCCAGCAAGGATGTCCCGCAGCAGCGCAGTAGAGTGTGAGACGCAAAGAACTTGTACACAGGCGTTTCACATCGCCTACTTCCACGGCATGTTCAGAGCAAGCCACTTAGTTCTGAGAGGCAGGGGAGTTTCACCTCTCCCACAGCTGCAGAGGCCAAGCCGTGAATGCGGTCAAGGAAAGGGGTGTTTTCTGCAGGTGCTCCCACCAGCCAGCTAACCGTGCTGTACTCGACCAACTGATGTCTGTGTACAGCCGGTCTGGCAGCATGTGTTCGGCATTGATGACCGGCCATTACAAATGGGGCTTTAGTTTGATAATCAGTGGTTGTCATGAAAAATGTAATATATCTGTGCTTGAGATGACTGAATAGGCGAATTCCCGACAATTCTTTTATTACCAAACTCGACTAGGTTTATTTTCTGCAGATAATGCAGATACGGCATGAAAGCTTGTACACAAGAGGTCAGGCGATATTCAAACAATGACAACGCACACACACAATTGTGAAGAATGACGGTCATCACTTTCTGGGAACTTAATTTTCCCTAGTTAACTAGTACACAAGTTTGATACATGCCTCTGCTTGGACTACAACAACAAAATGTTGGGTCAGAAATGTGTAAGGCTTGTTTGTTCGGCCTATAACTGTCTCGAATGGGACAGAAAAATAAAGCTGTGAGCTGCCACTCAGCTAATCGCTCCAGAAGCTCTCCGCAGTATGGTCATGCGCCTAGGCCACGATATGGCAGGACATTTGGGAACACGTCCGACCATGGAGAGAATCCAGGACTTTCATTGGCAGGAGTGGCGAGAACATCCAAAGGTGCGGTCGCAGCTACAATGTTTGCCACCGAACAACTCCGAAGGGCCGGAACACCAGGATGCCTGTGGTTTGTTGACATCAACAGGTTCTGCATCCTTGAAGTGTAGAAAGCCACTGTTAAGGAAGCGAAGGAGCAGACCCAAAGTGAGTCAAACATGCGCTGAAATGAGATCGAATGAGAGGGAGTCGAACATCAACCAGGACGCGCACAGCCATGGAGCGACACCTGGGCCAGTTTGTGTGACAGCTCTGTCTCCTACACACGTAAAACAGCACGCTCCATGACCAAGGTGACCACGTATGTAGGGAGATAGCAGAGAACGCTGAACATGAGAAATGGAACCCTTCTCTACGTAAGGCATGACCCATTTTGCTGAAAGTCTTTCGGCTGTTCAGAACCACAGGGAGGCTCAGGTGAATCGGCTAGAAAAGAAAGTGGTTGTGTAATCTCAGTACAGTGGCTAGGGACTGTTGTGCGAACAGACCAAGAATGACTTGAAGGAAACCTTCAATGCCCTGTCCAAGGAAGCAGTGCAGAAAAGGAAGCTGGAACGGATTCAAGATGAAGACGCCACAGAAACCGACAGCAAATTGTGCAGGTTGACTCAGACTTACAGGGGCGTTCGGGAAGCTTCTCGCAGTCAGCACGCCTTGGAGCAACAGGTTCACAGCTTTCAGGCCAAGATCACCGACATGAAGAAAGTGCTGACAGAGTTGGTCAACACTGAGCTGGTCTTCCATGCCAAGGCCCTGGAATTCTACGCACTGTGCTTCCAGACCTGAACGTCATCGACCAGGCGGTGGTCTGGAGGAATCAAGCTACAGATGAAGCCAGCCGACGCAGTGCGTCAGGACACAGCACGTATGGCTTTCAGCAGTCCCTGAACAGCAACAGCAGCAGTCGTCTTGCTCATCACCCTCAGTGCCACCACCTTGTCTACCCATCTCCAGTGCCTTGGTTATGCAATGGTGTGGCCCAGAGAGGCACTGGATGATGACACTGATGACTATGAGGATGATGATGATGAAGGCTGATTACCTTAGCCGAATGAGAGTAGCGAGTCAAGGTTCAGGAGTGAGGAAAGTTTACCTTGTATAAGAGTGTAAGGGTGTACAGAACGTATTGGAGGCTGTGATAGGCTGTGCCTCAGTGGCACATGCCTCTTTGGTTGGGGGTGTTGTCACGGACGTACATACTTTTGGTTTAGAAGATAAATCGTTTCTTTTCAAACCCAGTATAAAGTGAAGTGTTACCAGTGACATCTTTACTACATTGGCCGGTTGTTGACCAGTGTGCTATTTGTGTCATCCCGGGTGCGCTACGTCCGTGCATTTCGCTCCCATCCTCCAATATTTCTCTTTTTTCTTTTAAAGCTTTCTTTTTCTGTTCTTTTATCGCTTTCCACGTGGTTCATCAGCTGTGTCAGGTGCCACAGGTGAGTGTTTTTTACCCGTTGCCGTCTTGGGTTGGCTAGTGGTGTGGCACTCATTGACGGACCGTCGAGTCTGAGAGATCTCCATCTCTGCTAGCTGGGCCCACAATTTCTTTATCCACTTCGGTGTGGTTTTGTGGAAGTCTTTCACCCTTCAGCGGGTCGGAAAGTATTCCACTGGACACCTGGGATACCTTCCCTGCCAGCTGGAAGAACCACCTTGGGTCGTCCTGACCTGGAGTCCCTTCGGTGTGGACCGGCACGGTTACGGCTGCCACCCTTGTCGGGACTGGGGAGCGAACGTTTCTCACCTCGCCCACCCGCCATTTTGGTAACTATATGGTCTGTTTTGGACAGTGTTTTGTTTTATTTGGGTTTTCTAACTTTCAGCGGTTGAGGTTTTTCTTTTGCCTTCATGTGCTGTTGGCTCAGGCACACCTTTTCTGTGTGTATGCTCCAAAGAAGGGGAGCAGGTATGGAAATGGTATCGAGATATGTGTCTTGTTGTTAGAATTGTAGCAAGCATTAATTTGAGTTTTCGGTTCTTAACGGCTTGGATTCTGTTTTTTGGACCAAGTTGAAAAATCCCTTACTATATAATATCCCTTCATTTCGGTCAATGGAAGCTGTGTTTGTTTGTTTTTCTGATTACACAGGTTGAGTCAGTGCTTATCTCGCTCATATATGTGATTTGGGCCGGAAGGATATCAGAAATGTTAGTTTCATTTTCCTTGTTGCTTTATAGACACGAGACGGATCGGGGAACGCATGAGCGTGCGAAACGGCAATAAACATTTAGACAGAGGAGTGTGGAATTCCTGCTGTATCGCCCACGTGTGGTTCCGTTCTCGTTGTGTCCTTGTCTTATATGTTTGTGACAGACGTGTGGATGAATTCTAATTGTTTTTATTCATTGGAGCTTTTGTTGACTAAGGAAATTATCCTTAGTACAGGTCAATAAAAGCAAAAGGAAAAGGGAAAGAGTTATTCTAGTTTATTTGCCCTTTGTAGTGACAAAGACATTGTTGACCTTATAACGGCATTGTGACCTTCACACTGTGACGCACTGCCGGACCCACTATGCTGCCACACACTGACACAGGGACTATAGGGTGATGACTTATCTGGAGACTGATCTCCGCCGTAGGGCGGGATTTTTCGCCCTTTTCTTTCAGCTGCAGCTCCGGTCTTTGGCTGGCTGAACGACCAGCATCCACGGACCCTGTAGTCATCATCCTGCGTCCAGGCACCAGTCGTTTTTTCAAACCTGCGGTCTGGTGGAGGTGAACTCGTCTCCTTTACTGGGACACCTACTTCACCTCGGACTGGAAGACCAGCCACTACGAACGTCACCCCTCTACAGGATCCACCTCACTCAGCGAACCTCCTCGGTTCATGAACTCGAGTTGAGTGTTCAATCTTGTGTGGTGTGGGTGTGGTGCTGGCGTGTGTGTGTGTGTGGTCTAAAGCCAGTCACTGATTCGTTTTGTTGGTTTTTTGTTGTTTGTTGTTTTTTGTTTTGTTTAACTCTTAGTTCATTAGGTCCCGTTGGATGTAGCATTGTTTCTAATACTGTCTTTCTTCTGTTATTCTGCTGAATGTCCTTGTAGTGGTTTAGTGGGTTAGTTTGGGACAGTAGCGGGATCCGGGATATTGGAGGATTTTTGTGGTCTATTCAATTTACTTTGTCCCCAAGTCAGTTCTGATAGTGCCTTTCTCTTCTATGGACCCTTTTTTTTTTCCTTTCTTTTCCTCTCTCGGCTATCTTTTCTCTTCTTTGTTATGACCATACCCGTCTGGAGTGCTAGTGCGAGTGAGTGATTGTAATGTGAATAAAATATTTTCGAAACTTCTTCCTCTTGTGGTCTGGTGTGAGGGATAGTGATCGCTCCATTTTTTGCCACTGCACATTACCTGTTAAGAACCCCCCTGTCAGGTGTACTCCACGTGACAACACTGGAGGGCGGGGGGGGGGGGGGAGGGTCAGGACTCGTCTTCCGCACTCTCGTAGAATAGTGCCGTGTCATGTGCGCACAGACCAGGATGAAAGTCCACAGCACTATCTTCACCGTCCTGCTCATCATCCCTCCTCCCCTCCCCACCCTCCAACCCTCGCTCACCCCACCCCCTACACCTCACTAATTCTGTGGTTCTTCGACCCCTGCTCTCATGGTGACCTCAAATTTAATTCGCTCCCTGCATCCATGTATGTGGTCAGTGTAAGTTAAAAACGGTATGCATTGGCAAATTCTGGTGGGGGCTGCTGATGGATCAATGTGGTGGCCCCTTTCAAGGTGCACACACCGATTTATGACTAAGCAACTGTAGTTTTCAGTAGGCGGGGGGTGGGGGTGGGGCTTAATAGTTGGTGTCCTGGTATCTTGGATCAGAACAGGTACCTTAAAAATCCCCCAAAGGGACTTGGCATCAGTATTTCTTTTTTTCTCTGGTGGGTTAGGTTAAGGTAAGGTAATGTTGCTTATAGCCCAGGTTGCCTCATGGTAACCTTATCCTGATACTTAAAACTCCCTGCGGACTGCTGTGTAGGTGATGAACTGTCACATCCTGGGTGTGGCTTTTCTGGAAGAGCAACAATCATTGAGCTCTCACCAATCAACGAGCAGCAAGACAGTTATGCCATAGATGGAACAATGGAAGATGTGACAGGAAGAAATACTGTCAATGTTGAACTGGGCTGGGGTTACCAAAAAAACAAAAAAAAATTAGACGAAAGTGTGCATGAACATATCATTATACACGCTTACCTACGAGTCATCCGCAGACTGTTTCCAATGCCCAGTAGTGGGGAGCAGACTTTGTGGAAGACATACATCAATGCACCAGGTTCAATCACCATTCAAATTAAAGTATCTGACAAAGGTGGGTTTTTTGTTTTTTTGTCTACGTTTTTAATACTGAACTGATTATAAGGATACACAAAAGACATTAAAAGAGCAAATATATTCTAAAAGTGAATGCCCAAGAAAAATCACACTGTCAGTACAGGCTGTCTAGAAAGACCGAAAATAAACATGGTTAAAATGTGAAAGCTATATCAAAAGTAAAAAATCTTGACCGCACCCCACCAATCTTTTCACAAAGTAAAAATGAAGTCCAGCTTGCTGGTTGTTGACCACATCAGCTGTATGTCAGCACCACAATAGATGGTGTAAAATACAAACTGGCAGACTACAGTCATCTCAGCATGCTTTGTTTAACCGAGTTCATCTTCAAAAAAACAAAAAAGTCATACATATACAAAATTTATATATAGTTTGTAAACTTTTACAAACACTTTAAAGTAAATGTGACCAGGCATCCGTGTGTGAATGGTTCGTTTCTTTTTCTTTCTCTTGGGTGTGTGTGTGCATGCACGTGAGCATGCACACATGCATGCACGTGTGCTTGCTTTTGTGTGTGTGCGTTGTGAGACAAAGATAGAGAAATAGAGATGAAAGTACTACCAATAAATGCCTAACATAGTTATCAACTGGTTTATACTGGCTTGTACATTTCAGATTCTTATGTACCAGTCCTACTGTTTAAACGCTTCAGACTGAAGAAAAAGATATCCAAGGTAAAAAGTAGCATTCAAAGGTGTAGACGGACAAAAGCAAATGTAAAAAACCCAAAAAACCCACAATCCTTGATAGAAGAATCGCTGTTTTCCCATACAACATCTTGGTGCGCAAGCAGCATTAGCACATCGCTATCCTCACTAATATTAGTACAATTATAATAAGTATTTATGCTAGTAATTAGAGCAGTCAAATTCATAACAAATGCGTGGTAAATACAGAAAAAAAGCTGCTTTAGCACAAACTAATCACCCTGATTGTGTTGTGAACATTTTCATTCATTACGCTAAATAAAACAAAACTAAACAACAGAACTAAAAAGTGTAAGCAAATGTCATCAGATGTTTGAAGAAACAAGATGAATATAAATCTGAACAGTGAAGATCATTTCAGACATTCCAAACATTCCTTTGGCATATTAAAGTACTCTTACATTTAAGGCAACATTTAAGGAACTGCTGAAAATTCGGTTCCTCTAATACTTTTCTATCAACTGTATGATAAAAGACATTAACAATAAAGTGCCATATGTCTCTCTCTCTCTCTTTTTCTAGTTTCAAACTCGACCTCACCAATCGGAGTTCTTCCATTTCTTTTTCTGTGAGAAACGATTTGATAGAGGCACATTCAGAGAGAAACCTGTAAGACAATGGCTCATGCATAACTACAGTTTTGCCTTGTTTGGTTTTTTTTTGGTGTAACATCTGGATCTTCAAAGCACAGGTTTCTGAATTTTAGCAATGATAAATCCATGTGGAAACAAAAAGTCAAGCTGGGCAGATCTCTTCCTTAAGAATGTAATATAAACATGCAATATAAAGTAATATATTGAAAAAAAAATACATTAACGAAAAAAAAGGAAGATAAATACCCAGGATAATGACCAGCTTTCAAACAGCCAGATTTAAAGACATTTTTCAGGCAAAACTTCAAATTCCAATAAAAATACCAACAGTGTAATGACCAAACATCGACAGGATTCGTCTCAATGAATTCTACAATGCCTCCAAACATTTCAGTCTTTCACAGAACATAGCACAGGCCATGAATCAAAACTGTACCTCTTAGTTCCATGGGAAAAAGATGGGTGGACCAGCCCAATATGTGGTTTTGTCATCTGCCAATGCTTGTAATCCACAATTTGGTTTTCCTCTCTTAGTGACAAAAGCACCCACCTAAAGAAACGGCCCATTCTCAAAACCTGCAGGAACGGCAAATGTTATGCTTAATGATTTTAGCAAGGTATTAAATAATCACATCACTTTCAGTGTTTTACTTATAAATATCACTTCACTAACCTCTCAAACAATGAAACGTGAGAATTCAAACACGTGTATCACACACATTAAAGCCTCTTCTTTATAACAGAAATATTATACTTTACACCACTGAAATTGCAAAGAAACAAACCTTTTCTACACGTGACAGACTGATCAACTACCACTTTTTCCAGGCAATGATCAATCTTTGATCAATCAAGACAAAGACAATTACTTTGAAGGATCACAAGCATCATGAAATGACACTCATTCTTGAGATGTAAAATCTTAAATGCTGTAGAACACATACATTATTAAATTCACAGGTTTCATGATTAAATCGCCTCAAATACAAGATGAAGGCTGTTTCAAACTGAAACATGGTTTGGAAAAGTAAATTCTCTGAAACAGCAATTTAAATGAGTTCTAATGAAACTCTAATGACCACCAAAAAAAAATCCACAAATCCCAAAACTTGATCACCTAAGGAGCCATTCAAATGCGAACTCATGTTAGAAAATGGTGAACTTTTAACAAAAATTATCGACAGATGTACACGCTTACATCAGAAAAAACGACCCACTCAAAAACCTGAAACACTAGCAAACAAACAAAAAAAAGATTCCCATTTGAATGAAAACATTCAATGTCAAACAATTATAAGTTTGTCTGTGTAAACATTTTGGCCTACGCAAACAAAAGCAAAATATTACTTATTTGACTGTTATCGATAGTGTTTGCTTCTGGTAAAAGTGAATAACTTCACTGCCAGCTAGAATGTGACCAGAAGTCCATCCTATAATTGTTGTATCCATGGAAAGAACATATGAAAGGAAAAGGATAAAAACACATACACACACACTGTTATAAATCGCCATAAATGTGGGATCCAACTAAACCAGTTGTGCAATAGCTTTTCAACAGAAACCTTTTTTTTTTTTTCCAGAGTGTATAAAGTATAAAAATTGTACACTTCTTGATCACAAAGGAAGAGGAGACAAAACAACCACAAAAACACATACCAAAAAAAAAAACCTGAAAGAAAGAAATCAGCGGCAGCAGAGGTATTTGGATTTCTTTTTTTTTTACAACAGTAAGTGATTCATTAAAGTTAATTCTTCAAAGTGTAACAACCCATTGACTATACAGAGAGAGCATCTCAGAGCACATTTATAAAAGCATTTCAGAGTCAAAACTGCATAGCTAGATTTACAAAGGCAGAGAATACTATAAATAAAAAGGGGGGGGGGGGGGAATAAAACAAGCAAACAAGAATACAAAACAGCAGCAGTATTTGAATTGTCACTCATGAACATTGTAGGATATGTCATCAAAGAGAAATCTGCAATGTCTGCAGATTATTCAATATTTCTTTTTGTTACAAAAATGGGGAGTTTTTCGCACATTCTCTATTTGGCACATGGCATACCAATGTAAAAAGTATGTCCCTGGCTTACTTCAATGGAAGACCAAAAGACAATGAACAGCAAAAAAAAAAAAACAAAGACCAAAAGGCAATGAACAGCAAGAAAAAACAAACAAAAACAACACAGCACTTGGACTGTCATTCACAAGTGTTGAGGGATTTATTTTTTGTTATTCCAGCGCCAACAGACCAGTAACAGAGTTTAGGGAAATGGCATGCACCAGTATCAAGAGAATGTTGTTACATGGGACTAGAAATCGGGTGCCCAGAGGACAGTAACAAAAAGACAACAGCAACATTTCGATTGTCACTTATCAATACCTTTGAGATTTCTCTCAGTTAATTCTGGCGTGTCTCCAAAACAGGTGCCAATAACCATGTTTTTGCAAACAAACAGCACGAATGTTTTGATTGTCACTGATAAACAGAACAGGCTTAAACTTGGTCAATTCGGCAAAGGTGTCGACCACTTTAGAATCTTAAGGTTTCTTAACCTCAAGGTCAGCCATGTCTTTCTTAGCATTCACTACTAAGTCTTATAAACTGAACAAATGGAATGGAATACTAACCTCATGAAAACATGAGAAGCCAGAATTTGCACATATGCCATTCCAACTGACCAGTCACTGCTCAGTGACCCAGAAAAGTCATTTCATCAGAGGTCAGATTAACTACCACACATTGCCCAGTGATCTTCAAGTGATATTTTATCGAAACTCAGAATGTGCTCAGGTCGATTCAATGAAAGCATTCTCAAAACACTGGCATAGATATCTAGGGTGCCACCTAAGAAAATTCCAATCAGATTTTTTCCTTCCCTGTGTACACTGATTTTCATAGTCTACAAACATTAATAAGGCCATACAGGCCACACAAAAAAAACTGATTTTCCTGCACAGGTATATGTGCCGACAGTGGTGGTTCACATGTCTGACCTTGCCACACCTAATAACCATTATTATATCTTTGTAGACAGTCACCTACCTTTGAGGATCTGGTGCCTAACAGTATCAAAATCACACAGTTCTTGATTTTATAAGTTGAAAAAAAATGAAGGTAAGAAAAAGCCCAAACACAGCAGCAGTATTTGGACCGTTATTCATGAACAATCTGAGATTCTGGGGGGGGGAAAAAAAGTTCAGCTCAACTTTAAATATCTACCTTAAAGATTTAAAACCATTCTTCAACAGATCTTAAAACAAAGCAAGGAGACACAAACAGAAAAAAACACAAACAAAAAAAAAGAAAACTCTTGCTCCCATGGCGTGCCTTGGCTTCCGTTTGTGCCTGTTGTCTGCATTTGTACCATGTGAACTGGTGCCATACACAGCATTTATTTGGTGTTAGGGTATGTAACTGACTCACCATGGGACCAAAGGTCATTTTTGTCGTTTTCTTTTTTTTTTTTTGATAAAGCACACATGTAAGTATAAAACAATGACCATGTTTTCAGTATGAGATGGATTAGGTTAATTCTAGACTGTTTGCAAAACAGTGCAGCTTGTGACCAAGTTTTTTCTTTTCTCTTTTTTTCCTTTTTTTTTCTTTATTTAAGATACAGACAGCACCACTTTGAAAATTGCGCAGCTTCTGATTCAAAAGGAAAATTATGAAAAGGCAGAGAAAATATTGAACACTTTTGACCAACATTTTCCATACAACATACAAAATGACCAAATTCAACCAATGACCAACATTGCTGATAAACTTTTGTTTTCAAATCACATCATTCTTTTAACTGTTCTCATTCAATCATTTAATGCATTTGACCTACAGTGCAATTAGTTACTTAAGCCAACTTGTGTAGCACTGCATTCTATAAGAACTACATATGCTCCCTTGACACCTTTAACGTTTCACTTGCCGTATCAGAGGGCCAGCCATGGACATAACTGGGTAAAGAAACATTTGCATTAAAAGGCTATATTCAGGTCTATTTTAATAGTTCATATACTCATTAAAAAAATTCATCTTTTTTATCAACAAAATATTTATCATTTGTTGTGTTACATACAGATAATCAAATTCATTGCTCAGAATTTCTGATTGTCGAGTAACAGGTCTCCAGGCAGGTCTCCTGACAGGTCTCCATTTGCTGTGTAGTTAACTTTCAAACCAACTGTCAAAGAGCTCCTTTGTCAACTGAAATGCTTTCACCTCACTTTGTTGCTTGGATCTCTTTCGCTTGCTGATCACTTCTTTTCTCATGATCACTTTCCAATTTCGACATTTAAAAAAAAAAAACTGCCTGTACAACATTCAATGCTGCACAAGCGTGGATCACTGTTGTATATGTAACCATTGCCAATCACAGATGAAGCTGCATGACATTCCTGACTAAGAATTCCCTCCCAGAATTCACTTTGTTTTGACCGTCTTCAAAACAAAACCAGAATGCCCGATGTGAACCGAGATATTCAGCAGGCAAAGGGCTGCAATTTCCCCCCAGCATGTGACATCAGGAGTAACACAGCAGCATGCGTCCTCGTGTCTCTCTATGTACTTGTGACATGGATGTATCCGACACCAAGAACGCTATCAGAAAATCTTTTAGAGCCAGAGGCCTTCAACAGATATAAACCAACGTACATCTTTTACCAGTCTGAAAAGTCTTCACGTATCGCATTTTCTTATAGCGTGCTACCTGCTGGATTTCTATAGGACCAGCTCAACTCCAGGCTTTAAGCGTTCCACGTGAACCAATAATTTTTTACATGCTACATGCGAAAAACAAAACAAATAAAACAGTAAAACAGGAAAAATTAATATTCTAAACAAAGAAACAAAATTAGAGCAAATTTCTGTGGATGTGTCGAACCTAAAACCAAAACAAAGTGGGCGGAGGAGGCATGATTTCTTCATTCCCATGCTTCACGAGCACAATTCGATCAACATACCCAATTGTCTTCGCCTGTCTGATCCGCATATTTCTGTCTGATCAGAATATTTGCCTGCTGACTGCTGACTCTTGGCCAAGGGGTTTTAAAGCAGCACAGCCCCTGACCATTCATCGCCATCAGCAGTGATGGCAAGGTCATGATAGCACATCATGCTGTCTTTCTGGCAGCCTGTCATTCTCATGTTTGGACAGAAATGCCCACACATGGTGGGACCCTTCTTCAATTCAAAGGATTCCTGGACCTTCATGGTCTTGAATGAGTAGGTTGTTGTTGTTGTTGTCGTACCCTGGCTAAAAGACTCCAGGGATCATCCAAACAGCCGAAGTACTTGAACACTATGGTACAAATGCATCAGCTGGGGATGAGAACATTACGTGTGTGACCGTTTTGATTACCCCGCCACATGGGCAGCCACACTCTGACTTCGGGGGATTTTAGAGACTGATAATGTTATGCTAGGAGCTTGTCACAACTGAAGACAATCCCCGCATAACTATGCAGAGCATAACAACATTTTGATGTAGCCTTGGTGTTCTAGCCTATGTCAATTAGCCTGACACAGCCTTAAGCCAAGGCATTTGAATGAGTAGGCATGACAGGACTCCTTGGGATAAAAGTACCTGTGGGAAATGCTTGACCGTGCATGCGAAGGCATCACTGACTTAATATAATCTGAGAGAAAATGCACATATGGAATTTACAACCATTTCATAAACCATGTCAATAAACAAACACAACCCTATTCAAACAATGTGTATGGAAAAAAAAAATCTAGTCAACCGCTGAATATATAGGTATTATTATGCTACTGCTTCAAAACTTAACAGGTAAACTCCTTCTCCTCCTGCCACTCTCTCTCTCCTTACAAACTGGCAAACAAACCAAAATGGGATTTCCTCTTACAAAACAAAACAAAACAAAACAAAACAAAAAAAGAAACAAACTTTATCTCCTCCTGGCAAATAAAACAAACTGCAGCGTTACCAGAACATGACGAAAAAGCAGAAGAGCACACAAAACAAAGTGGTGAAGTAACGCAGTTTTAATGCACAACACAAAATAGGACAAGAAATTTTCAGCAATATGCCGTCCTCTACATTCACCACTGGCTTCACAAGGGGTGTATTGCGCATGTTAATGTCTGTACCATTTTTTTTTTTTTGTCGCTGAGGATGGCATATTGCCAAAAATTTCTTGTCCTGTTTTGTGTTGTGCATTAAAACTGCGTTACTTCACACTTTGTTTTGTGTGCTCTTCTGCTTTTTTGTCGTTTATCTCCTCCTGTCACTCTCTTCTTACTTACAAGTTGGCCAACAAACCACAGTGGAGTTTCCTCTTCCAAAACAAATAGCCCGACTAAGAATACTGTGAAAGACCAAGCAGCTGATCATGATCGAGCTCACGGTGCCATATGAGAACAGAATGGAGGCAGCTCAAATCTACAAGACTGAAAAGTATGCTGATCTGGCAAACGGCCTGAGGAGAGAAGGCTATCAGGTCAAAGTCCTCACTGCAGAAATTGGAGCTAGGGGATTTGTAGGAACGTCTGCATACAGCCTCATGAAACAGCTCTCAGTTGCAGGGAGGGAAAAAAAACAAGCCCTGAAAGCAATGGCAGAAGCGGCAGAGAGGTGTTCAAGCTGGATCTGGTCAAGGAGGAACAAAAGTGAACTTCATAAGGCTTAACTTTCCTACAAATATCAGGTGTCCCAGTGGCTCAGTGGTTAGAGTGAGAGTCATTAAGTGGAAAATGAGCATGTCCAGAGGGTCATGGGTTCGAATCCCAGCCATGGCTCGTCCCAAGATGGGAAAAAGAAGGGGCAGCAGAGGGACATCCAGAGTCATGAACCGGGTGTGGCCCAACACCCCTAGAGTGTCAGGAGATAAGGGCCGAAACACTTGCTTGAAGGGGGCTTTTCTTCTGAGGACTCTCTGCTGCCACGCTCTCCACGAGTTTCTTTCTACTGTGAAAGACAATAGGTACTAATTATTTTACCAGTGCCTTTAATTTTCTGCTCCCTAGGCAAAATTTAAATATTTGTACACACACAACCATCTGTGTGTGTGTGTGTGTGTGTGTGTGTGTGTGTGTGATTATGTCTCGATATGCAAGAGTTATCCAATAAATATACAGACTGGTCTGCTATAAAATAAAAACCAAAAGCAGTTCATTAAACACTGAACATCTGCAGCACAAAGAAGCCTATAACAGCACTAAATAATGTCGAATGATATTATGTAATTTTGATCACTACGCCTACACTTAAAATGAATGTTTCGTAGGTATTTCCTATACAAACATTTTCCAAATGCTACTACAGTATGTGGTGACACAGTTTGTTTCTCTTGCAGCAGTATTTCATAGGAATTCTTTGTTTCAAATTGGGCGGAAATGGCACTGAAGGTAAAAACAAGCCAAGCTGTCCAACTGACATCACAAATGAAGCATGCTTTAAAGTGAAGGATATATCAGACAAAGGTGGAAGACTGACATGTGTGGAAATTACCCATGATACTTAAATTTGCTGTGGATCAGTGAACAAAACAAAGACAAGTTTTGCACAAGACATCCCCACTATTTGGCTTCCCTGTGCATTCACCAGAAGCTAGACAAGAGCATGCATGGAAAGTGAAGAAGTGCTGCAAAAAAAATTTTAAAAAGAGAGACAAACATTTTTGTAAAGGGACTGTCATTACAGGTGACAACTGAATCCAAAGTTACAACCCAGAACGAAAGTGACAATCATTTGAATGGCACACTCCAGAAGCTCATGAAATTCTGATCAAAACAGGGGAATTCAATGATGACCAAGATTTTGGCTCACAACAATCATGGCATATTAAAGGCACAGTGTTCCAGTGGGGCCAACTGTTAACCAGGAATATGACAGAAAGTTCCTTACAAAAACAGTAAAACCTGTGAAACAAGGGATGCATCCAAAGCTGCTTTAACCTCTAATGTTCCTTGATGACAATGTTGCCAGCTACAAAGCTGGAATGGCGATGTCACTTATGAATGTTGTTGTTGTTGTTGTTATACCCTGGCTAAAAGACTCCAGGGATCATCCGAACAGCTGAAGTACTTGAACACTATGGTACAAATGCATCAGCTAGGGATGAGAACATTACGTGTGTGACCGTTTTATGATTACCCTGCCACATGAGCAGCCACACTCCAACTTCGACGGATTTTGGAGACTTATAATGTTATGCTAGGAGCTTGTCACGACTGAAGACAACCCCCGCATAACTATGCAGAGCATCACAACAATTTGATGTAGCCTATGTCAATTGGTCTGACACAGCCTTAAGCCAAGGCGACACTTATGAATGTCATACAGATGAGAAGTGTTGTCACATCCACCACAGCTCCTGACACAGCTCCACCTGACGTTGCCCTATTCCTAAAACTAAAAGAATCTCTCCACTGGTCAGATCTGATGACTTAACTGAGCCTCAAAGCTGAAGTGATGGGCAAGTTTGAAGTATTAACTCCAGTTGCTGAGCAAAACACGTTCAAGATCTTCCACATGGATGTAAATCAGTCGACTGGCAGCATGAAGGTTACTATGAAGGAATGTAGACAGGTATGTGACATTTCATTAACACTTTGTGCGTAACCAATCTAGTCTTTTTATTGGATGACCCTTGTGAATGTGCATGTATGGGTGTGTGAAGTGTACATATCTCTCTCTCTCTCTCCCCGAAATTATAAACTGCATTTATCAGCTGTGTTACTTTTCAGAATAATCAGAAACAGCCACTGTACTTTACCACCACTGGAAAGGTAACAACAACAAAAAATAACAAAAAAACAAAAACCAACAACAGGTGTCATAGAAGACAAAGCAGTGGAGTGAGTAGTCACGCTAACAGTAGTTACAATAATGTTGATTACAGTTCTATTACCAGTGATATCACTGACCACATAACACTAGTTGTAAAAACAGCAGCAGCAAGAGGATTATTAACAGTGCAATGTATGTGACTGGTCATGGTGTCTATTGTTGCACTGATTAGCACAATATAGCAACTGATCTTGACCCAACAGACAGGGATTCTGTCAAGTTATAGCACAATATATCAACTGATCTTGACCCAACATATATGGATTCTGTCAAGTTAAAATACAAACATAAGGCACCAAAAACAAAACAAGATGACATTATTACTTCATACTAAAAATGAAAACAACATGATGTCGTCGCTTCAAACTTGTAAATCAGATCCCAATCACATACACCCCACACACTGTATGGCCCTGGTTCAGAAAAGGTGTCGAATCTGTTGCACACTCAAGTCACTAATACAGAATATGTGAAAAGACTGATTTCTTTTTGGCTAGAAGTTCTGTTCAAAGGTATGATAGTTTGTTGGCAAGTCCAATCATGTTGTTTATAGTTTAGCTAACCACGAAGGCTGCATCAGGACTGCAAACCAGTTAAAAGCAGAAAATGAAAATGCTAAGACTTATCATTCAAAGTATGCCGTCTGTTAAAAGACTGATAAAAAAAAAATTGATCGCCCTTAAAAAGTAAAAAAAAAACTGCATCAGATCGAGTATCTTAGAAAAAGTTCCTCAAGAAATCTGCAATGAAACATTTTAAACAGTTGCTGTACACATTCCAAAAATCAATTGATGTTTCATCCTGAATGGTTTATCTTACAGTATTCACCAAGAACAGTCCTCAACCTTTTGAACACAGAAATGAGAAAAATATGTGTGAGCACTATATCATGTTCACTACACCTGTTCCTCTTTGCAGTTTCCAGAAATTCCTTGAAGTCTGGAAAGATCTGAAAGAGTTTGCTGTGAATTCTCTGTGAATTCTCTTCCTGTAGCCATAGGTCTCTGACGCATCTGTGGATTCCAATATGGATTGATGTCTGTGAATGGAACAGACATTTTGGAATGTTCTTTCCTCGTCATATTGCCATCTGTGAATGGAACAGACATTTTGGAAAGTTCTTTCCTCGTCATATTGCCATCTGTGAATGGAACAGACATTTTGGAAAGTTCTTTCCTCGTCATATTGCCAAACAAGTTGGTTTGCAACCTCATTATCCAAAATGTTGACATGATCCATAATCCAAAAGATTGTACGCATTATTGCTATCATCATCCCAGATTTGCTCATATGAAATTCAAACAAGAGAAACCTCCATTCAGATAAAGACTAATTTTTGTTACTTTTTCCTAGCATGCGCATATAAACAGATTCTGCAGCCACTTCTCTCCTGTTTTGACGCCTACATGCCAAAAGGCTGGCACATCTCAGAAAAGGAAAGCTAAAACATGTAGACACTGACATACGTCTATGACATCTATGTGATGTATAATATTAGGAACAAAAAACATTGTCTCAGCTTGACCCATTTTTCTATTCTTCTCAAATTGACTTTTACCATGCTGCAAGTCTCTAGACTAATTTTTTCACTGAAGTTATGAAAAAAAGTCTCCCCATTTTTGCTCTAGGCAAAAAAGGAAATCTCTTTTACCTGCACAGTACAAAAGGCTTCAAATTTCTCAATAACCATAGAGCGTAATTTTCCTGCATTTCTTTTGGAATTCTCAGCATTCTAAAAACAGACAGAATGATAACATTCTGAGTTCATGATTGGCTTCAATTGCCATGGGGTGCCATTCAAAGCCATTTCTGAGCCACGGCCACATGGGAACATAACAAAATTTTGTAAAGGACTAGTCATCAGCTTCCCAAAAGGGCTTGGAGGACTGAAAAAGAATAGAAATATACTTCTATGCCAACTTTGTCGCATCGTAAGTTATAAATGACTTAGCAAAGAAAAGTGAATCAGAAAAAACATGTCATACTGCAAGTGTATAAATGACTTAACAAAGAAAAGTGAATCAGAAAAAAAGTAAGTATACAGTCTTCTGACTCTTTGGAAAACCTACAAAATTCCTTATCGGAAACAAAAATAATAAAAACATGTATATATACAAACAAAACACAGTAAGACAGCAACACTGATGTCCACTAATCATCACAGCAAACATACAGCTGCGATAAATGCTACACTATACACATACAGAAGTATTCAATACAACAGATGCGTAAAATAACCAGAAGAGACATAAGCAGATCATACTGGAAAAATATTATTTCAAGCAGTAAGCATCAGTACACAGTTAATAAGAATGCACTTAGTGTAGTATGCATAGCACACATATACACACAAAACATCAGATATCACAATTTTCTTTTGATATCTTTAAAAAGCCGAAATTCAATTATCTCCATTTTCGCTTGAGATTTATACATTTTCATCCGTACATTTTTTTTGTTATCAAATCTTCATTCCAAAGCAACAATTTGCTGAAATGTACTTGACTCTTGCCATTGTAATTAACGTATCTAACCCATTTTCTTTCATTTCACTTTCATTTGAAGAAATGTTGCTGAAAATGTGTGCCAACTTTAAATGACGTTGTTTTCTTGAATTCTCGTTCATTCAGAGACAGTCATTTGTTAAAACTTTGTCTTGGTCTACGTTAATAGATACATTTGAATACAAACACTGTCTATATTCAAAGAATTCAATGTCTTGATTTGGCACTAGGACATTATTTGCAGCTTAACTCATTTAGTATGCTACCTTGAAATTGAAAAAAAGATTACCTGTGTTCTGCATACGGATTTCTAACTTTAAAAACAGTAGATGACCAACATCACCTGCATACAAAGGATGACCACAACAGGACTTCATTACAAAATCAAAATATTATATAGCTAGAAAAACAGACACAGCTGAAGAGCTATGTGTTGAAAAGCTACATAACATAAGCAATATTTTTTCCCCAATACGGATTTCATGCGCCGTCCAGCTCTGTTGCGTAAAATGCCAGAGACTCTTCACGGATGGCTGTTGTCTGCAGGTGCCAGAACCGACTGCAGCACTTACATCCTGCTCCAGCGGCCAATCTGCTGGTGGCAGTTGGGGCAGGTGTGGATGACGTCTTTGCAGCTGTCCACACAGAATGGGATCAGGCAGCAGCCAAAACTGCATCTGAAACATGGAACATTCATGTGGTCAGAGTCAGTGAAACAGATTAAGCAGCTGCCCAGCCTCCATCTGTCACATACATTCAAAGGGTCAATGTCATTGGCATACATTAGGCAGCTGCCCAGCCTCCATCTGTCACATACATTCAAAGGGTCAATGTCATTGGCATACATTAGGCAGCTGCCCAGCCTCCATCTGTCACATACATTCAAAGGGTCAATGTCATTGGCATACATTAGGCAGCTGCCCAGCCTCCATCTGTCACATACATTCAAAGGTCAATGTCATTGGCATACATTAGGCAGCTGCCCAGCCTCCATCTGTCACATACATTCAAAGGGTCAATGTCATTGGCATACATTAGGCAGCTGCCCAGCCTCCATCTGTTGCATACATTCAAAGAATCAGTGTCATTGGAATACATTAGGCAGCTACCCAGCCTCCATCTGTTACATACATTCAAAGGGTCAATGTCATTGGCATACATTAGGCAGCTACCCAGCCTCCATCTGTTACATACATTCAAAGAATCAGTGTCATGGGTCACAATCAGCTGTTTGTGATACACACTGTTCATGGAGATACTGCTGGTATCATCTGGAACACAACGTTCATGGGGTCACCAGAAGCATCATGTGTAGCACTCAGCGTTCAGGGAGTCAGTTTCAGAGTAAACTGCAACGCACAACGTTCATCATGGTCCCGTCATCATAAACATACCACATCCAGTGAATCACCATCAGAGTCAGCTGTAACATGCATCACTCAAGGAACCTCTGTCAGTGCCATCTGTATAATACAATATTCACTGAATCTGTCAGATTCATCGGTGGCATGCAACATTCATGGGGTTATTGAAAGTGCCATCTGTCGGTTTCAGCCACATGTGTAGCAAACAACATTCATGTGGTCACTGTCATTGTAATCTACAGAACACAACATCACAAGGTCTGTCAGATTCAGCTGTAACATACAACATTCATGTGATCACTGTCATTGTAATCTACAGGATACAACATCACAGGGTCTGTCAGATTCAGCTGTAACATACAACATTCATGTGATAACTGTCATTGTAATCTACAGAATACATCACATGGTCTGTCAGATTCAGCTGTAACATACAACATTCATGTGATCACTGTCATTGTAATCTACAGAATACAACATCACAGGGTCTGTCAGATTCAGCTGTAACATACAACATCCATGTGATCACTGTCATTGTAATCTACAGGATACAACATCACAATGTCTGTCAGATTCAGCTGTAACATACAACATTCATGTGATAACTGTCATTGTAATCTACAGAATACAACATCACAGGGTCTGTCAGATTCAGCTGTAACATACAACATCCATGATGTCACTGTCATTGTAATCTACAGGATACAACATCACAATGTCTGTCAGATTCAGCTGTAACATACAACATCCATGTGGTCACTGTCACTGTAATCTACAGAATACAACATCACATGTCTGTCAGATTCAGCTGTAACATACAACATTCATGTGATCACTGTCATTGTAATCTACAGAATACAACATCACAGGGTCTGTCAGATTCAGCTGTAACATACAACATCCATGTGATCACTGTCATTGTAATCTACAGAATACAGCATCACATGTCTGTCAGATTCAGCTGTAACATACAACATTCATGTGATCACTGTTATTGTAATCTACAGAATACAACATCACAGAGTCTGTCAGATTCAGCTGTAACATTCAACATTCATGTGGACACTGTCACTGTAATCTAAACAATACAACATCATAGGGTCTGTCAGATTCATCTGATCAATACAACATTCATGGGTCGCTACAGGACCCTAATAAGATGCCTCACTCATGGGGTCACCATCACTGTGGTCTCTAAAATACATCATAAAATGGTCTCTGCCAGACTCATCTGAGCCATGCAACATTAATGGGGTTACTGTAATAATTGTAATATACAACACTCATGGGGTCACTATAGTAATCTGTACCATACAACACTGATGCAGCCATTGTCCATGTAAACTGTAACATGCAGAATTCATGCAGTCTCTTCCAAAGTCATATGTATCACATTAGATTAATACGGTCACTGTCAGTGTAATCTGTAAATACAGTATTCATGTCCTTGCTGCAAGAGACACCTGAAGCAAACAACATTCAAGGGATCACTGTCAAACAGACACCTGCAGCAAACAACATTCAAGGGATCACTGTCAGACAGACACCTGTAGCAAACAACATTCATGGGATCACTGTCAAACAGACACCTGCAGCAAACAACATTCAAGGGATCACTGTCAAACAGACACCTGCAGCAAACAACATTCATGGGATCACTGTCAAACAGACACCTGTAGCAAACAACATTCATGGATCACTGTCAAACAGACACATGTAGCAAACAACATTCATGGGATCACTGTCAAACAGACACCTGCAGCAAACAACATTCATGGGATCACTGTCAAACAGACACCTGCAGCAAACAACATTCATGGGATCACTGTCAAACAGACACCTGCAGCAAACATCATTCATGGGATCACTGTCAAATAGACACCTGTAGCAAACAACATTCATGGATCACTGTCAAACAGACACCTGCAGCAAACAGCATTCACAGAATCACTGTCAGACAGACACCTGCTGGGATCACTCAAACAGACACCTGCAGCAAACAGCATTCATGGAATCACTGTCAGACAGAATCACTGTCAGACAGAATCACTTTCAAACAGAATCACTGTCAAACAGACACCTGCAGCAAACAACATTCATGGGATCACTGTCAAATAGACACCAACAACAAACAACATACATGCGATCACTGTCAAACAGACACCTGCAGCAAACAGCATTCATGGAATCACTGTCAAACAGTCATTTGAAGCAAACAACATTCACTGATCATGGCTCCCCAGGAGACTACAAGTTTTAGAAATGGCAGATCCGAACACTTACAAAGCGCTGGGTTTCATACCCTTTTTATGAAAATTTTCAGAAAATGAGACACATTCTCAATCTTGGCATTCATCAGAGAGAGCATAATCTGTCTCTGCCACTTGAAAATTTTTTCCACTTTGTCACATATCTTTTATGCTACACATAGCACATCATGAGGAACCCGTGTCAGAATCTGAGGGAAAAAAACAACAATCACTAGTAATCAAAAACATCAACTCATGCCATGATTTTACCTTATGAAATAAGCCAAATGACCAAGCGTTTGCTTTTTGAGGGTCAATATCCTGGGCAACTCCCTGAGTGTTCAGATGGAAAAGAGGGACAAAAGCAGTAGGTTGCACAACAAAAAATTAATGCGCCAGGGCCTTGCTTAAGGAGTCAAATATTCACAGGCTGGCACAATTAGATTGTTCTGAGAATTTTTATTGTGTCTGAAAGTTGATTCTCCTCATTTTCTTTCACATGGACATCAAAGTACAAGCCAGATGGGTACAAGCAGACAGATTGCAATCAAAGGAATGGGACTCTTTAGGGGTTTCCAGCTGGTGCAAAGATAGGGTCGCGGGTGAATGCAAAGGCTTAAAATGTGACATCAACTAAGGGGAAGGCCATGTGCTTGAAGACTGTGATTTCATCGGTGAAATTCCCCCAAAACAAAGGAAATGATGGGTATTTTTATGATCAATTATCAGTTTACCATTAAATGCTGGCTCAAACTTATGCTAGGCCTCAAAACGCTTACATGGATTAAATAGTGTTTTAGTGCAAAATCCTACTTGTGGTGTGTGGCCCGCAAACACTCCTACGATCATGAAAAAAAAAAGTGTTGATGGATGTGACACTCACCCCACCAAGCAGAGGATGACGCAGATGATCCAGGCCAGGGTGCCGGTCTCGTACAGCGTGGCAGTGACCACTTCCGCCTGGCAGTGGGGGCAGCGGGTGTGCACCGGGGAGTCACGGAACATCTGCATCACCGCCACCGCAGGCTGGCTCACCACCACTGTCGTCTGACCGCCTGGTGGCATCGGCTGACCATATCCCGGCTGTGGTGGGGCTCCGTATCCCGGCTGTGGTGGGGCTCCGTATCCCGGCTGTGGCGGGGCTCCATATCCTGGCTGAGGTGGAGCTCCATATCCCGCCTGAGGAGGTGCACCATAGCCTGTTGGGGGGAAAAATCAGTTGTCATGTGACCAAAAAATCAATAGGCCAGTTATTTTCAACCATAATTAAAATGTCTTATATTCCACAGAACCATCAAATTATGAATATTTATGTCTTTCAGAAATTCAAAATCATGTTTGGTGGAACATCCCCATCACAAGGCTTTCATGGAGTCTGCTGTAAAGCGTTAATAACATAATTATATCGTAGTGAATTTCAGCACTCTTGTATGAGCACATGATTCACAGTGAGCAGCTCATCCCATGGGGCCTCCACACCTTTTAAAAGTCAAGCATGCAATGAAAACAAAACTGTTTCTTCTTTACTGCCACCAGAAGCAGATGGTAGGAATTCTCTCAGGTTCTGACATGTCTTAAAGTGTGTTAATATCCATTTGTGTGTTCTTATCCTCTTTGACATACATATGACTTCTGGATTTCAACTTTGTATTTGGAATAGGTGATATGGACAATTTTTCTATTCACTTATGGCATTCTCAACCAGATGATCAGCAGCCTCATCACTTCAAATGCCAGCATGGACCAAAACATAAATGAGATACTATATTTTGAAGATATGGCCAAAATACCAATGATACTCTTCACTAATAGGCTGTTGATGATCATAACATAACAATGAGATTCGATACACTATGGTATTCTACTATGCTAAGCTGTACTATGCAAATGGTATCAACAGTCAACAGTGACTTGCCAGACAAAACCATTAAGCGAGAGAGTGTGTGGAATGAAGGGAAGGGTGTGTATGCGACTGTGTGTTAATCTACTGACACCCACACTAGAGACAAAGAGTGACTAAGAGTGTACACAAACAGGTATACCTGGATATTGTCCTCCAGACATTCCATAGGCTGCATGGAGACAAACACCATTTATTGAAGCGTGAGCAAATCACCTGATTTTATTGTCTCATTTCTGACTATTCATTATCCAGTGAGCAGTTATTTGATTATATTGTTACACACAGCCTCTTCGTGATACAAAGTAGATACTAAAAAACAGAGACACACATTGCATGCAAAACTTGACGCATGCATACTCCTTTTTTTTTTCTTTAATCAATGCATGCATTATACACATATTCATATTAAAACATGTCACGTTTTTTTCTTATTCACACATGATTATTTACATGCATGTTATGTTTATCAATGTATCCAAAGAAACCCAAAATATCATACTACGATTACATTTACAAACAGTCACATAATCATACAACACACTTCAAATGCTTCAGAAGTAAAAAGGGAAAGACAAGGAGTCGGAAAGTGAGGAAAAGTGGTCAGAGAGAGAGTTCTTCATATGACCACTGCTTCTGGTTAACACCTCATAAACCTAACGCATAAAAGCAAAATTCATAAGACATTGTCCTCAACAGAAACTAAAAATGTAATTTTCTTGAAATATATGTTGTTCTTTTTTCATCACAAAACCTTTTCCCATTCTCCGTTTTTCTCTGTTCTTTAAAGACTTACACAAACTTCTGACAATTACATCTCCAAACTTCCAACAATTACACAGAATTCACAATAGTGTCTTTCCTGCAACATACTTCCAAGACAATAAGAACAATTTCCTTCAACAGATGCCAACTTGCATTTGCTTGCATGCACTTTCAGGAGAAAAAGAAGAGAATGGGAATGCACACACACACACACACACACACACACACACACACACACACACACACACACACACACAGACAGACAGACAGACAGACAGACAGACAGACAGATAGATAGATAGATAGATAGATAGATAGATAGATAGATAGATAGATAGATAGATGTACAAGATAGATAGATAGATGTATACAAAACAATTGTAAACCCTTGTCCTAGTACCTTCACTTCCACAAGGAGGGAAATGCCAACGCCTTACAGTTACACACACACGCGCGCACACACACACACACACACACACACATTAGGAGGACTATTAATCTCTTCCAGAGAGAGAAACACACACACACACACACACACACACACACACACACACACACACACACACAGATGAGGAGGATTATTAATATTTGCAAAACTTATTCTCTTATTCCATCATTAAAAGTATGTGCTTGTATACCGATTGACGTTCCATCATTAAAAGTATGTGCAAGTATACTGACTGACAAATACTTTATAAGGGTCTTTCTTTTCAAATAATATGAATCAAAAACTGTTTCTTATATAATAAGCATAGAAGTTAACTTTTTTTCTCTTGGTGAACCAATTATGGGCACCTACCTCCTAACGCTTCTTGCATTACTCACTCAGTGAAACATATGCAGGCAAGAAACAAGGCACGCAAAACCAACACCATGCTTCACCTAATAACACTGGATTTTTAACAAACAGCATGCTTTCTCGTCAACTGAAGAGTACAAACATGAGGTTATGGAGATATAGGTCTGCTGTGCATGTCACTGTCAGATTGAGTCAACTATAATTGTGTTTTTTTGTTTTGTGGGGTGTTTTTTGGTTTGCTTGTTTTCCACATACTGGATTCATGACGTTGATCAGCATAGTGCTGGAACAGTCATCTTCCTATTTCTGGGGTATCTATATCACCCTTTCTATGTCACCCTTTTGGAGGCCCAGTGTTTGTCAATGGATTACTTCTTCAGGGCATTTGCAATGTATCCTATTTTCTTTGATAAGAAATAGATGCCTCTTTCTGGAATTCAAGTATTCCAGACAAGGCAATGACATGCAAGCCAAATTGTCCACCTTACTTGTTTGTTTACATGTGAAAGCCAAATTTCCACTTAAGTCTGCCAAGCACAATTCCTTTAATGTTATGGGTTCTTTCACATGTAAAAAAAAACAAAAAAACTTTGCTGTGCCAGACATGCACTATGGATAGAACAGGGATCTTCTTTCCAAGAATAGTAGGTTATCTATCACATCATCTCCCAACTATCTGAAATGCTGTACCAAAACAAAAACATTTCCAACCAGATTCAAGCAGTGTATCCACATGTGCAAGTCCCAAAACACTGTCAAAACTAAACACATAAGCACTTGTATGGAATGTGTGCTTGATTATCTGCATATTCACAAACAAAATAACATAGCTAAACGGCATGATTATGCTACTCTTCAAAACGCAAGCGGCCAGGCTCGAATGCCTACTTCTTGTACAAAGCCCAGTACACAACAAGAACATCAGCGAAGTTGTAAAACTTTTGTCCAGAAATCCATGCAGGTCTTGGTGTCAAATCACATATGGAGGAATTTTTCCTCCCTCCTCCACCATCAAGCATTTCCCCTTACCAATTAAAAGGCCAGGATTACCATTCGGTCAACAAGCAACATTCTAGACTAGTTGAAGCCAGATTGCCAATGACCATGCTTTCCATTATTGTACAGTGGGGTAACTGTCTCACAGCATGAATCATGTCCATGGTTCTGTAGCCTAACACACACTGTGCCTCAACAAGTTTCCATTCAAAGATAGCAGCACATCTGTTGAGAATGACACGAGCAAAAATCTTTCCTCTGCAGCATCTGGTTTAGTTCCCTCAATGTTATAAAAAGAAACAACAACAAAACTCAGTAAACTACGGCTTTACTGTATCTTTACTATTTGACAAAATCCTTTGATACCATCTATGAGAAGGCTCTCAGGACGATCTTTTAGTACATTCAATGCCCACACAAATGTGTAAGGATCATTCAGATGTTATCAAGAAAGACCTGGTCAAGGCCCCCTTTGTTGGAAATGTGACAGATGCATTCAAGATAGCAATGGTATAAAACAGGGCCATGTCCTAGCCCCAGCCCTGTTTAACAACTTCATTAGCATATTGTCAAGCAGTCCATGGGCTGGAAGAGGGGAGTCTACCTTTGATACCATGCAGTTAACTCACTCTATACCCTTCATTGCCTTGCTGCCACAATAAAGAGCCTCCAGGATCTTCTCTTAGAGGCCCTCACTGCTGATGACTGTGCACTTGTCACCCATGAATACTATGATCTGCAGTTGATGCTCAGATGCCTCTCACAGACGTTGAAGATGTTTGACCTGACAATCATTCTCAGCCAGACTGGAGAACTCCATTAACTTACACCACCCACAACAACCCTGCACAAACTAAGTACTACTACACACAGTACCCAGCTTGCAAACTTCAAGAGCTTCAAACACCTACAAAGCACCATCTCCCATGATGGCTCCTTAGACAGACAAGTTGATCTTCAGATCCGTGTGTCAATGTCTTTCTTTCTGTAAAAATTCTATGTGCAGACCTGCCGGTTATAGTGCACCTATACAAGAAGCGACAGCAACAGGTCTAGCAGACAACCTACCAAAATCAGACTTCTTCCTCTTCTCTGCTAATGCATACAGTCACATCAATATGGTGCTCTACCGTGATTCGAAAAAAAAAAATTTTAATTAGTCAAATTAGCCTGAAACAATTGTGAACACCTTTAACCTCAGCTGCATCTGCTTCAGTCAGTCGGCTCTCTCTGATGATGCTGGTACGGCAACAACATCAAAGATGTTTGAGGCTGATACCCACAACAGTCAACAGAAGAAAACCATAAAGAGAAAGTGTGGTCCAAAATGGCTCAATGAATTTGAGTGGTGTGACTTGCCAGGAAAGATGGTTTGTTTAGTATTCACAAGAGACTCTTAGCGCAAGAACACTCTCAGGAAATAACTGCAAGATAGCAAGTTTGTTTCTAGATAAATACCGACACTCTAGATTTGCTTCTTTTCCATATGTTTCTGTCATTCCCTCATCTCTCTCCCTTTCATCCCCACTGTATCTTTTTCTCTTCAATTGTCTTTCCTTCATTTCTCTCTCTCTCTCTCTCTCTCTCTCTCTCTTTCTCTCTCTCTCTGTAATCCACGTCACAATCTTCTTCTCTTTAACACACATCCCCTCATCACTCTCCCAGTCGTCCCCATCATATCTTTTTGTCTCCAACTATTTAGTATTCTCTCATCTCTGTCCCTTCATTCCAGTCATATCTTTTTGCTCTACGTCATCCTCCCATCTCTCCCCCTGTAAGCCTGTCACATCTTTTTCTCTTCACTGTCCTCGCTTCATCTCTTGCAATACCATCCTCGTTATGTCATTTTCTCCCAACCATTATCCCTTCATCTCTCCAACCATTATCCCTTCATCTCTGTCCCTGCTACAGCCATCATATCCTTTTCTCCCCAACTGTCATCCCCTCATCCCCCTCTCCTCGTTATCCCCATCATTATCTCTTTCTTCTCAACTGTCATCACTTCAGCTCTGTCTCTGTCATCCCCATGTCTTATTCTTTCTTTGTCTCGCATCCCTTAACTCTCCAACTGTCATCCTCATCCTATCTTTTTCTCTCTGTCCATCCTCTCACCTCTCTCCCTGCCATCCTAATCATCAGTCATTTCCATCATCTCCCCCTCTCGCTCACTCTCTCTCTCTCTGTCATTCCCATCATCACGTTCTCCCCCATCATTCCGATCATATCAATCTATCATTTCTCTCCCCCCCCCCCCCTCCCCCACCCTCTCCCAAATCATATCTCTCATCCCATCATCTGCTCCCCCCTCCCCTTCATTCCCAGTTGATCTCATTATCTACTATCCCCTGCCCCCCCCCCCTCCTCCCCACCATTCTATCATCTCCCTGTCATTCCTATCATCTCTCCCACTCCCCTGCCCAGTCTTTCCTCTCTCTCTCTCTGTCATTCCCATTACCTTTCTCTTCCCGTGTCATTCACATCATGTCTCTCTTGCTCCTTCATTCTCATCATCTCTCTCTCCCTGACATACCCATCCTCTCTCTGTCCGTCATCCCCATAATCTCTCTCTCCCTCAGTCATCCCCATCATCTCTCTCTCCCTGACATACCCATCCTCTCTCTGTCCGTCACCCCCTTCATCTCTCTCCCTCAGTCATCCCATCATCTCTCTCTCCCTGACATACCCATCCTCTCTCTGTCCGTCATCCCAATAATCTCTCTCTCCC
>CM031596.1:71249985-71299985 GCA_018398815.1 Conus ventricosus | reverse complement strand
CAGAAAGTCATGTTTGGGAGGGCTTGCTGGGTTTCTCCTAAGCTGTTCTGGAGGGCAGGGAGAGGGGGGAGGAGGGGAGAGATCCCACAGGAAAGGTGTTCTGCCCCCTCCCCCCTCTCCCCCCAAGGTGTGAGGTCTTGCGCAAAGCAGAGCAGATCCATAGAGTCCATGCACTGAGCAGCATCCAAGGAGGTGACAGCCTGCCACTGCAGGAGGGCCTGCAGTGCCTCAAGGTAAGGACAGGCCTGAGAGGTGGCCTCCAGTTCTTGGGAACACCCATACCAGATCCAGTGCAGAGGGCACATGAATTGCCGTAAAGAACATAAATGATACCAACAAAAGTCCCTGTTAGATGCTTGCTTCCGGTCGCACGAGACATGGCTGTGAGAAGTAAACAAAGAAGAGATGAAGAGCAAAAAAGAAGAGATTAACTGATAAGTAGAAGTAATGTATGACCGATTGCTCTGTAACCCACTTGTATAAAAGCATAGGCATTTTTGTATAAGCCACAAATGATGAAAAATCAACAATAACAATGTGCTACCGGTCAAGACAGGTATTGGTATGACAGACATATTCATGCGAGGTGTGAGCAGTGAGGTATTTGGCCTTAATATCATGAAGAAGTGGAAGGAACTCCACTGGAGGTGTAAAACAGTCAGCCTGGTCTATATGTATTGCGCAAGCCAAAAAAATAAAAAATACAAACAATTAAGAGCCATGGTTTGCAACAGTTTGACATGGTACAGAATATGAAAAAAAAGTCATGGCTTTATCCATGGATTCTTAAAATCCTTGGTCAATCGGGATCTATACATACACAACAGATAAAAACACCACCTTTGAAGATGGTAAAATTTGACATGGAATAGAACATGACACCAAAATCATAGTTAAATCCATTCTGAAAATCCTTGGCTGTTCGGGTTCCATACACACATAACAGATAAAAACACTGCTTGACGACAGAAAATAATTTGATCTGATCTAGTGTGATTAACATGATCACCACCCTCTTGTGAAAATCTCTAGAACAGAAAAAATAAAAATGCATTCATCTCATCATGATAAATAATGCACTAAGATCTCCAACAACCATGTAGCAATACTCCAAGAATGACGATACTCCATTTTTCCATGAAAAGTCATGTTCATGAAATGGAATCTTCTCTTCTTTCAAATGACAAGAAAGCAGGCAGATCATATATTTGTCTACATATGGGTATGGGGACCTTTCTTCGAATCACATAAAAAAAGTCAGATTTCTCCTGTACAGCAGAGTACTCAAAGAATCATCACAGTATGGAACTTGTTAACTTAGGTTAACTGAAGCCTTCACGGCCGAGATACTGAAAACTAAGAGTTGCTCAAATCTAGACCCTTTTTTCTGATTGTAGTCCTTTTCTTAATGTGCATGCCACATGAGGCCCAAACAAAGGCAAAAGCTGACTGCAGGCATTAACAGGCAGAAGCAAAATCATTCCTTCATTCTGCTGAATGTCAACTTTCCAAAGATTATTCCAACATTATGTACATGACATTTATCCAGCTGGAGCTTTTCATGTGTGTACGTCACTGCATGTGTGTGTGTGTGTGTGTGTGTGTGTGTGTGTGTGTGTGTGTGTGTGTGTGTGTGTGTGTGTTTGTGTGTGTGTGTGTTCATGTCCATCTGTATATCTGTTAGTGCAACAATAGCTTAACCTGACAAGGAACTGTTTCAGTGACTGAGTTTAGAGAATGTGGAAAGAAGCTGGTGTATGTGAGTATGTGTGTGTGTGTGTGTGTGTGTGTGTGTGTGTGTGTGTGTGTGTGTGCGTGCGTGCGTGCGTGCGTGCGTGCGTGCGTGCATGCGTGCATGCGTGCGTGCGTGCATGCAATCGTGCCTGCGTGTGCGTGTGCGCGTGTGTGTGTGTGTGTGTGTGTGCCCTTGTGTGTGTGCACATGTGCTAACCTGGACTCCCTAAAACAATTACAGATTAATCATGATATCCTCAGTTTGCCATATTTCTATGTGATGTATTGATTTTTTTTTTTTTAACTGTCTGGGTAGTTGTCATTTACTTCTACGTCTGCAGACAGACAAAACACAAACTCTGATTATACTGAAAATTTGACTCTTTCCTAGTAGTAGTAGTAGTAGTAGGGGGACAGGCTGATATAGGTAGCCTAGGCCTCGCGGCCTTTCTTGAATCCCCATCCATGTATTGTTTAGTATTCTGAATTGGTTTGTTGCGTATGCGCATATTGGTTTATTAATCAAATTCAAATAACAATTTAGTGAATTTATGATCCGCATCAAGGAGATTTTTAAATGAGTTAGTAGATTGTGCACTGGTGAGTTGATTGTAACGTGGTGACAGCCCTGATGTGGCCCTTTGCGGTCGGCTGGGCTATAAGCAACATTATCTTATCTCTCCTAGTAGATTGTGCAAACTTGATGTTAGTTGGTAGATCATTCCAAAGATGTGTTATTCTTTTTCCAAAAAACCATTTTACGTTTATTAGTCTGACAGTGTTCAATGAAGATTTTCCCATCTGGCTTCCTTGTAACACTATCAGTATATAATTTGAAAAAATCCTCTATTTGTACATCCACCAAATCGTTAAATATTTTATAGACTTCGATCAGATCACCGTGGATACGTCTACCTTTTAATGAGTGTAAGTTTAAGTATCTTAGCCGTTGTTCATAATTCATATTTTTGCATTCCCGTAGTAGCTTTGTAGCCCTTCTTTGTACTTTCTCAACTGCCTCTGACTGCCTTTTGAGTAAGGGATACCATATGATATTTCCATATTCTAGGTGCAGTCGTACCAGACTTTTGTACAATTTCAATAATATATCTTTATTCAAGTATGTGAAAGTTCTCTTTATTAGTCCTATCATTTGGTTTGCTTTATTGATGATTTTATTGATATGTACATCGAAAGAAAGTAGTGGGTCAAAAATAACACCAAGATCTTTTTCTTCCTCACACTCATTTATTTCATTTTCTTGTCCATTTACCTTCATATAATATTTATGATTTGGGTTTGTTTTACCATAGTGCATAACACTGCATTTGGATACGTTGAAATTTAAGTTCCATTCATTAGACCATTCTTGTAATGAGTATACGTCCCTTTGTATTTTGTATGATTGGTAGAATTTTCATACAGTTTCGTGTCATCAGCAAAAATCTTACAATTGCTTTGGACAGATTCTGGAAGATCGTTTATGAATATAGTGAAAAGTATGGGTCCTAGGATACTGCCTTGAGGTATACCACTTAGTACATCTGATCTTTGTGAAGTGGCGTCATTTATCCTTACTTTTTGTGTTCGTCCAGACAAAAAAGCGTGGATCCAATTCAGTACATTTCCTGTAATCCCATAGCCTTTCAACTTCTCCAGAAGCCTACAATGCGGTACAGTGTCGAAAACTTTTCTGAAGTCTAAGTAGACAACATCAAATGATGCTTTTTGCTCAATATATTCTGTAAAATCTTCCATTGTTAAAAGAAGCTGTGTCATACAAGACCATTTTTTTCTAAACCCGTGTTGACAATCTGAATACAGATCATTGTCCTGAAAATGATTGACAATACAGTCTCTTATTATAGTTTCTAGAACTTTACACATTACACATGTCAGACAAACAGGTCTATAATTTTCAGGCTCATTTTTTTATCCCTTTTTAAATATAGCTGTAACTTCTGTAGTTTTCCAGTCTTCTGGTAAGACTCCTTCTTCTAAAGTTTTATTAAATAAGTGACAAAGTGGTTTTGATATTTCTTAACATATACTGAACAACATTAAAAACGCACCGTTTTGATTTGCCGATTTCCCATTTGGAAAAAATGTGTATTTGGATTTGGTATATTAACACAATTTTTAAGGGACACAGATTCACACTGCCTCGGTTTCTCCGCGCTTGCCAACGTTCGTGTGACGCCCACGTGCAACTCGCCCAAAACACTTTTTTTGCCACTGGGACCGAGACTGAACGTAGCTCATCTGTTTCTTTGTCTCAAATGGTGAGTTTGAAGTCATGCCGACTGGAAAACGGTATCGGTTGTCATTCGACCAGGCGAAGTGGTCCGAAAACAATGCCGCGACTGTCTATGCAAGAACGCGAGCGAGCCATTGGAATGTTGATGGTCGGCATGTCATCGAGAGAGACAGCCAGACAACTGAACTGCAGTCACTCTACAATTGTAAGGCTATCACAACGTTTGGCAGCAACTGGTTCCACCACTGATCGGCGCCGAACGGGCCAACCTCGTGTTACCACACCAGCGCAAGATCGATACATTCGACAGCTTCATCTTCGTAATCGATTCCTTACAGCAGCAGAAACATGTCGCCAGGTGGTTGGTCGATGGGTCCAGTGTCTGGACACACCGTTCGACGTCGATTGCAAGAATCAGGGCTCAATGCAAGACGCCCTCATGTTGGCCCAGTCCTCACCCGTAGACACCGTCAGCAACGCCTGCAGTGGGCCAACCAGCATCTGCCATGGACACGACGTCAGTGGAGAGCTGTGCTGTTCTCTGACGAAAGTCGATTCGCGTTATCTCATGCTGACGGGATAATGAGAGTCTGGAGGCGTGTCGGGGAATGCTACGCCAACTGCTGCGTGTTTGAAGCCCATAGATGGGGAGGGGGCAGTCTGATGGTTTGGGGGGCATTCAGTCATGACTACCGGACACCTCTGTACTTTTTTGACAACCATGTGAATGCCAACACGTACCAGCAGGTGCTGCAGAACCACGTCGTCCCACTGTTTGGCCAGCACCCGGAGCTGCAGTTCTTCCAGCATGATAATGCACGACCCCACACCGCAAGAGCCACCGCTGCGTTTCTCCAGGCGAACAACATTGCTGTGTTGCCCTGGCCATCTCTGTCCCCTGACATGGCTCCCATTGAACACGTCTGGGATGAGCTGGGGCGTCTTGTGGCCCGTGGAAGACGTCCACAGACTCTCGATCATTTGAGGCGCGCACTGACCGAGGAGTGGGATGGACTGCCACAGGCGTTCTTGCACAACCTTGTCTACTCCATGAGGAGGCGCTGCCAAGCGTGCATCGGGCAAATGGCGGACACACTCGGTATTAGAGCTCGCGGACGGACATGCTCGTCGTGGTGTACTTTTTGTCAGGGACCCTAGTGAAGTCACCAGCTAATTTCAGATGAATTCGGCCATTCTTGTCAAGAACAGACATTTTGTTTAATTGAAAAATGGATGCGTAATCAAATATGCTTACTTTCATTAAATAATTCTGTACTACCAACGTTGTCTGGGTCTTTTGGCAAGCGGTGCGTTTTTAATGTTGTTCAGTATATTTCCGTTAAGACCCTGGGGGGAATGCCATCAGGTCCTTGAGCCTTATTTGGGTTCAGTCCTTTGAGTAAGTTCTCTACAGCCAATGGAGTTATCACAATGTCAGCAACAGCAGCTCCCCTAGCTTCCTCATCATCATCCATTTGGACAGCCCCAATGAAATGGTTGACACTAATCCAGTTTCCAGCTTATGTGACATAAAAATTAAATGAAGCAATTTCCAACACCCGATGTTCAGTTTTCCTTATCATAAGGGTGGGTGAGATGGGGTATGAGGAGGAGCGGCCCTGCGGTTTTTTTTTTTTCGTTTTTGTTTTTGTTTTGTTTTTTGGGGGAGGGGGGTCTGGTATTTTAAGTCGATGCTTAGTTGCTTGCTAATCGTCGAGTACATAGCACTCCCTGTAGTGAAATAAGTCTGAATGGATTCTGTAACAGCTTCAATACGATGAATTACACCGGTATTGCGAAATCTTCAAGCTTGATCTTCCGGACATTTGTCACACCCACACTCACGGGCTGGCCTAATCGTGGTATGCAGTACAAATAAATGTACAGAAATGGATGGAGATGCATCTCTCTCTTCTTCATGCATCTGATAAAAGCAGCTAAAATTAGCATACTCGTACAGACTTTTATAAACAGTTGATCAGTCGAGTATAAGTACTGTTCAGAAACAAACTTTATATGGGGAAATCAGAGTAGACACATAACAACCTTACCTGATCCCTCGTGCCGTGTGCAAAATTGTTTTTCAACAAGGAGAAGGCAACTGTTGACGCAAAGATGCATTTGCGTGCGGGTTGTTGTCCATAGATACAGTTTCAGGTCTAATTTTGTGAAGGAGTCGCCAATGCATGCGGACTGATAACGGCTGCAGATGATAGATCATAGTGCCACTATGTGCAGGGTTAAGAGCTAGATACATACATAACTGAATGAATTAAAAACAAATGATTCGATCAGAGGGTTCCGTATAATGACTTAGCACAGGTCTTACCAATGTCTAACACTGCAAAAAACAACCCACCCCCCCACCCAAAAAAAAAAAAAAAAAATGTTGTATTATCAGCCATCCCAAAGTAATACGGTGACCTCAGTTTCGATGTCTTCTCCCTTAGTTTGATTCTGTCGGGGTCACAGGTATCGACAAGTCCATGGAGGCTGTCGTTGGACTGACATGGCGGCGCCCTCCGGATGGAGAGCTCACCCACGCCGGCTCCGCGACTTAGCAATTACTGTCGTCAGAAGGAGGCCTAGCAGGTGGTGTCCTGCGATTGTTGGATCAGAACACCGAAGTGACTCAGCAGCGGTGCAGTGTCTCCTTTGGTGGGTTGCCTCTTGATGACTAGTCTTTGAATGCTCCCTGTGGATTGCTGGTGCTGGTGCTGCGGCGGGTCGGGCCGGACTGCGTCTATGGTAGGCTGTCGGAATGAGCGGCGTGAGTGCAATGCCACTGAGGTGACACAGAAGATGGGAGAGCAACACACAAAAAAAAGAAGAAGAAACAAAACAGGAAGAAATCAAAGAAAATAAAAATAAAAGTAATAATGATAATAAAATAATAATGATAATTAATAATAATAATTTGGTTCAGACTCGCCTCTCACGAATAACACCACGACAACATCCCACGCACCCACCCCTTCGCCTCCCCCTACACCCCCCCCCCCCCCCTTTTCTTTTTCCCCACTTCCTCCTCATCTCCACTACCTCCTCCCCACCCACCCCTTAAGCTGAAATCAAAATTATGTCTGACAAACACAGCGCAAATCTTCGCAAACCCCTAAGTATACGACAGAGTCATCAGCATAATGATGTTGGTCGTGAACAGGAGAAGAAGAATAACATCTAAGCCATGGAAATGAGGTGTTATTACAAGATACCAAGCATCATAGATATACTGGTCAAATCATCAATGAGAAAGAGCGCCAAATTATCAAGCAGTAGGCTACACCGGATCATATGAAGGCCTGCTAACATCAGATATGAAAAGAAAACTACGCTGACATGACCGTCTAACAAGATCCACCGTGCACACATGCGTGCATGTGTGTGTGTGTGCGTGTGTAGTGTGGGACTATGTGAATGAGGAAGTGTATGCGGCGTACACTTGCTTCAGTATCTTACCGGTTAGTGCATACGCGCGCGCGCGCGCGCGCGCGCGCGCGTGTGTGTGTGTGTGTGTGTGTGTGTGTGTGTGTGTGTGTGTGTGTGTGTGTGTGTGTGTGTGTGTGGCTGTACATGCAGACCTCTCTGCGTATGTGCAGCATGCATATGAGCATGTATGCATAATCATGTTTGCGCTTGCAAATGTTTATATATGCAAATATCTGCACTTGTAGGCTGTGTGTCAGGGAAGTCGGCATGTACGGACATGGGAGTGGAATGGCAGCCTCGCCTAGAGGATAGTGATTTTGGTCATGATTTCTCTCTCTCTCTCTCTCTCTCTCTCTCTCTCTCTCTCTCTCTCTCTCTCTCTCTCCGAATCCGAATCTCTCTCTCTCTCTCTCTCCTCTCTCTCTCTCTCTCTCTCTCTCTCCATGTGTATTTGTGTGTTCAAAAATATGTACGCACTTTGTCATATTCACTTCACTGTCTGTTTTCATACACGCCAATCTTGTACGTTGTAGTACACTTACATATGTTTCCCCAGCCCACCTCACTCCCTACCCCCGCTCTCTCCTTCCTCTTCATTATTGTTATTCTCATTTTTATTTTTTTATTTTTTTTTGTTATTATTATTTTTTGTTGTTGTTTTGTTTATTATTATTATTATTTTTTGTTTTGTTTTCATTTATCTTTCATTTTATATTTTCATTTGATGTTCCTCTATGATTACATGACCGCTTTGCTTGCTTCTTTGATTTCTTACATGAATTGATTTCACTGCATGTTGTAGTCCCTACGCAGGGCGAGGACTGGATGTAAAAAAGCACGTCAGTGCTTATCTATTATCCTCGTAAATAAAGAATTTTGTCTTGTCTTGTCTTGTCTCTCTCTCTCTCTCTCTCTCTCTCTCTCTCTCTCTCTCTCTCTCTCTCTCATACACACACACACACACACACACACACACACACACACACACACACACACACACACACACAAGTGGCGCACGCTCGCGCATGCAAGCACACACACTGATTTTCAGTCCCCCCCAAATATAGAAGAAACAACAGAAATACTGTCAAGGCGTCTTCGATGGTCACTATCATGAAGAGTTTAGCATTTTACATTTTTATTTCCACCTCCCCCCCGCCCCCCCCCCCCCCCCCCCCCCCCCCCCTTCACCCCTCCGTCTCCCTTCCTAAACTCCTAGAGACCCGCTTGACCCATTTCCACCACTTCTTTTTCTTTACAAATATTTCCTGAATTGTTCACGCAATGACGAATGAATGTTTGCCTACACTTGCTTTCGCCCACTACTTTCTGTTCAGCATATTATTTGGTTAACCAGTAGGAGATTGTTGGCCCAAGGAAATCCATGTAAAGGTTGTTTTGTACATTGCTCCTGTCAGCCCTGATAAGACTGACACTGCTAGCCTACTATTCACGCTGTTACAATTCAGACTATTCACATATTCTTATCTGCTTTTTGACATTTTTTTCCCTTTTCTTCTTCTTCTTTTGAAAAAGGCTTACATCCGGGTTCTAAGATCCTGAAGTGTAGGTAAGAAGGCCGCTATTTTGTATATTCATTCCTTTTCTTTTTAAGATCATTTTCTTTGTCATACTTTCTTGCCTAGTCTGCCCGTCGCTGGCCGCATTGAGAGGCCATTGGATTTCGTTTTACTTTCTTTGTAGCGGCGAGATTATCATTGTGATATCTATTCGTTTAATCCTTAGAATCAGTAGCGTTGGAAAATATAATGCATTGAGGTGACGGGGGAAGGTGGGAATGGAGAGGGGACAGCCTGAACTGGCAAGTAGTTTGGAAAATACAGCAGTCTTCACATAGGCTTATTTTCGTATATGAGCATCAGCATACGTCAGAGAACTATATGATGAAGCAAACACACACACACACACACACACACACCACGCCCGGGCGCCCGCGATGCATACGTTGCATAAAGATTGGATTTTTCTGTCTGACAGCGTGTATGAATTTGGTTCTTGGTTTTGAGTTCAAAATAACAACTACAACAATAAAAACAATAACGATGTGGTATGGATGACAATAACGATAATGACAATGAAGATAAGGATAATCATGATAATAAAAATAATAATGATGATGATGGTATAACAACAATAACATAACAACAACCACAATCACAACAATAACAATAATGATGATGGTGACAAAGACGACGACAGTAAGGAGGAAGAGGAGGAGGAAGAAAACACAGCGAGACAATGACTCCGAACAACACACACACACACACACACACACACACACACACACACACACACACACACACACACACACACGCATACACACACACACACACACACACACATACACACACACACACACACACACACACACACACACACACACACACACACACACACACACACACACACGTGCACGAGCACGCAGGCACACAAGCCCAAACACACACACACACACACCACATACACACACACACACACACACACACACACACACACACACACACACACACACACACACACACACACACATTTGTCTAATATCACATAGTTTGTGAAAAGACGTAAAAAATTAAAGTACTACTACACACACACACACACTCACTCACTCACTCACTGAGAGAGAGAGAGAGAGAGAGAGAGAGAGAGAGAGAGAGAGAGAGAGAGAGAGAGAGAGAGAGAGAGCAGAAGAAAGGAAAAAAAAGGGGGGGGGGGGCACGAAAGAAAAGGAAAAAAAAGAAGATATGAAATGGGCAGACAGAAAATATATGAAACAGAGAGAGAGAGACACACAGACAGACAGACAGACAGACAGAGAGAGAGAGAGAGAGAGAGAGAGAGAGAGAGAGAGAGAGAGAGAGAGAGAGAGAACATGTGACTTGCAATTTATATCTAGGCGTGATTCAGGAGAGAGAAAAAAAAGTAAGTGATTGGCCATAAAGCAATGGAATGCACAATCAAAGCAAGTGGGGATAAAAAAAAATTAATCGGTTTAGACTCTTGCTAGTCATCGAAGAAACCAAACTGCAAAAACTAGAACTTGGGGAGATAATGGAAGTGTGTGTGTGTGTGTGTGTGTGTGTGTGTGTGTGTGTGTGTGCGTGCGTGCGTGCGTGCGTGCGTGCGTGCGTGCGTGCGTGCGTGCGTGCGTGTGTGTGAAAGGAATTTTCTCAATCTCAAGGGTCGGTTGGACCCTGCTGATCACAACAGATAAGGAAAACAGAACTCATGATATTTGAATTTGTTGTGAGCGTTTGAAGTATATATTAATCCTTGGTTCAAGCATAGTTTTACACCTTGACTCGACGGGAAAGATTAACCTTCTGCTGGCCGTAGGCCTTTAAGGACAAGGTATACTCGCAGTCATAAGTCTGCATATTCTGTGACAACTGTTGTCGCTGGCAGCAGTGGGTGAGTTCTGTGTGGGGGCCATCGCATGTCGCTCTCTGAGCTCTGCTTCCTTTTGAACCTCAGTTCAAATTCGGGTGTTGGTCGGCCGACGGTGGGCGTCGGTGTATTTCGCCCCTTTTCCCCAAATAAAAGGCTGCCTTCAAGACCATCATGCCGTTCGACAAAGTCTGGAAGGACGGACTCAGGCTTAAACTACGGCGATGGGGTGTGTCTAGGAGGATGTACACCTGGATCAGCCAGTACCTACACAACCGCCAAGCCCGAGTAAAGATTCAGGGCCAAAAGAGCAAGAAGAAGGTGCTGAGACAGGGAGTACCACAAGGAGGAGTCCTTTCGCCAACGCTTTTCCTCATCTTCATAGATGACATTGTCAGAGATCTGCCAAGAGGGTCAGAGGAGCGATCTACACAGATGACTTGGTGCTATGGTGCTCCAAAGAGTACACCACTACAGCACAGGTACGCCTCCAAACTGTGCTCAATAAGATCAGCGACTGGACCAAGGAATGGCTTGTCTCTGTCAACTCAAGCAAAACAACCTACACAGTCTTCAGCCTATCCAGCAAGAAGCAAGAGGCGAAGCTGACTCTGAACAGCCAAAGACTTGCAGAGGAACCCACACCTACCTACCTGGGAGTGACCTTTGACCGCAGGCTCACTTGGAAACAGCAGATCACCAGATGCTGTAGCAGGGCCAAGCTGAGACTGGCGATCATGAGGAAACTTGCAGGAACGGACTGGGGGGGCTGACGAACGTATCCTGAAGAGACTCTACACAGGAAGAGTCCGACCTGTAGTTGAGTACGGGACATCAGCATGGGAATCAGCTGCAAAGTCAAACCTTGACCATCTCAACAAGATACAGAACCAAGCTCAGCGTGTCATAACTGGCGCCATGAGATCCACCCCAATTCTGAAGATGGAGGAGACCACTGGGCTGCAGTCATTGGAGGACAGAAGGGACACAAAGATCCTCATCCAGGCAGCAAAATTCAAACGCCTTGAAAACCATCCAATGAACGACAGAATGAGCAGACCCACCAAGAGCCGGCTGAAAAGAGGCAGCTTCATCCACCAGTCAAGACGCCTTGAAAGACAGATCCCAGTCTTGATAGAACACAAAGCAAAGCCTATCGCGGCAAATGTCACCCACCCGTCTTGGAAGAGGCAGGTGTTCCCAACAGTCGTCACCAGCATTCCCGGAGTGGAGAAGAGAGGAACACCGTCAGACACCCAAAGGAAAGCCCTGGCCATGGAGTACATCTGCAACCAGTACCCCCAGGAAGACTGGACCCATGTCTTTACAGATGGCTCCGCCACAGAAGCAACGAGGGATGGTGGAGCTGGAATCTTCCTCCGATACAAAGACGGAGATGAAGAAATTGCGATCCCAACAGGAAAATACTCCACCAACTTCCGAGCTGAGCGAGAAGCTCTCTGTGAGGCAGCCACAACAGTCTCGCAGAACTCCATAAGAACAACAGGGCAGGTGGTGGTGTTCTCAGACGCTCTCTCCGTACTCCAAGCCCTCAAGAATTCCCGCTGCAAAGAACAGAACCATCTTACTTCAGCCCTTGTTGCCCTGAGTGCCAGAGTGGAGAAAGTGGTGATGCAATGGGTACCAGCACACTGTGGTATCAGAGGCAACGAAAAAGCGGATATTCTAGCAAAAGATGGTGCACAGAAGGAGCAGGCCAACAACCTGGTGTCATATGATGAAATCAAGACAATCATCAAGGCACAGCAAGGAATAAAGTGGCACCTCCAGCACCCCAAACACAACCCAGAAGACAAATACCATTTGCTGGGACGACGGGAACAGGTCAAGATCTTCCGCCTGAGGACTGGACACAATCGCCTGCACCACCACATGCACACAAAATTTGGCATTGGACAGAGTGGAGAGTGCCCTTGTGGTGAGGGACTAATGACAACAGACCACATCCTTCAAGACTGTATGACGCATGCAGCATCCAGAAGGAAGTACTGGCCAACACCGACAGCAGTGGAAGCCAAGTTGTACAGCACCCTGGAGGAGCTGCAGTGGACGGCAGCCTTCATCGATGACACCGGGCTGCTCATCTAATGGAAAGCGAACGAGGAAGAAGAAGAAGACCATCATGCGACCTTCCTCGTGCTCGGGTGGCGATGGTCCTGTGCCGTGTGAGGCCGCCTCAAAGCGGAAGCAGGACGAAAGTCGCTGGAGAGCTGCACGAGTCCCTAAAATTCGGCGGGCCACACAGACTATGGCCGAGAAGGCAATTTTTCAGCCCAACCCCATAAGGAGTGCCTCCATGTCTGCCTGGCTTAGAGCATGGTAGGGTATCCCGGGCCACGATAATCATAGTTAGGCAGCGCTCCATCACCAATCGCCCCACATCTCCAAAAGCTGTCCCCTGGCTACACAGATTAGACCCGCCGTCACCTATGTAATAAGGCTGGAAGGATTGCTGCGCCTTAGTTTGCTGCGAGTGTGGCACAGCAGTGGACGCCAGGGGATAGGTGGCAGCTCTCCTTTGAAGGACACTGATGTGAGAGATCAGTGTCGGGCGGCGCAGACAACCTTCCAGTCATGTGGGTGACGGCGGGTCTAGCCTGTGTCGCTGGGGGACGGCTCCTGGAGATGTGGGGCGATTGGCGAAGGAGCGCTGCCTGACTGTGACTACCGTGGCCTGGAAAGCCATGCTGTGTTTGGGGCAGCAGACATGGTGGGCACTCCTTATGGGGTTGGGCTGAAAAATTGTCCTCTCGGCCGCAGTCAGCGAGTACCCGCCGAATATCAGGGACTCGTGCGGCGCTCCAGCGACCTTCATCCTGCTCCCTCCTTGAGGCAGCCTCACGCGGCACATGACCATCGCCACCCGAGCATGAAGAAGGCCGCCCAGTGGTCCTGAAGACACTTTGGGGGACAGCAGGCAACACACACCGACGCCTATCGTCGGTCGACCAACAACCTGAATTGAACCAACGTTCAAGAGCAACACGACCAAAATTGAACCAACATTCAAGAGGAACATGATCAAAATTGAACCAACGTTCAAGAGGAACACGAGCTCAGAGAGAGGAATGCGACGACCCCCACTGAAACCCACCCACTACTGCTGGCGACGGCAGTTGCCACAATGATGCAGACCTATGTCTGCAGTAACATTGTCCTTAAGGGCCTCAGGCCGATAGGACGTTAATCTTGCCCTAACTAACTAGCATCGCTGCGCCACCTGACACCAACCTCTCACATCAGTGTCCCTCAAAGGAGAGCTGCTGCCTCTCCCTTGGCGTCCGCTGCTATGCCACCTTGAAGCGAACGAGAGTTTTACACCGTTACTTCGAACCTTTTTTTTAATTTTTTTTATTCAAGACATCCAGAAATGTCACCAAACTGTGGCAGATAAGATATTGACCAGCTTTGACCGCTGAACCCCCATTCCACTTGGCGAAAATCTCAGTTCTACACCACTGATATTTTTGGACTTTCAGATCTTACATCTTAGAGCGCCAGTCTAGACAATAACACGATATTAAACAATCTTTGAATTCTGACGTAGGCCTAAATATCCTTTTATCCCCAACATTTAGACAGAGCTGAACAATACCAAATCCGTTTGTGGTCAAAACTCGCTGTAACTTAACTAATCCAGTTATTGTTTGCTGGCTTATTCTCTTGTAATAGCATTATGATAATCGTACGCTTGTCCACATAACCAGCTTCTTGACAGTTGTGTAAGTTTTAACCAGTATTTAGTATACATTCCAAAAGCTTGAACATAAAGAGGATTTCTTCCGGAATGCTAGTATGCTTGGGGTCAGCCATGTTTTGGAGACGGAGAAAGTAAAGCCCCACGTTATTAATGATGGTTGTGTTAAGCTCACGGTGACCCAGAAAAAAAGAGTGGAGATTACATGAGTTTAATCCGTGTTTTATCTCAAAATGGGTCCGCTAATGCATACGTGATTGGGGAGGAGTGGTAGCAGGAGGAGAGGGGTGAGGAGAAAAGGGGAGAGAGCTGGGTTCGGCAGCTGATAAAGGAATTAAGAATCGATGGATTATTCTGAAAAGGAGGAATGAAGGGGAATGAGTGGGCCAGGGGGAGGGCCAGGGGTGGGGTTTAGGTGGGGGTGGGGCATCATACATAATAACCTGAAAAAAAGGTGTGAAAATGTATCTAATCGAATGCAGCTATTTGTGGGGGAAATAAACCTGTGCATTTCGTGCCACTGTGAGACACTTGTGTGGTTTTGCCTGGCTCTTCATGCTGAACTGTGACCTTCGTGTTGAACAGTGTGAGAGTATCTGTGCCCAACTGAATTATACTTACGTTGAACTGTGTAATAACAGGTGAGGCGAGTTGTGCAATGATATTGCTGACGAGGTGCGTAATACCTTGGAGAGCAAAGTAATATGATGGAGAGCGGAGTGATATATATAGTGAAGTGCGAGATTTGTAGTATGTGATACTTGTGGTGAGCCATTATTACATTCAAGGTGAGCCAAACATCTAGCTTGGATTAAAAGGAATAAATAAGTTGTGCAATTTTTAGATGAGTTGCCAATTGATGTGTGGTAATTCTGGTGAGCCGACATTTGGGTGAACTGCATGACACTTTCGGTGAGCCATGATTACGGTTACCCGATATTTGCGATGCGCTGATATTTTTGATGAACAATATTTGTGGCAGGTTATATTCTGATTGTGCCAAGCTGATTGATATTTGTGGAATTTATATACTTTTGGTGTGACCTGATAATTGCGAAGAGCTGATTGATGAGCAGCGATATTTGTGCCGAGTTGACTGATATTTGTAGTATGTTACATACTTTCGATAAGCTGTGGTATATATATATATCTGTATAAAGCTTTTATTTTATGCAAACAGTATGATGAGATTTACGGTGAGCTATGTGATAACATTTGTGATGAGATATGTGACAATGTGAGCGAGCTGTATCATATTGTTGATCATTTGTGTCGACGCTTTCAATGGACTAGCCACAATGATGAAGTTTGCACCATGGGAGGTCATGGACTTGTATCTCTTCACAAGCATTAACTCGTGGCAGTTAATTTGTTTGTTTGTTTTCACAAACTGAGGTATGGCTGGGATACATAACTAAGTTGTATTACATAGATCTCCATCTCTCCACACACACATGGATAGATATGTGTGTAAGTGTGTGCGTTTGTTTGTGTATTTATGTATATGTGTGTGTGTGTGTGTGTGTGTGTGTGTGTGTGTGTGTGTGCATACACATACATACATAATATATATTGGAGGGAGAGAAACTGAGCACATGAAGCATGCTCAAGCACAGATGTCAATGAGGCTCCTATACATACTATTTTGGTAATGTAATCATCCGAGTTGTCAGGTTCCCTGTACAAGATCTCTGTCAAAAGTAGTCAAAAACTGTGCGTACACTTCACTTTTGTTCTTTTGCAGCATGCTTTGGAACAGATCACCAGAGTTAGTTCCTTTCCCTTGAACAGAAAGTCTGTTTTATAGTGCTCAAGTGTTCAATGTGAATGAGCAGTCCAAGAAGCAGATATTCGGATGCAGCTTGGTCATAAACACTGACAGTTGTGACCATCTTGGCTCCAAGTCATTAAGATGAGGTGTCCATTTAATATAAGAATGATCAGTCCAGCATGCGAAGTCTAATGGTCAGATGAATCCTTCTGGTGATTAATGGCCAAATGTGATTTAACAAAGAAGAGCAAAGCAAGTAAAGTGGAGGAAAGAGTGGAGAGCTGATGACAGGGCAGTAGCACTGCTCAAACTAAAAGAGATGAGCTGGGCACGGAAGTGAGAGCAAAAAAACACACACACACAGAGCAGAAGTGCAAACTTGTTTGATTTTTTAAACAGAAACCCCATTTATTTGTACAATTTGACCAAAGAAATACAAAAATAAACATACATACAAATTACGTACAAATCCAAGATTTTCTGACTTTTCACTCACAGATTCATTTGAAAAAGTTTGACTACTATGGAAGGCACAGTCACTGTACCTCTATCACAAGACTGGTACGTGGACGAGGTGACAATTAAGAATCCAATTAATACCTGAGCATAAGAAAAGAAAAACTTAATTACCATCCCTAATATGTTGACATCTGAAAAAAAAACATCAAATTTTCTTCCATACATTTCTTCCCAATGTTAATATAAGCTAAGAACTGTGATCCAGCGATCGTTTCCTGTTATGCTTTCTGAACATACAGTCCACATAAGAACAGGTTGCATTTGCAGATTTGTTGCTCTGGAAATGAGATTATTCTCCTTGTACTCAGGTAATAACAAAACCTGGATGTGGGAGAGCAGCAGAAAAGAGGAAAATGGGTAATGAATAAAATTTGAAAGGTCTTCAAGAGCACTTTGTAAAAGAAATGATCCATTCACATCTATGACAATTTTTTCACACACACACATTAAAAATGGCAGGTAAAACAAACAAAAAACTTCTTGTGGGCGTCTTGAGGTTAACGTAAACCTCTAATGGAATCCAGGAACCAACGAATGATCCATGTACATTATCAGCCACTGAGAAGGAAAAGTATGTAACTGCCATTACTGTGAGCTTTTAAGGTGAACAAAAGACTGTTCAAACCTTGCGAGACCACACAGAAAAGTCACCTTTACAATATGTTTTAGTTTACAAAGTTTGAGTATGGACAGTTTCAGCTGCAGTTCTAGATAGTCAAGCCAACCACATGGAGATCTATCAATAGTGTTCCCACACAGGGCAGTGTACAAATACTGCCCTGAAAAAAGATCAAGACATCTATCTACAACATTTACACCAATTCATAACAAGACAGCTGAAGGTGGTTGAAGCTCTATGCTGGGTCTACCAGCCACTCTGCTTTATCTTGCACCTTTAGATTACAACCATGGCCATGTAACAAATCCAATGGCCTCGCTAAAACAATCCATTAGAGTACTGTTTTGGGAGCAGGCAGTTGGGAACAGAGAAAAAAAAATGAATTGACAACATTGAGGAATGGGCATGGAAAATTTTGCAGCTTTGCTACACAATCACCAGAACTGGCAACTGGTGAGCTGTTCTCCAGCGCGGTGCCCCAATGGTGTTATGGGAGAAGCAAAAGATTACAAAAATGATAACGATGCCATAACAAAAAATAGGTTAAAAGATGCCAGACGGACTAATGATACATAGACAGGAAGTGTCCACTCTGGAAGTGTTTCCAACCTCGTTGCCAAATAGCTATATTACAACCCAAAAAAAGAAAAAAGTGGGCACACAATAAACTGCTACATGAGAAAAAAAGTCTACAGAGTTTCAAGGACAATTGTAAAAGAGCCATAAACGCAGAAAATTTGGCAACAATACTGAAAAATACAAATGGGGGGAAAAAGTCAAATGGAGAGAAAGAAGAGAGGAAAATGTCCTAAAGGTGCCAGTTCATACTGTCAAGGCCCCAGGCTCCATATGAACAAAGAAAGGACAGATGAGCATGCCTCAGCTTTAGGGAAAAGTTCCTGCTTCACCGTGTGGACAAAGAACGGACAGATGAGCATGCCTCAGCTTTAGGGAAAAGTTCCTGCTTCACCGTGTGGACAAAGAACGGACAGATGAGCATGCCTCAGCTTTAGGGAAAAGTTCCTGCTTCACCGTGTGGACAAAGAACGGACAGATGAACATGCCTCAGCTTTAGGGAAAAGTTCCTGCTTCACCGTGTGGACAAAGAACGGACAGATGAACATGCCTCAGCTTTAGGGAAAGTTCCTGCTTCACCGTGTGGACAAAGAACGGACAGATGAACATGCCTCAGCTTTAGGGAAAGTTCCTGCTTCACCGTGTGGACAAAGAACGGACAGATGCGCATGCCTCAGCTCTTAAAGAAAACTTGGGTTTCAGTGAAAGGAAGACCGATCGTGTGCAGAGGAAAGGTGGCTGAAGGAACAACCTGTCAGTGCTTGCACCCCCATTCACATGCTGATCACGCTTGTAGTCCTGCCAGAGTGCTTTTCCCTCAGAACACTGCCCACAAAGTATTACGCAGAAGAAGAATCACTAGCACCTTTGTCCCTTAAGAGAGATACCAAAAGACTGTCCACCAACTGGGGAATGATCGAGTCTATCATGTCACGAGTAGTTCCACATTTTCTTATTGTGCTGATTATCAGTTCCAAAGGTTTGAGACTGTGCCATCTGTGTAAAGATTTATAATGGCATAAACTCTCCAACTGATCCCAAGGATCCAAACAATGGAGTGACAGAGATTGGGAGATTGGGGGGGGGGGGGGGGGGGGGGGGTAGAAAGAGGGAGAGAGAAAATGAAAAAGACAGACAGATCAGTTGTCCTGCAGGTGCCTTCCTCCATAATGCATGTCACAGAGTTAAGAACTGCAAGAACCCGAGAGTCTACAAAGCAACAGAACAATTGGAGTGGCAAGCATACGCACACATGGCTTATTGAAAATAAAACACACACCTCCCTGTTCTTAACCACCGACTGATTTCCCTAACTTGGGCCTAAGCCTATTGTTCTGAGTGAGTGGGTCCTGTCCAAGCTCTGCAAGAGTGCATCTCCACTTATGTGTGATGTTATTATCAACCTTTTGCCTACCACAGCTGAACAAGTGTTGAAGGTTGATTGAGACCTTTACTTGTCCTCGATCAATATTTCCATGCGAGTTACATCTTCAATACTGACAGTTACATATTCAACTTTCAGAAAAGTTTAAAGGCAAGTCGACTAACTACTCCGATAGATGGATCACAGAAATCCTTGGGTGCATGGGTCTCAGAGCAATGTGTGTCCTTTCCTGATCTTGCTGGTCTGATCAACGGCTTGATGAGACATGTTGCCTCAAGGTAGTGAAAGTGGTTGGGGCAGGGACGATTAGAAGGGATAGAGGAAAGAAAACGATTGAAGTGAACCGAGTTGCTGGAGCAGGGAAGATTAGAAGGGTACAAGAAAGAAACAACTGAAGTGAACTGACAGTTAAAAAAAAAAACTATGACAAAGGAATACAACTATGGATAGGCTTAGTACAAGCAACAGACTATATGGAAGTTCTCCTCTAGGTATTGCAAGCCCAAAGTAGGCAAGCCATGACAGACCAGAAACATTGAAACATCATCCAAGTTCAGCATTTTGCCATAAAATAAAAGGAAGCAAAAGTGACTTAAGTGCTGGAGACAGGAAATGAATGGGGGTCAGTGGGTCAGTGAACATTGTAATTTTCAACAAAAATAAGCCAAACTGGCCTAGCAAATACACCAAATACAGACTTACTCAAGCTTTAAAAAAATGCACTGCATTTGTGCTTATTATCATGGACAAAATGAAGGAAAGTATAGTGCCTTGTGTGGAAAAAAAAAACAGAGAGAAGGGGGATGGGAATGTAGGAATGGTTTTACAAGATCCCATGGTGTTAAAGATTTGGGGAAAAGGCCAAAGAAGAAATACAAATCAATGAGTAAATGAAAGTTGATCACAAATTGTGCACCTATGCTTCAAGGGATACTTTTAATAGCTGCTTCAGTTTGCAGGCTTGTGTGTGAAGGACAAACCCATTGCTTCTTGTAAAAATGTGCACATAATGTCAGCATGCATGTGTGCAAGTCATGACTGCATCGCACCTGTGCTAGGTGTAATCAGTACGCATATGGGAAATGGAGAGCCAAGAAGGGAGGTAAGGAATGTGGAGTATGATATATATGCATGCAGATGCATGTTATAAGTTGCCTTTTATTTTGTAAAACAAACTAAACTTGTATTGTATACTAACAGAGCTGCCAACCTGCTCATGCGGCTTACAGTAGCATTTCACAATTTTCACAGTAGCATTTCCAATTTGACAGTAGCAACTTAATTTTGCGCGCGTTCTAAAAAGAAATCAGGCCTATAACTTGAACTGTTGTGCTGTCTTGCTGTCAGGAAACATTTTTCGGAAGAGTGGACCAGCATGGTCTGCTGCCGACAGAGGAAGGTTGTGCTCAACCAAGAAACTCACAAAAAAGGTCTCTGCTCTAATCGCTGCATAATCCACAGAACTTCCTCCAGGAACAAAGCCAAAGCTTGATAGCTTCGTGTTTGGTTTTTCCCCCGCTTTCTTCTTGTGATTCCACGTGGCGACGTGGTGCTTCATGTCGTTCAGTCCTCCATGGCTCACAGAAAAATCAAGCTCACACGATTTGCAGTGTACTTTAGTGAGGTCGGTAGGGCATCTCAGAATGCATGGGTATTTCTCTGTATACTCCGCACGATATTTCTGGCAGCTATGTCTTGGGCGCTTCACACCACTTTCTTTTTCTCCCAGAGACGCGCTCTCCGTTCGCTTCTTGGACGCCATTGTTGCGAACTGAGCAAGACGGAAGTCGCCATTGATTGGTCGAAATGATCACGTGCTACAGTAAAACCGAAAGCGGAAATGCAGTTCCGACAGACCGATAGAGACGTTACTTAGCGCTGTCCAAACAAAACGAAAGTATCTTCGAATTTTTTTGTTTCGCCGTAGCAATTTAATGATCGTAGTAGCGTCGTAGCAAGCATTCTCTTGGCGTAGCAAACTACGGCGATATCGTAGCAGTTGGCAGCTATGTACTAATACTTCCTGAACATTTCTTCTTTTCTATTTTTGTTGTTGCTGAAATATTTTGAAAAGGAGAGGAAAAAAATAGCTAGCAGAACTTCTGCCAAATCAGGAAGAATTTCGTATCGGCTTATTTAAAAAAATCTCCTTCACTTTTTTTTTTAAAGGAAGAAAATAATAATCCAATATAAAGAACTGTTGAAAAAACACCTCTGTCCTTATCCTTACACATATCGAAAAGAAAGAACAATTCTCTGGATGAGCAGTAATCACTTGTTATTGAGCTTCATTTCAGCATTTACTCAAGATTCATACAGACATCTAAACAAAAAATTCAAGAATTTTTAAAGAGTTTTCAAGGCCTTATTACACAAAATTCAAGGACTGGAATATAGAAAACAGAAGCTTTTATGCATGTTTCTGTTGCTTCATAAAGTCAGCAGTATCCAGTTAGCAGCATGCGCTAGAAAAGTAGACATTTTTAGCAGATACACAATAACTCAAATTTGTTTTTCATGTATTGCTTCATATATATATATACATTTTGCTACTTTCACACCAAAATATAAATTGGTCCATCAAAATCTCCATTTTCCAGCACTTCTAAGCACTCTGAGGTACCTATAAACACTATATTGTAGTTCAATTTTCAAGGACCTTTTTGGACTTTGAAATGGGTCCTCAAAATTTGAGACTAAAGACTTGAAAGAACATGAACCCTGATGTACTTCAACATTAAGAATGAGGTACCTATAAACACTATAACACAGTTCAATTTTCAAGTACCTTTTTTTATCTTTGAAATGGGTCCTCAAAATTCGAGGACTAAGGACTTTTAAGAACATGAACCCTAGTTTACTTCAACATTAAGTAAAACATATTCAACAGTTTTTCCCCACTGCAACTGATTTTTTTTTTACTGAAACAAACTTTTCAACAAAGTACAATGAGCTAGAACACAAAAAGACCGACATCATACAGAAAATAAATGGTACATTAAGCAGCACATCTACTTTGTATAAAATGTGTAGGCAGGCATGAGAACACTCCTGAATTGCTTCATCACTCAGACCTCCATGTAGGTCACCTATCAAAATTTCATCAACTTTAATGCCTGGCTCAGTTTGCATTTGTGGTGTGTGTGTGTGTGTGTGTGTGTGTGTGTGTGTGTGTGTGTGTGTGTGTGAGTGTGTGAGCGCGCATGTGAAAGTGTGTGTGCGTGTGTCTTTCATTTAACGTCTATCCACTATTCGTGATATTAGAAAGTGTGTGTGTGTGTGTGTGTGTGTGTGTGTGTGTGTGTGTGTGTGTGTGAGAGAGAGAGAGAGAAAGAGAGAGTGGGAGAGAAAGAGAGAATGTCTATCCATGAATGTGTGTAGAACACAAGCATATACAACTGACAAGGTATGACTGGTCAGTCCCTTTCACACCAACTGGTCAGTCCCTTTCACACCAATCTAACACGACATATTACCAACATCTTTACCAAAAAATCAAACACACACACTCGACAAATCCAAGAAGATTACTATCAATCACCCACCCAAGTAGACTTCCCTATCTCAATTGTTTTTTCACCAATACCATGGGAAAAAACAGAACTGAATTCACAATTAAAAAGAATAATAATAAATACACAAATAAAAGGCATAGCTGAGTAATGAAAAGCATGGCTTAAAACTCAGACTATTAACAAATAAAAACAGTAATGTATACAACAGAAACAATTTTGAAAGAATGTATGGAAAAGAGACCACCAACCTGTTCCATACAATGACTACATAAGAAGAAATAGTCTGGACATATCAATTTAAAAAGCATACACACAAATAAAAGAGAACAAAAAACAAACAAAAAAAGCATGTAAATACAGCATTATTCCGACAGCAGTGCTGTTGACCTTGTATCCTAAAAAAAAATAGCATGACTATATTGATGTATACTTAATAAATCAACAATCTGAACGCACAAGATTAACTACATGAATGTATTCAGAAAACACTGAAATTCTTTCACTTTATGACAATAAGTAGCCTTGTAAAACCCTTTTTTTTTTAACCACAATGTACTTTTTTTTATCATTATCATTGTTAACACACAACCTCTCAAACTCTTTTTTAAAAAATCCTGAACTAAGAAAAGGCAAAAATCCTTTCAAGATGAATTCAAACAGTTTTTAAGGTGAAAGATATTAACCAACTTTTGAAAACACGCACACATATACAAAAAAAGATCAGCATTTTGTGACCTCAACTCCACTCAAATCTACTCATCAAGAGAGTAAGCCAAAAGTAATATAAGTACCAAATTATGAAAAGAAAACACCCTTCCACAAATTTTTGTTTTTCCACAACAGTAGGTCATGACCAAGGTGTCAGCAGTGCTTCAACCATCAAGTTCACATGCGGTTCCAGCGGGAGATCTGCTGACGGCAGTTAGGACAGGTGTGAATCACATCCTGACAGCCGTCCATGCAGAATGGGATCAGACAGCAACCAAGCTGACAACTGCAACACAAAACCAAAACTGTCATGAAATTCAGACATGCTGTCATTTCATTCCAAATGCACAATTCAAAAACCTGACCTTATGAAAGTGCAGATTCACAAACATGCATAGATTTTACACACAATCTCTCTCTCTCTCTTTCACACACACACACACACACACACGCACACACACATACACACTGTGACACACACACACACACACACACACACACACACACACACACACACACACACACACATTCCCTCTCACTCTAACCCCTTCCCCTCTCTCCCATCTCCTTGTACTGGGGCCATAAGCAGCTGAAAGTCTTCTACTATTTGGCTTGTAAACTGAAGTCTAGAGATGTGCACACACACACACGTGTGTGTGTGTGTGTGTGTGTGTGTGTGTGTGTGTGTGTGTGTGTGTGTGTGTGTGTGTGTGTTAGTGAGCATGTGAGTGAGTCAGTGTCTGAGTCTGTGAGCATGTGTGTGTGTGCTTGCACAAGTGCGTGCACATGCATGTATTAGTCTAGCTGCTTAATTTTAAGAACATGCAGAGCTCATTTAAACTTGTGAAAGGTGTGTGTGTGTGTGTTGTGTGTGTGTGTGTGTGTGTGTGTGTGTGTGTGTGTGTGTGTGTGTATGTGTGTGTGTGTGTGTGTGTGTGTGTGTGTGCTTGTGTATGGGTGTGTTTGTATACTTAATGTGCATGTGCCTGTGCAAGCGTGAGTGTATGCATGCATGCTCACATGGCGTGCGCGCATGTGTGTGTTTGTAAGTGAACAGAACAGTGACTAAAAAGACGCAAATGAATCACCGCATGTATTACATGGAACATCACAAGAAAGATGCACAATACTATTTCAACATCCTACATTTGGGAACCCTACACAAACTGCAGACACAAAATGACACTGTCTTGTGACAAAGCAGGACGGCTCACCCCAGCAAGCACAGGATGACACACATCAGCCACGAAAAGGTCCCAACATCATACTGAGTGGCTGTAACAATGTCTGCTCGGCAATGGGGGCACTGGGTGCGTACAGGTGATTCATGAAATGTCTGCAACAAAGACCCCAATAAACGAATTAGAATGATGTGCAACAAAAGCGTTAACAAACAGTCTTGAAATATTCACTGCATTTGTCTTCATTTCATACATTTCATTACACATCAGCTGAGTAATCTGGAGTTATGTGCTAAGTAGTAGAGGGGATGGGGAGGGAGGGGTTTAGATCAGAAAGGGTGAAGGAAGGAGGGTGGTTGGGATGGTGGTTGGGGATCGGGGCACGCCAGATTACACATTCAGCATAATGTAATCACAATCTCTGTGATTGGCCATTCTTGATCCGTGGATCGAGTTCAAACAATTCAAGGCAACATCCGAATTCTGACACTCACATCATAAACATTCCACCACTGGAATGAGAGCTGAAATGGCTCGGATTCAACTTCCCATCTTTACTTTAAAAATATCAAATGAGCCTGTCTAATTAATATGAATGACTTGTACTACTTCCATAAAGCATGCTATTAGTATCACTACCATTATTACTATTATTAAGAGTACTTACATAGCATCTGTCCAGGGTTAGGGACTAAGCTATAAGTGCTTTACAGTCCCCACTCTCATTTACACAAGCCCAAGACCTCTACAGTTCACGGCCCCTATAACCAACGGGCTGTGAGAACTTTAAGCTTTACCTGAAAATGAGTTTGATATGGTTTATATGTTAATATTTTTCTTGATGTAAAGAAGAAAAAAAGCAACTGAGTTTAAAAATGTCTTTTGACACTCTAAAATAAGTAGTGACGGAAGAGTTGTGCAAAAAAGTTGGTTGTTGAAAGGTTAAAGGGGATCTGGCTTAAGGAAAGATTTTCTTTCACAATTCTATTTAATTCATATCGGTTTTTTCCCAGCCACTCTCATGTGGCTGTATCAGGTTTCAAGCATTTTCCACAGTACACTTTTGAAAATAACATATCAACAATATAGACTATCAATAATTACATACAAACCACATGGAAACTTCATTACCCACTCTTCTCCATGCTTAACAGAATTATCAATGGAGTTCCTGTACCCAATCAATTAAGACATTAATGACTCTTAAATCCTGACATAATATAAAAGAGGAGTTCACTGCTAAAAAAAAAAACACATGATTAAAACTCTCTGATAAAAACACTGATAAGATACAGTATCACGATAGCAGTCAACACTTTGTGCTCTCCTACTACATTTTATCAACCAAGTAATGGTCCACGCTCCTTCTACTTCACACACAGATCGACACAGCCAGCCTCTCTCTAATCTCATTATACAGTCTCCACATCTTTTCTCCTCCTTATTCCTACATTTTTACAATCACCCCAATCTTTACAAACCAACTGACTATGGAGGCCACCTATCCCTATTCTGAACAATACAACCCAGGGTATCTTCACTTGAGGTTATCCCCCTCCCACAACATAGCTGTGGCTTACCTGAACCACAGCGACAGTAGGCTGGGTCACCACGACCGTGCTGTGGGAAGCTTGCCCTGGCTGAGGGTAGCCCCCCGGGGGAGGGACATATCCAGCCTGAGGAGGGGGATAGCCACCCTGATAGCCACCCTGTGGAGGATAGCCACCCTGTGAAGGAGGTGCACCATAGCCTGTTGGAGGAGGGTAGCCACCCTGAGCTGCAAAACAAGAACTTATGTATGCAAGTACAGCTGCAAAGACACATGAGAGACAGTAACTGAAATGCAGCGGCCGAAGTAACCTAGCACTTGAACAGTGTGATAATGTGTAAACAACCACACAAATCAACATCTGTTTTAAGTTTAAAGTGTTACTTGTAAACCATAACTCTTTCTTCTTTATCATCACGCAAAATGATGAAGATATGCAGATCAAATGGAATCCTTGTCTCAAATGATTTCTCTTCATCTGCAAGATCACTGTCAGGGTCATCTGCTCCTCCAATATTTTTTCTCAATTCTTTTTATGAATCTGGTGCATTTCATATATTAATAGAATATGTTACTGATTTGCAAGTTGAAAGATCAATAATTATCATTGTGAATGTAAGCTAAATATCCTCCCGAAAGCTAAAACAAAAGGAAATAAAGATAGGAAAAAAAAAGGGGGGGAAGAAACCGCTTCCCCAATTATACCTGCCTAAAATTACTATTCTTCTATATGAATGGTGTTCTCATGCAACCCAGCAACTAACATTTTTGCGCAAAGCACTTTTTGTTTGACAAGTCTTCCTTTAACTTTTCTTTGTTTTCTGAATGACAGTTTACTCTAGGGAAGATGCTTCAGTGCTGTTTGGTAAATCTCTTATCTGACAAGTTGGCCAAAATCCGGTACATAGAACGCATGTGCATGATGATACAAGGTTTTCCGAGAAGCATATGGCCATCAAAACATCATATAACAGGCGTTCACAAGGTTTTCAATGGCGTAAAATAGAGCTAAATCTATGGTAAGAGCACTTAAACCTGCCACTAGGATCTATAACTGGACTAGATAATGGGGGGGGGGGGGGGGGGGGGGGGGGGGGGGGGGGGGGGGGGGGGGGGGGGGGGAGGGCAGGGGAATCAACCAGACTTAATATTTTCTGATGCTTTTGTCATGATTTGGCATGAAATATTTATATATATATATATAAAATGAGACGTTTTGTCATTGGTCAATCATTTGGGGGCAAAATACATGAGATAACAAAAATAAAACTGCATTTCTCTCTCTCTCTCTCTCTCTCATTTTCTCTCTTTCTTGCTTTTGGCCCAAGCATCTGTTTCTTCATTTCTTTGTTTTCCTCTTCATACTCTTTTCCTGTGGCTCTCTGGTGGTCTCACTGTACTATTTATGCGTAAATATTTATGTCTTTTTCTCTACTCTTCTTTCATTCTTTTTTTTCTTCTCTCCACTTGTCCTGACCCTGCCACCCCCCTCCCCTCTTTCTGTGCTTCGATCCGTTCTCTGCTCGCAATGTCCCATCCTACTCCTCCCACACACCTTCATCCTTCCCCTCTTCTTCCATTTCCCTCTTCCATATGCACACAACACACACACACACACACACACACACACACACACACACACACACACACATACACACACACACATTTATCCAACTGCCATGCAGTTTTAAAACAATCACTGTTAATGCACAATTACCCAAATTTTCTACAACAGATTTTCTTTTTCCCAATTATTTAAACATGTGAAAATATCAGTTACAAGGTCGCTAGAGAACACCTGTTTTACGTTTTCATCTGTATCTTTCTTTCACTCACATTCTGGCTCAGCCTTCCATTCCTCCTTACTCTGACAGCCACACCACTGTACACCATAAACCAACTGAGTTTCACTCATTCCTCCTATACTCTTCCAGCAACCTCCAAGCACAACATTCCATTATTCTAACCACTACATTTACGTGCAGTCAGAGGTATGCTGGGACAAAAATCATTTCCAAACACAGATCGAGACAATTTTTTTTTCTTCTGTAGCAGGGGCTACCCATCAAATGTCCCGAATGAAAAAAAAAAAAGAAGTCCAATCATGTCGGTCTCATTTCTCATGACGAAACTCTGGCTCAAAAGGACAAAAAAACCTCTTGTAAATAACTTTCCATCCTCAGAACTTACTGATCAAAGACATAATCCTAAAACAGTTTCATCAACTCCGAGGACATTCTTGGCTAAAGCCCATTCTTTCCGCAGTCATTTCAAGAAGCCTATCCCCTCCCCCCTTCCCCTCCCTCCAAAAGCATAAAACAGGAGCAAAAGCGATGTGTGATGCTGACACTGGCGCCATTATCACTTCAGTTCCATAAACATACAACACTGATGCCAAACAGACATCCCGTGCTGTTGGTGTTATCCTCATCAGCCTGTAACATCAATCATGTTCCCAATTCCTGTTCTGAAGCCACTACCTGCTTCTCACATCCATAGCAAACCTGCTCTGTGACAAAACAATGTGAAGCCTATATACTGTACAAATAAATTCTTCATAGGCAACAGAATACAGCTGTGAGCACCTGAATATAGATGAATCTGTTTGGAAGTTGACCGACTTACATTTTTTTGTGCCAGACTTTAGCTGCTTGAGATTTTTTTTTTTTTTTTAATCTAGCTTCAGTTATGGTGGACACAATCCTAATTCAAAAAAAAAAAAAAGTAACAACAACAAAAGACATGATGCCTGTGACTCGCATGTGATGAATTCACATCACATCAAGATGAAGAGCAAAATGATAGGTGGCAAAAATGGAAAAGGAGACAGGCATGCTAATTCATTTTTACACACACACACACACACAAACACACACACAGATGATTCAGAAGAAAATAACAGCCTGCTGATAGCTGAGCAACTGATACACCTACACCCATCCCATCCTCACCCCCCCCCCCCCCCCTCCCCACACACACACACATGCCCACACAGACACTCACCGACTCTGACACCACATGCATTCCACACACACACACACACACACACACACACACACACAGAGGATTCAGAACCCAAAAAAATCAATAGCCTGCTTACAGCTGAGCCACTCTGTTAGTGCTCTCCAGGCATTTAAGCCTTTTTCCATCTACTGACTCAACCCTTTTCCTGCCACCCACCAAATTCACCATCATCTCTCCCACCCCCTCCCTGGCGCACAGCATGAAATAATCCAGCTGCTTTTCATAATGCATTCATAAACAGAGGAAACACTTTCTCTCTGCTTTCCTCCTGACTGCACAACAGGCACCTGGCAAGGCTTCACTCCCACCTGCTCCTGACCAGGGGTGAAAATTTCAAGCGTCTCATGCTTGATATTGGTTTTCCTTGTTTGTTTGTTTTTCAGATAGGTCACTGACATGTTATACAAACTGCAATCATAAAACATTTTGGTGTCGTGTATCAGCTTTATATGATAAAACATACATGATACTTTACTATACTTCATGCATGTATCTAGATTTCCCCTGATTCCTGCCTATTTTCTATCATTTAGGCAATAGTATCAAATGCATCATGCATTCTTTTGATTTTTGTACAGGTCTGTTGTAACTGAAATATGAAACTTGAAAGAAAGACTGTTTAATTAACGACTTTACCTCAGCGTCACTTATACTTCACAGCATTTGGTAATATTCATCTATTTGTGGTCTACCTCAGTTTTACATTTGGAAATATATCTAACATTTCCACCACTGCTTAGTTTAAATCACACTGTAGGTCTAACCTTGATGAAATATGACTTACTTTAGTCACATTTTGTTACAAGACACACAACAGAATGCCTTTCAACTATGCATAAGATAAAATAATGTTGCTTATAGCCCAGCCGACCGCAAAGGGCCACATCAGGGCTGTAACTGTGCATAAAGCAGTGAAAGTAAGTAACAACAATATTGAAGAAAAAGTCAATTAAGTAACATGAAAATATTGCTGAAAATTTGTGTTTTACATTCTACCATCCATGCACACACGCACAAACGCAAGCACGCACCTACATACACACACACACATACACACGCACACACACACACACACAATTGGGATGAACATGACGGTTGCCAATTCAGGTAAGAGAAAGGAAACAATTTTATCATATGCCCCTCATACCTACCAGGTGGGTATGGCCCTGCTTTCTGATCTGCCACTGCACTGTAAGGTGGTGGTGGTGCATCCGCCATAATGTCAATTCAATCTGTAAATCATGTGAATGCAAGAGTGTAAGATTATCCTTTTTTTTAAAATAATTATAATAATGTTCAATTCATCTAACAACTTTAAAGACCAAGAATCTGAGACAATATTTGTCAGTTTAACAATAATGTCAAGATTACATTTACAACTACTGCATTTGATATACTGCATTATTCCCACCTCAACTTTCAACCCCCAATACTGCATTTTGTCCTCTCACCTCCACCCCCTTGTCCCTTTCTGTTCAGGAAGACAGAAAGAGAAGGGAGAAAGGAGGGGAAGAAGGGGTAGAGGAAGGGAGGGGTAAAGGGAAGGGGTAAGGGGCAGGAAGGGGGCGGCTGTTGGTTACACCACTACCACCCCAACCCCCTGTTCCTAAGTCACTCTATACATACTGTCTTCTCGGTGGCCCCCCCCCCCCGAACTAAGGTCTTTCTTCCTCCCATGTCCCCATCCCGCTCCATCAAACCCTCCACCTCTGACATGTATTTCTGTTCAAGTATCACTGCATAGAGTACAAACTATCTAGCCATGCACACAGACTGCACACATAATTATGTGCATGCGCTAAACTCTGAATGAACTAAAAACCACAGTCTCACCACAGAATGTGATTCCACGTGCTGGCTGGTTTTTGGTTCAGATCTATTGCTAGGTTCATACGCAGTGTAGTCAAATGGTTGATTCAAGTCAGACTTGTGTCTCTAAACTGGCAGTATTATCTTTGAAAGTTTAAGTGTGACATAAGCTGGGTGGCAAGATCAATTGCTAGCCTTTCAACTCATGCTATCCAAAAACCTATATAAAAATACAACTAAAACGTGGTTTCCATGTACAAGATTACTTTGGGGGTGGATGGGAGGGGGGCAAGCGAGAATTGCATTTTTTGTTTATTAAATGAAAGAACATCCACAGCTGTACAAATTAAGTTTGGAGTTTCCAGGAAAAGGAGATCAAGCGTCGACACCATCACCTCTTGTTTTTGACAGAACCCACTGTTATGGAACGTTCCCCCACCCCCCCCCCCCTCCTAAATTTTTGCGCCCCTCGCTTAACCGTCTAACCCCCCCCCCCCCCCCCCCCCCCCCCCCCCCCCCCCTCCTTAAATTAATGGATGTGCGCCCCTTTCAACGTTAACACAGTACTAAATAACAGCCTTTATTTAATCTTACTTTTCACAAAACATTACTAGTACATGTTCGAAATAAAAGAGGGTTGCTGATACAGCAATATTTCAAAAGAAACTATTTTCCCTACAAGATTGAAAAACACAATGCATTTTCAAACCTTGCATGCAGATTTCTCTGTCAAGAGACCGGGTTAAAAAAAAAACACACTTCTTGGTCAATTAGCTTCCTCACTCAATATTTACTACATACTCAGCATATATAATCACGATGGTCTAGAGAAAATTTGTTTTGCATTTTCTTCTGTTCATGTTCTGTGAGATATTGAATGTTACTGAGGCCATTATGACCTTCTTATCAACTGTAACCCTTTCGGCCCTAATACAGCAACTGGCTGCATATCCTTCCCAGTCTGGAATGGTTTGCATGTTTAACTGAAAGCTGGGCTTCTTTACTCAAAATAAAAGTGTTATAACTATCAATTGCCATATAAACAAGGCACACCTGATGTGATTTGGAAGGAGAACTGGAATGAATAGGGAAAAGGTAATGCCACTCAAGTGGTACACAAGAAGAAAAAAAACCCAACTAAACATACAATGCACATGCACATGTGCGGGCACACGCACACACATACACTTCTCTTGTCATAAAGGTCACTGGATAGTTCCATGATACATGTTCACATATTATCCATGATCATCCACAAATTCTTAGCCATTACGTTACCAGCATCCCTGCAGTTAAGACATCATCGTCATGAAAATTAGGTAAGAAAACAAATGACTTTCATACATACAGGCATGTTGTTGTCATATGATACATTTACAAATCATTTTTCTGTCTTTATGCAAACTTTGATAATATATGATAAAGATAGGAACTTCACCACGTTTATTTTGATCACCACTGCCGGAAGTCCGTTGCACTGCCCACATGGCCTTGCAGCAATAAACATTTTGTCAGAAAAAGCAACTTTGTTACAAATAAGCTGCAATTCATTCCCTTGCTGGTCACAATATTTCCGTCTGTCTCTCCATTGTGAACATTTAAAGACAAAATTATCTTCTATTCTTCCAGGTACTGACAGTGACCACAATGAATCCTGATCTTTACTGTTATGACAGAGGTAAAGAGAGGTCAGAAGAAAGCTCAAGTAAGATGGAGAGAGAGAGAAGGTTGTCATGGCCAGTCATGGATAATGTTGATTCACTGCCACTACCTGCAGGGGTCGAGGGTGGGGTGGGGATAGGGTTCACGATGGAGCTAGTTTATGCCATTATGGGCTAGAGTTCTGCCAGAACCTTTCTGAAGAAGTCTGTGGCAGTTGATGTTTAGACTGTTTTAAGTTTATTGATCAAGGATGTTCTTCGGTTCTCTTACACAGGAAGTCTGCTATTCATCTCTTGATCTTCCTCTTCCCCGATCCCCCACCTTGGCCACCCTCTCACCCCATCCCCACCCCTATCCCCCAACCAAAATGTAAACTATCTGTTTGTGTACTAGAACTAAGAAGGCTTTGATTGACCCCACTAAAAACTTTCTAAAAGTTGCGCAAACTCTGACAGTTTGGTCTCACGTGATCTGCAACGTCATGAGCCATACCTTTTAGGCAAAAGAATGTTGTGCTATTGTATGTGGTTATGATCCATGACGAGGATCTAGTTCTAAAAATATACTTGACTTGATCGACGATTTAGGCATAGGCCTATATAACCTTTTTCTTTTTTTTTTACATTTCATCAAATAATACAATTTGGTATCACTAGAAAGAGCTTTCCTTCCCCTTTCAAAGATGTAAACTGCACTGAGATCCAGATTTCTTTTTATTTCTGACACAATCTTCTTTTCATGTAGCCTATTGCCTCACATGACTCTTTGTTGCTTCTGTCACTGTGTACTTCTTTGGCTCTTGTCTGCATCTATGCCGGATAAATGGGTAGCAATAGTTTCGAGTCAGATGTTCTTTATTGTTTGTGGCTCATTTTATTACTTCTGGTTCAACTTCAAGTATAGCTGTCAGTGTACAAAAACTCGCACTCAGCCATCATAACCGGATGATTTAACGCTTCCAATCGACAGTAATAGGGCCTAATCCAGACATTACGTTCAGTCGTGGCAAGCTGTTACGAAACATGTACAGTCAACATTACTAACGATACTTCAAGTGATACACATCCAAGTACTACCTACCAGGCCCGACGTTGCCAAACTTCGGTGATCGGACAAGAACTGGTGCTTTAACGTGGTTTGGCCTTTGGCTCACGATACACAGCTCGTAGCTAGTCTTCAAGTGGCTACCAGGAAGTTGTCGATTGAGCTTCTTCCGCGATTACAAACTTCAGTGTCGTGTGCAGAACAAAATCAAAACCCGTTGGAATGTGGATCCACGTGTTTAGATTTTTACTTGATAATTTCAGAACACAAACTGAAGTAAATACAAAAATTGCCCCATCAACAACTACTGTTGACATGTTATTAGAATACTACAAATATTGATATCAAATATAAATGATAAAGAAGAGACAAGTTGACGTCACACATCATGTAATCTGCTTGACGACACGACGCGGTGATCTGCGCTGTCCAAACAAATCTGATCGTCGGAAACAGTGTTTACAATTAACTACACACCCATAAAGCATGTAAAAAAAAAACTGCTTATAAATGGTGAAAATTGAAATTTAATGGTCCAGTGCAAACGTGGAACTGTTATGATTCGCAATGGACTAACGCTAAAGTCCAAACAAACTCTAAATGATGGTAAAGGAGGGTTGGCCGAGTCAGTAATGGAGAAAGCTGAAGTTTTAAATGAGTTCTTCGCAAGTGTCTTTGCTAATGAAGATACAAATAACATACCTGATCTTATTGAATGTAGTAAATCTAATGGAATTTCAGTTACAGATATAATAATTACTCAGCTGCAGTAAGAAGAAGTTGTTTGAATTGAATCAGTCTAAAGCGCAGGGACCTGATTTAATACCACCTAAAGTTCTAAAAGAATTAAGTAAGGAGTTAGCTGTACCGCTCAGTAAGATTTATAATAAATCATTAGAGACAGGAAAATTACCCCTCGACTGGAAATCGGCAGAAGTTACTGCTATTTTTTAAAAAGGGTCAAAATCTGAGCCAGGCAACTATCGTCCGGTAAGCTTAACCTGCATTGCATGCAAAGTGCTAGAATCCATCATAAGAGATTCATAGTATCTCACTTCACTGATAATAATTTGTTTGCAGTATGTCAACATGGCTTTCGTAAAAAAAAAAGGTCTTGCATATCACAACTACTTGAAGTTATGGAAGATTTAGTTAACATGCTAGAGAATAAGTACTCTGTTGATATAATTTACCTTGATTTCCGTAAAGCTTTTGATACGGTTCCGCATGAGAGATTATTGGGAAAAAAATGGAAGCATACGGTATAGTAGGTAAGTTGCTAAACTGGATTAGAGATTTTTTGTCAAATAGAAACAAAGAGTAAGAGTGGGTAACTGTATGTCGACAGAGAAAGATGTTATGAGTGGTATTCCCCAAGGGAGCATTTTAGGACCTGTACTGTTTACTATTTTTAGAAATGACCTTCCAGAATGAGGTAAATAGTTTTTTTTAAAATTTTTGCTGATGATACAAAAATATATGACAAATCAGATAACTATAATAGTCTGCAAGAAAAATTTAAATTGCCTCCAAAACTGGTCAGACAAGTGGAATCTATATTTTAATGTTGAAAAAAAGTAAAGTTTTGCATGTTGGCAAAAACAACCCAGAACATGAATACCACATGAAAATGGATGGTGGAAATAGGCTGGTACAGAAATGTGAGGAAGAAAAGGATCTGGGTGTAATCTTTGATAAAGATTTACTTTTTGATACTCACATTCAAAAGTGTATAAATAAAGCAAACCAAATAATTGGATTAATAAAAAGAACTTTTATTTACCTAAAAAAAAGAAAGGTTTTTAAAGTTATATAAAGCTATGATTAGACCGCATCTTGAATATGGCAATATAATCTGGTACCCACACTTGAAAAGACAGTCAATAGCAATTGAAAGGTACAGAGAAGAGCTACTAAAATCTTGCAAGAATGTACAAACATGTCTTATACAGATAGATTAAATTACTTAAATTTGCACTCTTTAAAAGGTAGACGTATTAGAGGGATTTGATTGAAGTGTTCAAAATATTTCACCAGCAAACGGACATACAGTGGGACTATTTTTTTGAGGCTGCTAAAACAGATAGAACAAGAAATTCGGAAGGCAAGATATTTGTTAAGCAGTTTCATACTAATATGCAAAACTCAAGTGACATCAGCCAGTTCAGGCCAATATCACTACAGAACGTCGAAGGGAAAATCTTCTTCTCTGTCATGGCAGCAAGGCTGACCAAGTACCTGATGGAAAACAAGTACTTGGATGTGTCAGTCCAGAAAGGTGGCATCCCAGGCGTGGCTGGCTGTGTAGAACACGCCACAATGATCTGGGACGCAATCCAAAAAGCAAAAACAGAAAAGAGAGACCTGGACGTAGTGTGGCTTGATCTGGCAAACGCATATGGATCTGTGCCCCATGAGATGATACAGTTGGTCTTTGAGATGTACCATGTGCCAAAGAACATCCGCGACATGCTCAAGAAGTACTTCAATGGCTTCTCAATGCGGTTCTCTACCAAGGAGTACACAACTGATTGGATCAACTTGGAAGTGGGCATTGCAATGGGCTGTGCAATTTCCCTGATACTGTTCGTGCTGGCAATGGAACTCATCTTAAAAGCAGCAACAAACAACGCGAGACAAACAGACCTTGGCGATGGATACAAGATGCCTCCTCTCAAGGCCTTCATGGATGACACTACAGTGATTTCATCCAGAGAAGACGAGACACGTCATGTGCTGGAGAGGCTGGACGACATAGTTGCCTCATCCAGAATGAAGTTCAAGCCAAAGAAATCACGGAGTCCTCTCCCTGAGGAAAGGAAAAGTGGCCGAATCTGTGGTCTTCAGTGTGCCAACCAGGCCATTCCAACAGTCACAGAAGAACCAGTCAAGAGCCTTGGAAGATGGTATGATGATACGCTGAAATACACACAAAGAGCAAAAGAAACCAAGCAGATGGCGGAAGAAGGCTTGGAGACCATTGACCAGTGTGGGCTCCCTGGCAAATACAAGGTCTGGTGTCTGCAGTTCATGCTGATACCAAAGCTCCTATGGCCTCTGATGATATACGACATCTGCACCAGCACAGTGGAGGCAATGGAAGCCAAAATCAACAAGTTCACAAGGAAATGGCTTGGTGTCCACCCTGTCTGACTGACATCGCGCTGTACTGTCGCCAAGCAAAGCTCAAACTACCACTGAAATCCATCCTGGAGGAATACAAAGCAGGGAAGATCAGACTTCAAAGCATGCTGGAGGACTCAGGAGACAAGGTGGTAGAAGCAATCAAGCCCCAGCTGAAGACAGGCAGAAAATGGAAAGTTCAAGAGGCGATGGATTCTGCAAAAGAAAGTCTCAAGATCAGAGAAATAACAGGACACACACAGACCAACAGACAAGGACTGGGGGTGACCAAAACTGAATGGTGGTCAAAGGCCAAAGGAAAAGCCAAAAGAGACATGCTGATTCAGGAGATGAGAAAAGAAGAAGACCAAAAAAGACTCCAAAAAGCAGTCCAGCAGAGCCAGCAAGGGCAATGGACAACGTGGGAGGATGCACTCCAAAGAAGTCTAACTTGGAATGACATTTGGCACATGGCCCCTCTCAGGATCAGCTTCATTCTCAGATCTGCATATGACCTTCTGCCCTCAAATGCAAACCTGGTGAAGTGGGGGAAAACAGACGATCCTGCATGCCCCCTCTGCCATGAAAAACAAACAGTGGAGCATGTTCTAAGCTCATGTAAAGTAGCCCTGGCTCAAGGAAGGTACACATGGAGGCACAACCAAGTGCTCAAAGAAATTGTACAAGTAGTCTGGGCTAGTACCAACACCACAAAAGGGAGAATCAGGACTCCAAAAGCACCCGCAACATTCTTCACGGCAGGAGGTAGCAAATCATGGCCAAGAACAACAGTGCCACTCGAAACATGCAGGCAGAGTCTGCTGGATGGGGCAGATGACTGGGAGTGCACTGCAGACCTCCCAGAATGGAAGAGTCACCCAGAGATCATCAGCAAGAGTGGCATGAGACCAGACATAGTAGTCCACTCTAAGTCAACCAAGCAGCTGATCATGATCGAGCTCACGGTGCCATATGAGAACAGAATGGAGGCAGCTCAAATCTACAAGACTGAAAAGTATGCTGATCTGGCAAACAGCCTGAGGAGAGAAGGCTATCAGGTCAAAGTCCTCACTGCAGAAATTGGAGCTAGGGGATTTGTAGGAACGTCTGCATACAGCCTCATGAAACAGCTCTCAGTTGCAGGGAAGGAAAAAACCAGAGCCCTGAAAGCAATGGCAGAAGCGGCAGAGAGGTGTTCAAGCTGGATCTGGTCAAGGAGGAACAAAAGTGAACTTCATAAGGCTTAATTTCCCTACAAATATCAGGTGTCCCTGTGGCTCAGTGGTTAAAGCGCGAGTCATTAAGTAGAAAATGAGCATGTCCAGAGGGTCATGGGTTCGAATCCCAGCCATGGCTGTCCCAAGATGGGGAAAAAAAAAGGGGCAGCAGAGGGACATCCGGAGTCATGAACCGGGTGTGGCCCAACCCCCTAGAGTGTCAGGAGATAAGGGCCGAAACACTTGCTTGAAGGGGGCTTCTCTTCTGAGGACTCTCTGCTGCCACGCTCTCCACGAGTTTCTTTCTACTAATATGGGGAGATTCAAGTTCAGTAACAGAGTTATTGCTAACTGGAACAATTTGCTAAAATACTAATGTTTTTAAGAATTTGCTGGATGAAGACTTGAAATTTAAAGTACAGTTTAGAAGCTTTGATGAATAAGAAGGAAAATTTATATTGCATGCATTTTCAACCCTGTCATAAAAGTAAAATAATCACGAGGGGACATTGAAAGGCTTAACGGCCTATGTATTAAACAGTAAACAAGTGGGGTATGTTTTGCTCCCATAAGGATTGTTCGTCTATGTATTTTGTCTGACATTATTCAAGTTTAAAAGGCCGTGCCAGTCTTGAATAAAAGTTACTCTGTGTTAGGTTTCCTTATGGGAGCAAAACATACCCCACTTGTTTACTGTTTATCGTTTACTGTTCCCTACCTCATTTCATTTCCGATTTTGCTTTGATTAAATTGAGGTTATTTGTATTTGTTTCTGTCCGTCTGTGTGTTTGTCTTTTGATCTCCCTTGCATCTTTGGGTGGATCCTCAGGCGTAGGCTCAAAGACTGTCCCCTACATTTTATATTATTTGCATAATGTCTTTAGTTTTACAACAACTTTTTTTCCTCCCCACACTTTCGTTTGGCTGCATTTACTACTCTTCGCTGGCTGCTCTGGGGGTGCTATTGGATTCTTTTTTGCACCCATGGTGGTGAGAACAAACACCACAGTATTATGGACTGTGGTGTGTCTCTATTTGACGCCGGGAGCGCAGACGCAACGAGCCGTGTCTCCCTGATGAGTTCCGACCCAGCGGGCGAAAGGCCTCGGAGCAGGCAATACAAATATATCTGCCTTCAAAAGGGATTGCGATGGTTCCCTTACGCAGCTGGTGAAGAGTTTTCATATCTGTAACACGATTTTTTTAAATTTTTTTTAACAATTTCATTTTCCTACGTTCTCCATCTTCAAACTCCCCTCTCCCCTCCCCTCAAGCCCAAATCTTTGCCAGACAGTTCAGTTGTTGGCCTGCGCCTGTTTTTCCCCCACTATTAGATTGTTCGTCTATGTATTTTGTCTGACTTTATTCAAGTTTAAAAGGCCGTGCCAATCTTGAATAAAAGTTACTCTGTGTTAGGTTTCCTTATGGGAGCAAAACATACCCCACTTGTTTATCGTTTACTGTTCCCCACCTCATTTTATTTCCGATTTTGGCCTATGTATTGATTACGTCCCTACACTACTACTACTACTACTAAAGATGGGATGGACAAAACGGCTGAAGGTTCTCAGGTCACGGAAATCGTAAATGATCTCAATATATTCAAAGATCAAGTGTTTAAAAAAGTAATTACTACAGTGATCCGCTTTGGAGTGAACGAGGCAAGCAAAACCAGATCGATTAAAATATCTCTCAAGGGATCTAAGAAACAAAATAATTGGAGGGGGAGGGGTGGGGTGGATAAACATACAAAATCTCAACAACAACCAAGAAAAGACAAAGGGGGAAAAAAGAAAGACACAGAAAAAATGGTAAAGTAAAGATAACATTAAAGATGTGTGTGTTTTTTTTTTTCTCTCCAGATAAAACCCTAAGAGAGAAAGAAGCAGACAGACATCTTCTGCTGAGAGAAGACTGAAACGGGAGAAGGAAGATGTGATATGCGAAGAGAACAGACCTTCCACACACAAAAAAAGGCGTGCCAAACAGTATAAAATTACTCAACAGCATTCGTTGACTCATAATGAAGAAACACAAATCAAGTTTAAATAATGTGAATCATGTTACTTCTTTAAATATTCTTCTCTCTCTCTCTCTCTCTCTCTCTCTCTCCCTCTGTGTGTGTGTGTGTGTGTGTGTGTGTCTGTGTGTGTGATAGCTATAGCAACTCAACAAGTAAGCGTTTGAAGTGCATTTCTACCAAAGTTGATAATTTATCAAGTAAAATGAGTGAATTAGAATCTATAATCATATAAATGAAACATGATATCATTCTACCAATTAAGACCCATCCTAAAGTGTCAAGAAATGACAATGATTGGCTTCCAGTGCTTCAGAACATTGAACCTCTGTCACGCCCTTTTGGCAAGGGGATGGGGTATGTGGAGGAAATGGCCTTTATCCATAATTTATTGAATCCTAAAAGAAAAGAAGACAAGAACTTTTGGTGTTTAAAATTCTAGGAATGGTGATGGTATTGTTAGCCCAGCCGACCACAAAGGGTCATATCATAGATGACACTGCGTTGAAGTTAACTCAAGTCATTTCACACCGAAAAAAAAATAATAATTCACACACCTTCCAAAATGCACTTGAAATTTTGTTCACATGTTTCCTCCATAAAATCTTAGATCAGATTAAAAATTTGAATCTCCCTCAGAAACTCAAAGATCACATCAGGTGGGACATCTCTGAACAAGGTTTTCATGGAGTCTGCTGCAAAGACTTTATGTCTCACATCATGCAAGTCAAACACTCTAAAAGGATGTATTTCACTGTGAGTGGTACATGACATGGAATGCACCACGGATCTTCCTCACCTTTTAATTCTGAGTAGCAAGCAACAGTTTATTATTACGTCGATCTCCAGATCATCAAATGCCTCTGTACCTGAAAACTAAGTTCTGAATAACATGGCCTAAAGAAAGGCATCTTTCAGCATCTGTTAGAGACAATCATTAAAACCAGCGATTTCGATTTGCCAGAAATTAACTGGAAGAACAAAATCCGCTCCCATAGTTCTGAACATCCATCAAGTTTATTTTTAGAGACTGTGAATGGAAATTATCTACTTCAGCTGTTGTCAGAGCAACACACTTTAGAGATCTACAACACGCAAACACTCTCGATCACATTCTATATAAAGATCATTCTTGGTAATAATAATAATTGATCCATCTGACCTTAATTGATTTATCTGGCCTTCCACCGTTGGGTCAATTAAGTCATCATGGGACACTGAGTTGTGCCATTCCTCACTGTTTTGTCTCTGGGCTGACCCAGGACTCGAAGGTAAAGAAAGTTAAGCAGTACCACCTAATAAGTAAAGGAAATTATGCAGACCGAGAGAGTTCTGTAATACTATTGACTGGAATGATCTACTTGAAGATTGTTTGGATGTGAATGAAGGGAAAAAACTTCATACGAAACTATGTGTGAAGGAAGAGACAGATTTGTGCAATTTCCTGTATTTTATTCCGTGAAATATTCACCAGAGAAAAAGTCCAGCATACAGTGCTGGGCAAAATCAGAGCAAAACGAAGAGCTTTTAAAACGTATTTAAAAAAATCAAAACCAAAAAATGCATAATGCTCGAATGAGGAACTGGGTGAAATGGCCATTAAGGAATGTTACTGGACAAAAAAGAAGGCAACTTGCAAGGAACGTAGAAAATGACCCCCGAAGTTTCTACACATACATGTCATAAGAAATAAAACTCAGAGAAGGTATTGATAATTTAAATGAAGCCTGGCGGCTCATTTGCGCACAATCATAAGAAAAAGGCTGAGGTGCTAATTCCCCCCATTTCACTGAGCGCCGATCCGTTGCCGCTCCGAAAAAATGGCAAAATCGGAAACAAACGGGACTAGAGCAGGAATTGAACGGCATGGAGCGGGAACCCATCTTTGTTATGCGGCAGTGAACGGGAATTAAACGTTATGGTCGGGAAGAGCGGAGTGATCTTTGAACATGTTCAAAGACAAGCCCCGATCTCCCCGAACAAAACTAGAGCGGCGTTAGAGCGTATGTTGATCGGCATCAACGCAGGTTCACCGGGAACGCATCGTATCTCGAGCGGCTTCTGTCGGGAACATCTGGAGTGCAACGTAACTTGAGCAGTGAAAAAGTAGTCATCCCGATGTGTCCAAGATCGCCCCGATTAAAGCACGTTGCTTGCCGTTCTAACACCGTTCTGTTCCCGCTTTGCGCCGATCGTGTGTTTGCATTGCCACACAGGGCGGCATCGGTACAGATTGTCTCACGCTCTGCTGCCGCTGTAGTTATGTTCCGTTCCCGGCCAACAGGATGCGATGACGATCCACCCACACTCCATTTCCGCTCTCGCCGCTATATAAGGACCCGTTCCAGTTGTTTTACGATTTCTGCTCCCCAAATGGAAACTCTGAGAGGAGCATCATGAAACGAAATAGGCCTGCCTCAAAGACTGGGAGAGCCTCCAAGGCAAGGCGCCATGGGGGAGCGAAACCATTGCCTGTTTCCACCCAGCAAGATGACAACCTTCCTGCAAGTAAACAAGCCGAGGAAGAAGCCACCCAACAATCAGACAGCCAGGAAAGAAACACAACCAAGAAACCCAGGCTTCACACACGTCTCTCCAATGTGGAGGAGTGTGCATGGCAGAATTTGTTTCTGCTCACGAGTGCCTCTATAACAAAAAAATCACTATGGCAAGACCAGGCTGAGAAGATGGGCAAGAGTGTGAATGAGATACAGACTTGGTATGACAGCATACGTACGAGGCTGTTGTATATTTATATTTCCCACTCAACAAAATATGTGATCAAATGCTATTACGAAGTGTTTCAGCGCCCAATTATTCCATCAGTTTATTACAGCACGACAATATTTCAGTCTTTTTATGATTACCTTTAAATCATGCATGAATACAATGTATGTCTTCACATAGAAATACAGTTTCAAAACACACTTTTATTTATTAGCATAATTCTAACAGCGCCACAATTATTCCATCAGTTTATTACAACAAGACAATATTTCAGTCTTTTTATGATTACCTTTAAATTATACATGAATACAATGTATGTCTTCACACAGAAATACAATTTCAAAACACTCTTTCATTTGTAAGCATAATTCTAAATTGGAACATTTACATCGTATTACAATAAACTAAATGGAGTACAATGTAAAACATGACATGAACAGTGCAGTTATAGTCTCTCTAGTTGTTTCTGGGACGAATCATTGCATCTTGCCACTCCACAGAACCAGCTGGACTGTTGAAGTATAATCTCAGGTATTCCCGCTCTCTCTTTGCTTCTACAGTGGCCCTGTTTGGTCCCACAACTGTGTGGAGGTCATCCATGTTAGCATTTACTCTCCATTGGCCAGGGATGAGGTTGTGCTGAACATCTTCTCCATCCACTCTGCATTCTGTAGAGCAGGATACCTCATCCTCATGATGTTGTGGAGGCAAACAGCTGCTTCTACAATGTCCCTGACAACTTCTGGTCCCTGCTGGAGAGTAGTTAGCGGTGCTTGCCACCTGCTCGCAAGAATGCCAAAAGCATTCTCCACCACACGTCTTCCACGGGACAGTCTGTAATTGGTGATGAGCTCCTGATCTGTCATGCCTCTTTTACAGTAGGGCTTCATCAAGTATGTACGCAGAGCAAATGCATCATCTCCGAGGATGAAGTATGGCATATCCCTGTCATCATTTATCATAGGCTCAGAATCTGGGAAACCAATTGATGCATCCTCAAGACATTCTTTCAGCTCTGAGGCATTAAAGATTTGAGCATCTGACATGTGACCCATGCCACCACAGTCGATCAACAGGAATTGGTAGTTGGCATCAACCAGTGCTAAAAAAACAATCGAGAAAAAAACCATTGTAGTTGTGGTACAGTGATCCAGAACCTGGAGGTTTCCTAATGGCGACGTGTTTCCCATCCAAGCTCCAACCGCATGGGGCACGTTCCACTTCCTTTCAAAATACCTAGCAATGTCCTTCCATGCCTGCAGTGAAGGACAGGGAATGACTTCATCTTTGTACTCCGCCACAATGGCGCGACACACCTCAGGGAAGAAGTTTGCTATGGTGTGGCGTGATACCCTGAAGTCATATGAGAGAGATGGGTACTTGTCTCCGGATGCCAGGTGCCTGTCTGAAGTTGGTGTTTTGCTTGGAAATTCTTGCAGTCAGTCTCTGGAGCAACTCATCAAACATTTCAGGGGGCATTCTCAGGTAGTTGAAGAATGATGAGGTGTCTTCTACTCTCATTTCTGCCATGAGAGTGTCATATTGTCCAAACTGAAGTCTCCTGTCTGCAGAGAGCCATGGCCTCACCCAGAAAGCCTTGCGCCTTTTTCTTCTGTTTCTCTGCATCATCTGTACCATGATATGTTGTTGGTGGACAATGGCCTGTTGTTGAAGAACCAGTAGCATGTGAAGAACAACATGCTGAGGATCCATGTTTCTCCCTTTAGTATGAGGCAAACAATTGACACAGCGGCACTGATCAGGCGCCGTTATATAGGAAATCGGGGAGAATTTTCGCCGTCTAGAGCGTATGTGTGTCGTAACTCCAGCGGCATGAACGTGAGTACATCGTATTGAATCGTATCTAGATTGGTATAATCGTGTTTACAGCGGCATCGCATCGTCAGTAAACGTCAGTGAACGGGAAGAGAGTGGCATTAGTCGTAGGTGGGTCGGCAGTGAGCGTGCCTGGAGCGTAGCTAGAGCCCAAGTGGCGCCTATTGAATCGGCAAAGAACGGGAATGGTTCCTAGTTTGAGCTGGAACAAATCGGCATTACATCGTACTATGCACGTAACTACAGCGTATCTTAATCATACAGAGCGTAACTTGAGCATAAACGCAGCGTACTTTTGTCAAAAATGACCATTTTCTTGCCGATGGTTGCCGCTCGAGCGTAGTTCTAAAAGAGATCGGCATGGATCTTATAGGTCGGGGAAAATCGTGATTCAGTGAAATGGGGGTATAAACAGTTTCTTTTCAAGTGTGTCTACCACTAGGGATTCGGGTAACCTTTCATATTTCCCAAAACTAAAGAGTCTAAACAATTTCTACTGTGAATTTCTACGTTTTTTCTAGCACCATTGTAACTGTTGGAACACTCAATAATCCACAAAACAAAACAAAAAGAAGAAGAAAACGAGCTTGATATGGGAAGAATATTGCATCCAAAGACATTTCAACATTATACATCAAAAGGATTTAACTGATCCCGAAGCCCCTGGCCTCTGCTGATATCCGATATCAACACTAACACAGTGGAATCAATAGAGCTCAAAATGAAATAATTAAAAAAAAAATTAAATGACAAGGAAATGGCTCAATCGGCTTCCCACCTGGTCTTGCTGATGATGCGCTCCACTGCCGCCAAGCAAAGCTTAAACTATCCCTGAAATCCGTCCTCGAAGAGTATAAAGTGGATAAAGCAAGATTACTGGTCATTACTGGCCATAGAGGACTCGAGAGACAAGATAGTGAGATCAGTCAAGCCCAAGCTAAAGGCTGGAAGAAAGTGAAAAGTTCAGGTGGCAACAGGCATGACAAAGGAAAACCTCAAGACCAAGGAAATGACAGAACACGCTCCAACCAACAGACACGGTCTAGAGTTAACAGAAATGAAGTGATAGTCAAAGACAAAAGTGAGAGCAAAAGGAGACATGGTAATACAGGAGCTGAAGAAAGAACAAAATGCCAAGAGAATCCAGAAGGCAGGTAGTCCAGCAGGGCCAGTGGACTACATAGAAAATGCACAGCAAAAAAAAACAAAAAAAACTCTCAGCCAGAATGGAATAATGACGACACCTCTTAGATCCAGCTTCATCCCCGGATCTGTATCTGCCCTCAAATTCAAACCTGGTGAAATGGGGGAGATCAGGTGACCATATGTGTCCGCTCTGTCAGGGCAAACAAACAATGAAATGTAATCTGAGTTCATGCAAAGTACCGTTAATCCAGGGAAGGTCCATGGGGAGATACAAGCAAGAGCTTAAAAGGATTGTGCATGCGATTAGCATTGCCTGAGGAAAAACTACGCCACCAGAAACTCTAGCAAGCTCTAACAGGCAGAGGGTCACTAATCCCGTCGTGGAGCAGCTGTGGCGTAACTGGGAGGATGGAAGCGGGGATGATGTGGGTGACTAGAGTCACTGCAGACCTTCCAGAATAGGAAAACTATCCAGAGATCATCAGAGAGGATTGCATGAGACCGAATGTGAAACTCCTCTAAGGTTCGGCGAGACAAATGATTCTGATTGAACTCAGTGTGTCATCATTTGAAAACATAATGAAGGAACCTCACGTACGCAAGGCTTCTAGTCAGCAGCTTAAGGGAATACGTCTTCCGAGACAGAGTCCTCGCCATTGTGGTTGGAGCAAGGGGGTGGTAGGCTAATCACACACACACACACACACACACACACACACACACACACACACACACACACACACACACACACACACACACACACTGACTGACTGACTGAAACTATTTACTGTCAGATCAACATAGTATTGTACTGACATTTAAAAAAAAACCTTAATAAATGAATGAGAAACGAAAATAACACAAATAACATCTGAATGACATAAAAATCATAAAGGAAAATTAACAGGGAAACATTTAACATTTATAAGTAAAATAATAAAATCAGAAATTGTAGCAATAAAACAAATTACATCTTAAGTGTACCGAAAATCAAATATCTCTCTCTCTCTCTCTCTCTCTCTCTCTCTCTCTCTCTCTCAGAACACCATAAAAAAATTCACACACACACACACACACACACACACACACACACACACACACACACACACACACACACACACACAGTAAGCTTACACCATGTCTGAATAAGTTTATATGCATAAGAGGACAAGACAATGTTTGCAGATGGACAGAAATTGAGAAAAATACAAACAAATTCCTCTTAAATGCAAACAGACCAATGGATACCACACTGGACTGTCAGTACAACAACTGTGAATAACTTAAGCAACAATGGCAATACTTTTTCAAGATATTATACACATAAGTCAACTTGCCACGACTCCGGTGATTATAAACAATTTCAGATGCATGAACGAAATGTTCTCAAGAATGTGATCCCAGCAACCATCCCAAATGCTAAACCTTTAAGTACGTGAGAGGATGCCAAACGGAAATCATTCTGATCAGATATTTTTTCAATAGGTAGACTGACTTAAAAGCTTTGCTCACATACCGGATACAAAATTCATATAAACAATAAAGAAAAGCACTTTTTTTTCCCAATTTGTTCGGTTCCCAAGAGTTCGCACGACGGGGAAAGAATACGTCCGAATCCCGCATCCTAGCACACAGACGAATTACAAGAAAACAATTAGCCACTGTGTGGTCCAGCACACTCTCATACAGGAGGCAAAATTCCGATAAGTTCCACCTGAAGGGAACAAAAGTCCTATACGCCCAAACCCATGTCACTAATCTTCACAAAATATATGAGTAGTTTATTTTGCAAGAACTCCGCCGATGCCGGTCCTAAGCCCGCGATGAAAAAGGAGGAAGGTTGTGCGTGGGGCTAGCAACCCCACCACGTAAAAACCATGCTTGCTACAGAAACCAACACTGCAGAAATTTCAAAGGATCTACGGAAACGACCCGGAGGAGAGTATATGAAGCGGACCAGCCAAACCTTCTGTCAAGAAGAAGCTGACCCGCTGATGAAACTTCTCTCCTCCAAGACCGCCTCACGGATTGGAGTATGGAATATACGAACAATGTACGAAACTGGAAGAGCAGCTCAGGTGGCTAGAGAGATGGACAAGTACAGGCTGGAGATACCGGACTGAGTGAGGTGAGATGGACGTCATCAGGGAAAGTCACCTTAGCATCGGGCACCAACTGCTGTATTCAGACCGCCGGATGAGGGGGTGTGCACAGAAATGGAGTTGGACTCATGTTGACCAAGAAAGCAAGCAAGAGCCTGATGGAATGGGAACCGGTCAACGAGCGAATACTAACAGCTAGATTCTTCTCAAAGTTTCAGAAGGTCAGCATAGTACAGTGCTACGCCCCAACCAACGTGGCTGAAGAAGACACCAAAGAAGAATTTTACCAACAACTACAAGCTGTACTGGATAAGTTGCCCAGAAGAGATGTCATCATAGTGATGGGAGATATGAATGCCAAAGTTGGCGGTGACAATAGTGGCAGAGAACAATGATGGGATCAGAAGACTGGGTACAATCAACGAAAACGGAGAACTTTTTACTAACTTCTGTGAAATGAACGACCTCATCATCGGAGGAACAGTTTTCCACACCACAAGATAAACAAAGTGACATGGAGATCACCAGACCTGAGCACTGAAAACCAAATAGACCACTTCACGATCTCAAGGAGATGGAGACGGACCCTACAAGACGTGAAGGCATGCAGGGGTGCAGATATGGATCAGATCACATACTTCTGGTGGCAAGCTGAAGATCAAGATTGCCAGGAACAAAGATACAGGTCAACAGAGGCACCCACGCTTTGACACCACAAAGCTGAAGTCAGAAGAAAAGAAGAGGAGTTTGTCATCACCCTGAACAACAGATTCCAGGCCCTCGCAGACCTGGAGGATGGCTCGCTGGAAAAGAAATGGGAGCGAGTGAGGAGTGCCTTCGATGAAGCCAGTCAAGAAGTGCTAGGATACAGGAAACGACAGCACAAACCATGGATCTCGGAAGAAACCATCAAGAAGATAGAAGAGAGACGAGAGACCAAACAGAGAGAGATCCAAGCCAGAACAAGAGCACAGAAACAACGTCTTCAACAGGAGTACAGCAAACGAGACAAGGAAGTGAAGAAGAGTGCCAAAAAGGACAAGCGAGACCATGTAGAAGGACTGGCCACTCAAGCACAGGAAGCAGCGGAGAAGAATGATATGAAGACCCTCTACACCATCACTAAGCAGCTGGGCGGTAGGAAAACCAACACAAACCGACCAGTGAAAGGGAAGAATGGAAACATCTTGAGCAAACCAACAGAGCAGCTGGACAGATGGAGGGAACACTTTAGCGAGCTACTCAGCGTACGCCAGTCAAGACACCACCACTCATCGAGGAAGGAGAAGACCTGGATGTGAACCTAGGGCCGATCAGCAAGAAGAAATCATTCAAGCAATCAGGAAGACAAAAAACAGGAAAGCCCCAGGACCTGACAACATCACACCGGAAGTGCTCAGGGCAGAAGCGACGGTCGCGGCAGACATCCTGATGGACTTATTTCAAGAGGCCTGGGAAAAGGAAGAAGTGCCGAAAGAGTGGAAAAAGGGCTACATCATCAAGATACCCAAGAAGGAGATCTCAGCGAGTGTAAGAACTGGAGAGGGATACAGCTGCTGTCACTACCTAGTAAGATCTTCACGAGAATCATCCTAGAGAGGATCCGGGCAGCTGTAGACGAAAAGCTGAGAGACGAACAAGCAGGATTTCGAGCAGGAAGATCATGTGTCGACCAGATAGCCACGCTCCGAATCATCATCGAGCAGTCTCTTGAGTGGCAGTCACCAATCTACATCAATTTTATCGATTTCAAAAAGCATTCGACACAGTGGACAGAGAAGTAACATGGACAATCCTGAGACACTATGGAATTCCACTCAAGATGGTAAAAATCATACAGAGCCTGTACAAGGACACAACGTGTCACGTCATCCACAACACGAGTGTGTCGGAACCCTTCACAGTGAACACCGGGGTACGTCAAG
>CM031596.1:71204985-71244985 GCA_018398815.1 Conus ventricosus | reverse complement strand
CGCACACATGCACACAAGCACACACACACACACACACACACACACACACACACACACACACACACACACACACACACACAGACACGCAGAGTTAGATCTCTTTCAGTGTGTTTTTTTCCCCTGTCATATTCTCTTTACTCCTTTTTTTTTTCTTCTAAATTTCTAAATCATTAACTTGATCAAGGGAAGAAAGTGTTAAGGCTGTTATCAGCAAAAACATCTGTCTCTCTCTTTAGTGTGTTGTTTCCTTCTCACCATTTTGTTCTCTGACTAACTGTTGAGATTTCAACTTGCATTTTATGTGACCATGTTGGTTTGGTTTTGGTTTCAATTATCATGAATAAATATTTCGTAAAACAATTTAAATGCTTTTTAGAGAATTATAAAGTATCCAAGGCTGTGGTCATTTCACAAAGCTCATTCACATTAGTATGAACGTTTGGTTTCCTGACATACTTTTTTTTAACAGACAAAAGACATCTAAGGTAAGCCATAAAATCAGAATGAACACATATCTTGCTTTTGCTTGGTATGTTGAAAATATGTTGTTTTCTTTGAGGAGGTAATAGTGACTATGAATATATTTTACTAACAGTTCTTTGAAGTCTGTGTTTTATCTATCACCCACTTGTTTATCATAGAGTGTTGGTTCTCATTGATCTTTGGTGCCATAGAGTCATGATGAAATTGACAGTATTGGTGATTCTAGTAGATGTGGATGTAGCAATACCAGTGTCTTTTGTGGCTGCACAGATGCAGGGGCAGGGGGAGGCAGTCAGAGAGAGATGTTACGGCTGAAAAAAACTAACCAGCAGCTGCATGAGGAGAACAATTTGCTGAAACTAAAGGTGGACATTCTACTGGACATGGTGAGTAACACTGACAGCTGCCACAATAAAATTTGGTCATACTGAGCTCCAGATGAAGGACAGTAACTTCAAGGATTCTTTCATAGTAATCAGTAAGACCCAATCACAAACAAGTATACAGTAAGAGTACTAGTACTAAGAGATATGGCCAAATATGAAGAAATTAATGATGGATCCTGATTAAACTGATTTGATGCCTTTTGGTGCTCTGTCTGACATTGAACTGGTTGACGGAGAGTGTGCAGAGACTGCGTTTACAACATCTGTAAAGTTTCTTTGAATCAGGTTGGGTTAAACTCTGACAGGGCATGAACACATTACTCATGTCTGTCACACTTCTTATCTTCAACTAAGACACATTGCATCTACAGATCATGTTTGTCCCATAGCCCGTTGTTGATCACTGTCACTGTCGTAAGAGCACTCGGGTAAGATCACTGAAACTATGTTCTTATTGGTTTTCCGGCAGAACAAATAATAACTGTTTTTGAGGAATTCAAAACGGTGCTGCAAGACTCATTTTGAAAGAAAAGAAGAAAATAACGATTTAAATGTATGCGGTTGTGCTGATTTCCCAGGAGGTCCAGATATTCTTCATCATGACAGAGGCCACTCATGCCATCTAAGATGTCTCGATTCCATACTGCCCCTGTCAAAGAACTACACCATCAGGGTGTACGTAGGTCTCAGCCTCATCATGACAGAGGCCACTCATGTCATCTAAGATGTCTCGATTCCATACTGCCCCTGTCAAAGAACTACACTATCAGGGTGTACGTAGGTCTCAACCTCATTGATTTGGCTCCACACCAGTTGTAACTGTGTAGTATGGGTAGATGTGTTGTCTTGATCTTCATGAGTTCTCGTTTCCTCGTGTTGATCCTGAGCCTGGTCCTTGGACACGTAAACATGCGACAAGTCTTTTGTGACAGGAATTCAATGAGAAAATTAATGTGATGATATAAAAGTCTTGTCAGTGACTTCATTAACGTTTTTTTTCATTTTTTTTTTCAGCTGGCTGAAATTTCTGCAGTCTCACATTTCCATGAAAACGAACTGAAGCAGCTGCGTGATGCCAAAAGCAAACGCAAATAGACTGAAGCATCCATCTTCGTGGAGCCATGGCATGAGCGCTGGTTAGAGTGAGTGCATACAGGGTGAATAAGAGAGAAACTATGCCTTATCTAAATGTAACCTGACTATGATGCATATGGTCAAAGTTAAGTAGTGAATTATATGAGTTAGAAATGGACGCAAAAACATATTAAAATGGGAAAGTCAGGAATTTTACCGGGAACGTTTTAAAATTGTTCTCTCTTGCCTGTACCGTGTGTATGTTGATCTAGGACCTCACTTCAATGTGTTATCTGAAATGGTTTGATGGAGGTCTCCATTGTGTCTAAGTGCATACAAATGTCTGTTGAAAAGGCCTTAAAGCCTTGAACCTCTCCCTCTCTAAGTGCATACAAATGTCTGTCGACAAGGCCTTAAAGCCTTGAACCTCTCCCTCTCTAAGTGCATACAAATGTCTGTCGACAAGGCCTTAAAGCCTTGAACCTCTCCCTCTCTAAGTGCATACAAATGTCTGTCGACAAGGCCTTAAAGCCTTGAACCTCTCCCTCTCTAAGTGCATACAAATGTCTGTCGACAAGGCCTTAAAGCCTTGAACCTCTCCCTCTCTAAGTGCATACAAATGTCTGTCGACAAGGCCTTAAAGCCTTGAACCTCTCCCTCTCTAAGTGCATACAAATGTCTGTTGACAAGGCCTTAAAGCCTTGAACCTCTCCCTCTCTAAGTGCATACAAATGTCTGTTGACAAGGCCTTAAAGCCTTGAACCTCTCCCTCTCTAAGTGCATACAAATGTCTGTTGACAAGGCCTTAAAGCCTTGAACCTCTCCCTCTCTAAGTGCATACAAATGTCTGTTGACAAGGCCTTAAAGCCTTGAACCTCTCCCTCTCTAAGTGCATATAAATGTCTGTTGACAAGGCCTTGAACCTCTCCCTCTTAAGCAAAGAAAAGGCCATCATTCTAATCTTCATTGCTTTTCTGTCATTCTGTTTTGCAGAAATTTTTAATACAAATTATTGTAGATCTAAATGGAAACTCACTATTTATTTCAACTTGCTGCAGTTGAACTTTCGTTCTTGACCTTGTGTGTGTGTGTGCATGTGTGCATGCATGCGTGCGTGCATGCATGCGTGTCTATGACTGTGGCCGTGCATACATACTTTTAAGTGTTTTTGTGTACATTATACTTCCCTATAGTGATCTATATTTATTTTTCAAAAATCAAGTTAATATTCTCTGTAACTTTTGTTATAACATGCTTTGGCTCAATTGAATGGGAAAAATGAAAAAATTTTCCTGAAATGTATTTGAAATGATATAATCATGGCAGAGGCCCTCTTCATGCACACACACACACACACACACACACACACACACACACACACACTCACACACACACTCACACACACACACACAAAGACCATAATAATTTATCAAAATGTATATATTTGAATTGATATGATTTTGGCATTAAAAGCAAGTGATTTTGACTTGATCCACAACATAAAGCATGAATACTTCAGCAAATGCTCTGGGAGTTTCTTTTTCTCCATTTCATGTCAAATTATTATGCAAAAACTGAAAGAGAATTAGACAAATAAATTTACCATCTGAAAGTGATTGCATGAGAAAATCCCTACTTCTTTCAACCGTCAGTGTCACAGTGACTGATCAATGAGTTTTTTTGTGTTGTATTTTTTCTCTTTCTTTTTTAAAAGGGAAATCAGACATTTCACTGGTTCATTCCTTGAACAAAGGCAAAAGGTGTGTGTGTGTGTGTGTTGTGTGTGTGTGTGTGTGTGTGTGTGTGTGTGTGTGCGTGTGTGCGTGCGTGCGTGTGAAATGTTGATGCTGGTGTTGGGCTGTTGTAAGTTTGTGTTGCTCCTGTTTATCTTCATGTATTTGGCTTGATCAATGAGAGTTATTTTTGAAAGAAACATGGATATCGGTGATGCCTCGGCCATTGGTGAAAAGAATGTGCAGTTATTATCCATTATGCTGACAGCAACGTTTGTTGAAAGAATACAGGACTAAATGATGATAAATAAAACAAAGGTCTGGAGGAAAAGGAATAAAAGGTCATATATTTGAGAATCTCCTGCCGAGTTGCTGCCCTGATGACACAAGCATAGCCATTAAAAAAAAGTACCTTGTTTGTAAAAGATCCTTTGGAGTAAAAGATCATGACGTTTTGACTCAAAGAGCCATCTTCAAAGTCTTTGAAGAAGGTTCTTTGTGTTGAAACACCGTGATCTTTTACTCCAAAGGATCTCTTACAAACAAGATACTTTTGGATGTTCTGTGTTTTACCTTCAAGATCTAGCAGTCATACTTTATCATCACAAGGATAGTCAGTTTGAAGTGGGATTACTTTTAGTTTTTGAAACACATCTTTGAATTAAAAAAAAAAAGTTCATATAAAGACAGAATCACTTTCACCACGCAGACTTTTTTTTCCTTCTTGCTGTCTATTCACTGGCTGTGTTAAGAATACCATGCACATGCTGTCAAAGGAAAAGAGAAAGCCTTTGTGATGTGAAGATTGCAGATTCTTTTAAGGCATGTACTTCACAAACACCGTTTTGTTTGAATATCATACATGATAGCTATGACAGACGCCTGAATTCTATACAGTTGTATGATTAAAATGGCAAGATTTTGTTTCTTTCGTTTTATCTGTCATCACCAGCTTTGTTCTTACGTGTGATAAGCCATTGACGTTTATCCCTCTAATCATACATACATGTGTTTGTGTTTTCCTATGAAAAGTGACATGTTAATTTGAAGCTTTGTGACAAAGTTTTAAAGTGATTGCGATCTGCATGATTGTTCAAGTCTCTATATATGCAGACATTCCAATTTTTCTTTTCATTTTAATGTCTGAATTCTTATCTTCCAACTTTTTTTTTACTGTGATGCATATGTTGTATGACAACTTTGAATGCATATATGCATGTGTAATTATACTGTTCATTCTTATATATGTGTATTGCAAATGTGTTTGAGTGTATTAGGATGTACGTATGGTGGAGTGGGGAAGAGAGAATACAGTGTTAAGGGGCGGAAGGGGTGTCAGCAGATGAGGAAGCATGTGATTACTCGCATTTATTAATATACATTGTCAGAAGCTGACCAATTATCTTCCTGATGTCTATATGCAGAGTATGTGTGAAATAAATAAATTTTACAGTTTTACACTCTCGTGTTGCCACATCTCACATTATTTGTAAATATGTGCATTCTTGGGTGTGCAAACATTGAAATCTGTGCGTGTGAGTATACATGTGTGCATGCATATGAGGAGGGTGCATGTATGCATGTGAACGAGTGAAAATGTGAGCTTATGTGTCATTTCAACCTATGTCAGGGTATCTCTGTGCTTGTCTGGAGAGGTATGCAGATAAGTATGTGCGCTCAGGGGTCCAACTCTGTCCTGAGGCGTTCCGCACCACACGTGTGCACAGGCAATACATGGAGGAAGGGAAACCCTTCCTCTCCAACTGAAAAAACTACTGTATAAACTGTTCTCTGAACTGAAAAAACCTACTTGTGACTGTGTCTTCAACTGAAAAGTTACATCTAAATTCTGAAAACGCTGCTTACGAAGAAATTTCCATCCAGAAGTTTAACCCAAATTTTTAAAAAAAAGTTAACTGTATTCTTCCTCTTGGAGTCCATATTTTGTTCCTCACATGTACAACGCGGATGTAGATCTTTAAGCTATTTCAGACCATTCCAAATTTCAAGACAGACCGCTATGGACCTTCAAAACATGTGGAGTCTGTTCTGATCTTGCTCGCTTCTGTAAAGACACCACCAGTTCTTCTGCTCTGAACTTTGTCAAAAATTTTCACAGATGAATAAAGACTGAAGAAAATACCAATGCATCTGATTTTTATCCTGATACTCCTCAACGGTCATTTTCAAAACATATTCCTCCTGATAGTTCTGATGAGAACCAATGCATGATTATATCCAATATTTACTGAACTTGACCCATTCTTTCAGTATCATATTAGTCCCAATTCATGAAATCCGACATACTGAGTTAAACCCAATATGTGCCAAGGCTGGAATCATATAATGTCAACGTAGTATATATACTGTTCAAAAAAAGAAACGCAAAATGCCAAGCTGCCGATTTGAAACACAATTTATTGAAGTTCAGTGTGACAACACGTTTAATGTGAAAATGACAAAAACAGGTCATCAGTAGGACAGAAGTCTCCCCTGCAATGCTGTGGTAAAGAACCAGCCCCAGACCCTCAGGGAAATCGGCAGGCCGCTTCCAAAGTCAGTAACGGGTGTGACCCACTCTGGCTGCAATGGTAGGCTGGCATCTGCGGGGCAATGAAGCAATAATGTTCCTGATTGTCTGCTGTGGGATGGCCGCCCACTCGGCCTGCAATGCCCGGAACAGTTCATTTGGAGTCGCTGGGGCGTTGGCCCTCACTCTCAGGCGTCTGTCCAAAACGTCCCAAACGTGCTCAATAGGATTCAAATCCGGGGAAAGAGAGGGCCAGGCCAGGGTGTTGATGTTGTTGGCAGTAAAGAAGGCTGTGGTCAGGCGTGCTGTGTGGGGCCTGGCGTTGTCCTGCTGGAACACGGCCCTGGGAGTGGCCATTAGAGGCAGGACGTGTGGCTGAACAATGACCTGGACGTACTGCTGGGCTGTCAGGTGACCTTCCACGCGCACCAGCTGGCTCCTGCCTGTGTTGCTGATGGCCCCCCATACCATGACATTGCCGCCACCATGCGGAGGTGCCTGGTCGACGCAGTTCTGCTGGTTGCGTTCATTAACCCGGCGGTAAACCCTTCGCCTCCTGTCATGGCGCTGCAGCAGAAACTGTGACTCATCCGAGAACCAGACGTGTCGCCAATGGTTCCTCAGTGTCCAGTGTCTGTGTTGCGTAGCCCATTGCAGTCTGGTCTGTCGATGGCGCCCCGTCATTACGTTGCCACGTAGGGGCCTGTAAGCCCTCAGCCCAGCAGCATGCAGCCTGTTCCGGACAGTCTGGTCGGAGATGCGACGGACACCAGCACATGCCTGGACAGTGGACGAGGCCGGCAGGAAGCGATTGCGGAGATGTCTTAGCCGTATAAAGCGGTCCTGGGCTGGCGTTGTGATATGAGGTCGGCCTGACCTCGGGGCATCAGCTGATGACCCTGTCCTCTGGAAGCGAGTCCAAAGTCGGCATATGGTACTGGGGGAGACATTCAAAGCATGGGCCACATCAGTTGCACTCTGACCAACTTGCAAACGACCCAGGGCGTTTTCTCTCTCTGCTGGGCTCAAACGTGGCATGCTGTTTTTTGGTACGGTGTGCCTGCCGGTTGCCAAAATGACCCGGCTTTTATACTGCACTATGACCATGGTGTGTGTGTGTTGACCACTGAGTTGGGCATGCTTTGCAGGCGAAACAACAGAAGCACAACCCAATGTTTGCACTGTCGCACCTGGCCCACAACACGCACGTGCACATAGTGACAACCGGAATCAATGTTATCCTAGCACGTCGACGTTCAAGACATACATCAGGGCCGGTTTTTGGCGTGTTCTCAACTGTATGGTCCACCCAGGTGGCAAAATTTCATTTTGCGTTTCTTTTTTTGAACAGTATATATTAACTCAGTATGTGTATGTTGATAAAGGAGGTTTGATATAGAGCGTCATGTGTGTGTGTGTGTGTGTGTGTGTGTGTGTGTGTGTGTGTGTGTGTAGTGGATGATGTAGGTTCCACACTGTTTTCAAACCACATACCGACCTATTATAATACTATTGACATTTCACATCATGAAAAATGTGTTTGTGTGAGTGTGTGTATATGTGTGTGTGTGTGTGTGTGTGTGTGTGTGTGTGTATGTGTGTGTGTGTGTGTGTGTGTGTGTGTGTGTGTGGTGACTCATTCCCATTCTTGCAAAAAGAAATTTAACTTCAAATTGTGCTATGCATGAATAATTTTGCAGTGCCTCATTTGTGTGTGTGTGCTTGTGTGTGTACACATGTGCATCATTATCATTTCTTCAATATTGATTCCAAGTTTAATTTCAGAAGGGAATAATTTGTGTGTCTGCATGCATGTGTGTATTAGCATCATTTGGTGTATTTCAGTTCTAACTTTCAATATGGGGCAAACTTATCCATTTAAGAATGTGAAAAATAAAAATGAAATCATAAAAAATCGAGTGTTTTTTCCAGTCTTTAGGTGGAGTCTATGCCTCAGTTTCTACTTGTCTATGTGTGCATGTATATTTTCATTCTTTCATAAGTTTTACCTTCTTAATTTCAGCATTTATACATGCGTTCGTGTGACAACTGTTTTTGTAAGCCTGCTGCATAACTTTAATCTCTTTACACATGATTCATCTCAAACATGATTCAACAGTTCCCTTTTCTACATATTACCATTCCATCAAGGATAGCATATCATAAGATGATGAAAAAAAAAAAAAACCTGGGGAAAAAAACTGATGAATTTGAAACCTTTCTGTTCTATTGGTGACAATGAACTAACTGTATGGAGAAAAATAATGTTCTTTTTGGGCTGATCTGATAACAAGCCAGCCTGAGTAAACCATGCCAAAGTTCAGTATTGGTCTCTATTTGGTTATCCCTATACTTGTCGTTTGATTCCATATAAACGACTGCTTTTTTGGTACTTGGATCTAACCCAGTTGGTAGGATTATACTTGGCCAATCCAGTGTGATATATCTATGTATTGAGAAGTTTCAAAGTATGATGATAATGCAGGTTAAAGTTAAAACATGAAATAAATGTTGGAATACGTAACCAGCAAATAAATATAATAAACGCTTAATCTTATTATTCTTCTTGTGTTTTTGGATAAGAAAAAAAATGATGAAAATAAGTGAGTGATAGGAAAAGAACAAATGCAGAGAATCAAGTCCTCAGTTACTATGAAAATGACTTGGAATGGATTTCAAAAGGAGAGAGATGGGAGGAGGATGGAAAGAGAGGAGATAGGGGATGAAAAAGAGCATGTTCAAATAAGAAAGTGACAGCAATGGGAACGGTAGAACCAGCAATGGAAACAACAACAGTTTTGTGTTGTGATGTGGTGATCGTGATTTGTGACACTATTTTCATAGTTTCTGTGCATGAAATTGCGTTTTTGTATGAAAAGTGTTCACAGACTGTCGAAGTTATAGACATTCCCTTGGTACACTGGGTAAAGCTCTACTTGAGTGCAGGAGAACGATTTTGCTCTGTGCTCGCCGTTTCCCTCACTTTACTATTTTGTGGTCACATCAGAGGCGTGTTTCACAGTTGAGGCTGAAGGCAAGAAATTCTTTCAAGTTTAATGAGTTGAATGGTTTTATTGCACACTCCTGCAGCAAGCAAAGCGAAATATTGGACTTGGAACTCGCCTGCTTGCAAGAGAAAATCATCGACAGTCTTTAGTAGGGGCACAAAGATTAGCAGCATCCTATGACTGGTGCATGAAGTGATCAGAATGTTGGCTCTCCATCAATCAGAAGAGTTTGAAAAATCCATATTAATGAACAATTATTGCCTTGTACTCGTTTCTATGCTCCTCTCATCTTTTGCTTTTCTCTGTGAGCAAGATATTTGCCTCCAAAGGGGGTTTCATAACTACAAGAATTTAAAAGTGGTTAGCGTTTGCTCAGGGCGAGAAAAGTGAGAGCCAAGAGGAGCAAAGAAATAGGTATTCAGAATAACACGGCTTCTTTTTCAAGCCCTTCTGGCCCGAGAGCCAGCATTCAGATCATTTCATGCACCAATCACCAGACTTCACTAGTTTTTGTGCACGTCAGAGCACATTACCACAGTCCAGCCATTTTCTTCTGCATGCATGAGAGCCCCAAGATACTCTAATGATCTCTTGCGAATGTCTTGTCTTATTCACTGAAGGTGTGCTATGAATCAAAATTGAAAAAAATTTTGTGTATGAAACACAGCTGAGGCGTGTTCAAAGAAAAGCGGCATGCAGATCGACTGGTCACATGACTTGGATGCATAACAGCATGTCACCTGCCCAGAGTCAACTTTCATCCCCTGATCTGGACTCAATGGATCACAGAACCTAGCCGATTGTGTCGGTCTTCCTCAGCATCAAATGGACATATACGACCTATATTTCTGAGATATTCTCATCACTAAGGGTTAAAAAACAATTCCAATTGATAATTAAAAATCACAACAGCCAGTGATGGAGAGAAAAGCGAAATGACAAATACTGACAATAAATCAGTTACATGAAAAATGATGAGAGATAAAGAGCATATATATGAAAACATTTCCCCCTAGTGCCAGAGAGTTCCTTGTGCTGTAATGGAAACTTACTCTCAAATCAGGGGGAAGCTTTCAAGGGGAGGGTACTCACATTATCCTGAATTCATCTGGTGCAAAGGACCAAAGTCAAACTGTTTTCAGTGAGTGAGTGTGTTGGTTAACAAGTCAGTGACAGACAGTTTGGGGTTGGGGGTTGGGGGGGGAATCAGTCTTGCGAGTCTGCTGTAGGTCATGTTAAAAATGCACAGCCCTGACATCAACTGTACATGATGAGACCTCTGCAGAATAATACAAGTATTCTTACTCTCGTCATGATTTTTCCCCCGTGTGATTTTTTTTTTAGCTTCAAAGGGTTCATGATCTAAAACACTGAGGCTGTAAAGTTCAGTCCAGAGTACATGAACTGTCTTGGAAGTCCGAATTGGAGATTGGGGGTCAAAGGACATCATGCTGTTTTACCTGTAGAATATGCTCGGTCATGCTGTGCAGGGCATTCTGTTTTGCCACTTCTGTGATGGGTTTGGCAGATGACCACTGAAGCTGAGACTTGACTTTCAGATCCTGATCTGTTGTTTATTTTCAAAGGCCTACCATCACATTCACATGGAGCAGATATTTCATTATTCTCACTTTCTTGTAAAAAAAAAAACATCTTTGGCCTGAAGTCACTGTTTGGAAAGATTGGGGAAAAAAGCATGTATTCCACACACATACACATACAAAGTGTTTCTGTTCCTCATATTTATTGCATAAATACCAATCATGTTTAAACTGTAGAGAACAAAACAGTAATGTTTCCAATTACATATTTACAAATATGTTCAAGCAACATCAAACCGTAAAATTGATGGAGACCAGTAAAATTCAATACCACTGTTTATGTATGATTAAGTAAGCAAACAAAATGATTTTCAAACAGACAGCAGCCTGCTGATGATGCTGGAATAATCATATATCAAACTGGTAATTCACAATTCTTCTATTATTTCAGGAGACCCCATACTTACCATTTGTGATTTTTGCCCTTTCTTTTTGGTCACATCAAAACAGTTTCACCGATTCTCAAAATATAAGACATCAGTCTACTCTTGGAGCGGCCCATTGACAAATGGCTAGAGTATTTGTCAGTGGAGCCGATGGTCATGAGTTTGAACCATACATGGGGTCATATTTTTTTCAGATACTTGGTTCAATTCTGGAGAGATTAAAGATGGCAGAAGGACAAGGATAGGTGCCACCTTCCTTCATGCTATGCCTAGATATGGTGAATCTCTGACAGTTCACTACCCCTTAGGCCCATAACAGGTCTAACTCAATTTCAACTTTATTTTTCAACTCCTAGATATGGTGAATCTCTAACAGTTCACTGCTCCTTGGGCCGATAATAGGTTAACTCAATTTCAACCTTTTTTTTTTTTTAACTGCTCTTTTCTGAATTTACCAATGAGAAGCTGGCTTGTTATCCTTTAGTAGTTAATCTATCACACGAAGTCAAACTTCCACTTCACTGTCTAATGATGCATTTGAATGAATAACCTGTCGCCCTAAATACAGAATACAAAGGACAGGAAGCAGTGATTCTTGTGACAGTGCTGCTCATATTATTTAATAAATGCATACTCTTAGCATAAAATTAGGTTAAATCAATATCAGAAAGCATTCATATATATATATATATAATACAGAGACAAAAAGACAAAAGAACACAATGATGAAGTGCGACAAAAAATTTTTGGGTTTCACAATATTAGTGTAAACTACTTTATCATCTTCATGCTTTGCATTAGTCAATGTTTTCTTATCCTGGTCCGGTCTTTTACCAGGAATTCTATTATTGTTATTCATTGACTGTGAAAGTTATTTTGAAAATCAGTACAGCAAACTTGGCAGATGTGAACAGTTGAAACAAAATCAGTGGCATGGTCATAAGAAATCTATAAAAGGCAATGCAGTTGTTTACTGTCTCACCACCAAAATCCTGTCAGGGGAAAATTAAATCAGCATGCAGTACTGGTGTGTGTGTGTGTGTGTGTTGTTTTGACTGATTTGTTTGTTTTTTGTATGTTGCCATCTGAACCAATAAAATATTGCTAATTATCAGTAAACGAGAACCCATTTATTACATGCAAGCCATTTAAAACAAGAGCACAGTAAAAACTAACATGCAGATCACAAAGACAAAATGCCCATAACTGAAACACTTGCAAATTCAAAAGATATAATAAATATAACATAAAAATAGGTCCTATTTGGGAAGAAGGGAAAGTTAAGTGTCCTGGGTTTTTCTACGGAGAAGGACAACAGAAGTTCAGAAATAAAAGGGTCATCTGATTCTGTCCAGGAAAGGTAAAAGTCAATCACTGTACAGATCTGACAGCCGTCAGGGCACAGGGTTGGAAGGCAGCTCTAGAAGACCGGCAGCATCATCTACCTGAGCCTGAGGGAAACTGTTTACTGACAGCACCACTGATACTAAACACTACTCTTTTTTGCCAGATTCTTTCAAAACATTATTTCTGAATCTCCCAGAAACAAGATGAATGTGCACACGAGATGAACATGGTATGAACACTGAAACCTGGAGGACAGCAGAGCCAGGTGCTGAGGGAGGAGGAGGTCTGGGTGAAGAGAAACAGCCCTGTGGACTTCCAGGAACAGGTACTGAAGGAGATTAATCCATTTCTTGGTCCACCCAGCTGGGCCATCAAATTCAGCTAGGTGATGCCCAAGTGATGCACTAGTGGGAAAGAAGGAAGGTACATCTGAATATATCCAACCAATCCTGAATCTAAGCCGAACATTCTCTGGTTAGGAATCATCTGCAAATCCATCCAATGATGCTCCATATGTTCTTCTGTCTCATTTTTCCATACCTTCTGGGATGAATTACTCACATGCTGTTTACTCCCGTTTCGCCTTCCCCCTAACCTCATTTTTGCCCTCCTCCTCTCTTATGCAGCCACACTGAGGTCCATCCCATGGACACCTCAGTCATGTCAGTCCTACTGAAGCAATCAACATCAGGTCCTCAAAGATGCAGCCCACAAGAGAAGATACTGAACTGTTGCCGAGTCAATTCCAAGGTGTTCACAAAGCTCCAAGGCCTAAAATGCATAAAGTGTAGAAATACTGACATTTTCACAGCAGAATTCAAAATTGAAGCATAGTACATCCATGCAATGTCACTTGGGTACTTTTCAATCGCACCTTGCTTTGCACCTGACATGATGGCAGACAAAGACGACAGAAATCTCACTAGTAATTATGTGGTTTTGACTTGACATGCAAAAAATAATCAAAATGGCTGGTTTCGAAACCAAGCAATAAGGAACAAAATCACGATCATCTTTCACAATTTTTCTGCTGCTATTTCTTCCCCCCTCTCACTGACCTTGGCCATTTTTTGATAAAATAAGTCTACAGTCTAACGATGTACAATGAGCAAGGTCTCTTTGAGCTGCAGTAAAGTCTGTGAAGCTCTTGTTAAAATTATGACCCTACTTTTGTTTTTCGGCATAGCATTTTGACACAAAGAGCAGAATAATACTGGCAACAATACAGTCACATGCTACACCAAAAGCGTAGCGCTTGGCACCTCTGTAGTCAGTGGTGTCCATTCTGATATGCAGCACACCAACAACTCGTGTTTCTTCTCAGTTAACAAGCCAGTATGAGTGACCATCCCTGTCTAAAGGGTGCCAGCATGGTCATCAATCATAGTCCCCTCGAACTTGGTGATACTGATGACTTTGAAATAAACTCCCAGCAGGCATTGACATGGAGAGGAAATCAGAATGAAACTCACCACATAAGAGAGGTACTCATACAGAAAGAAAGATTTTTTTTTTTAAACCTCTTTCTGCCCAGCGCAGGATCTATGTTTGCGTGCACACAAATGCCTTTAGCCACTTGCACCGGACCAGAGGTTGGGCGTAAATCACAGGTCAAATCTGGCACACGTAATCTATTTTTCTGCAGAATAATAAAGAATAAGTACAAGGAGAATACTTTGAAGCTATTTCCTTCTTTCTTTTATCTTGTGCTGCTTTGAGTTAGCAAAACTGAAATGATTTGTTGAAGGTTTTTTTTCCCATTTCTGTATTCCTTCCGACACCTTACAGTGAGCCCTTCAGCTGAAATTATTAAGGACAACTTCATCAAATAAGTCTGAAAGAATATAAACAAAAGCCACATAAATCTACATGGTTGCAGAAAATGTCTCTATCACATGATCAAGTTTCATTTGCATTTTATTCCAAATGTACTGATACAACTTGTTGGAATAAAATGTTCTGATGAAGCGATGAAGAATGTCTTTAGCCTATTTCATCAAGGAGCAGACATGTTTACCCTGAAAGTGCTGTCGGTGTAGGTACTTTGTTAGGGATGAAAGGTTAAAAGGAAAAGAATGATACAGATGTTTGGGGGCTCCACTGCGGTCTCAGACTACATGACAGGGCTGCATTTATCCTTCTGTTCATAACAGATCCTGGCGTCAATTGAGCCTGAGAGATACAGATACCATTAGTATTTCCTGTTAGGATTTTTCAGGGATACCTTCAGAAACACATCCATTAAACTTTTAACTATCTTTTTTTTAAAACCAATAATAACATCACAACCAATGTAAATTTTCAGAAAAAGCTTGATGAAAGTATGAAACTGGGCTGATGTTTTCTTTTTCTTTTCTTTTTTTTCTCCCCAAGATAAAGTCAAACAGTATACAATTATCTGTATAAAAACAAAAGTATAAGAAATCTAGTAGTGGATGTAGTTTGCTGTTCACGTGTCTGGTGCTGATACCGACTCCCCACTTCTTGGTCATCACACACAACTTCACTGAAACTTGAAGCCTGAGCAAACGCATCTCTCTGAGCTGTCGTTCCTCTTTCTGCGGTGCTCAGGCTGCTAAACTGTCCACCTTCATGTTAAATGGCCAGTCCTATATCACTGTGCCTTAGAAGACTCTGCACACAAGCTGGAAATAAAATTTTAAAACATTTTTGGTTCGAATCCAAAAAATGTGCAAAGAGCATCTAGTTTTACTACAGCAGCTTGTTTTCTACCGCCATGTCTTAATGCTCTAAGCTTCCGCAACAGCCCACATGGAAACAAAATTTTAATGTTAAAATAAATGTGAAGTGAATGAACCCTGACTGTCTCATTCCATTCAGGACAGGGCCAGGTGGGCTGATGAATCCCACCAATACATGCCTTTGATGGGACCCAAACCCCCAGTCTCCCAGCCTGCAGCCCATCCTGCTAGCCACTGTGCTCATCTCATGACACTGTGCAATACCTCAATTTTCACCACGTCATATTCGCCATTCAATGAATTTCAAGGAGCATACCGCAGATGTTATCAACAATCTGCAAGCAGAAACCTTTCCCCAACACCTCAGCAGTTTGTTAACTGTCTCTGTGTGGACATGTCTTTTTGGTATGACCTTCATCTCCACACAAACCACAGCGACGGGCACGCCTGGTGGTGGTGGTGGTGGTGGTAGAGTTGGCGTTGGTGCTGGATTTCCTTTTCTGTCCAGCACTGCTACCTCTGGCTCCGCCCACCGTCCTTGTCGTTCCAAAACCACCGTCCCCTTGACCTCCCACTACAAAACAAAACAAAGCAAATATAATCAATGAACTGTTGGCCTGTCTTAAAGATTGGAACCAGTTCACTCACTGTTGTCAAGTTCCGGAGAAAAAGTTATGACACGGTCACAAAATGGTGAAAACAGAAGGGAAAAGAGAATGTAAAGCTTCACTCTTTGAACAATTCAAGAATATCAAACTCCCCTTCTGGCACTACTTCATCAGTATTTCTCAACACACTAGGCATTAAATGAATATCAATGTGTTTAGAAACTGGTACATGGCTAGAAAAGCCAGGTCAAATCTATCTGCAAGTTTCCCTTCTGCAAACATCAATTCTCCAAGTCTATCAGTTTAGGTAGGTGTGGCACAGCATGGAAGATCCAAAGACAGGGGCAGCGCCAGCATGCCCACAAAGTGGCACCTGTCCACAGCAATGATGATGATCGGCATCCTTGATATATACAGGGATAGTGGCTACATTCTGGGTCAGTGCTGCCAAACAGTGAGATTCGCAGCACAAGGCAACAATGGATATGACTTGCCAATGATCAGCGACAGAGACTGGAGACAAATCACCAACCCACTGAGTTCATCATACCACCACAGTGACTCCTTGGAAATGCCACATCCCAACGTTCAGAGAAAATGAAGAAAACTGTGTGAGTCTGTGGTGTAGAGTGCCAGTCTCTGCACGGATGTGTGGTTACAAACAATCACAGGAACAGGCCGCTGCCTTCTTCTTTGCTTCAATCTCTTTCATGGATGGGCAAATCCAATACAAGTTGCTCGAAAATGAGAGGTCAGATCATGGATCACAGGTGCAGCGTTCACTGAAAAAAGCTCAGACTGCGTTCATGTGTAAGATGGCTCACACATACATAATGGCGGTGGACTGCAGTCTGCTTTGCTTGTGCAGCGATCTGCTTATAGAAGGATGAATGGTGGCCACTGACATTTCATCACAGCTGAATACGCCAAAATAAAGACCGGCATATGAACTATCCACTGTGTACAGGAGAAAAAGAGGCTGATCAAAGGTGCAGCACCATGACAAAAATCAAAGTCTAGCACCCAGTATATACCCAGACAAAAGGCACAAATCTGTGTAGCTCAGAACACTCACCCTGTGAGGAAACCGACCTTCACACTAGAATTCTTCATAACTGCAAAAGCCACAGAAATTGTCTGAACAGAACTTGCAAGCAAGCTGTTGCTCGCAAAACTTTGACATGCTGCATCGTATGATACCATACTCAAACTCAAATGCAAAACAGAATCGACCAAACATAAAAGCAAATGCTTCACATTATGGTACATGATTTCTCTGAAGGAAAAAAATACTGCAGTGTGCTACGTTTACCTGGAACAGCGTCAGCCCACTGGAAAAACCCACAGCCTTCCTGTCTGGGCTTGGGGCAGCCATAGAACTCCCTGCCTGTGTTGGGACCTTCCTTCTGCACCGTCAGTCTGCACACATGATGAAATAGTCCCATGCTACAACCCCTTTCCTTACAGATCTAGATATTCTTAGGACTTCATATAACATTACCATAACATTTTTATTGTGACCTATTGAATCAGTTCTGTTCAATTTATCAATTTTTCTGCCCTGTATGCCTTACCAGGTAGTTTATTCATGACCCTATACCACCTGTCAAGGCTTACTCTCTATTTCATTCTCATACAGATATTTGGAAAACTCTGAATAATAAGTCATTCCCTTTGATGACAGTAACTGTTATACAAAAGGCTGCCATTTGCTTAGTGTTCCAATTTGACTCTACAAAATCTGAAACTATCATTGTTCAGCTTGTTTTCAGTGCGACTATTCAGGTATGCTGAAGCAACGACAGTCCACAAGATTAGTGCAAATGCGTCTGCACTCACTTGAACAATGTGTAGGAGATCAGACTTGATGTTAAGATCACTGATGCATTCCGGATTCACAGAATGAAGGTGAGTGACAACAGTCAAATTCAAACACCAATAACATAAAGACATATGCACACAACTGCAGTACTTTCCAAGCTATAAGCTGATACTTTTCCCTGAACCCCTGCAGCTACTGCACTGGCAGTGTTTCATTCATGGATTTTTCCAATACTACTGCTAGCTTGCCATAGAGTTCTCTTCTCCTGATCTGCAATTAATAGTACAAACTGAGAAACACTGTTTGCAGACATTAAATCTGAGCACTTTTCACAGAAAGAATGATTCATGTTTGAGTGACACACAAAATGAGCATTGTCAACGAAAGCTGAATATCATTTCTGATTGATCAGTCACTTGTCAACACCACATGATCAAACAAAAATGCTGCAGCTAAGAAATGACGCAGATTTTAAACTGAAGGCTACTGGAGAGGTTCATCAAAACAGCAACTGTACAACAACTCAAGTCAATGATCCAACAGTGGCATCTGCACAGCGAACTTTCCCGATGCAAAAAGTTGCACAGTCCACAATTATCAGTTTAAAAAAAGCAGGCATATTCTCCACAGCAGACAACACCAAAGTCATAGTGAGTACAAGCGCAAGGGCATAAGTACCAGAAGTCTGCGGACAACATTGCAACACAGATGTCTAGTTCGTAAAATCTTTAGAGTCTGACACTGAAAATGAGTCATTCAGTGAGTGTAGAGCTGCAGAAAACAGGAATGAAGAGTGAAAAAGACTCTGAACAGAGTATTTCCTTCCCTGTCCTTATGTTTACTGTCCTTTCTTATTTGCTTGCCAGTTCACCATGGTTAAAACTCTGCTTTGTTCACATGTTCACATTTTCTTCATCTATTTAATTTCAAACAGCTATTTTCCAGCGGCTAATCAATCAGCTGCCTGCAGGTGTGGCTTACATAACAGAACAGTTTGTAGCCTGAAAAGCATTGTACATTCCTAAATAGAACTGTCAACCAAATTTAAAGTGGTTCAGATCTAAATTTCTGTTCGATGATTCTATTACACACAGCAAAGTAATGAACTTTTAATATTCAATTAATCAAGTTTGTTTCATACTCTCAGAATAAATTCTGAAGTTGCAGGTATGTTATTTTTTAAAGTCTGGTATTTATTGTGTGACAAAGATTGTTCTCCATTTTGAACTCCGAATGCAATATACACATAACTGATGAAACACTAAAAGGAGTAATGATAGAATACACATAAGTGTATACTTCAGGGATTGCACTCAACACAGTTTCTTCAGTCTTGACAAGCATAAAGATTCAAACAATCAAAAAAACACTTTAGTTAGGTTACACAAATTAATGATTTTGATCACACCAATAAATGTAAAATGCAATATTAGACAGTCATGTAAAAAGATAAAATGACATACTTCTGGCACTATCAGTTTTCACCATTTTAAAAATTGTAAATAAGGCATATGCATATCGAGACAGACACATGAACATGCTCAAATACACACACAAACGCACACATAAACACATACACACACACATTGACACACACACACAACCTTTAATATTGTGCCAGAACTCTCTCACCTTTTGGCAGGGGTCCCACAGTTGCACTGCACAGTGTTGTTTTCAAACGCTGGAGGCCCTCTTTGGTATGGAACGTTGCTGGCAGCACTGAAATCACAAATAAACTGACGGTCAATTCTGAAACAGAAAAGGATGAATACAGTCTACGGTTTGCATAATCATGCAGCAAAAAAAAAGTTTTTGTTTCGTTTCGTTTTCACTCCCATCACACTGCAGAGGGTTCTTCTCAGAAGTAACCCCCTGACATTTTATTAACTAGGGTAAAAAAAGGTTCTCATATAAGTTACTTTCAAACCTGATTCATTAGCATACTATCGCACAAGCTCATGCACCCTCACCAATCCTTTTCAATGTTTCATAGCATATTGCCATAGAAACAGATATGGCTTAATGTGATTCCAGGTGCGGAACTTAGCAAGAGTAGTCACTCTTTGGTCAAAGCCTCCGTCACAATTACACACCGTTAAGTTCCAGCTCAAGAACTTTTGTCGCCAGAATTTTCTTTTTGACATATTTCTTTTCAGTCTGTCACATTTGTTGTATTTTTGCCAAACATGAATACAAAACACAGAGAAATGGTATGGGTAAACAGGTCTGCAAGAGCCCACTGCACATTTTCATTAATGAAGTGTGCTCAGACTGCAGTATGCCTGCACTCATTTCAGCAGCAACGGAGCACATGCCCTATACCTCACTGAATAGGGAATCATTTCTTTCATATAGCGCTAAAAACGGCAAGTTTAAACAAGTGAAGCAACACGAGTGAATCTATATGTACATAAACATGCTTGCATGGGGTTACAATTCTAAGTCAAAAGATCTAAAGCAGCTTGTGAAAAATGGAAGGGGAACAGTGCCATGAGTTGTTGCTTGGAAAGAAAAACCAAGTCTTGATACTTTGCTCAGACTGCCACTTGGACACCCTCGCAAATGTTTCGTGTACTCAAACAGTTTTTGAGTGCTCCTGGGACCTGCTCAGTCTGAGCCCTGCTTGCATACTGTGACGCTCCGAGACGACCTTTGCAGTCAGCAGCCCTACAAACAAAACTGTTTAAACAGTTTTCAGTATCGCTAGTGAATTTGTTAGTGATTCCCCAAGACAAGACAATATGGACAAACAGATTACAAGACAAAACACGATATGTTTCAACCTCTTGGGTCTTCTTCAGGTGAAACGAACAACACCGAGGACAATGAAAACCAAAAACGAGCAATTGAGCGTTCAAGTTCTCTACCCGCAGCCTTCGATGTAAATGTGAATTTTGGATGGAGTGATTCTTTCCGCAGATCCCACAGAGGCAAAAGAAGGAAAAGAACACAAACCTTGTGGACGAGGAAGATCCACTGCCTTGTTCATCAGCCCACAGGAAGAAATTGCATCCTTCCCCTTGTGGCTTACGACACTTGTAAAACTGACGACCTGCAACGTTCATTAATTTCACAGTCAACAGAAACAGTGAGCAGAATGCAAGGGTCATCCCACTGATCAAAGGCATGTCTGCAGCCAATGCTTTTTCACACCAATAGTCATAATCATCACATGAAAGACCTCAAAAAACAACCAAACACACACACACACACACACACACACACACACACACACACATTTCACACACAAACACATTTCAAAATTTCAATATCGATATGCAGCATCATGTTTCGAACCAAGGGATTTCTAAGTGTCATTAGATATTCATAAGTCTTGGGCTTCACCCATTGACAGATGCTGCACAGGAAATTTTTCAGCAATTTTCTATTCATGGTTACAGAGCTCACTGTTGTGATTTACATTCGAGTACTAATGTAACGCTACTGTTCCAGACCATGATTTGCTGCCTGCTGTCATGCAGAATATTGTCGCTGGAGCTTCTGCTGATGTGAATTTTCCTCTGACAGTGATCTACTGCATGTGTCATGTGTTTTAAGCACTTGGTTATGCCCCCAGGTATATCTTTCCTGGGTTAGCATTCAGGCATGAAAGTGACCAGCAGTAAAAAAGGCTGAAAAATTGGCGGGGGTCTGGGGGCCGCTGTAGGCCCCCAGTGGGGCCCAGGGGCAACGCCCCGGCGGGGGTCACGGGGCAGAGCCCCTGAAGCTGAAGCTTTTTTTATGAAATAAAAGGCCTAAAACTGTAAATAAACCCTATTTCAGCACTGTTAAGAAGGGCAAATAAGCCACATTTTCATGTTTTCAGTAATGAAAATAATACTTCAAAAGAAATATACTTTTATATGTGCATACTGACTCATTCACTCAAAACAATGAGACAGCCTTCATCACAACATTGATTCAGTCAATCTTTCCACATGGAACACAAAATGCAGCGCCTTTTTCGTCTAATTTGCGAAACACATCACCAACTCGAACATCGTCCACTTCCTGGTCTAGCCAGTCCCACCTCCAATCGTTTCTCATCCCTTTTATTTTTGCCGTGAAATCGCGACGTGCTTGACAAACTTCGCCAATTTAACGATGTCCGACGTTCGACAGGCGAGAAAAGACCGGATGTTGATTAACGGCGGAAGTGACCGGTTGACTCTTTTGAGAATAAGAGTTGCAAATTGTCCAAATAGGAATAGCATCGAATGAAAGTTTATTTCAGGATTTTTTTTTTTTGTTTGTTTTTGTTTTGGCGGCACTTTTTTGGGGGGGGGGGCGGCGCAGATGAAAAAAAAATGGGCGGAAAATCCGCCTTAGGCAGACGAATTTCATGCCTGAGCATTGCTTTGCCTGAACTCAGAACTCGCTCTACGTTTTCCTGAGAGGAGTGGACAAGCAAGGTCTCTAACTTTCCCCGTTTTATCAGGGTTTCGTTTGAGTGCCAGTGGCCATCTACAGATCTGAGGAAGAAGCTGATGCCAAAGGGGACACATGCCTTATTTCATTGCATCTGAGATTTTACTGAAGCCAGTTTTTCCATGTCACTAAAATGCAGTCTGTGTGAAGGTAGGAAGGGCAAATGTATCTGTGATGATTTAAAGTCAGAACGCCATGCTTTACCTGTGTTGGGGCCTTCTTTGCGCACCGTCAACTGTATGGCATCGTCTCCGCAGATACACACAATGGCTGATCCACCGCCACTGCCGTCATCACCTTCAAAACTGCTCCCAAAGCCGCTGCTCCGCCCTCTGTGCCTGACCCCTTGAAAACCACCCTGACCACCATCACTGAAACCAGCGGGACTTCCTCTTCCAGCTCCTCCCCTTCCTCTTCCTCGTCCTCTGTTGTTTCCCAAACCGCTGCCATTCTGCATACCAGGCCTTGGCAGGTTGTTGTGGGCAGAGTTCAAGGGCATGAGGGAAGTGTTTGGGCCTCTGCCTTGACCTCCTGCCACTGCGGTGGTGGAAAGTTTCTGGAACCCCTGTTGTTGTTGTTGTTGTTGTTGCCTCGTCCATGAGGGACACCAAGGGCAGGGTTTGCTGTGGTTTGCCGTTGCTGCTGCTGAGTTGCTTGTGAAGGTACTGCTGTAAAAGTCATATGAACAATTTCAACTGAAAGATGTTTGCAAACACACCTGTACGTTTACAGGATAAGATAAGATAATGTTGCTTGTACGTTTACAGGTACACTTACATGCAAATGCATGCACACACACACACACACTCACATAAGCAAATACACACAAGCACACACGTCGAGCATACACATTGCGAATTCCAAAACTATCAATGATAGAGAACATGATTGCGGGGTCACTTTGACTGTAAATACATTTTTCAAGCATGATGATAATTCGACTTGCAAAAAAAAAATCCAGCCTTTTCCCCCCAACACCTTCCTGAATTGTCACAGCAGAGGGATGGTGCACTCAGTAAACAGGCTTCCTCTTCTTCTTCTTCCTTAATTCAAAGGGGAGTCATTGGGGCACTACACTGAAGAACAATGTTTCAGGTTAATTCAGTTCTGTCCCCTGTGTACCAGGGCCTGGGTCTCTGCACATGATTTCCCTGTCCACTCTGCAACGTTCTCAGCCATCGTTTTTCCTGTCTTCTCCTCTAGCAAGATCATTGGATCTTGTTATCACCTTTTTCCTGTCTTCTCCTAGCAAGACCACTGGATCTTGTTATCACCTTTTTCCTGTCTTCTCCCAGCAAGACCATTGGATCTTGTTATCACCTGACCACACAAACTGAGTTTTCTTTTCTCAACTGATGTCAGTAGATTTTCGTATGGTCTAATGTGCTGCCTGGTAGTCTGCTGCACTCGTCCACTGGTGATGTGATCAGTATATCTGACGCTTGGTATCTTGCTGCAACACCTACTTCAGCGGCTTGCATCCTGCTTTCCAGACGTGCTGTGAGGGTTTGTATCTGCCGTGCATACATGAACATGGAATGTACCAGTGCATCCAGGAACCTGGTGAACCGGAAGTGGTGACAGACCTCCTGTCCAAAGCCCTGTGACCACAGTTCTCACTGAAAGGCATGGCCGGAGAAGGGGGAAACGGTGGAGGGTTGGGAGCGGGAGGAACCACCAAGCTTGGCTTCCAAACGTGAGGGAGGGGTCAAAAAAGGGGGAGTCAAACATTCTTCTGTGATGTGCACGGCCACAATCAACAGTTGTTCATCATATTTATCATGGGAATAGATGAAACCATGTCTGTGTCAGAAATAACGGCTTCTCACCACTACCTGGTTGGACAGAACATCAGGGCCAATATTTTCAACTTGCTCCCTTTGTGAAGCTGATGAAAAGAAGTTGAAAGGTGTTCGACATGTTCAAGAGCTCTAGATTAATACAATCTGTCCTCAAGTAAGAGACTGAACAACTGAGGATGACATAACGACTGAGGATGACATAACGACTGAGGATGACATAACGACTGCAGAAGTCATCACTGGCACATGTCAGAAAGGAGCTCAACTCCCCTCCCTTCCCCCACTCCCATCCCCACCCCTTCTCCGTGCCCATCCTCCTGTAAAGGTTGGGGCAAACAGACTATTTTTGTTTTGCCAACTTTCTAGCTATCTGTATGCAAGCTGGGAAGGTGCACAGAGTACAGTCCAGTATATGACAGGGAAAAAAACAAACAAAACACACTTAAAACAAACCTTTACATACATTACATAAACATACACAAACACATGCACACACAAACAATGCATGTTTAATTACATACACGCACAAAATCTACATTTAGGCATCTATGCACAAACACACTCATATCCACACACACACACACACACACACACAGTCACTCTCAGCCACACAAGACTCACAGTCACTATGGTTGGCGGCAGCAGAAGCCGATGTCGGATTCCCAGTGATTCATTCAACATGTTATCACAGCCTCCGATACAACCAGTAAAACTGCAATGTAAGGGGCAAACGACGGTCTGACATACAAAAACCTAGTTGCATCTCACAATGTAAGTGCTTCTGTTAAAGAATAGGAGCATGCATTATCTGCAAACTGGAACACTGTGTACAGGGCCTAACCTACACACCTTTATGAATATTTGATGCCACATATGTGTGTGTGTGTGTGTGTGTTTGTGTGTGTGTGTGTGTGTGTGCAAGTGTGTGTGCGTGTGTGCGCGCGTGCATGAGTGTGTGTGTGTGTGTGTGTGAGTGCGTGTGTGCGTGCGTGCGTGTGTGTACTTGTTATCACAACATGAAAGGAATTAAAGTGGCGTAAGGAAACAATGGATGATTGACCTAAGCCCCACTGCACCAACATCCTTGCATCTTGAATGTAAGAACAATAAGTAAATTTTCAAAAACTCCACACACTTCAATAAACTGGGCCATTGGCTACAGCTCTTTTTATCTTTTTCATGAGAGCTCTAAGAATTCAGTCAGTAAGATGCAAGGTGTCTATAAACTCCTTATCCTTTTGACAGTTCTACAAGTTCTACAATCATGTTGAATACATTTTTCTTTTCTGTTTTTGTTGTTGTTGTTGTTGTTAGTTTGTTTGAAAAAACATTAATTGTGGTCAACTGAACTGCTCAAACCAGCTTTGTGAAGCAAATATTCTGTTTGGAATTATATTCTTCTGTCTCCCTGATTTCTTGATTACACTAAAACATATCAATCTTTCATAAATACATATGTCCTTTTAGTATAATAGGCTTCAATGTTAAAACTAAAGCTTCAAATACAGTCTAAACTCAAACCAAGAACATGTGCTTTTAACAAACAGAAACCCTGGTCAGACATGAAGGATGTACTGGACATAACAGTGTAGCCTTCAATGGGCAAAGACATGCAACAACTCATGACTGCCGAATATTGTGTTACAGCCATGTTACATTGTGTCATGAATAATCATGGGATAATCACAGAAAACAACAATCTTGAGGAAAGACAAGAACTCTGCAGAAAGAGATGAAGCGCAGAACTTACTTGTTTGGGATGATAGGGGGGACAGTGCCAGAACGAAACTTGAAGCGGATTGGATGGACTGGTCCCGGCTGACACTATGACACACAAACTGTCATGTATGAACCACAAGCCTCTCTGAACACTATGACACACAAACTGTCATGTATGAACCACAAGCCTCTCTGAACACTGACACACAAACTGTCATGTATGAACTACAAGCCTCTCTGAACACTATGACACACAAACTGTCATGTATGAACCACAAGCCTCTCTGAACACTGTGACACACAAACTGTCATGTATGAACTACAAGCCTCTCTGAACACTATGACACACAAACTGTCATGTATGAACTACAAGCCTCTCTGAACACTATGACACACAAACTGTCATGTATGAACCACAAGCCTCTCTGAACACTATGACACACAAACTGTCATGTATGAACCACAAGCCTCTCTGAACACTATGACACACAAACTGTCATGTATGAACTACAAGCCTCTCTGAACACTATGACACACAAACTGTCATGTATGAACCACAAGCCTCTCTGAACACTATGACACACAAACTGTCATGTATGAACCACAAGCCTCTCTGAACACTATGACACACAAATTGTCATGTATGAACTACAAGCCTCTCTGAACACTATGACACACAAACTGTCATGTATGAACTACAAGCCTCTCTGAACACTATGACACACAAACTGTCATGTATGAACCACAAGCCTCTCTGAACACTGTGACACACAAACTGTCATGTATTAACTACAAGCCTCTCTGAACACTATGACACACAAACTGTCATGTATGAACCACAAGCCTCTCTGAACACTATGACACACAAACTGTCATGTATGAACTACAAGCCTCTCTGAACACTATGACACACAAACTGTCATGTATGAACGACAAGCCTCTCTGAACACTATGACACACAAACTGTCATGTATGAACCACAAGCCTCTCTGAACACTGTGGCACACAAACTGTCATGTATGAACTACAATCCTCTCTGAACACTATGACACACAAACTGTCATGTATGAACCACAAGCCTCTCTGAACACTATGACACACAAACTGTCATGTATGAACTACAAGCCTCTCTGAACACTATGACACACAAACTGTCATGTATGAACTACAAGCCTCTCTGAACACTATGACACACAAACTGTCATGTATGAACTACAAGCCTCTCTGAACACTATGACACACAAACTGTCATGTATGAACCACAAGCCTCTCTGAACACTATGACACACAAACTGTCATGTATGAACTACAAGCCTCTCTGAACACTATGACACACAAACTGTCATGTATGAACCACAAGCCTCTCTGAACACTGACACACAAACTGTCATGTATGAACTACAAGCCTCTCTGAACACTATGACACACAAACTGTCATGTATGAACTACAAGCCTCTCTGAACACTATGACACACAAACTGTCATGTATGAACTACAAGCCGCTCTGAACACTATGATACACAAACTGTCATGTATGAACCACAAGCCGCTCTGAACACTATGACACACAAACTGTCATGTATGAACCACAAGCCTCTCTGAACACTATGCCACACAAACTGACATGTACGATCAAAAGTCTCTGAGAACCCTGTGACACATAAAGTGTTATGTACTAACCATAAGTCTGTGAACACTGTGACATGTACACTGTCATGAATTAATCAAAAGCCTCTGTGGCACACAAACTGTCATGTATTAACTGGAAGGGTAAGTTTACATGCACTAGCGATGACATTTGTGACCCCAGAGTAGTCCAAACAAAGAGACCCGTCTGGCACTGGGAATTTCTGCAACAGGCATGTGTGGAATTTCCTGCCTCGCCAACACATCGGGCAGAAGAAGAATTGCATGAGGTGTTAGAACTGGTTCAGCAAAATGCTTCAGCGGATGAGGGGGGTAAAGGTGTACAAGTTTATCGAAAAGAATCTGAGCTTGATGTATTTGCTCTGTGTATTTAACAGTTTTATATGTCGTTTTGTTTGAAGCCAAAACAATGAAAAGAGTGTACAGTGTGCAATGATTTATTTTTCTTTAAAAAAAAAAAATCACTTGAATTACACATATTGAACGCCTCAGCCTTTCTCTGCATCTATTCAAAGTATCAGGTCAAGTCAGCACCTTTTGGGGTAAAAAACAAACAAACTAGGACATGATAAAACTGAGTCCTCTCTTGGCTCGCTCTGGGTAACTTACAAGATACCTTGAAACAAGATGGCCATCAGACCAACTGACTTCCTAGCTAACACAGAATAGTGGTATGGTCCATCATCAAGAAGTCCAATTTTGTTTAGGTAGGACCATGTTTTCATGCTTTACTCTCTTGTATACTGGAATTTTTGGATCTTTAATTCAAATGTGATCTCTCATTTTTCTTTGCTTTCTTCAATGGAACCTAAGCCACAATGTTGATGTGTTTTGGTAACTAAAAATGAAACGGATCCATATGTCAATGGAACTCCAAATATAGCTCTAGCCAGCAGATCTAACACTTGGAAGGCTCTGCCTGGCTGAATTTGGATTTTGTCTTTCTAGTTAGATATATCCAAAAATTGGATTAACGATGATAAACAGCATGTTTGTTGGTCAAAGAGAGAGAGAGACAGACAGAGAGGAGAGAGAGAGAGAGAGAGAGAGAGAGAGAGAGAGAGAGAGAGAGAGAGAGAGAGAGAGAGAGAGAACAGAAAAGAATATGACCGAAGAGGGACTGACTATATCACAGACGTCAGGCTCCACTGCTGCTTCCAAGACACCATCAGGAAACCACAGGGCATTTCGACAGATTGGGTAGTTGGTGCATCCAATATAAAACCTTTAGAATGAAACAAAGCTTGACTGTATCACACAACAAACAAAGTCTTCTGCTGTACAGCATTGGATTTATTATGTCAATACAAAAATGTGTATAAAAAGGCAAACACTGACTTGTCAAGGAAAAATGAAGCATGCTTCAAAAACCACAAGTACTATATCTCTTACCCTCCAAAGCATAATTCACTGCTTATAAACTGAAATTTGACTTTATGAGGTACTTTATTACTAATTGATCAATTGCACAGGTACTTTATTACTAATTGATCAATTGCACAGGTACTTTATTACTAATTGATCAATTGCACAGGTACTTTATTACTAATTGATCAATTGCACAGGTACTTTATTACTAATTGATCAATTGCACAGGTACTTTATTACAGATTGATCAATTGCACAGGTACTTTATTACCAACTGATCAATTGCACAGGTACTTTATTACCAATTGATCAATTGCACAGGTACTTTATTACCAATTGATCAATTGCGCAGGTACTTTATTACCAATTGATCAATTGTGCGGGTACTTTATTACTGATTGATCAATTGCACAGGTACTTTATTACCAATTGATCAATTGCGCAGGTACTTTATTACTAATTGATCAATTGCGCAGGTACTTTATTACTGATTGATCTATTGCACAGGTACTTTATTACTGATTGATCAATTGCACAGGTACTTTATTACTAATTGATCAATTGCACAGGTACTTTATTACTAATTGATCAATTGCACAGGTACTTTATTACTAATTGATCAATTGCACAGGTACTTTATTACTAATTGATCAATTGCACAGGTACTTTATTACTGATACAAAATGTTTTTTTACATGTACTCACTGTGAAGCTATGTTAAAAAAACAACAACAAAAAACAACTTCCATGTCAAACTTGCGCAATTATGACCAGTTTGCTAGCCCCTTTGGGTTACGTTTTCAAGGCTAGCACAGTCTTAAGATGCCCAATAGATTGCCCTACAATTCAGTCTACAGTGCACAAACACGTTTTCAAGGCTAGCACAGTTTTAAGATGCCCAATAGATTGCCCTACAATTCAGTCTACAGTGCACAAACACTTCCTTTTCATTTGATTCTAATATCAATATCAAAGGAACCCCCTGTGGACCATACCAAAACTGGCAGGGAAGAATGGGTGGGAATTTGGGTCTGACATGGTAAATATATGCACAGCAAAACAGTGAGTATGATAAACATTCCCCATTTTGGTGTCATACACCGCAGAAATCAATACAAGAGAAGCAAGGCGTAAACCCTAGTGGTCCTTACAGGGAACCAAGAGCCAGCAATGCCTGTGTCAGTGACGATGAAGGAAACTTCCATGGAACCATCAGCCCTGGTCATTCAGAATCCATGAAGTAAAAGCTGATGAAGGGATTTACCAAGTGACAGAAGGCTGCTTGGGATGAGTCACAGACAGACAATTATTTTTTTTTAAAAACAAAGAAACAATGTGATACTTCTATTCACAGCTTCTGCCTGAAATTCACATCTACTTTGTCAGTGCTCACCCCCTGTCTTCTTGTTCACGTTTGTCATGTCACTCTGAGAGTTCCCCTGGTCCAGGGGGACCTTCTGTACCAGCCTTGGGCATTTGGTGGCATCATGATCCGCTTTCTTTGAATTTTCATGCTGTTCTCAACTAGCTGATCATTCACTAACTTAAGGCAGTTCCACCCTTCATATGCGAACAAAATCTTCTCCAGACGGTCACTGTCCAATACCTGGAAGAGTCTTTGTCCAGTTGTGCCACATTTTTACACGTATATCAACTAAAAGGCCACTTGGAAGACGTAAGACAATAATCCCATGACGCCTTAGTTTTACACATTTTTCAACTGGTAGGTCACTTAGGGAGCACAACTTTCCTCAAAGGTCAAACACTAATTCATGAGTAGAAAAAAAAAATCAATCAATGCCAGGGGAAATAACGCTAAGCATGGACTAAAAGGGTTACTTCAAAATACTTTACTAATAGAGTATGGAAAATACAGAAATGTCAAATAGAAAGTTTTACTATAACATGAAAATTTATTTACTGCAAAAAAAAAGGATACAACATTTTTTAAAGTTTTAAGAAACTTTTAAGATGTTATTGAACTAAATTCCCATTTTCAATAAATTCAAACCTGCTGGAAAGTCACTCTAGAAGCAAACGCTGGTGTTTTAGCTTGCCTTTGATTCAGAGTAAGAAGTGTCCCCTTTGATCAATAAAAGCAGAATTAATTCTTTACGATATTAAACTAGGAGGGTCCACTCGCAAAACTTCCTCCAAACATTAGAAAAAGAAAAGTCAAAGAAGCCATTGAAATTATGACCAGACGCCCCAGCCTGAACAGAGATCAAGGCTTTGAACTCCCCCCCATCTACAATCAGATCCTGACAACCGTTCACCCCCCACAACAGTCGTCCCATCAAGCCTCGCTGCCACAACAGCAACAGTGAGCTGAAGAAGACAGGGCGACCCTGTCGAAATATTCTCCAAGTAAGTTTTTGATTCTGAGTATGTAACTACTTTTCTAATGTCGAATCCAGAATCCAGAAACCTATATTCTTATTTATTCCTCCAAATACTTTAAAATGTCTACTTAAAAATTTCCAGTAATTAGTCTCACATCCATGTACGGAACTGAACTGACTTGAAATACCCATAACAGTTTTTGTTGTTGTTGTTAAGGGACAGCATCAAACTATAAACTTTTACAACCCCAAGTCATTTTTTTTAAAAACACAATTCTAAGGCTTTAAAAAGGGAACTTTGACAAACTTTTCAAAAGCTTAAATGAAAAGTACAAACCCTGGTTATTAATTCACAGTCAATATAACTTCACACTGTACATGTTCAGAAGAAAATGTTTAATGACCTTGCTAAACAAATCAACCAGATTACCAGCACTCATTACTCACCCTCTCCCATCTTTTTTCGACCTCAGTGCCATGCTGTTGCCACACTTGGGGCATGGCATCACCACACTCACAGTGTTCACTGCACACACATGATAAAAATCAACCATGAACTTGTTGCTGCGTCACCACACTCCCCCCCCCTTTCTTTTTTTTTTTTTTTGCAATGTTATATTTCTGAAATTACCAATTCATTTTTTATTTCAGTCAATCAAACTTAAACTGAACATTTTAAACTCAGGTATTTTTCACACACACAAAAAGCCAAATACAGTACATCTAAATCACACCAAATCTTGAATAGAATCAATACGGAATAAAATCTGCAGTGCATGTGTCTGTTTTTGTGTTGGCTGTGTTTTCACCTGATCATTGTGGTCACCGAATCATACTATGAAAAATCCTGCATCCATCCATACTCTCATAGTCGACTCCCCACTTCTTGGTCATCTTACATACTTTTCTTTTCACTTATTTGTGTGCATGCCTTTTGCAATGAAGGTTACCTGTCCCAGCAATTAACATCATTATCATCACAATGAATTACATATATCTACTTGCAAAATAAAACATCACAACAAAATTAGTTAACACTTCCTTTGGCAATATGATATGCATAAAGATAAGCATATTTACTATAATGCTGATTTGCAGGTACAAGGCAATTGATTTAACTTGGAAAAAGACATAAAGATGTAAAGAATGAAAGAGAACAATCAAATTACAGAACTCATCAGGCAATTCACTGACTGCTTTAGTGCAACTAGAATAGTTAACTCTTTCATCCCTACAACCCGGTTTTCCTGTTTGCAGAAATCCTACCCTTCCTTCCTGCAGCCCGGAAAACCAGGCAGAACAAAATCCCTCCTTTCCTTCCTGCAGCCCGGAAAATCAGTTCTCGCGGTAAGCACTTTGAACTTCACGCGAGTCGCGTCATCGGTACACGTCATGACCGGGTCGCTCGCGCGGCAGTGTTTATGAATGGAATGGATGCCAGACGGCCCCTACAGTGTGGGAAAGTGGTCGCTGCTCTATTCTGGCCGGTTTGCTACTGCATAAGTGGCAGTTCTCATATACACCTTTTTTTTCCCTCTCTAAATCCAGGAATGAAGGGAATACTTGTATTATAGGAATCTAGGAACAAGAGGAAGTGATGGTTCATAGAAAAGTAGGAATGAAAGAGTTAAGGTACACTGATGTTCCCAGTTTTCATGAAAATTCCTCATGTTTTTAAAAAAATGGCCATTCTCATCCACAAAATCTTTCATATAAAAATTGTTTTTCAGTGGCCAAGCTTTAAACCAAAAACTTTTTTCTTCCATTGATTGTTGCCAACTCCTGACAGAAAAATAAGGATTTTTGTTTTTAACTGCACTGTAACAGATATAGCAACCACTTCTGTATAAACGATACAGTGTATTTTGGCAGCATATTTCATCCAGTGGACACACACACAAAGACACAAAAAACAAAGAGAAGATAATCTAGATTATATGACAGACACATGTGTTGACTGGAAGAAGAGGAAAGTGTGCAGGAGAGGGGGGAGAACAAGAAACTTCAGTTACAAATGAGTTACACAAGTTACGTTAATCACATCAAGTGGAATGACTGTATAAAAGCTGAACTATAACACACACACACACACACACACACACAAGAGAGACAAAGAAAGAGAGAGACAAAGAATATGTCTGCAGAGTTGCAGACCAGACAACTAACCTGGATCAGCAGTGTAGGGTTGAGCATCACCCAAGTACTGAGCCAGAGCCTCATCTAGCTTCACTGCCTGCAAAAATATCGATACGATTATGATGATTAGAAAGGCAATGTCATTACTTCTTGGCACATTGTTTGTTATCTGCTCAAATATTCTTTTTCTTTCTCTTCTCCTCTAACTCAGTGGGGGAGTGTCTGGGACGCGACACTGAAGACCAGTCCACCAGGTTCCCCCAGTCAGTTGTGATCCAGGGCTTGGGTCACTGAATGTGTTCCTTGTCCACTCTGCCATCCTGTCACTCTGCCATCCTGTCACTCTGCCATCCTGTCACTCTGCCATCCTGTCACTCTGCCATCCTGTCACTCTACTGTTTTTTGTGTCTTGCCTTCCATCCCAGTCCCTCTGCAGTTCCCTGGAAGACTGTGTCAGCAAGACAACTGAATCTGGTTACATGGTCATACCCAAGTAGTTCTCTTTTCTTTACTGAATTCAGCTACTTGGTGGTTTGATGTACTTGTTCATTGGTGATATGATCAGCACATGGGATGTTAATATCTTGCGGTAACATGTCTTTTCCACGACGTGGATTGTTGTTTCCAGATCAGCAGTGAGGGTCCATGTTTTGCCTGCCTACAAGATGATGGAATACACCAGTGCACATGGAAACCTGATCCAGAGTTTCATGATGTTATTGTTCTTCCACAAAGTTTTTATCCTGGATAGTGCTGGTGTTGAATCTGCTGCCCTTGAGAGCATTTCTGATTTGGATCCCTTTCATTGTTGATGATGGTTCCCAATTAAGTGAACGGTTCAACATTCCTGTCTTCTGTCCACAGACATTTATAGCACAATAAATGGCGGTGTTGTGGTTCGATCTTCTCTTGCTGAATTCCAAGCCATGTGAATAAGCTTGGCAAGTTTCTGTTCCCTGCGTGCCAGGTCATCCATGTCATCTGCAGTGTGATGGTTTGCGACAGTTCTTTCTCCAATGCTGACTCAGCTGACATGACCTTCAAATGCAGCAATCATGATGCCTACCTGGGGTATGCTGAAGAGGGTGTGATTGAAAGTACCCCCTGACAAACTCCAGGCAAAGTATGGAACCTCGCTCCAGTAGCACCTTGTATGAGCACTGCTCTGGTGGCTTTGGTGTATAGTTGCTAAATGGAGTTGAACAGCTTTTACCTGATGTTCACTTTTTTCATTGTGGCCCATAGTGCCTTCTGTTAGATTCTGTCAAATGCCTTTCTGATATCTATGAAATCAGACCAGCACTCCCTCTGGTGAGAGAGATGCTTTTCACATAGGATCTGCAGGTTAAAGATCTGTTCAATGATAACTTTTGCAATTGTGGAATCCAGCCTGTTCTTCAGCAGTAATGGTATTTATGTACTTGCGGTTGTAATTCAGAATGATTCTGAGTGTTACTCTGCTTGCATGGCTGAACAAATTGACAGTGCTGTGGTTCTACAGTTTTGGCTCTCCTCTCTTACATAACTGTGTCCTGGGCAACTTACCACCTTATTCTGTTTAGTACTTATAGCGCTTATTCTTTCAGCAACATTTCACGCATGTCTAAGCTGAGAACTCTAATGCAAAATATTATAAGATTAAATACAGTATTATGGCTTTTGAAAAAAAAGAAGTTTACAATAGTGACTGAAAGCGTTTATTTTAAGAAATGAGTGTGTGTGTTGTTTCCAAATAATGTTTGAAAATATTCACATTAAAAAGTGAGCAAGTGTGCAGTTTCCTAAATATTGTTAATGGATGCAAGAAATGTTCATATTAAGGAATAAGTGAGTGTGCAGTTTCTCCAATATTGTTAACGGATGTAAGGGTGAAAAAAAAGAATAACATGTTCAGCTAAGAAAAACAAACAACAAACAAAACATGTGCTATATAACAGGCCCACATTTATGTACAGAAAATGTCAGCATGAGCAAGACATTTTGACATCAACATGACATAATCATTTTTACCTTCCATTTAGAACAAAGCATACACACCTCTATATGAAGTATTTCAGAGGCAGATGGGGTGGTAAGGAAGTAAGGAGAACAGTGAAGTAAGGAAAACAGTGTAGAAAACCAGATATTCATTCCTACCTGTTGGCAAGCTTCAATGAACACCTCTTTGTATTTACGTACTTGTTCTCCTAGAACCACTGTAAAAGGCAGTGAAAAAAAAACGCATTAAAAATTAAACAGATGATTATGTGTTCAATATCTGAAATGAAAAGTGAGAGAAACAGAAACAATGAGAAAGAAAAATACATTGTTTTCATCAGTCAAGAACTCTCCTTCCCAATTCTATTAACTGATTTCGTATTATTTCAGTTTTGTACCAATTTGATTTAATTATCAGGAAATAAAAGGATTAGCATCAACTCCTGAAATTTTCGCCTTCAACCACAGTCAAGGGAATCAACTCAATAGTGAATTAAATTCATAAATAAACCAGGAGCCCTCAGTGACCCAGAGCACACTGACAAACATTTGCTGCTGAGTGCACATCGTTCAGGCTTAGTGTCCGACATAACTCTTATCAACAAAAGTCACGGACCTGCCAAACCCCTAATATGCCACAACTTCAGAAGTGTGCTTACTGGTATCTGTTTCAGCCACTAATTCTCCAAAGACAACAACAACAACAAAAATCCTGTTTAAGTAGCAGAGGGTGCCATGTTACACACTCTGATGGTAGATGCTGCTGCTGAGCTTACTGCTAATCCACACACACTGTGACTGTGCAACCAAGCCTGTCTGATGTAATACAGACCTGTTCCACAGCTTTGATGTTATCTTGCAGATCCAAGCACACAATGCCCCTGCTCCACACGGCTTTGCCAACAAGCAAGATAACAAGCAGTTTTGTCCAGTTACATCTTAACCATTGCTGTGAGGCTGAACCTGGTAGCCTCTTCGAAGGGGGATGCTGACTAATGCTGGTTCCATGACAAACCAATTATCATAATCATTAGTACGTGGTGTCTTGTGCATGTTGGATCTGACCACGCATCATTGAACACCACAGAAGTGACTTGCGTGCAGTGCAGTGTCTCCTCTGGACGGCTGCCTCATGACGACTTGACAGTGACTGCTTCTTGTGGATTTCCAGAGCAAGGGCTGCGGCAGCACAGCCAGGATGTGGCTGTGGATGAAGAGCTGGGATGAGTCACATGGGGGTAAGGCCACTGAAGCCACAACAACAACAACAAAAAATGCTGCGAGATATCTGAATGTGTTCAATACTGCAGATTTCATCTCCTTTCCTTCTTTACTTACCATCTTTATTCTTTCGTCCTTCGCAGATCCTGTTACAAACAAAAGAGAGAGAGTGAGAGAGAGGGTATGATAAATCACACAACCAATTGTTTAAACAAAATGAAAAGTTGTCGAGACAAAACACTTTTTCTCTTAACTGGACATGTGACTCTTTCTTGTACTTATCTGATCAAACTGTCGTAGTGTTACTTTGCATGAATATATACCCCTGTAAACTGGGGTGTAACAAAACTTAGGGAAGACAAATCCTCCTCCATCTAAACATGTCTCATCAAGCTGACTCCTTTCATTAATATTATATGTCTGTTCTGTTCCACATTACTCTTCAAAATCAATTTAGCTCCTTTACTTGGCTGAATCAATATGCTAATCATCTTGCTCTTGCTATAAATGTGCCATTTCATATTTTCATAATCTTGGACATCAATAGTTTTCTCAACACCTACCAAAGATTAAATTAACCTGGACACCATACAGGAATCCTTTTATTCTGCACATGCAATACAAACAAAGATTTCTCAAACATCTGTTTCAGTCTTAACCATATCATTACTGAGTCTAGTCTTCGACCTTGGTCATAACAACATGCATTTGACATGCACCTTCAGGCACCGTCTCAATGCCATCTCAATCTCTCTCTCTCTCCGCCTCTCTCTGTGCAGTAGCTGAAAAGTGCATCTTGCTCTCTGTCTCTCCCTCTGTGTGTGTTGGCATGTTCATCTCTTTCTTTTACTCTCTCTCTCTGTATGTGTTGGTTCATGCATCTCTCTCCCTCTTTACATGTTAGTATGTGCATCTGTCCCTTTCTGTCTCTCCCTTCGCATGCCTTGGCATGTGTAATCCTTTCCTTCTCTTTCTCTCCTTCTGCACATGTGTACAAATCCTTCATCACACTTCATTACTCATTTATACTCTGAAATTTGTCAGACCACTTAGATATTTATCATGCTTGACCCTGTGACAATCATGCATAACTTCAGTATTCTGACAATGTAAGTATATGCTGTTTAAGATCTTCTCATGTAGATTTTTAATCACCAGACATCAGGTCTTGATACGAGGTCACAAAGAGCACATTAAAATCGCTTTCAAACTCCATGTCACACTTCCTGTTTTTCATGAGCACATTTTGTCACAAGCTCATTAATGTAAGGAAAATCATAAATGAGGCAGGGAAGAGTAAACAGTAATTAAGGAGTAAGTAGGGTAACCCTTGCTCCCTTGATGAAGGAAACAGTCACCCATAACTCCAAACAAATGCTGCTCACGACAACCAATCACCTAGCAGAAATGATAAGAGAGAGCACACTGAACAAACAAGGAGACATCCCCATCTCTCCCTCTGCATTAGGGGATGTTCTCTTTGCTCTGTGTGCTCTCTCTCTCTCTTGTCATTTCTGCAAGGCGACTGGTTGTTGTAAGCAGCATCCGTTAGGAATTATGGGCGACTATCTACTTCATCAAGGAAGCAAGAGTTATCCAACTTGTTCTTTCATTAAAATATATACAAGAGCATAAACGTGCAAATTGAAACACAAATATAAAAGCAACTGAACACCCCTATACATGTACAAACTCTTACACACACAAGTTCAAACTTATTTCAGACTGAATGTTACAATGCAATAACCTATCTTCTAAATCATGCATGCTGATAATCATAAAATGAAATAACTGTAAATATGGAAATAAAGTAAAATAACTGCAAATTTCTCCCCATCCCAATCTACTTCATCCCCTCCGTCCACACCACACTTTCCTTTGTTTGTAATCAATTCTTGTGAAAAGATGTAAAACTGAAGACAACAGCCACATATCACAAAACTTACGCTTTCAGGTCGGCCTCCAATTCAGCACGCAAATGGGGCTTGGACATCTCGTACCCCATCAGGTCATAGCCTTCACACAATTAACAGTAGTAATAGGTATGACCAGCCCTTCTACAGGCCCGGGAGACAAGAGCCCTTTACACCCACCTGCATGCCTTTGATTGGCTGCTGAAAGGGATGTCATTCATATCCACCAAATAGCACTGGGTGTCTAATGCACTGAGGTTGGAGACTGCAAGCTGAATGTTGTCAACTGTACTTCATATGCATATCTCAATAACCGGTATGATCTTCCGCCACAACTTTTCATGAAGTACGAGTATGAGGGTGTTTGGCCAGATCGAACGTAAGGGTAATGAATGTGAGAGTATGTAACAGCACAGAAAGCGACATCAGGATTGAGTAAGCACGGCATCCGAGAGGAAAAGCAAACTTTGGAGACAGAGTAGGTAGAATGGAGGCGTCAGAAAGACTTTATGGGTTTACTTTCAACTGCAAGTACAGACAATAATGTTACAAACATCACAACGTATTTAATGCTTATATTAAGAACATCTTGTAATGAATTATTGGATGTTTGAAAGTTTCCAAAGTACCTTCTTTGCAGCAAGTACCTGCATGCATGCTTTGCTTCCCGTGTCTGGACTATAGCCAGTTCCAATGTCAATGCACTTCTACAGCTGCCAGAACTGTCAACACAATGCTTCATTTAACATAAACTTATAGGGATGTAAAGATGAAACATCATGAGTATGAAAAGAACATGGTGCCGACTGGTTTAGCTGGAAAAGTAGCAGATGACAGAATCAAGATGGCTGCAAGAAATGTTACTGCCACACTGCCCATCAGAGACAGGTGCATGGGGTTCTGTAACTACTTGCAGCTGTGTTTGGACCTTCCTTTAGAACAGCCCCAGTGTCCAACAAATGGTTGGATTCTAATGGAGTGACATTGAAGTCAGCGTGCGTGTGTGCGTGCGTGCGTGTGTGCGTGCGAGCATGCGTGCGTGCATGCGTGCATGAGTGAGTGCGTGCATGTGTGCGCGCACATGCGTGCGTGCATGCATGCGTACGTGTGTGCGTGTGTGTGAGTGTGTATGTCTGCCGATGTCTCTGAGTGCATCTGTGAGTATCTTGTACACTGATGTCAGAAGAGAATTTGGTTTAAAAGACAGATCATTTGTGACATGAGAACGAAACAGAAACAGCCATCAAGAGAAAGAAGACTGGTAACAAACAAAAATAATAAAAATGAGAGACCTACAATACAAAAACAGAAGTACAGAGCTGAACTGCCTCAAGAATGAGTATGGGTCTGCAAGACTTACAAAATACAGATAAGGGCATGCCGCTGGAGTGCTTTACAGGCATGGGTCTGTGAGACCCATAAATTACAAATGAATGGGTAAATGACAAGACATGTTGTTGTTGTTGTCGTACCCTGGCTAAAAGACTCCAGGGATCATCCAAACAGCCGAAGTACTTGAACACTATGGTACAAATGCATCAGCTGGGGATGAGAAACATTACGTGTGTGACCGTTTTTTGATTACCCCACCACATGGGCAGCACACCTCCGACTTCTGGGGGATTTTAGAGACTGGTAAATGTTATGCTAGGAGCTTGTCCACAACTGAAGACAATCCCCACATAACTATGCAGAGCATAACAACATTTTGATGTAGCCTTGGTGTTCTAGCCTATGTCAATTAGCCTGACAAGCCTTAAGCCAAGG
>CM031596.1:71152485-71199985 GCA_018398815.1 Conus ventricosus | reverse complement strand
ATCTCTATGCAAGTATTATAGAAATTACTTATTTTGGAGAGATGTGTTTCTATGCTTGACTTGAATTTGGTGAGAAACAGTGGTATGGTAAAGAACCAAAGGCAGGCATGGGGGAAGTCATAATTGATCTATCATTCTTTGATTGCAAAAAAATGTGTATTCAGTCCTTCAGTACCCACAAAAGACAACTGTGAATCCTATCAAATGTAAGATAATATTATGTCTCTATCTGGCTAAGTTGACAAACCAAGTAAATCTGTTTTAAAGCTACAGCTTCCAGGCAGTGAAAAAATAGAAGCTGCTGCGGAAAAATCTAATTCACTGTGCCAGTCCTCTAGGCCCCTGCTTGCCCTGATCTTGTATCACAGATCGACAAGACATTAAAAAAAAACAAGATGGCATGAGGAAAAAAAAGAAGAGAAATGGACACAAATGATGAGTCTTCAGACAAAAAGCAATCAAATTCAAAGTAAATTAGATTGTACCAGTTGACAAAAGAATCAGAATGTTGATTGTGGTCGCTCTACGGAAGAAGAAGAAGAAAAAGAAGAAGAAGAAGAAGAAGTCAAGACCTGTAAGAACAGCCAAAGAGTGTTGATGCATTGCACACAAAAATGGAGACAGAAATCACCAAGCCCTGAAAGTTCTGAAATAAACACACACACACAAAAAGCAAGAGAGAATAAAACCTGACTGCGTGTCTTTGTCAACTTTTGGCCATGGAACAGAAGAAAGTGGATGAAGCTCTGCCTTTGTGCTGAAGCATCTGATGCTTTCACAGTTCATCTTACTACTGTGCTAGCCATAATATTTCAGTTACACAGAGCTAACAAACCGGGTGTACACTGCCAAAGAGTTTGACATATTACAATACATAATGCCAAACAAACTATCCAAACACATTTCTGCGGAAGTAGCATCATTTTCATCAAGCATTACCTCAATTGAAGTTGGCTCAAAAACGTCACCTTTCTGATACAGAGGTATTTCCTGCAAAATATCACAAAGTAACATTTATTTCCAAAGAAAAGCCGACAGAAATAAGCTACAACACTAGAAACAAAACTGGGTAAGGAGAACAAATCCATGAAAGCGACCAACAAAAACAGCAAACAAACTGACAGCAAAAACAGTCTGTGACATGCTAGGCAGGACACATGGAACATTATGTCATGCCAAACTGAAAGAAATTCAGCTTATTATCTTTATGCTAAGTACATAAATGAAGGCTTGAATCAAACGTCCGGTCACCAGTATGCCAAACAAATGGAACAAACAGGTTTTTAAAACAGACATAGGTGTTTCCACTGACAGCTCTTCTTCAGGCAGGATAAAATGATAAATACAAAAAATATGCAAGCTAGCAATCAAGAGAAAAACTTTGCTTTTTGTAATGACTGTTTGGATTATGGTGAGAGTTATGCGCTCTTGTGTCCATCAGAAAAATGGAAGAGAAGTATAGAGCAATGGGAAAAGGAGTAATGGAAGGGAAAAAAAAAGGAAAATACATTCAAGGAAAAAAAAAGAAACAGATAAATAAATAATTTAACAAATAGACAAAAGCAAAACTAAGGATGAATGAATAATGGGTTATAAATAAAGACAAATTATGGGTGTCATACTAACAATTAGGCTATAGATTTATGTTGATGTCAAGTAAACAAAAGATTCCCAGTCTGGCATTGAGTCTTCCACTTTGTGAGAGCCAAAAGAACATGATATGCTGAAATTCAAAGTCTTCACTTTGTGACTGCCAAAAGACCATGATTTGGAATTGTTTGATGCTGTGTTGGAGATGGCTGAAATGCAGAACAACTGGTTTGGCTTGATGATAGCTGACGTCAGCCAATTGTTCAGAGATTCTCACAAACAGGTTTGATTTTTTAAAAATCACTTTACTTGTCATCTTTTGTGGTTTATTTACTCATTTTATTGCATATTTGAACTAGTCTAACACTGCAACTGCAACCAATACTTTAGAAACGAACTTTTTAAAATTGTCAAATTACGTACTGCAGGAACATCATGATTTAGCATCACACTTTTCGCTTTAAGCAATTCTTATTCATGAAGAACTGTTTGATGGAGCAAATAACATAATCAGTTATTTCATTTTGTATTTTGCTTCTAGGTACACAGAAATTCTGTCATGTGACACATGTAAAGTTACGAACAGAAAAAAAAAAAAATTGAAATTCACCTTTGCTTTGAACCCAACCAGTGAAAACACTGGTAACCTTTCTCAGTGACATAGTAATCTTTAATATTTCATGACTTTGCTTCTTAAATTATGAATTTCATTTTCATCATCTGGACATTGGTACTTACAATGGTCATAAGATAACAGGTAAAATTTGCCCAAAGATTTCTGTTTAACAAAGCAGTTCTCTTTTCTAACTTGGTTTCAGTCCTAAAAATGAACAGGATCTTTGGTGAACTTTTTCCACTGGCAAAACAGCTAAAGTATTTTCAAGTACAATTTATTATCAGATCTAATTGTTGTAAAGGTGTGAAAGTTATTAACAGTCTGACAGCAGCATCATCACATCAAAATGGTACCATACACTGAATGCATATGAAACATTCATAAATTAGTGCCGCAAGGTTAAAAAATAAAAATCATGTTTATTCACATCCTAGACAATATACAGCATGGGAGAAATTTTGGGCGTCATCAAACTGACCTTGGCATTCCACCGCTCATAGGGATACACTTCTAAGTAGTTCTTGGCCAGAATCATCAAGCCCTGAGCTGTGAACTGAAAACAGCCAACCAACAAGCAGCTATGAGCACAGTTGTATGACACAGAGCACAAAACAAACATACACAGTAAAAAAATACGCACCCCTTACAATCTGAACAACAAACGCCCTGCATAACCTTGCAGCTCACAAGCACTACTTGTTTAGGGGTTTTTGGGGTCCAGTCTCCCTTGCACTCTCTGTGGCATTACTACCAACGCACCCCTCACACAGCTTTATTTTTCTGTCCTTCATGAGACACTTAGTGAAAGGGCAAACAAACAAGGCTTTACACATTTCTAATCCAACATTTTTGTTGCTGTAGTCTGAGCAGAGGCATGTATCACACTTTTGTACTACTTAACTATGGAAAATTAACTTCCCAGAAAGTGATGACGTCATTTTTGCACAATTTTGTGTGTGTTGTCATTGTTCTAATATTGCCTGACCACTTGCATACAAGCTTTCATGCCGCATCTACGTTATCTACAGGAAAATAAACCCAGTCGAGTTTGGTATTTAAAGAATTGTTGGGAATTCACCAATTCAGTCATCTGAAGAGCGCAGATATATTACATTTTTCATGACAATAACTAATTATCAAACCTATAGCCCCATTTGTAATGGCCGCTCAACCATGCCGAACACATTGCTGCCAGACCAGCTATGCACAGATGACATTCAGCTGGCCGAATACAGTGCGGTTAGCTGGCTGGTGGGGAGGGACCTGCAGAAAACACCCCTTTCCCTGACCTGCATTCACGGCTTGGCCTCTGCAGCTGTAAACTCCCCTGCAACTCATAACTAAGTAACTTACTCTGAACAGCCGTGCTTACAATCTCAACAACAAACGCCCTGCATAACCTTGCAGCTCACAAGCACTATTCTCTTTTTTTTGTCCAGTCTCCTCTCTGTGGCATTACTACCATGCTGTTTCTTCCCCTTTCCTTACAAGCAACCACGCCTTCCTGTCACAACCTCAGACCCAGCAGGTCCAATGGAACAATCAATATCAGACTGCAATAAGACAACCGACCAGAGGAGACACTGCACTGCTGGTTAAGTCACTGTGGTAGTGTTCAGTGATGCCTGCCTGTTCCAGACGTTCATCTGAGCCTCAGAGATAAGACGCTGAAACGATTGCTCGTCATCACTATTTTTCACAAAGTCAGAGAAGACTGAATGTCTATGACCAAGCTGGATGCAGTCACCCTTCTTGTTGACTTCCACCACTGAAATGGTTTCAAGCTAGCAGGTGTATAGCTAATCACTCATTCACAATTTTTACTTCAGTAGTGGGAGAGTGTCTTCCCATTCAAGTGAACTAACTCTGACGGACCATTCCAAACATGCTGAAAAAGAAAAGCATTAATGTTCTAGAGCAGAATGCGCCAAGTTTCTGATTATCTTGGACTTGTGGAAGTCAGGTAAACCATAATTTTTCTCATGGTCATGCAGAGGAAAAAAGGGAACAGTTACTAATTTGCACAGCTGCCCCAAATTTCAAGTCCAGTCCATATTTACTGATCAAGCAAGTAAAACTGGGTACTTTAAGTTTCAAGTCTAACTCGAAAGTGAAATATATCACTTTGAACAAACTGTTTTGTTTTATATCGGTCCTGTATGACTTCAAAGCAACAGTCTACACAGTGGTTTTTGCATTGCATCTTTCTCGTTTCCTAATTAGAGTATCTGAACAGGAAAGTAAGAAACTTACGATTTCCCTGACTGCTCTGACCTACTGACCTTTCTTAGTTCAGTTTTTTTTTTTTTTTTTTTTTTCTGACTTATTGTACAACAACCATTGCAGCTATTGTATTAGCACTTATTAAATAATGTACTTGATTCCATGAGTTTTACTTACTGTTTCTGTTCATTTCCCTGATGTTGTTATGGTTATCTATCCATTTCCACCAATCACTAATGTTCCTATCTGCATTTCTCATGTAGCTCAGTGGCTAAGGAAAACAAGCAACAAAAAATCAACACCAAACACCCAATGAAAAATACCCACTTTTTCACCAGCTACATCAATCTCCACCATGGTCTCATGGCCAAGTGCATCTTGGGAGCAGCAAGCCAGGAAATGACGAACGATAAACTCGTAGACACGCTGATCATTGCCCTGCAGCATGAATTAAGACACGACTGACGAAATAAAACATCTGTTTCAACTCATTTAGTACTGCCAGTTTTCTGCCTTGAATTTAAAAAAAAATGGCCCATCAGAATGGGTTAGAAAACACACACACACACACACACACACACACACACACACACACACACACACACACACACACTCACGTTATTAAATGTCAACAGATGAGATTTTCAAAACTGATTAGTGACGAACGAGACAACAACGAGAACTAAACTGATTAGTAAAACAATGAGGTCATACCATCATTTTTGAAGAGCTTGTGTTAGACACCATTTGCTACGTTTAATGGTCAAAACTCATCAAACACGTCCGTCAGCAAACAAAACCCTCCACAGCTCACATCTACAACTAACTCTGCGTGCACTACCCCCACTAGACAGGGAGAAAGTCAATGAAAATATGAATAACTTGTAACGTCATTTACGAAAAGTGCAGATATTAATAACTTATAATGTCATTTATGGAAATGAGGTGCCATTCCAAATATTCAGGCAACACCCATCGAGGCCCTTCATCTGCAACAACTGTTGACCGAGGGGCCCTAGTGGGGTTCCTTTGTCTAGAAAGAGCTTTAAAAAAGATGCCAAACTACTTTTACCAGTTATCTGAGCTTACGAATCATCAATTATTCATTAATTCATTATGCCAAGGCTATAAATCATAACAAAGCCTTGAGCTGAAAATCTCTATGAATGGAAATCAGCAATTTTGCACTATAGAGCATCCATGGGAAAAGTATGCCTCCTTACTGAAATCATGGTGTCTGGGAACACCCTGGTGAACTCACAGACAATACTGTATTCAGATTAGAACTCTGTGATCAGCAACAACCCCAACGCTACCTCATCTGTCTTTGCTTGTTTTTTTGTTTTTTCCCCTCATTCGTGAAATACTGAACGACAAATAACTGCTTGCATTCATGCATGAGGTGTCTTCATAGCTCTCCAACTTTACTCATGAACAATATGGTAAAGTATTATGGTCAGCCCAGTCCTTCTTGTTGCCATTAAAGACTCATTCTGTGTATGATCAGGACACTTGCAGTCTGCTGCAGTCTGCGGAATGGTCTTGGGCAAGGTGTGTTGGCACAATACAATAATACATTGGCAGGTCTATCATGTCCACAGAAGAGGAGACTATTGTTGAACCAGAGTGTGCATAACTGACACAGATTCCTGTTCAGCATTCCTTATTTGAAAGGTTGAGAAGCTGTGTGAAACATTTATCAAAAAGCAAACTGAAAAAATGACAAAAAATCATTTGATTTACATTTCTCAGTGCTCCATTCTTAATTTCAATATCTACCCATCAACCATTCTGGTTTTGTTGTATAATAATTGTGTTAGAGCAAATATGTTGACCTACTTTTTTAAAATACAAGTATACCATTATGACATTACATATACATATGTGCAAACACAATAGTATACATGCACTCATGCACACATACTCCTCCAGTTCATAGATACACACAAATGCAGGATGTCTGTTTATGCATAAAAAATATACATACAAAACAGCACACACAGACACAGACACAAACACACAGTTTCTCTCTCTGTGTCTCTCTCACACACACACACACACACACACACACACACACACACACCACACACACGCACGCACGCACGCATGTATGCATGCACGCACGCACGCACGCACACACACACACACACACATACACGCGCGCGCACACACACACACACCTTCGCTACTGCAAACAACATCAAAAGTTTGATAATTTTCTTTTTAACTCATCCATTTCAAACTGGAACAAACCAGCCTCTGAAGAGAAACTGCAAATGAAAGTGAAGTGAAGCTAGTAATACAGAAACCCACCTGGAGGTTTGCAGCATACTTGATGGGGTGGATGGGTGGGTGAGCATTGTCTGTCTTGCTGCCATTCCTGGGGTGGGGGCCATGCTGGAGAATGCCCTGGGCAAACTCTGTTCACACACAAGGACCTGTTCTTTTACAGAGCCCTCACCCAAGCATCAGACTGAGAAATGTCAACTTTTACAGGGAGAGAAGGAGAATTTTACATCTAAAAGTAGTTCTACAATACACTTTCCTGTCCAAACAAATGCCTTATCTCTACTTGGTTTGGAACATCACCATATTATCAGGATCCTCAAAAACAAAAGAAACAACAACAAAAAAGGGAGAGCAGAGAGCTAACCACACCTCCATAATCAGTCAGGCTGTGAGAGTGATCGCCCTTAGTGTTTACTTTATAAATCCTACTCATAGTTCATTTTTCACATCTTTTCCTGGTCAAGTAGGGATGTGGGAGGGCATCCTAGTGTTTGGACAGCTACGTATATCATGAAGCTACTGTTAGTTGTAAAATTCCTTTTTCTCATTTATACCACTCTAAACAAATATGTAAAAGAACAGTGGGGAGCATGCTTATCTGATGAGGGAGGCAACGAGCTCACTTGAAAAAGTCTCTGCACAGTTACCCCAAGCCTGGAGCTTGGTGTCAAAGGGGCTATACTTAATGCATCCCATGCATCGTCTGGAGGAGAATGGATTTGTCTCCGCTCTCCCTCAGGAGAATGGCACAACGCGACAAGCAATAAGACGAGCCTGTAGGAAAAAACACAGACGAAATAAATGACCCCACGCACAAAATCAGGAAAAGAAGACCCTCTTCCAAAACATACTGGGATAAGTGGGTACAAACAGCACCATGCAAACAAACCTTAAAAAAACACACACAAAAAGATAAAGATAAATTGAAAATGTGCAAACATATGTGCATAAAGCATAAATGGTAGGAGGTAAAGGTGCTGAGGAATCAAATCGCTCAAAACAGACGGGGTCAGTGGGTAATCATGGATGTGTGTGTGTGTGTGTAGAGAGGGGGGGGGGGGGAAGGGGTTGGGGAGTGTTGCTATTACAATGCCTCTGGGACAATCAAGTGCCTGCCTATCTTCATACATATTCCTGAGGCAGAATCTTGCCCGAGACTTCCACTGAGCTGCACATGCGATGCCAGCTCCCACAATCCTCTGCTAGCGGGCCAAACCAGTGGAGTGGGCCCGGACCTCAAGTGCCAATATATCTGCTCTATGGGGAGGCATTTACTGGCCAAATACGTATGCCTGGCAGATTACCTGCTTGAGCCAGGAGTGTATTGTGTAGTGTTTGATAACAACATTTCACAGGCTTCGCTGTAACAGGGAGCACCTGGAGCCAGGCCTAGTCCTCTGAAAGCACCTCTTCAGTACTCTGAAGGGACACATAACCTGCTCCACCTCTGATGCCTGGGACTGGGATTGAACAACAAAGGGGCCACAGGAGACAAGGTTCTTGACAAGAGCTACTCTTTGGGCTTGAGGTTTTTGGCTAGGAAAGGGCACATGGACAGACAAGAGTCCATGGAGAGGGCATGAACCACATTCATTTTACAAGCAGAAGTCAAGGTAACCAAACTGCATGTTTTTAGAGTGAGGCTCTCAGCAGAGCATGTGGCGAGTGACTCAAGTCCCCAAAGGTCAGATACTCCAGAGCCAGTGGTTATCTCCTCTTGGGGCACCGCCTAACACTTTCTCACGAGCCGTGTGCAACAAGTTCCGTGAGAAACGGATCATGGCTGATGTCAAGAGCTCTCCCCAAAAGTGTGAAGGTTTTAGCAACTGCCGACCTGAGACCCTTAACTCTTTCATCCCTGCAACCCGGTTTTTCGGTTTGCAGAAATCCTACCCTTCCTTCCTGCAGCCCGGAAAACCGGGCAGCACAAAATCCCTCCTTTCCTTCCTGCAGCCCGGAAAATCGGTTCTCGCGGTAAGCGCTTTGAACTTCGCGCGAGTCGCGTCATCGGCTCACGTCACGACCGGGTCGCTCGTGCGGCAGTGTTTATGAATGGAATGGATGCCAGATGGCCCCTACAGAGTGGGAAAGTTGTTGCCGCTCTATTCTGGCCGGTTTGCTACTGCATACGTGGCAGTTCTTACTTTACACTTCTTTGCTTTTCTCTATAAATCCAGGAATGAAGGGAATACTCGTATTATAAGAATCTAGGAACAAGAGGAAGTAATGGTTCGAAGAAAAGTAGGAATGAAAGAGTTAATAAAGTTTGGCTTCTATCCTTTGAAAGTCCTCCAGAAAGCAGGCCATATACACAATCGCAGCTAGAGTTGGAAATAGCTTGGACTGACTGCACTATTTAGAGATCTTCTATTGGTGCCATATACTTTCAGTGTGGATTGTCTTCGACCAGCCGTAATTTTCTCCATGCATGAGGAGTGGAACTGCCACTAAGTAGAAAGGAATGGCTTGAAACAAAGCTTGGGTGAAGAAACAGAGCGACACAGGGTTTGCACACAACTTCCTCCACCAGGGTTGGACCAGGAGGTCTAGTCTCGGCGAGAGAGGAACGAGGACCTTTACCAGCAGACTGATCATGAGGCTGATCAAGACCATTTGAGAGGGCAAACACGGATCACCTAGCACTTTTCCCTGGAGGCTGTTCACAACTAAGTCCGAACACAGAAGAACTTTAGGGAGGGGGGAGGGGAGGGGGGCATGTTCCCTCGCCAAGGAAAAGGAGAAAACTGAGCTATGAGTATGATTCATGAAGTGAGCTAATTACGGGTGATGACTCTGTCAGCTTAACCCTCTTGCATTCGCATTTTCCAGCCTAGAACTGCTGCTAGTATTCGCATGGTTTTGAGAAATTTAACCTAAAACTCACCTACTGCCTTTGAAAGGCTGTAGTGGACAAAGTTTCCACTGCAGCGCTGTCAAATTTAGCATACAAAATTCAAATACATCATATTTCATAATGCAGAGATGTCACATGTTTGGGATGCATGTTGGTGTCACTGTCACCCTGTTTGTCACAAAACAATGGGACATCAAATGTTGACAATGTTACTATGATACACCAGACAGACAATAACATTGTCGGCATGCATTTGTTAGTATAAATCATCAAAGGGTGGCCTACCTCAACTTGAAAACAGTAGTCCTGGTTCAGTAAATCCAGTTTGGGGTGTCACTAAGTGTCACATGATTGTCACATACTCAAACATGCGGCCAGGTAACTTTACATTTTTGTGTGTTTTTTTTTTATCCTAAAAGGTGTTTGTCACTACTTAACGTCTTTTAACACCGGAATATACAGTCACAGAAAGAAGTAAACTCCATTATTTACACTCTAATGTGGTGTCTGGTCACACACAGCAGGAAGGTAAGTGTCACCACTGTCACATGTCACCAATATGGTAAACACTACTCTTGATCCATGGTTTCTACCATGTTTGCCGCATGGCAGAAACCGTGTTTTCGATATCACCCCACTGATCCATGGCTCGCTAAACCAAAGATCAGTCGACCAGTAGCACCAGAGTCTTGGCAGACGTTTGATCCCCACCATGACGAGCACAGTTACGTATGCACGCATCTCCGCAGGTGTCGTATCCTGCCAAAGTGGGTCAGGTTGTCCCCGCTTGGCCATCTGCTGCCTGGCGTACAGGTTCGTCTGGTCAGCAGCTGTAGTAAAAAAACAACTACGACTGGAACAGAAAAAACTAATCCAGAGGTGTAGCTGTGTCTGGCAAATCATGATCTGGCCCAGTCTCCTCCTCAAACGGCTGAACCACGGGTGCGGAAGTCGCCGGTCGCCACGTGGTCACAAAAGCAAACAAATACGCATCATCATCTTCATCACTTTCTTCGCCTTCTTCTCCCTCTTCTTCCTCTCAAACATCCACATCACTTTCATTTAACTCCTCTCTTTCATATCTTTCTACTTCTTGTAATATATCATCCAACTCCTCTTTCGTATAATCCAAAAAATCGCCGTCAGTAGAAGCGCTAGCAGACGCCATTTTCAGAAACAAGGTGATGCCGTCTGCGGCAATGGAATGCGGTCAGTTCACAACCCTAGTCTTTGTGAATGAATTGTTTCCCACACCCCATACTACTGCTAAGATTTCATTGGACACCTCTCAGGGATGCACGTTTATTTTGGCCAGCCCTGACTTAAAACAAGGTCGCAGTGTGTGAGGGAAAGTAACGCGGCATGTACGGCCGGTTGCGGCCGGAACGAACAGCAGGGGAGACAAACACAGCGACCGGATACAGGCGAAACGAATGCAAGAGGGTTAAGCAATTATGGAAGCCTGGTTAACTCCCTGCCCTACAAATCTGTTTTTTTCAAGGATCCTGATAATACAGTGATATTCCATGCCATGTATGGATATGGCATTTGCCTGGACAAATAAGTATGAGGGAAAAAAGATTTGAAAGGAGGGAAGAGAAGGGAGGTCTATGAGGTGTTCAGAGGCAACGTCCTCATGAGAAAGAGGGAACATAGTATTTGCCCACGTTATTGTGTGCCTTATGCAATTTTATTGTCTAAAACATTTTTTCACTGATAAGAAAAGGCTTCTAAGCATATCCTCTAATTGAAATGGTTACCTTCTCCACATATGGATTTAATGAAAAAACATTAACTCTCATGTTCCCTTGGCAGATTCTTGAGTTGATGGATACTTTTTTTTCGCTGTTGAAGCCATACTTCACAGTGTTATTGAATAGCTGACAGTGTCTTTGCCTAATACAGTTACCCAGGCTGGTTAATAATGGTGTCAAGCACCTTCACCACAAATGTTTTGTTTCTTTCCCTCTGGAAAGTTTGAACAGTTCTTATTCCAGTTATCTACATTTTGCATCAGAGCCTTTCCTTTCTCACAAATTAACATAAGCATGTATTTGATTAAAGGCAATGTAATCTTCAATCTCCTTTTCCCCTTTATCTCCAGTTCTTGAAAAACTGTTGGACAGAACTCTCCCCCTACTTCTTCCCCAGTCTGCCCTTCAAACTCAAGTCACACAGTCCTAGCTCTTTCATACCAGATGAGCTAAACATTCTGCTGAACACTCATCATAATTTTCTGCTCAATGTGTGCAGCAGTGTCCACCATACCTCCCCAGTTTGGGTCACGCGTCTGTTCAGTGACTAGCGCCGTCAGGTCCAGCTCCTTGGGAAAGATGTTGGTTTCAGTGCGCGGGTAGGAGATGTAGCCCTGTGTGTACAGCCGCTCAGCAATCTTCATCGTCTCTTTAGCATTGATCCTCAGCTTTCGTGAGGCCAGCTTTTCAAGCTCCTGTACAAAGCAGTTCTCAACCGTGAACAGTCGCGGCAGATCAGGCGGGGAATAGGAGAGATGAAAATGAAACGAAACATGCAGGGGCCAAAAAAATATTTGTGCACAGTGCGTGCGTGCGTGCGTGCGTGCGTGCGTACGTGCGTGCGTGTGTGTGTGTGTGTGTGCGTGTGTGTGTGCATATCTGCATGCACGCACTCACCCTCACACACGGCTGATTAGTTCATTTGTCTCCGAGTCATTCTTCAGAAATGGTCACAGCTGTCCAAGAATTATATAAAAGTAAAAATATGACCACTTCGTATGTACAAGACCTTTTGAAAAGCTAAATGCTAGTGGGCGAAGAGACATTTCAGCACTACATGAAGTTATAAGTTTTTAATGATTTAAATACGATTTAAATATGGCAATTAAATATTTTACATCATTTTTCTTCCTATTATTTAAAAAAATGAAAATATAAACTGAATATAATATCTAACATTATATCATGCAGTAACAGGAGAGAGAGCTTTCCTGAATCTCAAGATAACACTTCAGATGCTAATACTATTCATGGTAAAACAAAAAAATTCTGAAATCCATGTCAATTTGACTGATATTAACAGACAACATATTTTTTACACAGTGTCATCCCAAGTATCAAACAGAAACATACTTTTTACACAGTGTCATCCCAAGTATCAAACAGGAACATACTTTTTACACAGTGTCATCCCAAGTATCAAACAGGAACATACTTTTTACACAGTGTCATCCCAAGTATCAAACAGGAACATACTTTTTACACAGTGTCATCCCAAGTATCAAACAGGAACATACTTTTTACACAGTGTCATCCCAAGTATCAAACAGGAACATACTTTTTACACAGTGTCATCCCAAGTATCAAACAGGAACATACTTTTTACACAGTGTCATCCCAAGTATCAAACAGGACAGAGCTATGCAGCCAGGAGAGCAAAAGAGTTCAACCACCTAAGGCACAGAAACCACCCAGGACAGCATAACCACCCAGGACAACCACCCAGGACAACCACTCAGGACAGCATAACCACCCAGGACACAGAAACAACCCAGGACAGCACAACCACCCAGGACAACAAAACCAGTCAGGACAGCACAACCACCCTGGACAGCACAACCACCCAGGACAGCACAACCACCCTGGACAGCACAACCACCCAGGATAGCACAACCAACCAGGACAGCACCACCACCCAGGACAACAAAACCAGTCAGGACAGCACAACCACCCTGGACAGCACAACCACCCAGGACAGCACAACCACCCTGGACAGCACAACCAACCAGGACAGCACAACCACCCTGGACAACAAAACCAGTCAGGACAGCACACCACTCAGGACAGCACAACCACCCTGGACAACAAAACCAGTCGGACAGCACAACCACCCAGGACAGCACAACCACCCAGACAACAAAACCAGTCAGGACAGCACAACCACCCTGGACAGCACAACCACCCAGGACAGCACAACCACCCAGGACAGCACAACCACCCAGGACAGCACAACCAACCAGGACAGCACAACCACCCAGGACAACAAAACCAGTCAGGACAGCACAACCACTCAGGACAGCACAACCAACCAGGACAGCACAACCACCCTGGACAAACAAACCAACCAGACAGCACAACCACCCTGGACAACAAACCAACCAGGACAACAAAACAAACCAGGACAACAAAACAAACCAGGACAGCACAACCACTCAGGACAGCCAACCAACCAGGACAGCACAACCACCCTGGACAACAAACCAACCAGGACAGCACAACCACCCAGGACAACAAAACCAGTCAGGACAGCACAACCACTCAGGACAGAACAACCACCCTGGACAACAAAACCAGTCAGGACAGCACAACTACCTGGACAACAAACAAACCAGGACAACAAAACAAACCAGGACAGCACAACCAACCAGGACAGAACAACCACCCTGACAACAAAACCAGTCAGGACAGCACAACCACTCAGGACAGCACAACCACCCTGGACAACAAAACCAGTCAGGACAGCACAACCACCCAGGACAGCACAACCACCCAGGACAACAAAACCAGTCAGGACAGCACAACCACCCTGGACAACAAAACCAGTCAGGACAGCACAACCACCCTGGACAGCACAACCACCCTGGACAGCAAAACCAGTCAGGACAGCACAACCACCCTGGACAACAAAACCAACAAGGACAGCACAACCACCCTGGACAGCACAATCACCCTGGACAGCACAACCACCCTGACAGCAAAACCAGTCAGGACAGCACAACCACCCTGGACAACAAAACCAACCAGGACAGCACAACCACCCTGGACAACAAAACCAACCAGGACAGCACAACCACCCTGGACAACAAAACCAACCAGGACAGCACTACCACCCTGGACAACAAAATCAACTAGGACAGCACAACCACCCAGGACAGCACAACCACCCTGGACAACAAAACCACTCAGGACAGCACAACCACCCTGGACACAAAACCAACCAGGACAGCACAACCACCCAGGACAACAAAACCAGACAGGACAGCACAACCACCCAGGACAACAAAACCAACAAGGACAGCACAACCACCCAGGACAACAAAACCAACCAGGACAGCACAACCACCCAGGACAACAAAACCAACAGGACAGCACAACCACCCAGGACAGCACAACCAACCAGGACAGCACAACCACCCAGGACAACACAACAAACCAGGACAGCACAACCACCCAGACAACAAAACCAACCAGGACAGCACAACCAAACTGGACAACAAAACCAACCAGGACACACAACCACCCAGGACAACAAAAACCAACCAGAACAGCACAACCACTCAGGACAGCACAACCACCCTGGACAACAAAACCAACCAGGACAGCACAACCACCCAGGACAACAAAACCAGTCAGGACAGCACAACCACTCAGGACAGCACAACTAACCAGGACAGCACAACCACCCAGGACAACACAACCACCCAGGACAGCACAACCAACCAGGACAGCACAACCACCCAGGACACCAAAACAGTCAGGACAGCACAACCACTCAGGACAGCACAACCACCAGGACAGCACAACCACCCGGGACAGCACAACCAACCAGGACAGCACAACCACCCTGGACAACAAAACCAGTCAGGAAAGCACAACCACCCTGGACAACAAAACCAACCAGGACAGCACAACCACCCAGGACAGCACAACCACCCTGGACAACAAAACCACTCAGGACAGCACAACCACCCTGGACAGCACAACCACCCTGGACAACAAAACCAACCAGGACAGCACAACCACCCAGGACAACAAAACCAGTCAGGACAGCACAACCACCCTGGACAACAAAACCAACCAGGACAGCACAACCACCCAAAACAACAAACCAACCAGGACAGCACAACCACCAGGACAACAAAACCAACCAGGACAGCACAACCACCCAGGACAGCACAACCAAACCAGGACAGAACAACCACCCAGGACAACACAACCAACCAGGACAGCACAACCACCCAGGACAACAAAACCAACCAGGACAGCACAACCACCCTGGACAACAAAACCAACCAGGACAGCACAACCACCCTGGACAACAAAACCAACCAGGACAGCACAACCACCCAGGACAGCACAACCACCCTGAACAACAAAACCAGTCAGGACAGCACAACCACCCAGGACAGCAAAAACAGTCAGGTCAGCACAACCAACCAGGACAGCAAAAACAGTCAGGACAGCACAGCCCAGGACAACTTAACCACCTAGGACAACCAAAACGAGTCTGGACAGCACAACCAGTCAGCACAGCACAACCACCTAGGACAGCAAAACCAGTCAGGACAGCACAACCACCCAGGACAACAAAACCAGTCACGACACAGAAACCACCCAGGACAGCACAACCACCAGGACAACAAAACCAGTCAGCAAAGCACAACCACCCAGGACAACAAAACCAGTCACGACACAAAAACCACCCAGAACAGCACAACCACCCAGTACAGCACAACAGTCACGGCAGCACAACCACCCAGGACAGCACAACCAACAGGACAACAAAACCACCCAGGACAGCACAACCACCCAGGACAACAAAACCACCCATGACAGCACATCCACCCAGGACAGCACAACCACCCAGGACAACACAACCACCCAGGACAACAAAACCACCCGGACAGCACAACCACCCAGGGCAACACAACCACCCATGACAACAAAACCACCCATGAATACACAACCACCCATGACAACAAAAACCATCCATGACAGCACATCCACCCAGGACAGCACAACCACCCAGGACACAAAACCGGTCAGGACAGCAGAACCACCCAGGACAACAAAACCAGTCAGGACAACACAACCACCCTGGACAACAAAACCAACCAGGACAGCACAACCACCCAGGACAACAAAACCAGTCAGGACAGCACAACCACCCAGGACAGCACAACCACCCTGGACAGCAAAACCACCCAGGATAGCACAACCACTCAGGACAACAAAACCAGTCAGGACAACACAACCACCCAGGACAACAAAACCACCCAGGATAGCACAACACTCAGGACAACAAAACCAGTCAGGACAGCACAACCACCCTGGACAACAAAACCAACCAGGACAGCACACCACCCAGAACAGCACAACCACCCAGGACAGCAAAACCACCCAGGATAGCACAACCCCCAGGACAGCACAACCCCCCAAAAGCACAACCCCCCAGGAAATAAAAAACCAACCAGGACGCAGGAACCAAAGGACAGCACAACCCCCCGGGAACACCCCCACAACCCCCAGGAAGCAAAACCCACCCGAAAAAGAAACCCCCCAGGACAACACCCCAACCAGGACACAAAAACCCCCCAGGACAGCACAATCCCCCGGACACACAACCATCCAATCAGAACCACCCAGGACGCAAACAACCACCCAAGACAAAAACCCCCCCGGCAGCACAACCACCCAGGAAACAAAAAAAAAAACCACGATACAGAAACCACCGGACAGCCAACCACCCAGACGACAGCAGATTCTAAAAATGGCTATCAGAAGAACAAATACTGGCAAACTGATGAGCTAAGAGATATAGTGGGAGGTTCAGAAAAAAAAGAACCCGGAGAGGATGAAGAAACAAAGAAAGGAGAGGGAACAACGGGCTCCACTACAACTGTATCAAGGGGAACAGGGGGCCATTTGTTCTTATTTTTTGGGCCCACTCCCCAACATCGCGACAGGATTCTGCCACATCCACACAACTATTTTTGAAACATAAATAAAACTTTCTCGAATTCAAACTATTGCCAAAATTAGCAAGATTAGTAATTGTGTTGGGGAAAAGGGGGAAAAAATACCCAGAATCATGTGGTCAATAGCTTCAGCGCTTTTCATTTAAAAAACAAAACAAAAAAACCCAGTGTGGAATTCATGCACAGCATCCTGCTGTCATGTGACGTAGCCTCACATCAAGGCATGTGACGCTCCATCACATGTAGTTAGTGATATGAATCATTTCCCCGTGCCACAACTAAAGGAAGAATATTCATGTGGCTTGACTAGTGTAGCGGCGTCCCCAAAATAATTGTGAGTATGACTCATTCAAGAAACGAATGTGGTCATTGGGTGAAAGTGACCACTGAGTGATAGTTTAACAAGGGCTGGTAAGGTAAGGTGCTGGTCATGTGTTTTGAACACTGAGTATGCACTCACTAGGAGAAGGGGGGAAAGAGTCAGTTTTAACCCAGCAGATGGCCTAGAGACTCGAACCTGTCAGGACGGTGGTCCTCGTTGCTGACCAGTCATTACCAGGTGAGCGATAGATAGTTGGGGAAAGCTACAGGGGGAAAACTTAAAGAAGAGAGAAAGAATTCATATGTTGAATTGAGAAGCAGGTTACTTACACGAACCTTATTCGTGTTTCAGCCCTTCACCCTTTACCCTTCGCCCTTCACCCTTCATCTTTCACCCCGTGAGGTGGTTGAAGATGGCCATGGTGTGGGGAACACACCGGTAGTTCAGCCCCAGCCAGTACCAACTCCAGGGAGAGGAGTTGAAGCTCGTCATTTCGCAAGAGACAGAAGAAGTCGCGGAAGAGAAGTCGAGACTCGTATCTCAGGACGGGAGAGTTCGAGGGGGCAGTATATTGTCTCAGAGAGACAGGGAATTGAGAAAGCAGGGAAGCTTTTTACTTGAGGCAGGCAGGTCCTCAGTGATTACGGGAGTTATGTATTCTCCTGGTCGGAATTTTGGGATAACGGAATGTGAAGGCCATAGCTTTATAGAAGCGGAACTAGATTATTTTATCTCTCAGTGTAAAGAGAGATACAAGTGTGAAGACTATTTTATCTCTCAGTGTAAAGAGAGATACAAGTGTGAAGACTATTTTTTCTCTCAGTGTAAAGAGAGATACATGTGTGAAGATTGATTTGTCTCTCGGTGTGAGGAGAGATACATGTGTGCGGATTTATTTGTCTCTCAGGCGGAGAGAGATACAGGTGTAAAATCTGTTTACAAGTTGTTGTTGTGATTAGTAAAGTGTTTTCCCTGAAGGAGAGGGGAGAAGAAAACATTCGGTAGTGGCCCCTTTTGGGTGATTGGAAAGATTGCGTGTGCGTATGGAGTTAAATGCTGTCATGAATGCGGGTATGCAAGAGTGACAGTGTGACAGTGGTGACCCCGACTCAGCTTCACCGGCGTAGCTGCCGTTTGTTTCTCGGAAAAAAAAAAAAAAAAAAGAAAGATTTCTATTTGTGCCCTTGGGGTTTAAAAAAAAGATTTTTTATTTGTACCCTCAAGGGTTTGAGGAAGAAAAAAAAAGATTTCTATTTGTGCCCTCAAGGGTTTGAGGAAAGGAAAAAAGAAGAAAGTTTAATTATTTATTGTGTATAATATTTGCACGTCGGGGTCACCAACTGTCACACTGTCACTCTTGCATACCCGCATTCATGACAGCATTTACTCCATACGCACACGCAATCTTTCCAATCACCCAAAAGGAGCACTACCGAATGTTTTTTCTTCTCCCCCTCTCCTTCAGGGAAAACACTTTACTAATCACAACAACAACTTGTAAACAGATTTTACACCTGTATCTCTCTCCGCACTGAGAGACAAATAAATCCGCACACATGTATCTCTCCTCACACCGAGAGACAAATAAATCTTCACACATGTATCTCTCTTTACACTGAGAGAAAAAATAGTCTTCACACTTGTATCTCTCTTTACACTGAGAGATAAAATAGTCTTCACACTTGTATCTCTCTTTACACTGAGAGATAAAATAAAACTAGTTCCGCTTCTATAAAGCTATGGCCTTCACATTCCGTTATCCCAAAATTCCGGACCAGGAGAATACATAAAATCCCGTAATCACTGAGGACCTGCCTGCCTCAAGTAAAAAGCTTCCCTGCTTTCTCAATTCCCTGTCTCTCGGAGACCATATACTGCCCCTCGAACTCTCCCGTCCTGGAGATACGAGTCTCGACTTCTCTTTCCCCGACTTCTTCTGTCTCTTGCGAAATGACGAGCTTCAACTCCTCCCCTGGAGTTGGTACTGGCTGGGGCTGAACTACCGGTGTGTTCCCCACACCATGGCCATCTTCAACCACCTCACGGGGTGAAAGATGAAGGGTGAAGGGCGAAGGTAAAGGGTGAAGGGGTGAAACACGAATAAGGTTCGTGTAAGTAACCTGCTTCTCAATTCAACATATGAATTCTTTCTCTCTTCTTTAAGTTTTCCCCCTGTAGCTTTCCCCAACTATCTATCGCTCACCTGGTAATGACTGGTCAGCAACGAGGACCACCGTCCTGACAGGTTCGAGTCTCTAGGCCATCTGCTGGGTTAAAACTGACTCTTTCCCCCCCTTCTCCTAGTGAGTGCATACTCAGTGTTCAAAACACATGACCAGCACCTTACCTTACCAGCCCTTGTTAAACTATCACTCAGTGGTCACTTTCACCCAATGACCACATTCGTTTCTTGAATGAGTCATACTCACAATTATTTTGGGGACGCCCGCTACACTAGTCAAGCCACATGAATATTCTTCCTTTAGTTGTGGCACGGGGAAATGATTCATATCACTAACTACATGTGATGGAGCGTCACATGCCTTGATGTGAGGCTACGTCACATGACACCTGCATTCAGATCACAACAGACATGGACAGAAAACACAAGGTCAGGAACAAACTGATGCATCTTGTTCCATCTTTCGAGGTTTCCTCTTTTCTTTATCTTTTTTCAATTGGTAAATTTTAGGGGCAGAAACTTCCGGCTTCCCTCTAACAGGAATGACCAGAGGTGTGGGAAGACGGTCACGGTCTTCCTCTTCTATCAGTTATTAATATAAACTTGGTAAGAAGCTTCTGAATGGGGAAGGAATGAAAAAAAACAAATCTGGTTTGGAGAATCTGGTGTGTCAGGCTGAAGAGGCAAAAGAAGCCTTGATGTGGAGGCAAGAATTAAAAAAAAACACACACACATAACTTGTAGGTTGAAAACATAAGCTCCAACAGCTGACCGACAGCAAATGGTTGTTCCGATGTACACAAGTCTCTGACTGGTACGATCTTCTGCAGAAAACAATTCTGTCATGGTATCATTATCATTCTTTGAAAGCCAATAACACAAATCAATAATTATGAGAATGTTCTTTACTTACACAGCAGACACATTCTAACACCTTTCAATTTAGTGAGAAGCAAACTATTAAAGTGGCCTAAACATTGTTGCACCACATACTAACTGTCATTTTGCCATCTGCACTTTTCTCCAGCTGTCGTAAGTCAAACTTCCCCATCTGCTCTTTAGGCTTCTGACAAACACGGGTATACCTGCCTGAGAATTATGACAATACAATTTGCAAACATCATAACAAAAGTATTGAACAATTTCTTAAAATAGAAATTATCAGATTCCAAAAATTAAAAACCTCACCTCAATGCATGCTTCATAAAGCACAAGGCAGGCCAAATGGTCAAATACACGATTCCTGAAGACAAATATGCATGAATACATCAAAACACACAGCCAAGTAAGGAAAGACAGTGGAAAAGGGTGGGGAATAAAATTAACAGTGCTGACTCTAGCTTAAGGCAAACTAACATAGACACACATACACACAGTCCCTCACACACACACAAGTAACACACTTTCTCGTAAGCATGCACTTAAGCATGTAGATAAATGCACACACATGTGCATACACTCATATGACACAAACAAAATGCTCACTTTCATAGTCCACACACCATAACACATTCACTTGCAGCACAGTATTCAAATGTCTAAATCAAAGGAGGCTACCAACAATTCATTTATTAATTTTTGTATGAAAAGAAGTTCTTCCCTCTTGTTTTCTTTTTTTTTTTTTTACTATCTCCTAGCAAACTCCTGTCACTGTGTTCATTCAGTAACTACGTGAGGTTAATTTTCAGATAAGGAATACTGCAATCCAGCAATGTTGCTACAATTAACTGATTCTAAATCTAAGACCGTCAAAACAAACAAACAAAGGACAATAAAGACTTACGCTTCCACACAAATTCAGCTTTGGCTTCTTCATCCCTTTGGTGCACAACTGAAACAATTTTTTTCGCACACAATTAATTCAAATTCTTAAAAAATGCACTGACAATCCAAGTCTTTAAAGTCTTTCATTACAGACCAACTGCAGCAACCTTCAAAAGCACAATCCAAGGTACTTATGTGAATCTTATGTTTACATATCATTTGTATCATAATCCATAGGAGATGAGCGCCAAAATCACGGCTAATAATGACACATGGTGGGAAAAAAATGTACATCTGATTAACAAAAGTCTTCATTTATGCCTGAGCTTTCTCACACACGTCTGCTCATACCCTTGGACAGGAACGCACATTGGGGAGGGCATACAGATATGAAAATTTAATGTATCTTTAGATTTTTGTCATGTTTGAAAAAAACAAGTGAAGCATGATTCCTTAATAAAGAGGGGCTAAACAGATCATTCATTACTTCAGTGATACTTATTACAACCAGTCATGGTACTGCATTTGTGATCAAAAGTTAATAATTTAGATTGTGTCACAGTCATACATACTTTGTGAAACTGCACACATTTTCCTGGTGTTTGTTTTCCAAAAGTTTTAGATTTATTCACAAAAACCATCCTCAAAGATTTTACCTAACACTTGCTTCACTATAAACTTATGCCACTGGTTCAAGGTGTTGCAGGGAAGGAGGGGGAGGAGGAGGGGGGACAAAAATGTCACCAAATCATTCAAATTTTGCTCACACAAAGTACCACATGAGCCACAAAGGATATAGCTTCATTAACTATTCATAGTTTGAGGGTGCTTAATTTGAACCAAGACTGATGCTAAACCTCTGCATACAGGCAGATGTATGTGACTGTACGCACCTGACTAGGGGTCAGGCTGGCAAAAATAGATAAAGGATGAAAAAAATTACAACATTATAAAGAACGAACAAGCTCTAACACAACCTTTAAGTCACACCTTTGAGCTTCCAGAAGGGCTCGGGGATGAAGGCCTGCACCTGTTTGTAACGTTCCACCACAAAGCCCAAGGTTGGGAACTGGCAACTGCCATAACTGATCAGCTGATCGGCCAGAGCCTCGGGGAACACTTTACTCAGCCGCAGTGTCTGGAACCGCGTGAACGCCGCACCTGCAAAGCCAAACACCTGATGTCTTCCTAGTTTATGATTTAATTACGCAAGCAGAGAAACAAATGTAGCATCTTACTCTTGCTTAATGATTGCATCAAAATCAAAAGACTGGAAAAAAAAATTGAGATATTTCATGTTATTTTCCAACACTCATCAGTTCAAGAAATTATGAGAACAATACTTTGTAAAGATTTTAAACAGCGGAAAATAAAAAGTACCAGTATGGGTGATTCTTACTCATACTCCCTGTTCAGCTACATACACTTACGTCAAACTGAATGAAAGCAAGGTATAACTACACTGGTGGTTCACTTCAGGTGAATTTAGTGGCTGAAAGTGAAAAACACAGTACTAACAAGTGCAAAAATTGTCTCCACATTTCCGCTCTGACGTTTATTTCAGTTTCTATTCCATCATCTCACAGCCGATTAGGGGACCCCCCATGGATCACTTCAGTTCTGATCGGTAAGGACGAGTGAGAACTGGTAGTAGGCTGTCCTCGATGAAAGACATGAGAGCAAAAATCACACAGGTGAGCCAGAATGGGTTTAGTCAGCTTTGTGAATATTCTGGGGACTGGACCTAAACCTACTGCTGCTGCCTGGAAACAATACAGCTTGTTTACCCACTAAAGCCAAAGAACTGTTTGTTCTTCTGCAACAGATACTGAATAGTATGCATCCTTCAGATCAAAAGATGGGGAAAAAAGCAATTTTTTTGTTACGAAGTTCACACCATTGTGAATTGCTTCCATTCTGAACTTTTGATATTCAACATGCTCATTTCAATCTTTCAGTACAGAATCATGCGATACGCCCCATTTTTCTTCAGTCGACCAAATATTGGAGAGACAACCTTTTCCGGGTCATCATCAGATAAAACAATAACATTTTCCTCAGCAATTCTGGATTTCCAAATCAATGGCTTTAATTTCTTTTGAACCGAAGTGTCTTTAATCGGTTTGACTTTTTTCTGTTGGAAATGATTCAAATGTTATTTCTATCCCTTTGACAGATTAAAGTATCTCTTTATCTGAGAAGTAACACCTTTCATAATGTGCAGCTGCATAGCATTTTCAACAAAATCATAGCAAGCTGAGCCAAAAGTACAGCACTTTGCAGCTCTGCTCTCATTAAACCCAGCGGAGTAGGAGTCACCAAGAGGTGATGCGCAAGTGGTGCTGGGTGAAAGAATGTATGTGACAGAAAAAGAGAATCCTTAGAAATTGGGAGTAAAACCACAGGATGAAAATCCACAAGCAGAGCTGAAAGAGGTAATGTCAGCCACAGAATGAGATATGGAAACCACTGAGCCCTGTTAGAAGGGTAGAAAAAAAAGTGTGATTGTGAGACAAGAAAAAAAAGAAAAGAAAACTAACAGGAACATCTTATTCCACCATAGCCTGACAGAATGGAAAAACAGATTTGCATATTAGACTAAAAGCATGGAGATGGTCTTAGCAAGTCTTAGTGATGTACTGGCAACAAAAATTCAGCTAAACAGACTAAGCAAACTGGCTATAGCTTCTTGTCAGCTTGACATCATACAGTGTAGGCCTTTTTGAAATAATAAATCATATCATGAGCAATAAAGCTAAATGATATAATGAAAGTATAAGAGAGACAGAAATATAACAATCAAAAATCCATAATCACATGATTATATGCAAAAAAAAGGTATAAATGATGGAGCAACCAACCGATGCGGAGATCCAGCTCAATGCGCACATCCACAGCTTCACTGACGAGATGATCTGGCCGTGCCAGGTTCTGCACTGCGCGCCTCACTGCACTGCTCACCATTCCACACACAGTCACGCTTTGTCAAAGCCATCCTGACTGACATCTAAAATCTAATTTCTTCTGCACCAATATCCTCCATTTTCCTAGTTTAGCTACCTGTCTGCCTGTATCCCACTGTTATTTCTCTTCTTTTTCTTCTATTTCTCATTCAGTTTGTACAGTCTCTGTTGAAAGGGTAAATTTTAACGTGCAATTTTGAAAATACCGACAAGACACCAATTATGCCATCAACAATCAGAACAGGACTCATTCAAATCGCATGTAGCTTCCTATTACACAAACGAAAACTGTAGATTTCATATTCAGGTCATCTAATCCAATGCTGCTAACAGTATATTTGTTCATTTGTTTGCAGAGCTGTCTGGGCTGACTTTTAATTTCAAAGGAACTTATGTAATCTTACGGCTTTCAGGGGATCCTTCATCAAAATACATTTCTCCCTTGTATATCCTTACATAAACCATACAATACTGTTATGATTCATTAATGTGAACACAACAGCGGATCCTTCATCAAAATATATTTCTCCCCTGTATATCCTTACATAAACCATACAATACTGTTATGATTCATTAAAGTGAACACAACTGGGTATCCTTCATCAAAATATATTTCTCCCTTGTATATCCTTACATAAACCATACAATACTGTTATGATTCACAACCAGCCGCCGTGGCGAAGTGGTTAGCGTCGCGGACTCCCGGCTGGGAGGTCGTGGGTTCGAATCCCATCAGAGTCATGTGGGTTTTTTCTGCCCTGACCGGCTCCTACCCAGAGTTGAGTTTGCTGCGGACTCAGTTGGGAAGACTGGGACCACACAGTCGAGTTTCATCCACTTAATGGATGCGTTTCTGAGAGTGTTGCTCAAATTTCATGACCAACACTGCAGGTGCCTGTATCTCTCGGGCCTGGTTGACGCCAGGATATATTATGAAAGGAAGCGTAGAGTACAGCCCTGTCATGTAGTCTCAGACCAAAATGGAAATCCGTAGCATCATCTTAATCATCCTCATTCCCATTGATCAGCATTAAAAAAAATGTCTCAAATTCTGTGGCCCTTCATGCCCTGCTCTCATGGTGACCTCAGTTTCGTTGTCCTCTCCGCATCTGTGGCCTTGGTTTGCTTCCGTCGGGGTCACCGATATCGGCGAATCCATGGGGGCTGTCGTTGGACGGACGTGGTGGCGCCCTCCGGAGGGAGAGCTCACTCACGCCGGCTCCGCGACTAAGCAATTATTGTCGTCGGTAGGGGGCTTAGTAGGTGGTGTCCTGCGTATCAGAACAGGCGCCACTGAACACCACCGAAGTGACTCGGCAGCAGTGCAGTGTCTCCTCCGGTGGGTTGCCTCATGACGACTTGACATTGACTGCTCCCTGTGGATTGCTGGTGCCGGGGCTGCGGCGGGGCTGGCCGGGCTATGGCTGTGGACGGGATGTCGGAATGAGCGGCGTGGGTGCACTGCCTCTGAGGTAGCGCAGAGGTTGGGACAGCAAAAAAAAAAAAAAAAAAAAAAAAATACTGTTATGATTCATTAATGTGAACACAACAGCGGATCCTTCATCAAAATATATTTCTCCCTTGTATATCCTTACATAAACCACACAATACTGTTATGATTCATTAATGTGAACACAATTTTTACTGACAAAAGGAAAACTTGTATGCAAAATAACATGTTTTATCAGACCAAGCTTCTGCCTCTCAACAAAGAAATAAACTTCTCCATTAAATTCTGCTTACTGGTTGCTGCTGCATTTTAATGGCAATTTCAATCTCATTCAAGCTCAGTCTTAATGGTAAATCACGTCAAACAAGCCACTACAACAAAGTTCAAGTAGGCTTTGGCTACTTACTGGGGTGTGATCTCTGAGAATCTGGCACGGTATACATCAATGTTTGGTTTCACTGCAACATAACATCACGCCAGACAAGCTGAAACCAATGAAGTCTACTTTGCCCTTTTTTTTTTTACACATGTGCACTTGCAGTTATGAAAATATCATGCTTCAAGTGTCAAACCATGCATATGTATAGTATTTAGAATAACACACTCAGCGAATACTAGATATTCAAATTACATGATTCTTAAATCATGAGACATGCGTTCTGGAACATACACTGTTTTACCATATGAGCTGTGAATGTGATGCCAACCCATCAGAATTATTTTTTAGGAACAGTCTGGATTTGGTCTCCGTGTATGAGTGAAACAACACTTCTTGGATCTGGACTGGATCTAGTATATGACAGTTAGTATAGTCTGGAGACTGTTTTCGTGACAGAGACTGAGAAAGAGACAAAGGTAGCGGTTTTTGCTGTTTGGTGTGCAATTTTCTAGGACCTACATGTAACTGAACTAGTTTTCTGGGTATAAGGATGAAACAGAACTGGACAGCTTGTTCATCACTCCTTTAGGTTAAACCCAGACCAAAACAGCGTCAGAGCGTTTTTGCTCTGAACTATTTTAGTTGAAATATGACCTACACTAAAAGAGAAATCTCAATCAAGTTTCTGCTGACAAAAAAAAAAGTATTAACATTAGGTGAGATTACCTCTTCTCTTTTTGGCCACCAGCACTCCACAGGAAATTATCAATATCAGATTAGAAACTTACAAAAAGGAGACTCCATGCTGCTGATGAATCACTTCAATTCATTCTGATTCACCATCACCGCATACTAACCCCCCTTGCAACACCAATTGCTTCATCATCAAGAATACTTGACTATGCATCCTTCTTTTGAGGGTAGCACCACGTCCAACCACAGTACCATGAACTTATAAACACCAAAGATTTCAAGCACAATTTCATCACAGCCGACATGAAGGGGTTTCAGCACTTAACAATGAAAGGGATGAAGGATCCCAAAACTTAAAACTTTTGTTAAGATGATCAATGATGATCATCAAGATGATGTTACAGAGTTCCATTCTACTCTGAGACTACATTATTAGAGTTGTGCTCTCACTACACGTCCTCATCCTGGCTTTGAACTGACCCTACTGCCGCAGGTGCCTGCAGGTTTGGAGACAAAATCTGGACAACCATCTCATCAGAGATGGACAGTTTCAACTTATCTGAGGACATCTGTGATTGTGAAAGTTTTTAACTTTGAAGTCATGTATCCTCAACATTGATCAATGAGACGACATTACGTTAAAGTTTTCACATCCGTTTTCTCGCACAAGAACGTGATGAATGCTTCATGATGCTTTAAGCTGATAACAAAACTTTAAAAAGATAACCTCACAAGCATGCGGATATCACCAAAATCTTATGTATCATACTCTAGCCGCAACTTCAAACAGTATCACAGGTCTGACATGTTGACTGGTATGTGCCTCATGGCTGCGTCTGGTAAAAATACCACACACTGTATGAAAATATTTTTGTGCCTCTAACACAAGTGCTATGAACTCATTGAAGCTCTAGTCTGAGAATAAATTGTAACAAGAGAGAACAGGTACAAAGAGATCCTACAACTAAATCAGGGCAACAGTTCATAAAGGAATTAACAAACAGTGGATGACAGTAAAGAGACATAAGACCTGGAAAAGACCAAGCCCGTGAGAATGACAGATAAGAGGAAAAGCTCACACAGAATGTCTAGAATACATCTTTCTGTTCAAAGAGTTCCGGGTATCCCCATAAGGGCAATCAACTGACAAAATAATAAACACTTTTTCTCTATAACAAGACTCAATTGTTCTGTCCAAACTGTTTCCCAGAATTCTGAACATGCCACTCATTCTGAATCACTTACATCTGTGTGTGTGTGTGTGTGTGTGTGTGTGTGTGTGTGTGTGTGTGTGTGTGTGTGTGTGTGTGTGTGTATGTGTTTGTGTAAGTCTGTGTGTGTGTGTGAGAGAGAGAGAGAGAGAGAGAGAGAGAGAGAGAGAGAGAGAGAGTGTGTGTGTGTGCGTGTGGTGTGTGTGTGTGTGTGTGTGTGTGTGTGTGTGTGTGTGTGTGTGTGTGTCAGTGTGTGTGTGTGTGTGTGTGTGTGTGTGTGTGTGTGTGTGTGTGTGTGTGTGTGTGTGTGTGTGTGTGCGAGTGGATGTATGGGTGTACATGCATGCTTGAGTGTTTCTGAAAGCACACCTACATGCTCAAGCCACACACACACATGCAAAGATTATGTTCATAACAATTCATCACTAAATAAGTTTGATACTAAGTAACAGAGGTAACTTTATATAACAATAAGCCATACCAGCAGAGATCTAAATTATTTTTCCCGAATTAGAATATAATCTTTACTGCGCCTTTCACTTTGGAAGAAAATTCATTTGAAATGACAGATCTGGACAAAAAGTGAAGACAAAACATTGCTCACCTGCCCAGCAGACATCAATGATTTCAAATCCAATATACAAAACAATCGCTCACCTGCCCTGCAGACATCAACTATTTCAAATTCAATGTACAAAACATTGCTCACCTGCCCTGCAGACATCAATGATTTCAAATCCGATGCACAAAACAATCGCTCACCTGCCCTGCAGACATCAATGATTTCAAATCCAATGTACAAAACAAAAACAATCGCTCACCTGCCCGTTAGACATCAATGACTTCAAATCCAACATACAAAACACCACTCACCTGCCCGGCAGACATCAATGACTTCAAATCCAATGTTTTCGCCCTCACGGTCACAATCGGTCCAGATGACCAGGATCTGGCACTGCCGCACCTCACGCTCCAAAGTTTTCTGTGCAGTGATTTGCAGGAAGAAAAGGTTACTTCATGTGTAAGGTCAGGTTTCACATAGCACATGCAACCTGTGTTTGTCACAGCCTTTTATCAAATGTAAAAATATTGATCGAAAAGCTCTGAAAATCATGTTCTGACAGCACATCAATACCACACTTAAAACACACGCACGCAAAAATTCTCACAGTCTTGTTATCTTTGTGAAATATAATTATAAGAGCTGCTCACAAACAGGTTTTTTTTCTTCCTGCAACTGAAATGTCATTGCTATGATCCCTTATTCCTTTTTTCCCCCAGAACAGAGGGAGGAGGGGGACTCTGGCCGAAGGGAGCATCCATCTTTTTTTTTTAAACAGATGGTTGGTTTTCAGTTTGCTACCTTCTAGTACTAATTGATGAGCATGTGCAGACAGACACATGGGTCAGCATGCACACAATGATACAAACTATCATTGGTTTTAATTGGTGTGGTATGCAAATCAATGTAGCTCAGATGGTTTTGAACATTTACTAATGATCCTCTTTTCAAATGAAAAGCTAAATTGATGATTTGAAGACTTTGCTGACACAAAAAAGTTAAAAAGAAGGGCTAAAATTGTTCACCTAATGTTTCAGCCATAGATCCTCTGCAAGCGTGATGCTATAGTACAAAGCTGACATCACATATTATGAAAAGGAATGACACATTAAATGCATGAATACACACACTATATAACTATGTGTATAAAGGATGAGGATATGTGAGGGTGTTTGATAAGATGGCCGCTGCTCTGGCCCTAACACCATACACAAAATGCTGTCTAAATCATCCATCCCGCAGAAACTGACATCCAAATTTTAAAGCTCTGGTAAGAGGACTGGAACACATAAACAGATGACAAACCTTTTCAGATCTGTACAAACTTGAATCAATTCCAACCCTCTGCCACCGATGGCTGAAAAGCAGCAGCAGTTGTGTGCCGATTACAGACAAACCACACATTACACTCACTCACATCTTTTGAAAGTATGAAGGATTCATGGTGCATAGCATGTGAAGGGCCACTGACTATGAAACACGCTCGCAGTGCGTTAGGATTTGCATGACAATAAACATGAGCCCTTTACATCAGACTCCATGAAGACCCTGTTGACGAATGTTCTATTTAATATTTTTCTGTTTGTAAGTGAGATAAATATTTTCATTTTATAGAATATTTCTGGGGGAAATAGGTTCAAGTTTCAGGCACTCTGAATGTCTGTCTGAAGAAATTGATCTATTGATCGTTTTTCTTCTTTTTTTTTATTTTTATTTTTTTACACAAACTCACGTTTGAGTCGATTGACAAAGTAACAGCCCTGATATGATGAGAGATTGGCAGGGCTATGAATGACATAAATTGAATTAAGTGTGTGTAGGCATGGCGCTCACAGAGGTACCACATCAAATACATCACCAGTAATGCTGCAACTATTCTCTAGTGTCCACCATTCATCTCTGAGAAGCTTGCTGCATGCTGGGTACTTTTGTGTTCCCACAACTCACCAAAATGCCGCTCTTGACCACAATGTCAAGTTTACCATGACAGAAGTGCATCCACATGCACATGAAAGGAGTTCAACTGCTATTACGTTTTTATATATTGATCTGAAAGACTGGGTATCTCTGCTCAACATTTCAGCCAGCAGTTACTGCTGAGGCTCAAAACGTTAGTCACACCAAGACTGAAAAAAAATTGATCTAGCCACCAAACTACTGTGTCTGTCAAAAATACGTTACGCCTTAAGAATGCACAAACACACACACACACACACACACACACACACAAGCACACATGCATGCATGCGCACACACATACACGCATACGTGCACTCTCTCTCTCTCACACACACACACACACACACACACACACACACACACACACACACACGCACGCACGCACGCACGCACACACACACACACATACGCATGCAAACACACACACACACACACACACACACACACACACACACACACACACACACAGTAACACATGCACACAGAAACACACACACACATACACGCACACGCACACACAGAGTCTTACCTTGATATTTTCAAAGTCCTTAGGACAAAACTTCTGTACTTCAGCATCAAAGAGTTGAGCTGGGCTGCAAGAATTCCTGTACAAAAAATAAAGCCACATGTATACAAACTGTTATAAGACAGTGATCACAAAGCAATGAAGAAATCAAGCGTTATGTTTAATACCTCCCACTAAACACTAACACAAATAAGCAAATCTATCTCACCCTCATTTTTCATTAGAGCATTTTTCTTTTAGTAAAGATAACTGACCTCAAAAGATTACATTCCTAAAGGTAACTGCTGAGAAGTCCACTGTAAAACGGACATCATAGAGAAGACTAACACATAACTAAATCAGCAAGAGGTCCCCAAGCTTTCAAAATCACTCAGACACAATGATCCTCTTCTTCAAATTTTTTGGATTTTTATTTTTTTAATTTTTAGGAAGTCATACCAGGGCTGTAAGAAAAATGTATCATGTTTGATAATGAACATCATATCTAATAATGACATTTTTTCAGTCATTAGCGAAATCCAAAAACCAATAGCAGACACTGTCATGCCAAGTAATGTTCATGCCATGTAATATTCATGCCATGTAATATTCATACCATGTAATATTCATGCCATGTAATACACAAATATTGCATTTAATGCAACTTGTTTTAACAAGCAGCTCTTATTCGCAGAGATCAATGTTGTCTGCAGTGCATTTGGCCACCATTTTGCTTCCCTGATGGAAACCATGCCCACTGAATTTCTAAAAGGGTTTCCAAATCTCCATCTATGTCATTATTAGATTTCTTTGTGCAAATCACAATGAAGACACTGGACGCCACCGGAAGCCCTGGTGAAAAAGAAAGGTGAAAAAGAGTGAAAGCAAGGCACATCAGTGCACACTGTATCATGTATGCATAGTGTAAGTCATGCAGGTTCAGGTTGTGCATGATTGTGGATGGGTGTGCATGCATACATGTATGTGTGCTTGCATGCATGCAAGTTTGTATGCATGCTTGTACAAGGTGTAACAGTTGTACTGTACACAAAGAAGTGTACACTTTCATGTAATTCCTTACCATTTTCTGTACTGCAGTGGAAACTCCAATGCCAGCAGATGTCCAGAGACAGATGTGAATGTCATTGTGACATTCTGATTCAACAGAGTCGACTCAAATTCATAAATCTTGTTGTAGACAGAAAAGCCTTCACGCTGCAATTAAAAACATCGAGGTTCAGTCATACCACATTAATAAGATGTTATGTTCATTATAATATATGCACAGATGAACAAACATTGCATGTTAGACATTAGCTCTAGTAAATGATTTTTTTTCCCAGTTATCCCGTCTTCAAGAGTATGTTGCTTTTTCCTATCAACCAATGAAACTGGTATACTGTGTGTGTGTGTGTGTGTGTGTGTGTGTGTGTGTGTGTGTGTGTGTGTGTGTGTGTGTGTGTGTGTGTGTATGTGTGTGTGTGTGTGTGTGTGTGCGTGTGTGTGTATGCGCGCGTGTGTGAGTGTGTGCGCTCTCACATGTGCGTGTGTGTGTGTGTTTTACTGCAATGTCACTTCCGGGATATCTTCAAGTAAAAGTACAACTCAAATCAATATTACTCCAAAACTATGTAAGTCACAATTTTCAAATCTGACGCACTAAAAACTAAAAGCTTTATTTATAACAGTCTAAATATTTGAAGGCTTTAGCCCCAGCTGAGACTACGGGGGCCGGATAGCTCAGTTGGTAGAGCGCCGGACTCGTGATCCTGGGGTTGCGGGTTCGAATTTCGGTATAGGGGGATTTTTCCCTCGGAGTTAACATTGGTTCTGACTCCATTCCCCATATAGTCCTTCGAATGAGACTATAAACCGAGGTTCCGTGTGTGAACGCACGCATAACATCTTGCACACACGTAAAATCCCATCACCAACTTTCGGAAGAGAAGGCCAGTTTGGCCGTTGGTATGGATGACACGTGACACATAGCATGCACCTTCCCCGAAGATGGAGTATGGCTGCCTTAATGGCGGGATAAAAAAGGGTCATACACACAAAACTCCACTGCCTGGCTATACAGGGAGTGTCCGCAGGAGTATCAGCCTGCGTACGCAGAAAGAAAGAAAGAAAGAAAGAAAGCTGAGACTACTGTTTACATTACAACAAGGAGTTACATAAAACGTTCAATGTTGTTAAGTAAAAAAATACATTCTATAACATGTCATTGTAATATACTGCCAAATAATTAACATTCTTATAATGGAGTTTTGCAGATCTAGTAGAGTAGTTTTCCAGATATTTTAGGGATGAAATGAAGCGCCCAGTCTGTTGGTAATAATCATGTTTATGTTTATGAAAGCATCGCAACTCCTGAAGCATACTACATGAAATTGTAATATCTTGCTATAGAGTCACCTTGCATTGTCTGTCACTGAGATACTAGAACTGAAGAGAAATAACCCTTTCACTTAAGCAGATCAGCCCCAACTGACCAAGCAACAGAAGCCCAGACTGTAAATCTGAAAGGGTTGAAAGGGTTAAGAACCTCAAGCAAACCATGGCAATAGCAAAAACAGAACCTTCAAAGCCTGAGACGACTGTTTTGATGTACATGAATTCCTTACTTTGAATTCATATACTTTATATATATATATATATATATATTTTTTTGGGCAGAATTCAAAAGGAAAAGGAATGCGTAACTGCTCTAATGAATAAAGTCAAAAGCGAAGGTGGGGATCTATAGATAAGTCATAAGTGATAAAAGTAAAGAGATTGATCATAAGATTGTGCCTCCTTGAGGCTGCCTTCAAAAAAATGCTGAAAAAGAGGTACAGCATTTGAATACCACTTAGGTGGTGATGCTTCTAATCAAATAATATGCTCTATGGCTCCAATTTCCAAATAAAGGAGTCAGTCTGGGTCTTACAGTTACAGTGTGCCATGCTTCTGATAGAAACTCTTCATCAAGTTCATACACAAAGCCTCAGTGAAATGATGCCTGCTGTAGCGTCCTCGCTAAATTTGCACACTGATAAGAGTGCCTAGGACAAGACACGTCTTGAGCGTCAACAAAATACTAACACCGCAGGCACCCTCTTAGGCATAACTCCATGCCGCCTGTCTCCACAGACAAGGATCTAAGAGACAGCCCTAATGGCCAGGAAGTTAAGGGAGTAGCAGGCTGCTGGTTCTTGGCCAGGAATCTTGCAAGAAACAGAGGGAAATCGAACTGTCCCTATTAAAGGCCATTCACATGGGATCACTCCTTAGACTATGAATTTTACTCTTGTTCTTGCCAGCACTACTTAGCAGGCCAGAAGGAGGATAACTAACTAAAGATATAGGTGAGAAAGTCAATTAGGGCTGCAGACAAGATCTTAATGGTAGATCTCAGCAAGTTATCCAGGACAAGAAGGTGGTCTCAAGAAGGCAATCTCCGAGGGTTTCAGGTTCATATCAGTGTGATCTCTGTAGGAAACATTACAACTTTAGAAGTTGAATGAACAATGAAGAGGAGTCCAGTTGCCTGGTGGCAATGCAGATGGCAGGAGAATAATCTTTGACTGAATTAGTTGATAAACTTATTGAAGCTCGCTTGGGGGCAAGGAAACAGCCATGCTGAAAGTTGACATGTATCTGTAAGATGAACAGGCAGCTTGCCAGTTAATCATAAGTTTTCTACTTGCCTTACCTACAATCACACATGCTGAAAGTCGTCATCAAGGACTAAAAATCCTTCTACCCCACTCTTGAGACTAGAATCTTTGACATATGGATCTGTAGACCTTCTTCTTCTTCTTCCTAAAATACTGGTTCACTCAAAAACGAGTAGGTCACCAGCGCGCATGTTAAAAAGTAAAATAAAATAACCTAGGCTTGTGTTGCAGAAATTGAAAATCGAAACAAATGGCAATGGGAATCCGAATGGTTAATCTACATATGTCGCTAACAGCAGATGCGTGTGGGGATGAAAACTCAAGATGGAATTTCAGAAAAAACAAAAAGAAATAAAAATACTGAGCACATACATTGACCCCCACCCACCAAATATTACCTTTCTACATCTTCCGTTTGACATGACATTGGATAAAGATTTCGCCGCATCATTTTTCTCGGCAACGTTGAGAACACGGACCATTGTCACTGGATCGACTGGTGTTTTGGACGATAGTGCGCAGACTGCTATCCAACGATTCAAAGAACAACGATGACGGAACAGCGTGAACGTTGAACGAACACAAAAAGGCATTGAAACAGAGACATGCAATGTATTTTTCAAGGGATGAATCTCGGGCAAATATCTCGTATTTATGAAAAACTTAACTCCACTTTTTTAAAAGCCTGTAGCACGTAGGGTCACACACTTAAGGGTACTTTTGCTTCAAGTTGCCGCCATTTTGGCAACCTCCCAACAAATTCTTCCCAAATGAAGTAAAAGTTAACCAAATAAAGCTATTGACAGCTAATAACTGATTTTGATTCATAAAACTCACAATAGTGTCCATGCAGACATCCTGCGCTTTGAAGTTCTTGATTCAGAGATTGTGTGATCTGATATACAATACAGAATGTTGTTTTAATAAACGGATCCCAACACTTAAAAAAAAAGACTCCAGATCAGAACTAGTGGAGAATTTCATCATACGCCATAAATTTGAAGATTAAAAAAAAGAGCACGTACGTATGCTCAAACAGACACAGTAATACCTGGAGCGTAACCAAGGTGTTTGAACAGCTGCAATGGCTATCTCTTGAGGGACATCGACGGTCCTCAAGACTCGCCATCCTTTACAAAATCTACTCTGGACTTGCACGTGTGAGGTGTGTCGATCTGAAGCCCATGCCCTCCGGCTGCAGAATAAGCTATCATAACCAACAATACCAGGGCATTCCAAGGCGAATCGCTTACTGTAACAATTCTTTTTCTCTGAGAACCTCTTCTGATTGGAACACCATACCCACAAAGACTGTTATGTCCCCGATCACCCCTCAGCACTCAGCTTGAATATGCCAGTAGAGTAGAGCCCAATAGTCAATCATATCTCTCACCTTTTTTTTTCTTACGCTGTGTATATTTCATTCTGAACCTTCTTCGTGTCAATGATTGTCAAGTATGACAGATGGACATTAAAGAAAGAGAATAATCCTGATCTTAATCTGGATCTAAATTGGATTAGGCTACCATGACCCAGTTTGGAGAATAGCAAGAGCGGAAAAAAGAACGGTGGAAAACACTAATTAATGCACTGTAGGTGCAGGTATTTTCGTGTTTCCGACAGCTGTGACGATCTTAGGGATGACACAGCCCTAGCCTTCAGCCTCCCCCCCCCCCCCCCCCCCCTCCCCTCCCCCCGACCATTTTACTTGTATGTTTATTGTAAGTGGGGGAAAGGGATGAGCAAAGGTACGTAGTAGTGTTGAATCTTTGGATCACAAGGCACTGGCTGTTGCTTCTTGTCGTCTTTACCATATATTTGTGGAGAAATGATTTTCTTTGTGCCGTGGTTTCATTCTTTGCTTTGAATGGGGTGACAGATGCCAGATCTTCTGAATGGGGATGGCCAGAATTTCGCCTCAAGGGGAAGAAACTTTAGGGACAGCTTAACAGCAGGTCTTCAGAGAACACACACACACACACACACACACACACACTCAAGCACGTGTTTTGGCCTTGAACGTTTTACATTCTAAGGTTGGGCTCCATCCATGTCATGACTCCTTGATGCTCGTCTGCAGTCAGATTCAAGGTTCTAGACCTCTTTTTGCTGTAAATCCCGATTTATTCCACGAGGTCATAGACTGATGAGCTTGCGCATCCTCTTGCTCCAACTTCTGTGCTGAGGACTTTTGCTTGGATGCCAGATTTTCCCAGCCTGCAAGCTAGGCTGGCATACTTCTCAGTTCTGTGGAAGTGGGCTTAAGTGGGCTTGTTACATTCTGCCTTCATATACGAGTGAGTTTAATAAGAATCACTAGTTTGGGGGATCGTGTGTAGCACGATATTCAGTTTCATGGCATTCTTCCTGGTAGTTTCTGAATGGTACTCCCATTCTGGAAAGACTGCTAATCTTCCATGCCATCCAGTAAACCCCGCCTCCATGCTGTTGATGTTAGAGCTGTTCCAGACCTGGTTTGTGGGCATCTGCAGTACTGAACGTTGATGCTGATGTCCCTGGTGGCATCGTGTTCTTTGGCAGTGCTAACCGCATGTGCAATCTCTTTAAGCAAGCACTTGGTTGTGTCTCCACGAGTATCTTCTCTGGGTAATGGGTAAGTGCAGCTCTGCATAAACTCTGGACATGTTCCGTTGTTTGTTTGCCCTGTCAGAGTGGATACTTCATGGGTCATTTGATTTCCCCCATTTCACTTTTTTTAAAATTGGGGTCAGGAGGTCATACAGAGATGTGACAATGAAGCTGATTCTGAAAGGTGCCTGCCATGTGCCATTCCAGCTTCTTTAGGGTGCATTTTCCCCATGTGGTTCACTGCCCCTGTTGGCCTTGGTAGGCTGCTTCTGGATTCTCTCCTCTTCTTTCTTCAACTTTCACTCCTTTGATAACTGATAGAAGGATCGCTTTCTGTATGTTTGTGTGTGAATGTGTGGTGTTTTTTTTCTTTTTTCGTAATCTATTCGTTTCTTCTTGTTTGTTGTTCAATGTTGTTCTTTTCCCCTTTTAAGTTTATGTATGCATCAGTGTTGAAGAAGAAACAACTCATCCACATCTTTGTGTTTTTGAAGATGTGTATTTTTGTTAAACGTTTTTGTAAGTTTTTAATTCCTAGTCATGCTTAGTTACAGCCCTGATGTGGCCCTTTGCGGTCGGCTGGGCTATAAGCAACATTATCCTATCTTATCTTATGCTTAGTTAATTGCTAGTCACGCTTAGCTCCTTAGCGGGGCAAGGGTCGGATGAAAAAAATTATGTTTGCTTTTCTGTTTACCCTTGGAAATAAAGATTATCAATCAATCAATCAATCAACTCCCCTACTACTTGCCTCTTTGTTTTCCCTTTTGCTTTTGATCACTACTTTATTTTTGTTGACCCCCTCCCTGTCTGTTGGTGGGCATGCGTCTAGTTATTTCCCCGATCTGTGTTCTTTTGCCATGTCATGTTGCCTTCTGAACTTTCCACGTTCTGCCAGTTTTAGATTGGACTGGACTCATCCATCTCACAGCTATGTCTACTAAGTCCGTGACATAGTTAGAAACCTTGCTTTACCCACTTTTTGCTCCTCCACAATGGATTTCAGGGGTTGCTTCAGCTTTGCTTGGCGGAAGCAGAGCGCAACGACAGTGAGACCAGGTGGGATACCAAGCCATTTACTTGTGCACTTGTTAATTTTGGCCTCCATTGACTCCACTTTGCTAGTGCTGATATCATTATGTCAGTAGAGGCCAGTGGAGCTTTTAGGATCAGCATTGACTGCAGACACCAGACCTTGTATTTATCAGGGAGGCCACATGGTCTACTATCTGCAGACTCTCTTCTGCCACACTGAAAGATCAATCGGACCCAAGCAGAAGACAAAAAACCAGCTTGAGACCTATGAGCACATGGGTAGATTTACCGCCGAGTGTTGACAAATGACACCCCCCCCCCCCCCCCCCTCTAAAAAAAAAAGAGAAAAAATGTCAGTGTCCTCTCACAGACTCCACTCAGGCAAAACTATCCCACCTGGCTGTGGAAGCGAACCAGAAAGGCCTCCATGTGCGTCAGTGTGTACAGGTGTGAATAGGTGTGTGTGTGCGCGATATGTCTGGTGTGTGTGTGCGCATGTATGTTTGCGCGAGTTCACGCTTACGTGTGTGCGCTCACATGTGCATGATGCATATGTGTGCGTGTGTTAGGTGTGGGAGTGGAGGCCATTGATTGCGGGGAAACGTGTGTACATGCGCAGTGTATGTGTGGAGGGGAGGACTTAGGACTGGAGATCATGTGTGTGTGTGCGTGTGTGTGTGGTGAGGTGGTATGGAGTTGGGGGGGGGGGGGGGGGGATTCTTTGAGGAATGGATGAGTGGCATTGGTGATGTCCATGTTAACAATATGTCTGGATGAGTCAAAAGCTATCACTTAAGCCCAACATGAGTGACTGAAGACTGTTCAGAGACTGTATTCTCTTCCCTTCCCATGGTTCGTTTTCTTTGTAAACACGTTTCCTGCATCTTCTTGGTGATGTCATTGCCCAGAAATGTTTCTGTGGACTCGGCAGATGTAAATCTGTTGGGAGTTTGTGACAGGCTGAAAATGTGGAGGTAGTGTGCAGCACACAAGACTAAATCAGCTTGTGACATGTCTTTGTGGCACATGACAAGTAATCAGTGTGGTAGCCAATTTGTTGAACATGTACTTAAGCTGAATGGTTTCTTTCTTGATTTGCTTTTGCCAGTGATTGGTCATGAGGGGTTGGCAACAAGGATCAGGTGACCAGTCACCAGATTTTGTACACTCGCCAGATGGCCGTCATGTGTAAACGAGAAAGTATCCAGTACTACCTGTCACAGTAGGAGACTTGGAGAGGGGATTGGCGCCACCAAGGATTAACCTAAGCCCACAGAAAAGTCATGAGAGATACAACCATAGCCAGCAACATACCGGATCGGCCGGGGCCCGGGTTACCAACGACCGCGCTTCCCACTGACAAGCACCAGGGTGGAAGTGAAAAGTCAGCTACTGGGGCAAAGACATCATACAAGCTGCCAACTGAGAAAATTACCATTGGAACCTGGAATGTTCGTACACTTCATCAGTGCGGCAAAGTAAAAGAACTAGAGCACGAGCTGAGACGTTACCAATGGGACATTGTGGGTATGTCGGAAGTAAGATGGACAGCTTTGGAGAAGCAATCACAGAGGAAGGACACAAGATGTGGTACAGTGGCGAAGAGTCACTACATGAAAAGGCGTAGCTTTCATCGTACGCAAAGAAATCACTGGATGCATCTTGAGCTGCACACCTGTTAACAGCAGAATCATCAGCATTCGTGTGTCAGCCAAACCAAAGAACATCAACATCATACAGGTGTATGCTCCAACTACCAGCCACGAAGATCAGGCGGTGGAAGAATTCTACGAGAAAGTAGAAGACACCATCAGAAAAGCCCCCAAGAAAGACATCATCATAGTTCAGGGGACTTCAACGCCAAAGTCGGCCCAGATGCCTACAAAGACTGGGCTGGAACAGTGGGTCAATACGGCACAGGGGAAACTAACGACAGGGGACTTCGCCTTCTGGAGTTTGCCTGCACCCAAAAGCTCACCATTGCCAACACCCTTTACCCCCACAAACTGTCAAGAAGAACAACCTGGCATGCGCCGAACGGAATGACTCACAACCAGATCGACTTTGTCCTCACTCCGCGGCGCTTCAAATCAAGCATCAATAAAGCAAAGACGAGGACATACCCCGGAGCTGATATAGGCAGCGACCACGATCTCGTGCTGCTCACAATGAAGATCAAATTGAAGAAAAAGTACCAACCTGCGCAGCCACGCATCAAGTTTGACCTGGAGAAGTTAAAAGACCCAGAGATAGAAGAGGCATTCCAGGCACAGCTCGGGGGGCGGTTCGCGGCACTCAACCTCCTGCACAATGACATCAACGACCTCACAAACAGCTTCAATGAGGCAGTCTGCGAAACAGCAGAGGAGGTACTTGGGCGACAGAGGAAGAAACACCAAGCATGGATCTCAAACGACATCCTTGACCTCTGCGACAAAAGAAGATCACTGAAGAATACGAAAAATTCCAGCCCTGAACAAGCCGCACAGTATCGAAAAACCAACAACCTTGTAAAGAAGGAAATGATTGAAGCCAAAGAACAATGGATCAATAATCAGTGCGAGAACATCGAGAAAGGCATGGAAAAGGGAAACAGCAAACATGCCTTCACCACACTGAAAAACCTCACCAAGACGCAGCAAAACAGATCGTCAGTCATCGAGGATACCTCAGGCGAGCTGCTGACAGAAAGCTCCGCTGTTTTGAACAGATGGACACAGTACTGCCAAGAACTTTACAACTACCCTATACAGCCAGACGACAGTCTGTTTGAAGGGGACTCAACACCATCAAGGGAATCCTCACCACTACCAGTGATGAGAGAAGAAGTGGAAGAAGCCATCGGCAGCCTTCCGGCAGGGAAATCACCTGGAGCAGACAATATTCCAGCAGAGCTGCTCAAACATGGAGGGAAGGAATTGGTCACTCTAGTAACATCGATTTGTCAGAAGATCTGGGAGACAAAACAGTGGCCCACAGAATGGACTCAATCACTCATCATCCCCCTGCCCAAAAAGGGAAATCTACGCCAATGCCAGAACTACAGAACAATAAGTCTCATTAGCCACACCAGTAAAATCATGCTCAGAGTCATCTTGAATCGACTGAAGAAAGAGGCGGAAGAACACCTGGCGGAAGAACAAGCTGGATTCAGGGCAGGCAGAAGCACAGTAGAACAGATCTTCACCTGCCGGATACTGATGGAGAACATCTGCAACATCAGAGAGACCTGTTCCACAACTTCATTGACTTTAGGAAAGCGTTTGACAGGGTGTGGCACAAGGGTCTGTGGCAAGTGCTCAGAAAGTTTGGCATTGAGGAGGGTCTCGTCCAAACCATCCAGGCGCTGTATAACACCGCCAGCAGCGCAGTCCTCCTCAACAACCAGATAGGGGACTACTTCAAGACCACAGTTGGAGTCCGTCAAGGCTGCCTGCTATCTCCCGTACTGTTCAATCTCTTCCTGGAAAATATCATGCGTGAAACCCTCCATGACTTCCACTCCACTGTCTCCATCGGAGGAAGAATCATCAATAATCTGAGGTTCGCAGATGACATCGACCTGATGGGAGGCAGCAACGAAGAACTACAAGACCTGACAAAGAGACTGGAAGAAAGGCAGGTGCATATGGAATGGAAGTGAGCACAGAAAAAAGCAAAGTCCTGGTCAACAGCACAACCAACACCCATGCTGAAATCTACATGAACGGACAACAGCTTGAAGAAGTGGGCGCTTTCAAATACCTTGGCGCCACTCTCACCAAAGACGGTCGCTCTACAACAGAAATCAAGACCAGACTAGCGATCGCAACAGCAGCAATGGCAAAGCTAAACAAGATCTGGAAGAGCAGGGAGATCAGCTTTCCTACAAAGATGAAGCTGTACAAGTCCCTGGTGCTGTCCATCCTGCTGTATGGCTGCGAAAGCTGGACCATGACAGCAGAGACCACCAAGAGAATCCAGACGTTTGAAACTAAATGCTTCAGGCGCTTGCTCGGGATCTCTTGGCAAGACCGGAAGACAAACGACCTTGTGAGGAGCCAAATAACATCACTTGCAGGCCCCCAAGAACCCCTCTTGGCAACAGTCAAGAAGAGGAAGCTGTCGTGGTTCGGGCATGTCATACGCCACAATTCACTGCCCAAAACAGTCATCCAGGGCACGCTGGAAGGCGGCAGACGAAGGGGACGACAAGCCAAATGCTGGATGGACAACATCAAAGAATGGACCAGGATGGATGGCCCTACGCTGATGCGACAGGCAGAGGACAGGGCCGGATGGCGGTGCCTGGCTTCGAGAGTGTCTCTCATCTCTCCTCTACGCCCATCATGGGCAAGAGAATGATGATGATGATGATGATCCATGAAATTCAGTTCTGGAGTTAGTTTAGGAATTTTCATGGAAGGGATATTCTTTGGCTTTGAGCATGACCAAGGCTATTCTTCTATTTTCTTTCCATCCACTACAAATTTCGGTCCAGTGTTAATGACTGATGCATATACACCATCGATGCTGGGTCCCTAATTCTCCATGCAGATACAGGAATCGAATCTGAAAGACAAAGAATCGTCCAATCCGGTCTTGCCCGTCTTTCATAATGTTCTCAAAATCCATGCATTCTGAACGTTTTCTGGAATGGCTTGAGCCAGGGGCATGATGATGATTGTCTTCATCCCCCTCCTCAGTTACACTGCTTCCATTGTGCCCTTCTATATCATTTATGTGGAAGAGATGTGGTCAATTGAAATGCATCCATTTCTGCTGTCAAGAAGGCTATTGCGTAATAAATCTTCAATGTCCCCTTTTTCCTTCCTCTTCTGGTTTTGACTCATACTCTTGAAAAACATCAACCCATTTGTCATCCGCCATCATGCTGAAAACAGCTAGGAAGATAGTTCAATGCAACCAAAGTAAGCATTGCTAACCACTGCAACGCAGTATACGAGACTGGACAGACAATGAGACTACTCTAGTAGCCAATGAGATATAACAAGTCTCTGAGACTTCAAAATTAGCTGATATAATAGCTATATAATGTTATAGCCTTTGTATCAGCTGACCAAAAACAAGGATGCCACATGGGTAAGCCAGTTCTGTGGGCAACTTCAAAGATGCTTGCTTGTTTCGAACTACTTTTGATGATTAACAGATAAAGATGATAAATCCTGAATAGCCAAGCTTATCAAAAATATTCCAAGAATTGAAATGAAACCACAATCATTAGCACAATAATAAATTTGATAGAGAGTAAATGTGGAAGCACTGTGTAAAGGAGACAGTAGTACTACATGTCCATTCCTGAGCAAATATTGTGTGTGCACGACAATCTTGCAGTCTCGCTTGATCCAGAATCCTCATGGAATTCTGCGAAGCAAAACTAACGTTCTCCAGGAGTCTCAACACAAACTCGGGATTTCCTTACCGGTATGGTCTAAGGTTTGTTAGTCATCTTGTGAAAGTAGCTAAGTTTTGGAAGCATTGTAAGTCATTCAAACTGTAATTTAAAGCAAGACAGTGTACTCAGAACGATAGAAGGTAGCTTTTGGGACAGCCCATTAACACTATAATCATTTTCTTTGGGCAATATCTATATAGACCTGGATTTTCTTTTTTCTGTTCTCTTCCATGCCACCTCAGAGGCATTGCACCCATGATGCCCATTGTGGCTCCCATCCACAGCCACACCCTGGTTTGTCCCACTGCAGCCCTAGTATCAGCAATCCACAGAGAGCAGTAAGTCGATCATGAGGCAACCCAAAAGAGGAGACACTGCACTGCTGCCGAGTCACTTCAGTGGCGCCTGTTCTGATCCAACATACCTAAGACAGCACTGGCTTCTGATGACAATAATTGCTTAGTCATGGAGCCAGCGTGAGTCAACGTTCCTTCTGGAGGGAGCTACCACATCCATTCAACGACAGCTCCTATGAATTTGCCTATACCGGTAACCCACACAAAACCTCACCAACAGCATAGATATGGAAAAAATTAATCATAGGTCACAATGACAACAGAGGACTCCAGAATTAGAGGCCTTTTTTTATGCTGATCGATGAGGATGAGGATGACAAAGATCATGCTACAGCTTTCCATTCTGGTCTGAGACTACATGGCAGGCCTTTTCTCTATCCTTACTTTCATAACATACCCTGGTGTCAACCAGGCCTAAGTGAAACAGATACCTGCACTGTTGGTCAGTAAATTTGAGCAAAACTCTCAGAGACACATACGCAAGTGGATGAAACTTGATTGTGAGGTTCACAAGTTTTCCCAATGGAGCCCATAGCACACTCAACACTGGGTATGAGCAAGTTGGGGCTGTCTCAGTGCACTTCATGTTTAACCTCTTGTATGATACAGTTCTTCATATTCCCTTTGACATGAATTATTTCAACATGTAAATTTCATAACTATGCTTCACATTTACTGTAATGCACTTTCAGCCTTTTAGGCCTTAGGGAAAATTGTACCATAAATGTGACTATAATCATTATAACATCATCTTCATGCTGCCCCCAGCAGCAATATACGTGTCCAAACAACGTATATTTCTAGCCAGCTGGTAGTGCTTTCCTGAGGAAAAAATATGAAGCCAACAATTCTGGAGCAGACAAGAGAGTGTGTGGCTATGCCAAAAAGAACGTTGGGAAACTGTAGAAGTAACTTATTGGTAGAAGTGATTTTTGCATTTAACTTCAAGACAGATTGGTCAGAGGGATTCAATTTAGCGCCATTCTCTTGTCATTTTTCTCCTTTTTGTTTGTTCAGATGTCCTTATTGTTAAGGGCATTTTCACAGGACGTAGGAATAAGGTACTTGTTTGAAAAGTTAAGCATGAAAAAATGACCCGTCCTGTTTATCCTAAAACTCTTGGTACACTTTTCAACTAAAATGAATGTGTTTTCTACAAAGTGTGTGTATTCGTCTTCAAAAATAACCATCACACAGCAAATGGTAGAGGGATACTTGATCTTCCAGTACCTACTGTGGAGAGAGTTTCTCCCATTACAAATTATTTTCAAACTTGATTCATTGAAATAGTTTGCCACAAATCCTTCCTCTATTGTTTATCCCCCCCCCCCCCCCCCCCCCCCCCCAAATATTTCAGGCCTGTAGTCCCCATTATTGCTCCAATACATCAGCATATTACTGAAGATTCAGATACAGCTAGATGTGATCTTGCACAAGAGAGTTAGCAAGAATTCTTTCAGTCAAAGCGCATCAAGACAACATAATGGTTACACAACACAGATGCGTAAGTACCGCTTTCTTCTTTTTTTCCCCCCAGTTCATTGTATTCATAGTATTTTTTGCTAAATGCTCACAAAGTATGGTTAAATCATATGGTTAAACAGATCTAAAAGACCAGACACAGAATTTTTGGTCATATCGAGTAAGGAGTTATACAGAGTGGTTGTTCATGCATGTTCCCACCTTTTGGTGATCGTTGATCGTTTTGTTTGCTTCAATAAACTGCATTTGACTCTAAGTGCATGCACAACTGCACATTCAAACCACAAAACAAAACACTAGACAAGAAACAATGCATGACGTAAGTATCTAGTGACTGTTTTATTCACTTTTCGAACGTAACATGAAAGAACAGAGACTTTTTCTCCCTCCACAAACTCGCTTCTTTGCTCCGACCAGTCCTTTCTTTTCTACCTCTAAAGCAAAAACAACAAAATAAACTGTACAAGAAATACTGAAAAATCATGGGAAAACACATTAATCATAAAATTATACTGCAAGATTGATGAATTCTGTAGGGGGAAAAAGAAATGTCTGCCTAGTCACAAACAGCGTGTAATGTTTAATGATTTGTGAATATCAAAACAAGAGCCAGAAAAATACACAGGTCAGGGAGAAGGAGGGGCTCAGGTAATGAGTATGGGGAGGGAGGTGGGTGTGTGCAGAGTATCATTTCTGTGCATCATGCCTCTGCATGTACATGAATATGAAATGCATGTACGTGATGAATGTAAAAGCAAACAACCACAAACTCCAACTGAGAACCTAAACAAATGCCTCTTCTCATCACTTCTGAGCCACTATGGCCCTCTTCATTTTCATGTAAAATTAAAAAAAATTGTGGGTCACTCATTTTCACGTCTTATCATTTCGACCCACGATCAGTCACCACTTCTGAGCCACTGTCTGCTTGATAATTTGAGTGACTATGAATCTCACCTTCTCTGACCCACTGTAGTTCTATTGTATGCTTTCTCAATAGAGTAAGAAAATCAAATCCAATCACTCAAAATTCAACATATCACTTCAAACCATATGAACACATGTTACCTTCACCACACTAGACATATCATCTTCCAACTTCAAGCAAACTGCCAAGAAAGTTGAGAACTGCTAAAAGTTCTGATGGCAACATGCACTTCCTCTCTCTATATAAAGCTTGACAGAACGTGATGTCATAAATCTTGGAATCTTTTCCCATTCAACAAATTCTGTTCTTTTCTCCATAAAAGCTTGAACATTAGAAAGCTTGACTCACACTGGAATATTACTATTATGAACTGTTACTAAAAAAACAAGCCCAACTATGTTGATTATTCAAGGTTATTATACATAAATTAAACCGACTTTTTTCAAGTAATCCTAACTTAACATTTTAACTGAAGCATTCATGTCTGTAATTAAAATGCATCCATAGAAAGAAAATGTATGACAAAAAAGAAACAGACAGAAATGACAAAAGATAGTGATGAGTTTATGTATTCCCCCTCACAGTATGTGGTAGTGTGACAGCAATCCTACAGAAATTTGTTTATCTATATTGAAGCAGATATCAATTTATCAAGAATGTATAAATCATACTGTTTTTTACGTTCCATCTTTAAAAAAAAAGAAAAACCCAAACAAAACAAAACAAAAAAAAAACAACCCAAATAAAAAAAAAAGAAAATTG
>CM031596.1:71139083-71152385 GCA_018398815.1 Conus ventricosus | reverse complement strand
GAAAAGGACTGACAAGTCCATTCCTGAGCAAAATTTGTGTGCAACGACAATCTCAGTCTCGCTTGATCCAATCTCAGGATTCTGCGAGCAAAACTAACGTTCTCCAGGAGTCTCAACACAAACATCGGATTTCCTTACCGGTATGGTCTAAAGGTTTGTTAGTCATCTTGTGAAAGTAGCTAAGTTTTGGAAGCATTGTAAGTCATTCAAACTGTAATTTAAGCAAGACAGTGTACTCAGAACGATAGAAGGTAGCTTTTGGGACAGCCCATTAACACTATAATCATTTCTTTGGGCAATATCTATATTAGACCTGGATTTTCTTTTTCTGTTCTCTTCCATGCCACCTCAGAGGCATTGCACCCATGATGCCCATTGTGGCTCCCCATCCACAGCCACACCCTGGTTTTCCCACTGCAGCCCTAGTATCAGCAATCCACAGAGAGCATAAGTCGATCATGAGGCAACCCAAAAGAGGAGACACTGCACTGCTGCCGAGTCACTTCAGTGGCGCCTGTTCTGATCCAACATACCTAAGACAGCACTGGCTTCTGATGACAATAATTGCTTAGTCATGGAGCCAGCGTGAGTCCAACGTTCCTTCTGGAGGGAGCTACCACATCCATTCAACGACAGCTCCTATGAATTTGCCTATACCGGTAACCCACACAAACCTCACCAACAGCATAGATATGGAAAAATTAATCATAGGTCACAATGACAACAGAGGACTCCAGAATTAGAGGCCTTTTTTTATGCTGATCGATGAGGATGAGGATGACAAAGATCATGCTACAGCTTTCCATTCTGGTCTGAGACTACATGGCAGGCCTTTTCTCTATCCTTACTTTCATAACATACCCTGGTGTCAACCAGGCCTAAGTGAAACAGATACCTGCACTGTTGGTCAGTAAATTGAGCAAAACTCTCAGAGACACATACGCAAGTGGATGAAACTTGATTGTGAGGTTCACAAGTTTTCCCAATGGAGCCCATAGCACACTCAACACTGGGTATGAGCAAGTTGGGGCTGTCTCAGTGCACTTCATGTTTAAACTCTTGTATGATACAGTTCTTCATATTCCCTTTGACATGAATTATTTCAACATGTAAATTTCATAACTATGCTTCACATTTACTGTAATGCACTTTCAGCCTTTTAGGCCTTAGGGAAAATTGTACATAAATGTGACTATAATCATTATTAACATCATCTTCAATGCGCCCCCAGCAGCAATATACGTGTCCAAACAACGTATATTTCTAGCCAGCTGGTAGTGCATTCCTGAGGAAAAATATGAAGCCAACAATTCTGGAGCAGACAAGAGAGTGTGTGGCTATGCCAAAAAGAACGTTGGGAAACTGTAGAAGTAACTTATTGGTAGAAGTGATTTTTGCATTTAACTTCAAGACAGATTGGTCCGAGGGATTCAATTTACGCCATTCTCTTGTCATTTTCTCCTTTTGTTTGTTCAGATGTCCTTATTGTTAAGGGCATTTTCACAGGACGTAGGAATAAGGTACTTGTTTGAAAAGTAAGCATGAAAAAATGACCCGTCCTGTTTATCCTAAACTCTTGGTACACTTTTCAACTAAAATGAATGTGTTTTCTACAAAGTGTGTGTATTCGTCTTCAAAAATAACCATCACACAGCAAATGTAGAGGGATACTTGATCTTCCAGTACCTACTGTGGAGAGAGTTTCTCCCATTACAAATTATTTTCAAACTTGATTCATTGAAATAGTTTGCCACAAATCCTTCCTCTATTGTTACCCCCCCCCCCCCCCCCCCCCCCCCCCCCCCCCCCCCCCAAATATTTCAGGGCCTGTAGTCCCCATTATTGCTCCAATACATCAGCATATTACTGAAGATTCAGATACAGCTAGATGTGATCTTGCACAAGAGAGTTAGCAAGAATTCTTTCAGTCAAAGCGCATCAAGACAACATAATGGTTACACAACACAGATGCGTAAGTACCGCTTTCTTCTTTTTTTTTCCCCCCCATTCATTGTATTCATAGTATTTTGCTAAATGCTCACAAAGTATGGTAAATCAATGGTTAAACAGATCTAAAAGACCAGACACAGAATTTTGGTCAATACGAGTAAGGAGTTATACAGTGGTTGTTCATGCAGTTCCACCTTTTGGTGATCGTTGATCGTTTTGTTTGCTTCAATAAACTGCATTTGACTCTAAGTGCATGCACAACTGCACATTCAAACCACAAACAAAAACACTAGACAAGAAACAATGCATGACGTAAGTACTAGTGACTGTTTATCACTTTTCGAACGTAACATGAAAGAACAGAGACTTTTTCTCCCTCCACAAACATCGCTTCTTTGCTCCGACCAAGTCCTTTCTTTTCTACCTCTAAAGCAAAAACAACAAATAACTGTACAAGAAATACTGAAAAATCATGGGAAAACACATTAAATCAGAAATTATACTGCAAAGATTGATGAATTCTGTAGGGGAAAAAGAAATGTCTGCTAGTCACAAACAGCGTGTATGTTTAATGATTTGTGAATATCAAAACAAGAGCCAGAAAAATACACAGGTCAGGGAGAAGGAGGGGCTCAGGTAATGATATGGGGAGGGAGGTGGGTGTGTGCAGAGTATCATTTCTGTGCATCATGCCTCTGCATGTACATGAATATGAAATGCATGTACGTGATGAATGTAAAAGCACAACAACCACAAACTCCAACTGAGAACCTAAACAAATGCCTCTTCTCATCACTTCTGAGCCACTATGGCCCTCTTCATTTTCATGTAAAATTAAAAAAATTGTGGGTCACTCATTTTCACGTCTTATCATTTTCGACCCACGATCATCACCACTTCTGAGCCACTGTCTGCTTGATAATTTGAGTGACTATGAATCTCACCTTCTCTGACCCACTGTATTCTATGTATGCTTTCTCAATAGAGTAAGAAAATCAAATCCAATCACTCAAAATTCAACATATCACTTCAAACCATATGAACACATGTTACATTCACCACACTAGACATATCATCTTCCAACTTCAAGCAAACTGCCAAGAAAGTTGAGAACTGCTAAAAGTTCTGATGGCAACATGCACTTCCTCTCTCTATATATGCTTGACAGAACGTGATGTCATAAATCTTGGATCTTTTCCCATTCAAAAATTCTGTTCTTTTCTCCATAAAAGCTTGAACATTAGAAAGCTGACTCACACTGGAATATTACTATTATGAACTGTTACTAAAAAAAACAAGCCAACTATGTTTGATTATTCAAGGTTATTAGTACATAAATTAAACCGACTTTTTTCAAGTAATCCTAACTTAACATTAAACTGAAGCATTCATGTCTGTAATTAAAATGCATCCATAGAAAGAAAATGTATGACAAAAAGAGAAACAGACAGAAATGACAAATGATAGTGGATGATGTTTATGTATTCCCCCTCACAGTATGTGGTAGTGTGACAGCAATCCTACAGAAAATTTGTTTTATCTATATTGAAGCAGATATCAATTTATCAAGAATGTATAATCATACTGTTTTTACTGTTCCATCTTTAAAAAAAAAAGAAGAAACAAAACAAAACAAAACACAAAAAAAAATCAACCAACTAAAAAAAAAAGAAAATTGGAAAAAAGGAAAAGAAAAATCTGCACATACAATTATTCCTAACTGGCATCATAAAAATCACTAAATATTACTTAGTTGTATATCTGACAGTAAACACCATGAACAGAATGTCCACCACAGCATATAAACAGAAAGTTTCCAATGCCAGGCACTTGTCAAGGTGCTAATAGTTGCCTGCTTTGCCTTGGCCTCCATGGCGACCACCTCCTGAAGACCTATTACCAATAGAAAAAATAAAAAAATTAAACCATGAAAACCAAAAATAATTTCCTGAATACATACGCATACACAAGTACATACATACAATCTGGGGTTTTTACATGGGAAAAATAGATAGTGAGGGATATGGGGAAAATAGATAGTGAGGGATATGGGGAAAATATACGGCGAGAGAAGAACTGCAAATTTTATAAGGGCAGTATTTTTTTTTCAAATTTCATTCAGATGCTGAAACTGATAAAGACAAATTCCTTGTCTCCAACTTTGCCATTGAAAATGGGGGATAGTAAGATCCAGCACTCTCAACATCACACTTGCTATCTGTTGCACAAAAACACAAGCATGCGTGCGCACACACACACAAGCTAATAACTTTCTTTGGAAGTCAAGAGCAAAACCGAGTTAAAAGATCAGTGGAAAGTCAATGCAGAAAACACTCTTGGTCTGTTCCCTTGTCATTTAACTCCTCCCTCCCCTCTTCACATTTGCTGATTCTCTTGAGGTTTTAAATCTTTTAAAATTTTTGAATTGTCATAAGCCTGAGATGTTTCTCATCTTCTATACCACATAAATGGGGATTATCCCTACGCTGGTTCTCAGTCTGTAGCCACACCCTGGCTTGTCCCGTTGAAGCCCTATACCAGTAATCCACTGGAAGCAAGCAATGTCAAGTCATGAGGAAACACACCAGAGCTGACACTACACTACTACAGAGTCACTTCAGTGGTGTTCAGTGGTGCCTGTTCTGATTCAACATAAGCAAGACGACACCAACTATCCTCCGGAATGCATAGAAATGTGAGTAACAGTCACTCTCCAGAGGGCGCCCTCATGTCCCTCATAGGACAGTCCCACATGAACCTTCCGATACCAGCTAACTCAACACAACTCGCCAAGGGCATAGACACTGAGAGGGAATCGAAACAGAGTACATCATGAGAGCAGGGCATGACGGGCCACAGAATTTGATCTGGGTTTTTTTTGTAAATGCTGACTGATGAGGATGATGATGATGATGCTAAAAAGGACCCGCTCCGGTCTGAGGGCTGTACTCCCATGTTAACTTTCATAATGTTGATCCGAGGGCTGTACTCTGGATCAACTTTCATAATGTATCTCAGCGCTCTGAAAATTAGAGCAACACTCAGAGACACATCCATTACAAAGATGAAACAACTTTGTAGTTCCAGTCTTCCCAACTGAGCCCATGGTAAAATCACTCTGGGTAAGGGGTGGTCAGGGCAGGGAAAAAACAACAACAATGGGTCTGATGGGAAGCAAACCCACAACCTCCGAGTCAGGAATCTGTGATGCTAACCACAGTGCCACCAGCAGATGGAAACTTTTCATTTGTTACTGGTATCACTAGCCTTTTTTTAATTCATGCTTTAACACCACTTGTACATAAAATTAGATACCAAGTTGATTCATTCATTGTGGGACTGTTGTACTGCATTTCCATTAGTCAAGTCTGGCACCCTTTAGCTTCAGTGATTTTTTTTTCTTTTTCTTCTAAACTAACCTCTGTACTCTTGATCATGACCAATTACAACTTACAAACTCTCGCACAACGCCCAATATATTCAACAGTGCACTTTGCTTTATCTCTCCAAATTTAAAATATGTTGAACTGTTTCCCTTTGTTTTTAATAAATCATCATTTAAACACACACACACACACACACACACACATACACACACACACGCGCATACACACACACATACACATATACAGATAGATAGATACATAGACAGATGGAGACAGATGGAAAGACACAAATAATAAGTACTGTGGAGACAGAGAGAGAGAGGGTCAGAACCACGAGAGTCTACTAGGTTTGTCACATAAATTAACAGGATGTATTAGTTATCAAGCAGGACAGAATAAAAGACAGTGGATGAGGCCATGGGGATTATGTGGGGACTGTATTGGCAACAGACAGTAGAATCACACCACCAGTGGTCAGATTTAAAGTTGACCAAGGAAGCTCATGGACCCCTTTTTTATGCCGTCAAGGTCCCGAGACAAGATTTGTTGACGACAAGAAAAGAATCTACATTCTCCTCCCTTAAAGCATTTAGCATTGTATGAAAGTCATGGAGCAGAAGACTTCTGACAGCTATGTGCTGTTGATAGCTTGTAACAAAAACACCTCCAGGATCATTCCATGTTACCCTGCTGAAATTTCGTGAAGAAAGACTATCCTGCATACTAACATCCAACACATATGGTCTGTCAATCATCACACTATCTGACCTTTTTTTTTTCTCAATACCTTGATGCAATAGTACTGGAGATGTAATAGTACTGGAGATTTGAAAACAAACTGTTTGAATGTCTAGCTACTCGTATGACCACAAGACCCATAGACTGAGCATCAGTATGTTACATGGTCATTTCACCATGTTTTGATAAGATAAACTTGAAAAGTTTTTTTCCATATTTGATTCAGTTTGTCAGAGCACTTTGTTTACTATAAAAAGTGCAGCTGCACTTTGTTTACTATCAAAAGTGCAGTTTTGTAAGTAATCCCTTGAAGGGAAAAGGGGGGGGGGGGGGGGGGGGGGGGGGGGGGAGAGAGAGAAACTCTACTGTAACAGACATGCCTGCCCCAATTTTTTTTCAATCAGGAACAGTTGATGTAAAATACAGAATAGACTCCAGTCAAATTCTTACAAATGTGATGCAGTGTAGATGTACATATGTATGTATGTATGTTTGCACACTCACATAATCACAGTCACGGGACTGATAAAAAATGCAACTTGTAGATCATTTTCACTTGATTGTGTGACTTGTGTGTGTGATTTTGTTCACAAACAAAGTGTGTGTGCGTGTGTGTGTGTGTGTGTGTGTGTGTGTGTGTGTGATTTTGTTCACAAACTGTTTTGAAAACCACAACACCACTCTTCACAATATTGCACAAAGTTTCAAACCGGTAGCCTTTTTCAAGTGAAGAAAAGAAAATACAACTATGTGATATCCATCTTTGATAACTCAATGTTTTTTTAACAGTTTTTTTTTTAGCTCTACAGAAAATAAATATGTATATTTAGGAAAAGTTATTAGAACTTCTTTGAATTTTCAAACATCACTTCGATCACACAGAAAATTAATCTGGACACTAAAATAGAGAACTGATTTCATTTTCAATTGTACATTTACTCACCATCTATCCTGGTTGTAGCCTCCTCCTCCTTGATGTTTCTGCTGACCATAGCTAGCATATCCACCTCCTCATAGCCCATGTCTCTGGCGGCATAGTTGCTGTCTGCTCCTTGCCATGCTGACTGCTGGTAGACCCCTGCCTTCATTTGTCTTTGCTGACCAGGACTGCTGCCTTGCCTTCCTTCCTGACCTCTCCTTTGCCGACCTCCTTGACCTCCCCTTGACTGACCTCCTTGACCTCCCATCGACTGTCCTTGGCGCTGTGTGTTTCTCCATTGCCTTGCTGGTTGACTGTAGCCACCTGTTTCCTTGTCGGCTTGCGGCCGCCAGCTGGCTCCCTCAGCTGCCCCTGCTCCCAGGTTGAGGTACTCTGATGGCCGGTATGATCCCCTCCCCCATATTGGTTGCTGTAGCTGTCCCCTGTCACCGTTTCCTGACCACCTGCAGGCAGATCCATCAGAACAGCGTCTTTTTTCCAACATTGCTTAGTTCCTCGTTTCCTTTCAGACAGGGCATCAGGAGAGGTGGGGGCTTGAGGCAGAGGTTAGAAGGGTCTTGTACTTTGTAGGTTCTTTCTCTTTGCTTATAAATATGAGTCATGCGTGTGTGCATGCATGCGTGCGTGTGTGTGTATGTGTGAAAGAGAGAGGCAGACAGACAGATAGAGACAGAGACAGTGTGTATGTGAGAGAGACAGCAGGAGAGAGAGAGAGAGAGAGGTGAAGATAAATTAAACCTGTAGGATTCTAATCACTGAGGCTTCTTCAGCTTTAGTGATGGGGGAGGACTAACAGAAAAGGATTACTGCCCAATTGTTCTTGTTGGCAACCTGGTATTTGAGAGAGCATACACACCAACTAGAATAATGGCATCAGTCCCATCATACTAGAAAAAATCCTTTAAAACATCTCCCCACTCTTTGCACAAACATTAAATAATTGTGGGAGTCAAAACGTAAAGACAGAAAGAATATGAAATGTGACAATCAGATACATGGTGGCCCTATGAGGTGAAGTGGGAAGAGCAGGCACACAGTGAGACACGGCCAGGAATGTTTTACCTCCATGTGAATACTGGAAGTGTGACGCATCTCTTCCATAGTCCTGATACTGGGCGTTGTAGTCCTGACCATGATTATAATTATACTGCGGTGGCTCGTAATCCTCATTGTATCTCTGCTGATTCTGTGGCCTGAAGTCTTCAGCATACATTTGTTGGGGATCAGGCTATTCACACACACACATGCATGCAGGTAAATTATTCTCAACAACCAAACAAAAAAAAAACATATATATAAATATATAATTGTTCAGCATCATATGTATATATATATATATATATATATATATATATATATATATATATATATATATATATATGGACAAACTACTGTTGCTAACACATACTTACACAAATATGAACCTGGATCAACAACCCCCCAGCCCCCCTTTTTTTCTCCCTCCATAATCCCCAATGTCTTCAATTTTAAGATTAGCTGGTTGTGTACATATAATGACCCAAGCCACATCCTATTTTTTTTCATGCCATTACCATTCTGGACATAGAAACAGTTCATATGATGCATTTCTGCATCCCCTGATTTGATCCAATTCAGAATATTTGTTAACAACTATGCATCCATAAAGTTCTTTTGTTCTCCCAATTTCTCAGAGATCATCTGTGAGGATCTAAACAAACAAAACTGATAAACAACAACCCTGCAAATTAGTTAAAGAGGTGGAGCACTGTGCTCATCAAAAACAACACGGATATAATGCGGATGTCAACACCCTTTAATTCAACATCAGTGATCCTTCAACTCCAGTCTTCTCATAGAACCAACCTGCTGATCCCTGTGACCTTTCTCTGTGCCACCGTGGACCTCACCAAAGGTGGCTGATGCCCCATCGGAACCTTCTGGATCTTATCCAGCAGAGCCAAGCTCTTCTTCAACTCTTCTGCCTGCCTGGCAACCTCCAGTTCCAGTTCGTGTTTTGCAGCAACTTCGGACTGAAAATGGGCAATTACTTTTGCATATAAAGAAAACAAAGACATATGATTTATGGATGATTATCACTTTAAATTGTACACTGAACACATAATGAAACAGCAGTTTCATAGTAACTATCTCAACATGAAAGAAGAATCATATGACATCATTCAGCTAGGGTTTTGGGGGGTTATTTCAAGTTTTGTCTTAAGATGGGATTAACATGCTTTTTGCAGACTGGTTTCAAGGTGATGAAAAAACTTTTTTCCATGCACTTCCATTTTTTTAATTCTCTCCTACACACGCCCATAAGCAAAGCAGCCCCATGGCTTTGATTGAAGTCCTTTTTTCAAACTTCTTATAACTTCCCAACTAAGCAAACCTCATCAATCACTGTAGCATTTCTAATATCTTGCATCAAACATTATTATGACAGGAAAAGCAATTTGCAATCTTTTAAACGACAATTACGCTATTTTCTGTCACAGACTGTGTGACAGTATACCCACTGAATAGTACTCTACAATATTTTTTTCAGGACAAGTAAATGAATTGTGCCATTTTCTGTCGCAGTATACCCAATAAACATTATGACAGATCGACAACAACAGGCTACATGCTTTAACCCCAACATCCAGAAACCAGAACATACTCTTGATAAAATCTTGTGATCCCGAAAATCCTTGAACAGTCTTGCCAATGTCGAGATGACTTAACATTTCCCATTTCCAGTTTATTCCACATGCAGCCCTGCCTATCCAGAGTCTCCTAAAAATAATGGCTGAAAAGCCAGCTGGATTTCTGATCCATATCACATGCAGCTCATTCGAGAGTCTGTTCACCATGACGGATGGAAAATAGTGGAAGAACAAATAGCAAGAGAGGTAAAAGGAAATTTTTATTCTAAAATTACGTTTAATCTAACATACTTACCGTGGCTCACTAATGGGAATCGAAAGACGAAACCTTCTTAACTCTCGCCTTACCACCCAATCGCTTCACGTACGTTTCTCCCTTAAGTGAAAACATAAGCAAAGACACCAAAGAACAGCAACAACAATCGATCGATTGCGAGAAAAGTCAAAAATACTTAGCTGCTCGTGTACACGCGGCTTAACGGGAAAATGGCTGCCGAGAAAAGAGGATGATTCTGAGCATGCGCAAGGCACGAGGCCCTTTGAAGGGTTTTGTTGTCCGTACGGACTTTATTGTATACGAGGCAGGGATAGCAAATTGCTGCCGCTTATTGCATTAGTGAGCCACGGTATAGTATGTGTAATTAAAGTGCCTATTTTGACTCACTTGCCATTAATTTGAACCACAATGGCAAGTACCTTAGATGTAACATTATTATTTTTTTTTGGTTTGTTTTGTACTCAGAGAATGCACCAACAATGAGAATCTCCCAGCTCTGCACACCCTCAGAGGTTTTAAACACACACACACACACACACACACACACACACATTCTCTCAGCCTCCCTCAGAAACCATCTTTCCACTCTGCCACACACACACACCCCACCTGCCCCTCCTCTCCCCTTCCCCACAACATAAACACACCAAGGCACAAACACCGCCGTTCTTAACTGTTGAGAAACAACAGCCCCAGCTTTTCCCATTCTGATAGAGGCAGCTTCCTTCTATACTGCTATTAAGAATCCTCACTCATGGTTCAATCCACCCCCACCCCCCACCCCCCGCTTCTTTCTCTCTGTCTCTCTTCCCCCAACTTAGTAAGCAGTAAGGGATGGTCAAAGAGTGGGTGTGGGAAAAAAGCGGTGATCTAGAATTGTTCATGCAGAGCAGTCTCATTGCTGGTTCATGAGAGTCCAGGTGCAAGCCTTAAGAGAGCTGTTATCAGACAACCAGTGGATCACAAGCTGACTTTCAACCATGCCTGACTTGAAGGGTGGCAGAACTGACTGCCAACAGGATTACATTTCGCTACAACTGGTCATGTTTAATTAATGTAAATGGATCACTCCCACCTTTACTTTGTTGAGAGATTTAGTGAAAAAAATGGGGTACCTATGTAAGAGGTACATACTGAGGCAGTCAACAAGTTAATATCATTTTCCTTACTGCGCTGTTTTGTCAAAAAAATGCATTTCATAGAAGTCATCACCAGGACCATGAAAATTATCAAGAATACTGAAACAGAACACCTGCAGTAACCATCTAATTTCTAGAGACACTTTGACAAAAAGAAAGTGAAAACACACAAAACCAGATTAAGCAAAGTATGTTGTTAATTAAAGAGAAGGTCGAAGTCTCCACTTACTGAAGATCCAGCAGCAGGGCTAATGTGATTGCCCGATGGCCTCTGACTTTGAGGCTGGTCACTGCCGTCACCAGAGACGTAGAAATTCTGCCATGGCCCCTCAGATCCACGTCCCCTCTTGTTTGCCATGCCACCATGCCTGGGACCCACTGCTTCAGGCTCCTCGTACCTGCCCCGTTTTCTGGATGTACGCTCCCACTCCTCCTTCTCCTGCTGCTGACGTCGGCGCTCCTCCTCCAGCTGCTGCTGCATGTGCTTCTTCTCCATCTCCATCTCGTGCTCGCGACGCTTCAGCTCATCGCGCTCACGGCGCTGCTGTTCCTCCACCATCATGAGCTTGAGCACTGCATCCTGGTGCATCTTTTCCAGTTTTTCTTTCTCTCGCAGCAGCTCCTCTTGGTGGCGCCGTTCTCGCTCCTCTTCCTGCCGGGCCTCCATTTTCCGCCGCTCCATGTCCTGCCACTCCCACTCTTCTCGCTCCCTTCTCTCCTTCTCCATCTGCACCTCCAGCTCCCTCTGCATTTCCCTCTGCCTTCGCATCTCCCTCTCGATCTCCATTTCCCTCTCAAGCTCTCTCTCCATCTCCCTCTGCATCTCTCTCTCTCTCTGTATGTTCAACTCATGCCGCATACCCATCTCATGCCGCATCTGCCCTCCTGGGTGCCCCCAAAGCCCACCTGATCTTTGTCGCCCACGGGTTTCTTGCCTTCCAGTTCTCAAGGATCTATCTGGTTCTCTTCTGGTGTTTTTCTCCGCTCTTGAAAACTCTTTCCGTGCCAGTTCTCTTTTTCTTGCTTTTACTCTCTCTTCTTCTGCATACTTTCCAGACCTTTCCCTTTCCAGTCTGTTTTTCTGACCTCTCTCTCTTTCCCTATCTCTTTCTCTCTGCATTCTCTCTTTTTGCTCACGATCTTTCTTTTCTCTGTCCAGCTTCTCTTTTTCTTTCAGACTTTTCCTCTCTTTGTCTTTCTTTTCCTGGTCCCCCCTGGGCCCGTTCTGGCTTTCTGGCCATCATCTGCTCCTGTTCCACTGCTGCTTGCAGTCCTCTCTCTACTCTTCTCTGACAGTTTACGACTGTGTGGCTTGTCAATCAACTTTTGTGCAGCTGCAAATATCAACAAATCAAAATTAAAAATTGATTACTAAAAATATCAAAAGCTGATACTTCAACGCTGCATATTTCTTTAGTCTCCATCATCCTGTTATGATTCACATAAAACCATTTTAGAAGTTAAAAAAAAAGGAATCAATTATCATACCATCAGCATCAAATTGACAATGGCAGTCCGCATGTACACATATCTCAGAAAACTTGAAATGGCTAGTGGGACTGTTGTTTATCCTCTGGTAGAACAAATCAATTGAAAAAAACTGAAGAAGCACTGCTTTTTGATCTGGAGTCCAATGGTATTTTGAGGGAAATAACGGATAATTTTTCTTTTCAAACTGATTGAAGTTGCAGAGATTGGCTGCACAAAACTTGCTATTTCTACCCCATCATGTAAAAGATTTCTTATTTCAACCCAGAGCTAAATATTTATATTTTGTGGTTGCGAGTGCTGAAAACGGGGGTGGGGGGGGGTAAAACCCTTCAAAGTTGGGGTCCAGGTGTTGGTGAGCTACGGGAGGGATAGATGGTCATTGCTCCACTTGGAGTGTTAAAGGGGCCAACTTCCTCCTTTACATTAAAAATTTAAAGCAAATCTGTATTTTGAAAGGTACTTGAAGGATTCTATATTATCTTAATATAGGAAAATAAAATAGAACTTAAGACTAACAAAACGTATCTGAAGTCTGAAATCCCTCCTTTAACCACAGAGTAAATTAAGTGTTCAAAACACATACAAACATATAAACAACACACACAAACCAAGGAAGTATAGCTTAAAAGTATAACTTTACACATAAATCAAGTATTAACGTGATAATTCCTTACACCACACTCCACGACTTCCATTACCATCATATTGTCAACTTTGCCATGAATTTTTTCTTTTTTTCCCTCATTTTTTT
>CM031596.1:71067068-71138083 GCA_018398815.1 Conus ventricosus | reverse complement strand
ATGATGAATGTGGTTTAAATGGAAATGCCAATTCCATTTATATATTTTGCTGACATTCATGCAAATCGTCTCCGCTTCATTTTGCATTTTATTCGCACTAACGCAAGTACAATCGCTTGCTCAAGTTACACACACACTTCCCTACACAATGGTCTTCCACCATATCAACCAACAAGCAGAAAGACTTTTTGTGCGCTGTGGCAATCTAGCACCAGTGAAGGCAAATGTCGACAAGAATGACCAGCTGAAAGTTAGCAGTCAGGGCTTAAAAAGAGAAAAATTCTGACTAAAGTAATAAAGCCACGCATTTGCAAAGCAGATTTGCCTCTCCAGGGTGGTTTAAGGGCATTCTCCTCTGGAATTTGTTATATCTGCATTTAAATCAGTGTAATCTGGTGCATTCTGAGCACTCGATTTGCAGATTAAGACACCTAAACGAAATATATTTAGGCAGAAAACAGTGCAAAATGCATGGAAAGGGGAAGAATCTTTTTTTGCTAAAACTGACAATGCAGGGGAGAAGTTAACAAGTTAACCAACTGAGGTCACAAACTATTTAAGAGCATCAACCATTTTCAAACAAAATATACAGCCATGTTTCCATCTTCTACTTTGTCTGGAGGTAACAGGGGATGGGCAGTAACTAGATTTGTGCAGCAAGTGAAACTGCTTGTCCAGCAGCTCTGTTTGGGCTGTTCCTGCTGCATGAATAAAAATCTTATACATTTCCATCTTTGCTGATTCTTTTAAGTGATAACAAAAAAAATCATATAATGGCAAAACGAACGCATGCTTACAGCAAATTAGAAAACACACACAAGTTTAGTCCACAAATTGCTGAAAAAAGAACATGACTTGCTGATAGTCGCGTTACGCATAGAAAACAAAACAAAAAAAATCACATTCTCACAAATGTCTAACGTTACATGACCACAAATATTAAAAGATAAGAGGACTTAACTATTATTTGGAAAAGTCCTTACATTAAAGTGTCAAACTTTCCAAACTTGAGTATACTAGTTTTTGTTGTTGTTAACTGATTTAAGTATTGTTGATCAAATCTATGCACAAAGCTGGCTGTTCCATCACAGAAGGAAGAGGTCATTATTTCCAATCACCCTCTGGGTCTCACTTCATTTTTGTTCAAGTACTAAGACCTGCAGAGGAGGCATGCCAACCAACCCCTTAATCATTCCATCAGGTGTAGACAATGTAAAAATCTAGAACACTTTTCAAGTGAGTTCCAGAACACACTATATTTCTACAAATATGTTATTGCAGATGTACATGTATGCATGTTTGCACACTCACATTATCATGGCCACCCTGATGGATCGAGAATGTGCACTTGCAAACAGTGTACAAACCAAAATTTTCTCCTTTCTGTCCTTGGTTGTACATATGACTACTAATCATTTTATTATGTCCTGAAGGTATAGCAACATTGTTCCTTTCTCTTGCTATGTTCTGCTCCCCCACCACTTCCCTCCCTTTTCTCTTTTTATTTGCATAAGGACTGGCTGTTCATCTTCCTCAGTCTCACATATTTTGATTAGCTTGCTACAGCCAGCTGCTTGTTCAGTGCTTTCTCTTAACTTCAGCTCGGTTGGTTCTATTCCACAGCCAGTTATGGGCCTAGGTGCATGTGCGCAATGTTTGAGTTACAGCTTTCCTTCTGCCTTCAATTTCATTCACCTGTGAAAAAAGGTTAGCTGATTTTTTTTCCCTCCAAACATACAATCCACACTGTAAAGGGATGGTAGGCATGTCTGACAAGGAAACAAAAAAGCAGGTATGCTCTGTGTGTGTGCGTCTGAGAGAGAGAGAGAGTGTGTGTGTGTGTGTGTGTGTGTGTGTGTGTGTGTGTGTGTGTGTGTGTGTGTATGCATGTGTGTGTGTGTGTGTGGAGAGAGAGAGAAAAGTTTTACTTTTGAGAAACAAGACAAAAAAGTGGAGATCTCAGCAAACATTCTTTGTTTAACAAAAAAAAAACAAAAAAAACAAGAATCTATGCTTCTGTGCGGACAGATTAAAGACGTTTTACACCTGAACTGATCTGCTAGCTCGTCTTTTTCTCTCTTAATCACTTTCTCACATGCATCACAGCTTTATTTTTCTGTCCCATTCGAGACACTTAGTTATAGGGCCGAACAAACAAGCCTTACACATTTCTGACCCAACATTTTTGGTGTTGTAGTCCAAGCAGAGGCATGTATCAAACTTGTGTACTAATTAACTAGGGAAAATTAAGTTCCCAGAAAGTGATGACGTCATTCTTGCACAATTGTGTGTGTGTGTGTTGTCATTGTTTGAATATCGCCTGACCTCTTGTGTACAAGCTTTCATGCCGTATCTACATTATCAACAGGAAAATAAACCTAGTCGAGTTTGGTATTAAAAGAATTGTCGGGAATTCGCCTATTCAGTCATCTCAAGAGCACAGATATATTACATTTTTCATGACAACCACTGATTACCAAACTAACAGCCCCATTTGTAATGGCTGCTCATCAATGCCGAACACATTGCTGCCAGACCGGCTGTACACAGATGACATTCAGTTGGTCGAGTACAGCACGGTTAGCTGGCTGGTGGGGAGCAGCCTGCAGAAAACACCCCTTTCCTTGACCTGCATTCACGGCTTGGCCTCTGCAGCTGTGGGAGAGCTGTAAACTCCCCTGCCTCTCAGAACTAAGTGGCTTGCTCTGAACAGCCGTGGCATGCATGCACACACACAAGCACACACGTGCACATGCACACATGCGCGTGCACACACACACACTCTGAACAGTGATGGCTTATTTCTCAGTACAATACCAAATATGCTGACTCACCTTCCTGGGTGATGTTGACAGCCCCCATTTCTAGCTTGAGTCCATTGATGGTGACATCAGTGACGGCCACCAGATGGTCAAGCACCATTGCTCGACATTTCATTGTCAGCACAGCTGAACTGTTTCCACAACAATACAAGATCCACAAAACATTACCAGAGGGTTGAAGTCACCCTTTGCACAATCACCTCTGATCTGTTTTACAAAACCTCATGTCAGGCTGCAAAGAGAGCTTTATCTGCAAGATAAGTAGAATGCTCCAAACACTTTGAGATATAGGCAGCTTCACAGAAATTTTGGGACACATGTAATATCCAAATTTGTTAACTTTACAACCATGTAAAATCTTTAAAGTCTGAGTTTCATACATGCTGTAATTCTATTATGAAAAATATAATAATCAAAATAGCATACAAATATAGCCAAAATCTGAAACCTCTCAATGCTGCATTTTGATAGTCTTAGTTTTTAAATGTTATTTTATTGACCAATGCTTATGTGACTTCACACTTCACAATTCTGGCGATCACATATATCCCCAGAGACTGTAAAAAAGCTGTTCAAGTGCTATATGGCAACAACTCACTATGAATAAAATTTTGCAAGAACATCATGAAAGGTCACTGCTCACAAGGAATAATGGAGGTGCAGTGGACTGGATTCCCATTAAATGATGATCCATGTTTACATTGCACAGTGACCGCTGCTTTCTCGCAGCCATACACAGCAAGGCCTTTCATTCAATGCCTATCCTGCACCGATTTGGATAAAGAGGAGTGATTGCTCATTTCATTTTCCTTGTCACGAGTGTTGTGTTTTGTGAGTGAAGTAATAGATCGAAACGTGTCATGTTTTGTCTTGCGATTCGTCTGTCTACGTTTTTTTTAATGACATCTACCACCGATGTTTTCCTGCATGTAAAATATGCCATTCAAATTCCAGAAGGAAAACGGTTCTTACCTACAACTTTTACGCAATCAGATACCTCTACATCTTTTTGTTAATGGTCAGATACTTTTCATCTTCCTGTTGGTTTTGTGTTTCTATTTGTCCTTGTTCTGAAGACGTTTCATGCTCCTCAACTTATTCAGGATGTAAGCATATATAAACACACTCATAATCATTTTCATCTTGCAAACACTTTGCACTTTTAAACTACACTGATCATCACAACCCAGAACAGGTCATATGTATCCAAAAGCTTAACTTCACATGGGTAAAAACCATCAGCTCTGTGAATACTGTTAACAACAGACAGACTGTTTATCTCTGGAATCAAAAGTTTTCATGCACAGTAAACTGACGAATTATGGGTTATACTAATTTGCACAGCTGTTTGTTGCGAGAAATTGCTTACCCTTCTCTCTCTCTGCCTCTGAGAGAGAGAGAGAGAGAGAGAGAGAGAGAGAGAGAGAGAGAGAGAGAGAGAGAGAGAGAGAGAGAGAGGAAGAGTGAGGTAAGGTGGGGGATTGGGGGGGGTAGGTAATGAAACTACTTTTCCATACCTCTTTAAGTGACATTATTTTGAAGATGGTTTGATCCTTTCCTTTTTTAAACTATTATTATCATTTATCAGTATTGGTGGTGATGGTGGCGGTGGTGGTGTAAGTAACAGGAGGAGGAGGAGGAGTAGAAGTAGTTGTAGTAGTAGCAGTGGTGGTGGTGGTAGTGGTACCAGTAGTAGCTTCATCGTTACTATCATTCTTCTTATCATTATCATTATATTTATTGTTGTTATTACTAAATATGCTAACAAGAGTGGCAGTCAAAGTTTCTTTCAAAAGTTGGTCTAAACCAAAGTTGCAATAAGAACTGCTGGGGGAAGGATGGTGGACGGGGAAGGGAGGCTGAAGACACATTCGAAAAAAATGATATTAAAACAAATATATATTTCTAATAATAACAATAACAATAATAGTAGTAACAACTGGATCTTAATACGCAAGCATGTATAGGGAATAAGGCAGTTACTTTCGGACTGCATGGCTATATTCAAGCAAATAACTTCGGAAGCACAGGTTGTGTATACATCATAGACTAAAGCCAACTGGTATCAGCACAAAACTGTATTGATTGGCCAGTTCCAACAGCGGGACACTGAAGTTTCTTTGAGAACCAAACTGCAATATATTTCAAAAATAGACACAAGAGTGGATGTAACAGATGTGTTTCATCATGACTTCGGTACAGCAACAAATTCATTTTATGCAAAAATGTTCGGAGATTGACACTGATGAAGACGACTTGACTGAGCTGAAAAACTGATGATTTTGCGCTCTCTGATTTTCAAACTTAGCAACGAAGCCTAATCGATTTGGTTGCGAAATTGCAGACCATTGAAGATTTGTTTGATTGGAGAAGCCGAAAGTGTAGGGCTGGTCAACTCGGTACCGAATTTTGGTAATCAAAAAAAAATTCTTGTGAACTGTTGCAAAAGTGTTCACAGTTTGCACAGCAATAAACATGACTGTCCAGTTCTGCCGAACTTGAATCAAGACCATAGCAGATCGACGAAAATGTAAATGTCTGCTGTTGTTTTTGGTGATACTCAACTGACCTAATCGAGGTCAGATCTGTGATCTCAGGCTGACTATCTGCCAAATTGAGATCAACTTACAAACAGGACGAATTTCCTTCATACTTTAACACTCTTTTTTTGTTCTTATTCAGTAATATTGTATTTCTGTACTTTGTACAGTTTTCTGTGCTAAATACAGAAAAATCGATAGGGGAAGGTCTGGAAAATGTGTCAAACACAAGTCTGTGAGCAGCAGAATATTGTCACAGCCAGTGAAGTTGTCAGGTCTGGGTCAGTGTAAATGTCATCATCATAGCTAGAAAAGTGCTCCAACCATCTAGACCTGTTGCTCCTAGACTAGCAATCTTCACAACTGATGAAGCAGAAGACCAAAGCCTGCAAAGTTCCCATCATTTGATCACAAAACACCCATCCACAGACCCAGGGGGTAGTCACTTTTGTCCTCCATAGCAAAATTCACATTCCATGGATATCAAAGCACAACAGCCATATGAAGGTGCAAAAGTTCTAGGCACCACATTCATTCCCCTTGCTGTCCAAACATTGGACACATTTTGTGGCCCCTAAAGTCATGTAGATCTGACCAAGAGCTACAGAAAAAAAAAAACAACTCGGGATCTTTGCCAACCCCACTTGTGGCCGAGATCTGTAAATCAGTGTGATGCACAATGCCACAAACCACCACACACTGGCGAGAGGAAGGTTGTCTGTATTAGTACACAGACAGAACGATCTCAATATCTTTCTCCTTCTCCTGACAAATATGCCAGGGGGCAACTCTGAGACATCTTCCTCAAGATAATGTCTTGTTATTAAGTCATGTGAGCATTGCTGAGGTGGTGGTGTTTTCGTTTCAGTTCTTCGAGTTGTTCATCCAAGACTCCTTGGTCCAATCCAAGACACAGATCAGTCACTTCCCTTGCAAGACAGTCACATCATCCCACGCCGAAGGTATCTGATGATTTGCCAGGAATGCTTCCTGAATCCCAGCACATGCACAAACTTGCTGCCTGACAACAGCATCTGTCTCATGTTCCAGGCATGAGAAATGATGAAGTCAACTGAAGCACATGTTCTCGATTTCTGTTTGTCCAGACCAGCCTGTGGGTGTCCAGCTCTCCCATTTACACAAAAGGTCAGACATCACTACTGTCATCACAACCTCCAGGCTCTCACTGCAGAGCGTCCATGCCTTTACCAAAGGGCCCCTTTCTTTTCCTGGTGATGGGTAGTGCAGCGCTAAAACTCGTCCATCATCATCATCATCGCCTATTACCCCTCCTGGGGTACAGGCTGCCAACCAAGGCCTTCCAGGCATCTCTGTCCTGGGCTCTTTTCTTCCAGTTGGTTCCAACTCGTCCACTTTGTGCAAACCTCTTTGATCGGACGTTTTGTTCCGTCATTAACAACTATGACACAAATGCAGACTCCAGTGGTTCAACAATGTGTACGTGTTCCAAAACTGCATGACAAATAAAACTTCACAGCAGGTCTGTGAGCCATTTCCAGTCCCCGACTGCTGGGTAAAAATTCCTGGTTGACTCAGTGACAGAACGTGGAATACCAACAGCCCAGGGAGGCATTTATGAATTGGTGCAGGTCTCAATGGATATTTTCAGATGACGACAAGAAAGATTTTGCACACATGCTTTCTCCTTTCTCTTAGGTCTTGACATTCTCTGACGTTGAAAGTGCATGATGTTTTGTTGCTAAGTTCATTTAAGAACTATAATTAACTGGATGCAAGGTCAACGTCAGGTGTCATCGACTGTAATGCAGTGACAAGAGAAAGTAATTATCATATAATGTGCTGAGACGACACACAAACAACAGTAGTGTTGTTCTTTTAGTGTTCAAAACTGATTTTCTCTGGGCAAAAGGCAACATTTGATGATGCTCACTTAAGAGACAGTAAACATGAGAGGAAATGCCCATAAAACGGCGTCTCAAGATTTTGACGCCTTTTTTCCCACTTTGCCAGAGCAATGCTATATTCAACAAAGTCAAAACAGCCATTTCTAGTTTTTGACAGCAATGGCTGTTATAAGGATATCATCATCTGTGACACATCCATCCAGTGTCGCACAGATAGGTCCTCCAGCTGAGCTGCACTTACCTCAGGTCTTCAGAGACATTCACCAGGGCAATCTTTGAAGCAAGTGGGAAAATATGCTTCAAAATTCCTCTTTCCTTGTTCTTGACGTTATTAATGAAAAGTGACCTCTCCTTTACACTCTGATCTGAAAAGGAAGACACGCATAGTTATCGCAGATGGCCTTGCCCAACAAGCTAAAGCCTGAGCATTCTCTGGGTAAGCTTATGAAAGACTGAGAGAACGCTGCAAGTCACTCAGTGAAGAATCTATGCATGCCACAATGTGAATGTTGGTCAATTTATCTGTCCAACATATCACAGTCTTAAACTCTCAAGCCTGGTTAATGCCAGGAGAGAGAGAGTGACAATTTTAGCACGGTACAGCTCTGCTTTGCAGTCCCATATCAAACTGGTTTTCTTTTCATAGATAAAATGGTTTACCATTTTACTTTTGATCCAGTATGGGGAAGAAACAACAGTTTCAAACGCCAAGGCCATACTGACATGATAACTTCAATTAACACAATCTCCGGTGGTTTCAACTTCAAACCTGAGTTTTCATTTATATCGTAACCACCACCACCCCCTGAAGAAAAAGCCCACAACAAATGAAAACTTACCACAAGGCCAAGCTGACTGACACAGACGCTACAGCGGCTTCAGCTTTGTGGACTGACGGCACATCTATGTGCCGTTATTTTAAGTTTGGATATATTTCAGCTGTTTCATGAGTCTTCCATTGTTCCTTTGCTTAGCTACTTCAGCAGCATAGCTGGCTTGGAAAAAATGCTATCCACTGCACAGACATGCTTTCAAGGGATATAACTCATATGTTCCATTATTTGAAGATCACATTACAATTTGTTTTGTCTTCATTCTAACCAGGTCACTTTATACACTAGATCACGCTATATTAGCAGAAACAAATTGAGGATCTACTAAGTTTCAATATGGCTGAATGTCCGCGTAGATCAAAGTACTGACTGTGCAGTACAGGTTTGAAATCACACTAGTCCATGCACAGTTCATGGCACATTTCATGTCAGTGTGTTCAGGGATGACAGCAACTGCAGTCCTATCTGGCACACAGCATGTAAAATCAGCATGCGTCAATGACCGTATATTGTGATGTCATTAATGGGGCCAGGATACTGTAAGAAGAAGTCACAAACTTCAACCATATGTTTGCTGACGCAGTTCAGCCGAAGTATTCATCAACAGTGGTGTGATTCAACGTTCTGTGAACTAAACATCAGTGTTTCAGGCAGTAACAAGAGATTTTTAAAGTGCTGAATACAGTATTCATGATGATCACCACAACAGACATTTTACAGAAAACCTTTAGTATGCAGCAAGCTACGATTCTGATTTTCAGTGCGCAAGAATACAGCTCACACAATAAATGACTGCATATGGACATGTGTGACTAGCTGTGAAAGAAGTCCAATAAAGCATGAGCAATGCTCAATTCAATAGTTTGTGCAGTAGTTGACAAGCACACTGTGCCCCTAAAACAAATACAAATGTTTCTTATCTGACTCAAATATTTGATGTCAGCAAAAAAGCCCAGCCAGTGACTGGATCTTTTCTTCCACAATCCAAAACTCTATTACTCATTCTGCAGACATGCATGATATTCTTTAGCCAAAACGGATTCTTTCTTACTCGGTTCCTCAGCAAGAACTTATGTTCACCACATGGAAGATTTCTGCGTATGCAACAAGTCTTTATTTACCCCACCATGAAACAGCCATATTCAGCCTTTGGGAATGATGTCTAAACACGACACCATAGCGCATGTTTTATCTTCCTGTCATCCATCCCACCTATACACAATTGCCTGTTTTTCTCTGTATGGGTGGAATTAAATTCAATATGCATGCAAGGTTTTTTTTTCTGCACGCATTCACGCATGGGCCCTGGGTTAGTCTCCTCCGAAAGACTAGGAGGGGACTGGAGTCTGCACAGATGTCAACTCCAAGGAGAGAATCTCTTCGAACCTGGCTGTTTTTGAGCAGGATTCTAGCCCCAAACTTTGGAGAAATTGCTAGGCCAAACAGGCCCCAAAAGGCAACAAGGGATGGTAAACTGCTTTTCTGTATTCAATACTTGAGAATTCGCTATGGACGAATAAGGTGGGTTTTTTCCTTCCCACATACAGTTTTATTTACTGGTAAACTGACAGTCAGTGAGCAGACCTATTTCGAAAGAAGATCGGGTGCCTTCTTTTTACAATTCCTCATCCCTGTCCCTGTTCCAATCCACACAAAATGTGTAATGCAATGCAATATTCCCGTAACACCATGGTGAAAATCCATTACAGACTTGACTGCAACCATCAGCTCCAAAGACAGATGGTTGCAGAATTGACAGATTACATGACATATCCTCATAACCAGGTTGACCAATGTTTATGAGAATCTGTCAAAGCCTACTGGGCTCTTTCAGTTCCAGCAGGATCTGCTAAAAGAAAGGTATCAGTTTAGTTTGAATCTAAGTAAAAATAAGGTCCTCAAAAGATTAGCTGTACACAGCAGGACCATTCACAAGGCTTCACACGAGTCCTTGACCAAAGACTTTGGAATTGCACCAACAGTCTGAACACATGGATTGGAACAAAGAAAATGGTGTTGTTCCATGTTCAAAGTTTCAGCTAGTGAAATCCAAGCAGTTGATTCGCACATTTACACATCTGTACTTACGCAACACAGCTAAACACAAACATATGCATAAAAAAGATCCACACACAACATGCGTGGAGATATCATTAACTTATACAGTGTACTCACAAGCATTTACAGGGGTGAGCTTGCACAGATTTTGCCGGAAATAGGCAGTCTTCAAGGTGAATTTCGCTGTAAAATGAATGCATCAACAAACTGATTAACCTCAACTCAGTCACAACTTTTGCCCCTCATACTGCACAATTTAGGACTTATCTATAAAATATCAGTCATCACACATACCATTAAACAAACTGATTTTCATAAAGCTTAACTTAGAACAAATTTTCACACATTTTCCACTTTCTTAACAAGCGTATAACTGACAATTCCAATCTACACAATCTGGGTTCTGTTGGACCCATATTTTTCACAGCTACCCAGGTGATTATTCTGATTCAAACAGAACAAGTTTTATCCTTAAACAGCAACCAATCATTTAAGCATTAAATTCATAGTAAGCAGTTCTGGATTACCTCATTATCACCATCAGATCTTTACAGCAAGTTCACACTTTGCAGAGTTGAGTAAGCCATACACTGACCAATCATTTTAAGCCAGTGAACTGCTTGCTGTGTGGAGTTACACTATAATGACCGCCAACTGTGGCTAGTTAAGATTTGCAAATGCTCAGTTACCCTCCACTGACTACCACTCATTCAAAGCAAGTTAACAGTTTGCAGCTCTGAGTTACTCTACACTGATCACCAGTTATTCACAGCTAGGTAATTGTTTGCAGCACTGAGTTACCCTGCACTGACCACCGATCATTGATAGCCATTAACTGTTTGCAGCGCCGAGTCATCCCATAATGACCATCAATCATTTATTGCGAGTCAATTGTTTGCAGAGATGAGGTAGTCTACATCGACCAGCGATAACATTTAGCAAGTAAAAAGTTTCCAGTGCTGAGTCTGTTTGCAGAGATGAGATAGTCTACATCGACCAACAATTAGATATAGCAAAAAACAGAATCCAGTGCTGAGTTACCCTATACTGACCACAGGTAAACCATTTCTTGCAAGTTCGCCATCTGCAGAGTTGAATTACCCTACACTGACCACCACTTATTTATAGTGACTGACTGAGGTCAATAACTGTGCACTGTCAACCAAAAATCAGACCTGTTTAACCTAAAATCAGTATTAGTGTACTTTTCAACATAAGTGGGCGTAATTTTTTTTAGATCAATCCGAACAAATATCCCTACATTTTTCTAAAAGGCTGTGTGTGTGTGTGTGTTTGTGTGTGTGTGTGTGTGTGTGTGTGTGTGTGTGTGTGTGTGTGTGTGTGTGTGTGTGTGTGTGTGTGTGTGTGTGCCTGTGTGCTAGGAGCTCAACCTTCCACATTTTTGTAAAAGAGAAGGTGACGTACGGGTTGGGTTCATTTTCATTTGATGTTACAGATCATGCAGCAGAAAGCAGAGCGACACCTGATCTTGCAGCAGCTACAACACAAATCACTTTAAAACCTGACTAATCAGCATCCTTCAGTAAAAACTTATACCCTCTCTCCAGTTTGTTTTTTTCCCCTCAATATTTCAGGGTCTGTAATCGCCGCTATTGTTCCTGTATATATATAAGTAATTTGTTGAAGATGCAAACGCAGCCAAACCTGATTTCTGTGTGCCAGAACTGGTGAGAGTTGTTATTCCTTGGTCAACATACACAAAGTCAAAAGACAACCATGGCTACACTCTGCAAGTCCAATTAACACCTAAGAACCTCCTCTCTAGATTTTTATTTCTTTTTCTTTTTTTTTTCTAAATTCCTTCATACTCCTGGTATTTTTGCCTGTGTACAAAACATGGGGAAATCGTGGGAGTAAACAGGAGTGAAACAGATAAGGTAAGATTACTGTTGCAGTGCAGGATAATCCCATACTGACCACAAGTCTTGTACAGCATTTTCCCTATTCACAATGCTGAATTACCCGATATTGAAGTTCGAACAGTGGTCATTAACAATTAACTTGCTGCAAACCATTCACTTGTCCTATACCGTAAATACGACTGGTGGTCATTGTGGGGTAATTCAGCACAGCAAATGATCAGCTTGTTGTAAATGACTGGTGGTTACTGAAGGGTAATTCAACTCTGAAAAGGGTCAATGTGCAGTATTTCTAGTCTAAGTCTCAAGTTTATGATCATAGTTCTGCTGACACGCAGCTAAACATATGTAGGGGGATAAAAGGTCAGTAATGAAAAGAAACACAAGTTTTGGAGAAAAAAAGTACAATCCTGAAAAGGAACAAACGGCACAAATGGCAAAGACAATATGTGCATCTTAACAACACTTAATAACATAGTAGTTAAATTATAGGCACCCCTTTGTGTAATTGTTCACTTCCAGTTTAGAAAAAAAAAAAAAAAAAAAAACTTTTTTCCAAAATGTAAATGGGAAATAAATTCCTCCTCCATCCCTCCCTCTCCCCCTCCTGGAAGATTATAAATTGTGACAATGAAAAAAAAATGCATAGAACTTTGTAGAACAAGGACAGGAGAATGGCCTACAATTTTTTTTTTTTTTTTTTTACAACAAAAGCAGCAGACAAGAGGTTCAAAATTTGGAGGTGGGAAAAAAAAAAAAAAAAAAAAAAAAGGTTGAACAAAATGGAAAAAAAGGAGCATTTTAACAGTTAACTAGTTTTACAATTTTATCCAAGTCCTCCAAGATTCACATTGCCATCACTGATCGTGCAGTGGACTGTGAAATTAAAATGTTGTCATTGTTTGCAAACTTTTTTCTCAAATGTGACTTTTTCTTCTTTTTCAACAACTTATCTTCAAACTGCAACTCATCCAACTAGTTCACAAAATATTTGCAATGAAGTACCTCTCTAAATGCTAAAAAAAAAAACCTCTCTCACTTCCTGAAATACCACACAGAGAGAGACACACACACACACACACAAAGAGAGAGTGAGAGAGAGACAGAGTCTGATCTTGACTAGACAGTGTGATACCAACTCTTAATGGGAATAACAGAACAAAGGGCAAAGCATCTCTATGGAGCTGGGAGTTATTTTAATTGGCATCACGCTGTGACTTTGACATTTGCTTGCTGCTGCCGATATGGTTCTTGCTGTGGTCAGATAACTATTTTACATTTAATATGATTTATGTACCATACTTTATTAACGTACCTTTATACAGACCCAAGCTCCATTGATCAAAATCGTTATCACTGAATTGTGACCCTGACATCTGAAAATGACTATCACAAAAATTGTAGCTTCCTTCCAGATCTGTCTGGCCATTTCTTTGTGAATACATTCTGTGAACATTTTACTAAGAGCAAGAATCAACAGATACATTAAGATTTTCTCTGATACAGATGACATACCTTTTGTGCATTCTTCCAAAGAGAACGCAGTTGGCACTGAAACGGTTGTTTCGTTTTGAGTCACTTCCTTCCATCCAATCGGTTTCCGTCTATTTATTTCAATGGTGACACTGTTACTACTGTGGGCACTGAACATCAAGTTGTGTACAATTGGCATACTCTTCCGGCAAAACAGTTCCAAGCATCTGCAGGACAAACATAGGGTTTTACATCATGTACAAATTGATATGTGTCATGAATTGAAATCAGAAACCATGAAAAGACACAGACTGAAATGCTGTAAATGTGTACAGAAAAATAACTGAAGGGTATGAAAATGCACAAAGACTGGATTGGTTACAATATCTCTATTTATAAATAGACTGTTGACAAAGCGATGTAAAAATCCATAACAATCGTCATGACACCCTTACAATTTACTGTCACAGAACAATAGTTTGAATAAATGAAAATGAATTAAACTTTCAGCAAAGGGTTTCCTCAAATTAACCCTTCCAAGTTTACACTATGGGCAGTCTCTCTGGCCTGGTCAGTTTGGGTTGAACTATGAAGGGAATGGGTAAACATCGAACATCTCAAAAACAATTTTACCCAAGAAGCTAACAATTTCATTTGGTTAATGAAAAATAAATGTGTACTAGCATATCAAAATTTCATGTAAAAGGATGCAGTTACTGAATTCTGATTCTCTGACATACTCAAACACTATTTTATTCTTAATATATCTCCATTTTTTTATGTAAGCATAAAAAACATACTAACTCTTAGAATTACTCAACCTAATATGGACAGACATTCTGTGCAAGTTACTTCCTTTCTTAGCAATTAATTCATGTATGTGACCTGAAAAGTGGTATCAGTAAATGGCCTGCTCGAATGCCATTCATGCATAGGCTGAGAATGCTATTCAGTGGAACCCAAACAACATTTAGGCTTTGGATTAAAAGAGTTAATCAGTAAAGGGTTGTCTAATCTATGTTGAAGGAAAAACAACTTGTCGATGCTTCAACTTTGGCCGCAATCAGAACTCCTCAGGGTTAAAAACGGCTTGTTTATTAATTACAGCCAACTCAGTTTTAGTATGTCAGAATCAATGCAAATTCTGGATTTACTATAACTAATTATATTGAAACTGTGCATTAACACAGATCAACCTCCATTTTCACCCCTCATTTTCTTTTTCTAGAAAATGACAAAAACAACAAAAATGAAGAATTCCTATCCATGAAAGCCTCTAAAATATGAATTAAGACTACTAAGAGACCATAATTTCTTTTTCAACAAAACGGCAAGCAAATTCCATGGTATTTGTTTGGGAAACCATACTACAGGTGGGATGGGAAAGGATAAACATTCTGAAATTCAAAAGCGTTCTTTTCACATAAATATTCTCACAAATGACTCATAGAACTAGCCAATTCTTATGAAAGTCCTTATTTACTAACTGGACGATTCTTGAGAAAGTCCTTATTTACTGTTCGCATTTGACCAACTGTGAAAACACATTACTGTGTAAGTTCTCTCACCAATTTAGTTTCTGACTTCTTTCTATTTTCCACAGTCTGTTTTCCAGATTTATGCTCACTTGAATTACATAGAAACAAAATGCATGCATATGCATGTACATAAACGCACTTAAATATATGAACATTAACAGAAATATGCGACTTACGTGAGTAACAGTCACTTGTAAATTACATGATGAAACAAATGTTAATCATAATCAAAGACTCTTTTTCACTTCGCAGCTAACCAAGAATTGATGTGTATGATTGTATACCACTGAACAGATTTTATACCACTGAACAGATTTTTCCTACCTGAGCTGAAAAATTCAGATGCCAAACATCTTTCAAACATTCTATTTTCCTTTTTCAAATTTTATCCATGCATGTAAACAATACAATGAAATTTGGAAATGATATACTTTAGAGTTCAAAGACTTCTATGCACATTTTCTGATAAACTTCTTCCGACGACCTTTTTTGCAAAACAGCCATTGCTAAAGTCAGAAAACAGAATCATTCATATTATTGTTCAGCAAGTGACAGCAATTACTGAGCAAATTAATGGACTGTTTTATCAAAGCATGTACTAGATAAAATCAGTAAAATGATTCAGACGATTATTATTATTAAAGTACTGACTAGAAATCAATATTTCAAATAACTGTACTTTTAAAAGTAAATTTCATGAGACATCAGCAACTGTATTTAAAGACTGCCCTTATCATGTACACTTGAGCAGTTTTCTAGGATTAGCTTTAATCTAAAATCACTGGTATTAAACTGGTTCAGATGATTTCATTTTTGTTTGACCAGGATTTGGCAGTGGGAAAGAGCACCCCTGTATTCGCAGCACTTGCTTTTTTTCTTACTGCTATGACCAGGCTACTGGTTTTGTTTGAAATGGTTTGCCTAAAGTATGTTTGTCTTACTGATTCTTTAAAAATTACCTGTGCAATCTCTAGTTCTCAAATTTACACAGAAGGGTGTGCGCAACTGCTGGGCCTATTAAGAGCTTTCATTGCTAGGGAAAAGAAAACCTGCTCACAAACCACAAAAGTAAATAACAGTGTGCATATTACTGTCTACAATACTGGAACAAGACCTGGGACATGAAGGAGAAAAAAAGAAATCAACAACTATGGAAAAAAAAATTCCAAACATTTTTTTTGTGTGTTAAGGCGAGGGGATGGGGATGAGGGTGGGAGTGGGAGCATGAAAGTATAAATATTTAGCCCAATATTCATGCTTTCCTCTTTCAACTTTGATGCAGCTGTTGCAGACAACTATGAACTAAACAAAGTAGACAGGAAAACTAGTATTTTTGAGAGGATAGGCTGTACAGATTGTGACATGAATGTCATCAAAATGAATGTTTGAACATGGAATGTCCAAAACGTGATGCACCACAAATGAAACTTCTTCCTCTTGTCCACAGGAAAACTTTAAAGACTTATTTTTTTATGTGTGCGTGTTTTAATTTTCAAGACCATCTTTTAAAAATGTCTCACTTTAAACAACACTTTTATATTACTTTTGTTTATACTTTCCTTGTTTAATTAATATGCCTACTTCTCCTGTTAAATCTGTCGAAAAATGTTCACGGCATTGGGTCTCCTATGCCTAATCTTTTGTGACTATGCAGACTTAAACCCTTCAATCAACACATTTCATCAACACCAGAACTTTTCCAAAATCTCACCTTGGTGCAGGCCGAGGACCAGAGCCATTCGCACACAATCAACACTCTGCAGTATTGAGGTAAAATCTGGGCGTACCATATCAACATATGACACAGGGTAGATTCGAACACAGCACTGGAAGCAGCCTGTCCACAAAAAAATTAACATTTTTCTTTCATCAGAACAACTTCCATTACTACCTTTTAAGACTATACATCAATATTATTACCACTTTCTTCACATGTACAATGAATAATCACCAAGAATGTCAATATAATAATTTACACATTTCAAGAATATTTGTTCAGTCAGAATGTACAATGAATAATCACCAAAAATGTCAATATAATAATTTACACAGTTCAAGAATATTAGTTCAGTCAGAAAAAAGGAAAACTTCAAACAGATAAAACCTATGGCCCACCTCCAACCAGTTTTATCTTGAAGTTGAAATGAATCAGTTTTTGTGAAAGTTACCCCAAACAAAAAATATTGCTTTGGGTAGAATTTCATAATAAAAAAAATAATTCCTAATTTCCATACACTTTGTTAAATAAATAAAAACATTTAAGTTTAAAAGCAATGGTATCTAAATTCTTTTTTTTTAAAAATGCAATCATACACAAAAGTATGTTTTTCCGTAATAAAAATCAATCTGAAACATTTTGTCTGTCAGCAAATCTGTCATCAATGAAAGTTTTCATACTTTTAAGTCCCTATATGATCATTGAAAATACCTAGTCAACTAAAGTAAAGAGAAAAATGACTCACTTTCATCAAAAGCAGGTCCAAAGTACGCTCGAGGGATGCAGGCGTGCCTTATCGTTTGTGGATGAAGGGACTTGGGAAAGCTCCATTTTTTTGTCAGGCTGCCAGTGGTCCCCTCTCCTTGTTTCTCCTTGATCTGCTGTCGCCACGGTCTTCTTTTCATTGCTTGTCTGTGATTCATCTGGATCTTCTGCCTGCTCTTTCTGGGTAGAATCCAGCCTTTCCTTAGATTCATCTTCCATTTCAAAATCAACGTCATCAGCTACTTGCTCCTCTTCTGCTGTGGGTGCATTTTCAGCTTCAGCCTCCTCAGCCTTTTTTTTGTTCCACAGCTCTTCAACCCAGCTGATATCACTGACACCTTCATTTTCCTCATCAATGTCAACTGCAGCACCGTCATCAGGATCATCAGCACCTTCGCCAATAAGTTCCTCACCACCGAACTCTCCACCATCTTCATCATGTACATCATCTTCTCCAGGCTGAATGCTTTGTTCCATGTCACCTGACTCCTCAAACGATGCATTTTCTCCACCATCTCCTTCCACCCCTTCCATTTCTCCTTCATCTACTTCCGTACCTTCCAAATCAGCTGCACCTTCAGCAACTTCTGCCTCTTCCTTAGTAACTACATCACTGTTTTCGGCCTGTTCTGTAACTGCAGCTCCTTCTCCCAACTCTGCTGTGGGTGCCGCTGAATTCTTCGATGTTCTTCCTTTTCCTCTGGTTCGTCCCTTAGCTACCATGATTTTGTCAGTTCTTAGAGACAGCGAAGTTCTGAAACAGGTATAGGGTTAGTCTTTAACATACACATGTTTAAAACAGTTTTATTTTTAGTCTCATACAAGCAAAAAGAATAAATGATAATCTTCTTCTTTCCTTTGATGCCCACGATCTTGAGGATGATCATTTCGGCACAAAAAGGGGGGGGGGGGGGGGGGGGGGGGGTTGTATACAGTCCACTTGTATGCCTGGTCACATTCATTATCATTCTCATTGTCCGTAAACCATAGCCAAAGTTCCGTTACCGTAAGGGCCACATGGTTCAGGAAACTGATGATGACATGTTGTGGAACTCTTGTTTTGCATCAAGTTTATAACAGCCAAAAATATAATTACTCAAATATAAGTTCTTCTCAGAGGGTTTGATTCAGATACTTTCTCAGGGTAATCTCAAATGGTGCCGGGGGGGGGGGGGGGGGGGGGGGGGGGCAGAGGGGGTGAAGGGGGCTTTTTATGTAATTTTTATTTGGCTTTGTTTGTGTGCGCGCGCGGCCGTGCGTGCGTGTGTGTGTGTGTGGGTTGTGTGTGTGTGTGTGTGTTTTGGTGTTGTTGTGTGTGTGTGTGTGTGTGGGGTGTGTGTGTGTGTGTGTGTGTATGTGTGTGTGTGTGCTTGCTTAGTTTTATTTCGTTCTTTTTCTGATAGTTGTGACATTTTCGTAGTATTTAGTGATATTGTTATAAAACGTGCAGAATTAAAACGTAAACGATTATCAGGAATTACAGGCAGGCAATGTTTATGAGTGACACATAATTCTATCGATGTGCACCAAAGAAACTTTGGGTGCTCATTTTCAATGAGATGCCAAAAAAAGACAACAAACCGATCGTCATCTATGTGGGCCTTTAATGCACTTTCTTGTAAGTATTATTTCTTCTTCTTATTTTTTTTATTCGTATTTTTGATATTTGTACAGCCATGCCAAACAAAAAGGATCACATGCTAAATCTTCGAGAGGATCGATTTCTAAGTTCTGTTGATCAGGTCCAAACGGTGCAGTAAAGACGAGAAGAAATACCAACAAAACCTCAGTGCTAGCCGCAGGCAGTGCATTTATTGTGATGTGGCCTGTGAGGGAAGATGAAAATTGTATTGAATGCTTTGTATGCAAAAAATTGGCCATCAGAAGTGTAGCGCATTGAACGCATCAGATTCGGGGCTATCCGACCCCCGTCAGCCTAACTACAATGGGTATGTCAGCCGTGTCTTACTGATCAAGCCCAATAAAGTCAGGCAGGAAAACAGACTGGAATAAACTACTCGAGCTCATCCCGCGGGTTCACTCTTTAAGTGCTCGGCTTGAAAGTCGGAAAAGGGTTGATGGGTGAAAAGTTGGAGGAAAAGATCGAGGAGGTTGTGGGACAGGAAACTAGGTGAAATTTTGGGGAAGAAAAGTTGGAGGTGGAGAAGAGAAAAAAGGGAATGTTGTTTTTGGGGAACCTGAAGGAGAGGCTAAAACAGTCAATTCAGGAGAAAAGAGGAGATCTCGAAGCTGCCAAATCCCTGCTTGCCAATTGTTGATGTTGAGGCAAAATGATGTTCCCAGAACCTGTCAGGCTGGGAAGGGAAGGGGGAAATAAACCAAGGATGTTGAGGGTTACACTCAAAACTGAAGAAAAAAAAGAGAGATCGTTAGAAAAGCCCCAGAACTGAACAAGAACGTCCCAATCAGCAAAGACCGAATTTATGTGAATCCTGACTAACCAAAAACAAAGAGAAATCAATCGGGGCTCTCAGAGTTGAGAAAAAAAAAAGAAGTGAGGCAGGCGAACAAAACCTAGCAATAAGAAACGGCAAGATTGTGGTTCTGACAAAGGGGGCGGGTTAAACGACCAACGACAGGTAGAGGCCCGGGAGTCTGCCACAGACCCCAACCAAGACAGAACTGACTGAAGAATACAAACCATGTAAATAGTGTAAATAGTAGACAGAAAAAAGGAAAATTTTTCAGGAAAGGAAGAAGGGGTTACAGTTTTTATACTCTAATTTTTGATGGTTTCTGAATAAAAAAGATGAGTTCTTTACAAGAATAGAAGAGATCAAGCCCAGTGTTATAGCACTGACGGAAATAAAACCCAAGCACCAAATGTTTTGAATGAATCGGAGTTGCCCTCCCTAATTATGACATGTTTTAAACAAAAAACCAGTTAAGAGGTGTAGCATTATATGTCGAGAAGTCAATGAATGCGCGACAGTGGTGAGGAAATAAATTTGTGAATTTCAGGAAAGTGTGTGGTGCTCAGTCGAAAGTGTCCAAGATGGTAAAATTTATTTGGATGTATTTACCGAAGCCCAAACACTAGCAGTGAAGAAAATGATAAGAAATTATTTCAAAAAACTTAAATCTGATATGGTATCGAAGTATACTAAGGTGTGCATTATGGGCGACTTTAATTTTCCAGGCGTCCATTGGGATGGAAAATGGACAGGAGAAAAAAATGACAGCATTAAACAAAATGTGCTAGATTCCTTTTTTATACAGAAGGTAAGCAAACCGACAAGGAGGAGAGTTGTCAAAACCCTACATTGGATGACTGGATACTTGTAAGGAAGATAATCTTATTTCGGAACATTGTGCATCTTGACCATGGGTAAAAGTGACCATGTTTTTGGCATTTCAGCTTCACATTTCTAATAAAAAAGTAAAAAAAAGGTTAAGTTATTTTCAAACTTAGCAAGGGGGATTATTATAAGTTTAGAAAGATTGTAAATGATCATGATTGGTCTGTGATGTCAGAAATGAATAGCGAAGAGAGTTGGAACTACATTAAAAGATTACTGCATAATGGTATGGGAGAAATGTATCCCTAAAGTTAAAATTAGGGGTACTAAAAAAATTCAACCTGTATGGATGAATAAGACAGCGTTTCAGATATATCAAAAAGAAATATAAACTATTCAAAAAAACCTTAACCCCTAAATCAGGTTATGCTTATCTGAAATACATAAGGAAAGGAAACAAATGTAAAAAGTTGTTTAAAAAGAATAAGAAGAGTTATGAGAAGCAGATCGCCAATGAAGGAAAAATAAATCCAAAAAAGTTTTGGAGGTATGTGCAACAGCAAATAAAAATGAGTACAGTATAAGTGCCATTAAAGAGACCTGATGGTACATTTGCGGTGGATGACATGGATAAGGCTCAAATGTTAAATACTTTTTTCAAGTGTATTTACCCAAAAAATTTATGCGACATTCCGGACTTGAGAGAAGGATGTTATTCAAATGGGGTAATGTTAACAGAAATTCGAGTCACTCCCCAAAACTGTGGAGAGTAAATTAAAACAACTTTAAACCCCAAATAAGGCACAGGGGCCTGATTTTTTGCCACCAAGGGTACTAAAAGAGCTATGTGAGGAACTATCTGTTCCACTGTGTTCATTTTTTAATAAGACACTTGAAAATGGTGTATTACCTGAAGACTGGAAAACGGGGAGGTGACAGCGATTTTTAAGAAAGGTACAAAATGTTAACCGAGCAACTACAGACCTGTAATCTTACTTGTATCTTATGCAAGGTTCTAGAAAGTATTGTCAGAGACTCAATGGTCTCCTATTTTACAGATAATAATTATTAATTCTAAATGTCAGCATGGTTTTCGAAAAAAACGATCATGTTCCCCACAGCTGTTAGGTTTGGAGGGTATATATAACAACAATGCAGATGGCAGACAAGGAATTCATATCATATACATGGATTTTAGAAAAGCTTTTGATACGGTTTCCGCATAAGAGACTCCTTATAAAACTAGCAGATACGGTATTGGTGGCACCTTATTAAATGGATCAAAAAACTTTCTGAGTGATAGAATCAACAAGTCGAGGGGGCAGCCAAATCAAAGAAATGTAATGTACTTAGTGGTATCCCTCAAGGAAGTATACTGGGGCCGGTTCTTTTCACTATTTTTTATAAATGATCTACCAGATAACCTTGTCAGTCCATGTAAATATTCGCAGATGATACTAAGATTTACAATTGTACATCAAAGAGTACTTGTATTCAAAACGATATCTACAAACTGCAAGAGTGGTCTGAGTCGTGGATCTGTATTTCAACATGACCAAGTGTGGTGTATTGCACGTCAGGAATAATAATCAAAATAATGAATATAAAATGATGGAGAATGATGTTTATCACCAAGTAGTGGCTCTTACTGAAGAAAAAGACTTGGGTGTTACCTTCGATAGCAGGTTATCATTTGACCTCACTTACAGAGAGTGGTAAATAAAGCTAACCAGATGTTAGGTATCATAAAAAGGAGTTTTACTTATTTAGATAAAGATACTTTTTTGAAATTATACAAAGCTTTTGTCAGGCCACATTTGGAGTATGCTAATGTGATTTGGAGCCCTTTTTTAAAGCGTCAATCAATAATGTTAGAAAAGGTTCAAAGACGAGCTACCAAATTGCTGAAGCATTGCAAAAACTTATCATATAATGAAAGATTGAAATATATGAATCTGCACTCGCTGAGGGGAAGAAGGATCAGAGGTGACCTAATTCAAGTTTATAAGACAGGGCTACCATTTGTACTGACAGACAGGGGGTCCCAGGGACTCCTTCACTGATGCTATAGAGGGTCCCAGAGGGGGTATAGAGAGTCCCCATGAACAAAATTAACCAATACAGAAAATGTAGTATTTCTTGCTTTTTTAATTATCGGCTTGATAATCTGAACATTTCAGAGTAAATGAATCTCTCTCTCTCTCTCTCTCTCTGAAAACATTTCTTTAAAAAAAACATTTCTTCATTCTTGTGAGGTGGTGTTGCTGTAGATATTTCTTTAGGAATCGACGATTCACTGTCTGTAGCATCTTCAGAAGATTTTTTTTTTTTTTTTTTGCTGTCCCAACCTCTGCGCCACCTCAGAGGCAGTGCACCCACGCCGCTCATTCCGACACCCCGTCCACAGCCATAGCCCGGTCGGCCCCGCCGCAGCCCCGGCACCAGCAATCCACAGGGAGCAGTCAATGTCAAGTCGTTAAGAGGCAACCCACCGGAGGAGACACTGCACTGCTGCCGAGTCACTTCGGCGGTGTTCAGTGGCGCCTGTTCTGATCTAACATACGCAGGACACCACCTACTAAGCCCCCTACTGACGACAATAACTGCTTAGTCGCGGAGCCGGCGTGAGTGAGCTCTCCCTCCGGTGGGCGCCACCACGTCCGTTTACCGACAGACCCCATGGACTCGCCGATACCGGTGACCCTGACGGAACCAAACCAAAGCCACAGACGTGGAGAGAACATCGAAATTGAGGTCACCATGAGAGCAGGGCATGAAGGGCCACAGAATTTGAGACATTTTTTTAATGCTGATCAATGGTAATGAGGATGATTAAGATGATGCTACGGATTTCCATTTCGGTCTGAGACTACATGACAGGGCTGTACTCTACGCTTCCTTTCATAATATATCCCGGCGTCAACCAGGCCCGAGAGATACAGGCACCTGCAGTGTTGGTCAGGAAATTTGAGCAACACTCTCAGAAACGCATCCATTAAGTGGATGAAACTCGACTGTGTGGTCCCAGTCTTCCCAACTGAGTCCACAGCAAACTCAACTCTGGGTAGGAGCCGGTCGGGGCAGAAAAACCCACATGACTTCTGATGGGATTCGAACTCACGACCTCCCAGCCGGGTGTCCGCGACGCTAACCACTTCGCCACGGCGGCTGGTGCATCTTCAGAAGATGTTTCTTTGCGTTTTTTAGGAGCGCCCAACCACTGACGCAACAACATATTTGCGAGATGCGATAGCCGTGAACTTCCCTTCTGCTTCATTCGCCTAGGCTTGTGCACGCGATTGTTACAACTTGTGAGTCATCGAATTGGTTAATTAGTGGCGGCGGGCGCCACAGTCTGAAGTCAGCCGGTTGACTGAGTAACCGTTCAGTGACGTGGGCCACAAGGCGAGCCTATCGGTGTTTATGCAGCTTCTCGGCTTACTGTACTTTCGCGGGCACACGCTGTCCTGAATTTGACGGCAGGCGATCGCGCGCGAAGCTTGTGGTGTGCTCAGCTTTGATCACTGACCGCGGCACGTTTTAGGGTTTGCCTGATTTTGTAGTGCGTCCCTCCCGCAGGACTCGCTACACGTTTTGTTAGTGCGTCCTTTTCGCTCATAGTGCGTCATAGACGCACATATGTGCGTCATTGGGAGCCCTGCAAGATCTTTAATGGCTATGATGATATTGACATTGAGACATTCTTTTCTGTTGCACAAACTTCGAGTACTAGAAACTCTGAAGGAAAGATTTTTATAAAGCACTGTAACACTAATCAACGTAAATTTTCATTTTCTTATAGAGTTGCTAACCACTGGAATGAAATACCTACTACCATTAAATTTGCACCTGATATTAATAGGGCCTGTCGCGGTCAAATTTGTTGCTCAGTCAAATCGGTTGCTGGCATACCAGTTTAGGCAAAAAATGACGTAACCAGTGTCCCAGTCTACTCCAAAGCAGAATCGATGGTCTTTAGATAGAGTAGGGCGAAGCCCGAGAGAGGACGAAGGACGAATGAACGAAGGCCGTTAGGCCAAGTCGTGCTCACACATTTCTGAGTAGGCGGATGTGTGTTGTGGCATCAAATGACGTCATTTTTTGCCTAAACTGGTATGCCAGCAACCGATTTGACTGAGCAACAAATTTGACCGCGACAGGGCCTACTTTCAAGAATTTTCTAGATAATGATTCAAAATTTACAGAATTGTTTCATGACTATGATGGATTGCAATGAAGATATTAATTGTAGCATGCCATATGACCCAAAAAGTGAAGAAATTTAGAGGGGACACATGATAGACCGCGAGGTCTAGGCTAATGAAGCCAGTCCCTACTACTACTACTACTACTACTATACTACATAGAAGACGCGCATGTCAACCGACGCCATTTTGATTATTTCTGTACTCGCAAAAACAGTCTGTGCTCGAGTACAATTTAGCAAAAAACACAGTCAGTCAAACCACCCTGGAATCACTGGTGTAAGTCAATTTCAGTGCTAAGCAAAAAGAATTTACGCAATTTACAGACCACTACAAGCAACATCCACTAACCCGTTTGTATTGTCGCGTTCTGCCTTCCTGGAGCGACAAGCACAGTGTAACAAGAAGCACAGTTTACCGAAACAAAACGGAAAAGTCCAGAATCTTGCGGATTCACAAGTTACTCCCACCAGAGACTTTCACGCTCTACACCCCTGACACATTCATCTCATGGATGTCCCGCTCACATCATTCTTAACAAGGATTTCTTTCTCTTTTTTCTTTCTTTTTCTTTTTTTTTTTTTTTGGTGAAGGGGAGGAGGGCAAAGGGATGGAGAGCGGTGGTAACGGGGTGGAGGGCGATAGTGACTGGAAGAGTGGGGGGGGGGGGGGGGGGGGGGTGAGGGGGGGCTTCCGGCGCTAAGTGAGGGCTCGCACTTTCCTTATAGGCCTAAACTGCAATGCCAGAAGGACTTTGAGGACGCCGTCTGCCTGGGTTCCTCCTCCCGTCCGCAGATACCAACTCTAACCAAACCTGCCAGCATACAAGTCTGCCAAGACAAAATACTCCGTGCTGCAGCTTGCTGCAGCAACAAACTTGTCCCAAAAATCGAATGCTGTGATGACGTAAAACACAGTGTCTTCCAGGAACCTGCAAGGTGGCACAGCAGAAACACCAAGGGAAAGATGGCAGTTTTCCTTTCAGAGACACTGGTTAAGAGCACAGTGTAAGGCGGCGCAACGAACCTTCCAGACAGGTGACGGCGGGTTTAGCCTGTGTTGCAGGGGGTGGCTCCTAGAGATGTGCTGGCGCAATTGGCGATGGAGCGTGAAGACGGACACGGGTCATCACGACTTACCACTGAACATTAAAAAACACACATGACTATCTACGAACGAACAACTTCACCCAGGCTTCTGCCTGAGAAAGCAGACTACCCTGGGTACCTCCACCCGTCCACAGATACTGACTCCAACCAAGCCTGCCAGCATACAAAGTCTGCCTGACAAAACGACTCATGTGCTGCTGATTACTGCAGCTACCGAAAAGCTTTTGCTGTGAGGACATTAAACTCATTTCAATATTTCATAAATTAAAACTTGATGCCTTAAAAACTAAATGTACAAACGAAGCAAAATGTATTTGTGGAGAACGAAGAATAGTCAGCAAGCATCTGCTGTTTGACTGTTTACATCTTCAAGCTCATTTACGACCATTATCAGGCATGTCTTTGTGTGAGGTCTTTTCAGATTTAAAGTTTCCCTTCAATGTTGTTTTTTCTTTTAATTTGTAGTCCAGTTAAGCATGTACTTTAAGACTAGCCTATTTGCAGGTATGCTGTAGGGATGTTTAAAGGGACATTTATATGCACTTAGATAACCACATTATGCACACTTACATAGTCGCAGACGTTTATGCATCTCTGTCTCCGTCTGTCTGTCTGTCTGTCTGTCTGTCTGTCTGTCTCTGTCTCTCTCTCTCTCTCTCTCTCTCTCTCTCTCTCTCTCTCTCTCTCTCTCTCTCTCTCTAATTTCACATATGTGAACAGACGTAAAACTGAAGTGCTACTACCACTTTAAACTCAATCTTCCACCGATGGAGCGCTACCTAACTGCGATTACCATGGCTTGGGATACCATACTTTTGAGGATTGGGCATGGGGACACCCCTCTTGGGCTTGGGCTGAACAAATTGCCCTCTCCACAGCAGTCTGCGTGGACCATAGAAGGGACTCGTGCAGCGCTCCAGCAACTTTGGGTCTGCTCCCTCTTTGAGGCAGCCTCACGTGGTACAGGACTATCGCCATGCGATCATGAAGAGGGCCTCCTGGTGGCCCTGAAGACAGGCCCTCTAAGGCAGAAAGGGGCAAAGGAAACCGACGCCCACCGTCGGCTGACCGGGGTCATCCCGATAGATCCCCGCACCGATAGATCCCTGCACCGAACCGATAGATCCCCGACCGATAGATCCCCGCATCGGTAGATCCCCGCAAAGGGATAGGGTTAGGGTTCGGGTTAGGGATCTATCGGTGCGGGGATCTATCGGGGTGCACCCGGCTGACCAACACCACGAAGTGAACTGGAGTTCACGCGGAACCAGAGCTGATAGAGTGACAGACGACAGCTCCCCACACGGAACCCGATACTGTTGCCAACGCCAACAACTGCCATGAAGTATGCAGACCAGTCTGCAAGTGCATCTTGTCCTTAAGGGCCTCTAGCCGACAGGACGTGAATCTCACCCCACCCCCTACCCCTTTGAAAACACACTCACACGCGCATCACACACACACACACACACACACACACACACACGCACGCACGCACGCACGCACGCACACACACGCGCGCGCGCGCGCGCGCGCACGCACGCACGCACAGAGAGAGAGAGAGAGAGGGGGGGTTGTAAATTGTAGTTCTGAGGACTAGCATCCTACACCCCACTTTTGTGGACTCTTTTCCGAATTGGTTTAGAACAAATAAAAAAACAAAAACAAAAAAAAAAAAAACCATTCGTAATCAGCTACCCCTCTTCATTCCAAATGTCAGTAGTATTTTTTGCTATCTTTAAAATCGTTGATTCGTCACATCACAGTCTTCCTACGGAGACACGGGTGTATATCAAAAGTGTAAAATAACGGTCATTGAAAGGACTGTGTATTTTAACTTTGCACTCCGCTTAGAACACTCTGATGTAGATTTTTGACAGCGAGGACCGTGTGTATCTACACTTTCCATCTATGATAAGGACGCACATGTCTGTATGATCTACAGTCCGAAGATAGTGCGCATTTGCGTAGGTAGGTAGTGTAAGGTTAGTTTACATCTTCATCTCCTACCCCATCTCACGCTAAAAAAAATAAAAATAATAAAAAATGGAGTAAAAAGTTGGGGAAAAAGAAAGAAAGGAAAGAAAAAATCAACAGCTGGTGATTGACAGAATTTGTAAGGCTGATAGGATCAAAAGAGAGAGAGGGGGGTTAAAAAGCAGATAGATACGAAGACTGAATCTCATTTCCAACTGGTTGAGAAAAAGGTTATGCCCATCCAATGACTGGCAGCTTCCTGACCTTTTTCAAGCGTGTCAGGAATCTGTCAGTCATCGGGTAGATTCTCTCACCAATCTGCAGGTTGATCCATCTTTCTAGGATGGTGGAGTCACATACACTGACAGCCGAGGAACATCAAAGGAAAGAAGGAATCTTCAAAGAGCTGAGTCAGTCTGTCGACTGGTGGAAAGATGAAGTCGAGAGAAGAGAGACTGAGAATACCGACACTCTAAAATCACGAAATCTGCACCCCTTCTCCCCCCCCCCCCCCTTCCCTCTCTCTCTCCCCATCAATACGCCTAGTAACTTTCTATCTCCTTCCCCACCCAAAACCCAACTACTCTCTCTCTCTCTCTCTCTCTCTCTCTCTCTCTCTCTCCCTCTCTCTCTCTGACTGTCTGTCTGTCTCTGTCTCTCTCTTGAAACGACTGTAGAAATTGTGCAGAAATACCCAAGACTGGGAGGAGCAAAAGTGAGGAAAGGGGGGGTGGGGATGGGAAAGAAAGCACTGCATAAAATGCATGAACCATTCAAGTGAAAACTGCTCATGTTTGTGGGACGTCTGTCACATTTTTTTTTAAAAAATAGCTTTAACCAGGGGGCGGGGTGGGGATGGGGTGGGGATGGAGTGGATAGAACTAACCTGCACGATGATTTGAAGCAAGCGCCCAGCACCCCGTGGCTATTGCTGACCTATAATTGTTCTGTGTGTGTGTGTGTGGTGTGTGTGTGTGTGTGTGTGTGTGTGTGTGCCTGACTGTCTGTCTCTCTCTCTTCTTCTTCTTCTTCTTCTTCCCCTGCTTTTGCTTCTTCTTCTTCTTCATCATCATCTGTCTGTTTGTCTGCCTCTCTCTCTACCCGTTTTTTTTTCTCACCTTCTCTCCTTTTATTTTTACGCTTTCTTCTCCTCCATCTTCTTCTTCTATTTTCTTTTTCCTCTCTCCCTTTCCCTCTCTCTCCTTTGCTGCTTCTTTTCTCTTCTTTTTTTTCCTCACATCTCTTCTTCCACTTCTCTCTCTCTTGCTTCTTCTTCTGCCTTTGCTTCCTCTTCTTCTTCTTTCCCCCCTCTCTCTTCTCATTTTCTTCGTCTTCTTGGTTTTCATTGTTGCCGTCATTGTTGCTGTTTCTGTTGTTCTGTTGTTGTTGTTATTGATGTTGTTGTCCTTCTACTTGTTTTTCCTCTTCTGTCTATCTATCTGTCTGTCTGCCTGTCTGTATGTTTCTCAACACAGTCCACTTTTTGCTACCCGAACCAGGAGGATACTGGATGTTGCCAGAGAGAGAGAGAGAGAGAGAGAGAGAGAGAGAGAGAGAGAGAGAGAGAGAGGGGGGGGAGAGACAGACAGACAGAGACAGAGAGACAGATACAGAAACAGAGAGAGAGAGATAGTTTTGATTTTACTTTTTGTACGTAAGATGCTTATAAACTGGATTGTTATTCAGCCAAGATGTCTTTTCACTTAATACTTTTTTGCTAATGAATTATCTTTTCTAGGTTGGCATGTTTGAGAGAAAAAAAAGGGGGCAGGGGGGAGGACCAGCGAGCGAGCGAACAAGAAAGAGAGAGAGAGAGAAGGGGGGAGGGGGCAGACAAACAAACAAACAAGAGTCAGCCAGCCAGACAGGTAGCCGAACACTGGCAGAGAAAGAGACACAGAAACAAGATGAGAGAGAGAGAGAGAGAGATGGGGGTGGATGGGTGGTGGTATTTAGTAAGATGATGATAAACTGAATTATTATTAATCTGCCCCGAACGGCTTCTAGTCCAGAGTTGAGTTTGCTACAGGTTCAGTTGGGAAGACTGGGACCACACAGTCGAGTTTAATCCACTAAATAAACGCGTTTCTGAGAGTGTTGCTCAAGTTTCCTGACCAACACTGCAGGTGTCTGTATCTCTCGGGCCCTGTACAGTCCTGTGATGCAGTCTCAGACCGGAATGGAAATCCGTAGCATCATCTTCATCATTCCCATCCATCAGCATGAAGAAAAAAAAGTCTCGAATTCGGTGGCCCTTCATGCCCTGCTCTCATAGTGACCTCAGTTTCGATGTCCTCTCACATCTATGGTCTTGATTTGGTTCCGTCGGGGTCACCGGTATTGGCAACTTCATGGGGGCTGTTGTTGGACGGATATGGTAGCGCCCTCCGGAGGGAGAGCTCACTCTTGCCGGCTCCGCAACTAAGCAATTATTGTCGTCAGTATGGGGCTTAGTAGGTGGTGTCCTGCGTATGCTGGATCAGAACAGGCGCCACTGAACACCACCGAAGTGACTCGGCAGCAGTGCAGTGTTTCCTCCGGTGGGTGGCCTCTTGCCGACTTGACATTGACTGCTCCCTGTGGATTGCCGGTGTCGGGGCTGTGGTTGTGAAAGGGAGAATCGGAATGAGCGGAGTGGGTGCAATGCAACTGAAGTGGCACAGAAGATTGGACAGGGGAAAAATCATCATTAATCGAAGATGTCTCTTTCCTATACAGTTAAAAAAAAAAGGAACAATAATTACATAGTGTCTTCTCTGTAGAAATGCATATTATGAGAGAGAGAGAGAGAGAGAGAGAGAGAGAGAGAGAGAGAGAGAGACAGGGATGAGGGTTAGGGCAGGCAAACAGACAGGCAGAGACAGAGAGAGAAGGGGGGCGGGGGTGATGCGGGCAGACTGAGGAAGGCAAACAGGCAGAAAGACAGGGACAAACAGAGAGAGAGAGACACACAGAGTAACAGACAAATGCAGAGAGAGAGAGAGAGAGAGAGAGAGAGAGAGAGAGAATCGTGGAGAAAGGCAGAAAGAGTAAGAGGCAGCGTCAGTAAGAGAGAGACAGAGCTATAAATAAACATAAGGAATGGCACAGAGAGTTTCAGACAGACAGCGAGACAGAGACAACAACAACCACCACAAAGCAAATCCTAAAGCCTCTATGATTTATGATGCAAAACATATGTATACGATTTATATGTCTTGCAGAAAAAAAGTATTTCCAATTAAGAGATCAACCAAATCCGACTTAACTTTTGTTTTTGTTTTTTGGTAGGAGTGATATTTTGCACTTTCACCATTACACAGTAACTTATTTTAATATTTCAATAAACTATTCTTGTATAAATAAAACTACTTTCAATATTTTGAAATGTTTCAATTTTTTTTTCTTTTATTAAGCAAACAAACAAGTAAGGAAAGAAACAAGCCACCCAAACTATACTGACTTCCATAAAAAACGCGAAAACAAAACAAGCTGAAGGTTGGGGGTAAATTTTACTGGTCACAATTGTACAGAGTGAAAGCGAGAATTCAAAGTGATTTGATTCATTACACTGGTAATGTGTGAAAATGTCATCAGCAATATGTCTTTTGTGTGGAAAATCCAAGGTCACGTGACAAACCAGCTTGAAGTCCTAATACCGTGTGTGGCCACCATTTGCGTTGACAACTGCTCGACACCTGCGGCTCATTGAGTGGACCAGGTGGTTGATGCGTCCCCTTGGCACACCAGCCCACACATGGACGATGGCCTGGTGAAGTTGAGCCGTTGTTGCTGGTCGTGGACGCAGGAGGTCCAGCCGTCTGCCAAGTTCATCCCAAAAATGTTCTATTGGGTTTAAATCGGGACTGAGGCCTGGCCAGGGCAGCACATTGACGTTGTTATGCTGAAGAAATTGCTGGGTGGCCCTGGCGGTGTGTGGTCTTGCATTGTCCTGTTGGAATGTCCAGTTTGGGTGTTGCGCAAAAAAAGGATCGACATGGGGTCTGAGCACCTGGTTGATGTAGCGCTGTGCATTGACACCCTGTCCGCGACCAGGACCAATGTTCTGAAAGATGACTGGTCCTATGGCGTGGTTAATGCCAATTGCACCCCATATCATAACGTTCGGGCCTCCCCAGGGGTTCCGCTCTACCACACAGGAGTCAGCATAGCGTTCACCAGGTCGACGCCATATTCTGACACGACCGTCAGCCATGTCAATACAAAACGGCTCTCATCTGAGAACAGTATGCGTCCCCACTGCTGCCTGCGCCAGTTGATTCGGGCTTGTGCCCACTGCAGCCTGTCCTGCCGGTGTCTTGGTGTCAGTACCGGACCTCTGTGAGGACGCCTACATGCCAGCCCGTTCTCCTGAAGATGCCGCCGCATAGTGTTGAGGCTGAGTCGTTGCTGGAGATTCCCAGGCACCTGTCGAGCAGTGTTAGCGGCTGTTTGCCGCCTGTCCCGCAGATAGGTTCGAACAAGATGGCGATCCTCTCTTTGTGTGGTGACCCAAGGACGGCCTGGCCGGGGACGATCATCAGTGATACCAGTAACTCGCATGCGGTGCTGCAGACGATAGATGGTTGAGATGTGGACGTTAAAGATGTTGGCGACCTGCCTGGCATCCACACCAGCCTCCAGATGGCCTAGGGCACGATTGCGTTCCTCTGCTCGTAGTCTTGGCATCTCTGTAGCGCTCAGACGGCAAGTCGTTACCTGAACCTTGTAGCACGGCTTTATAAAGGCTGCATGCCTGCGTACTTGTCGCTGGTTAACTTTGCTCTGCATGGTGTGCACGTGCCTCACATGCAGCAACCAGTTTGCCATTTTTGTTGACCCTCCAATGCCGGGAATGATGTGTTGCTCACACAATGTTTTCACTGCACGTGAGTCTTGGACCCAAACAACTTGCCACAATGGTTCAATATTGTATATTCACCCCTTTCACCCGAAAAATAACCTTTCAAATTTTCGTGTTTTTTATGGAAGTCAGTATACGTTCTTTGAAATCGTCTGAACCAAATCTGCTATTCTTATCCCCCTTTTAAACACCCCTGACTTGGTAATTTGGGTTATGTTGCTTATAGCCCGGCCGACCGCGAAGAGCCATATCAGGGCTGTCACAGCGTTGAAGTCAACTCACAAGTCCTTAAAACACACACACACACACACACACACACATTTAAATTACACCATCTAAAAAAGCACCGGAAATTTTGTTGAAAATCTTTCTTTTGCAAAATCTTAGATCAGACAAAAATGTTGATCTCTTTCAGAAATTCAAAGATCACACCAGGTGGGACATTTCTGAACAAGGTTTTCACAGAGCCTGCTATGAGACATCATGCAAGTCCGACACTCTAGAAGAATAGTTCACCATGAGTGATACATGACATAGAATGTACTACAAAGCTCCTCCACCTTTTAAAAGAAAAAAAAGTGTAAAGGGAGTGGCCTGTAGTACTACGCAAACGGCATAAGACTGTTTCTTCTTTACGACCGCCTTGGGAACATGGTAAAAGCTCTTTCAGGTTTGGGTGGATTTCGAACATTTTGTGGGGCCGGATAGCTCAGTTGGTAGAGCGCCGGACTCATAATCTTGGGGTTGCGGGTTCAAATCTCCGCCGGACCGTTTCGGTACAGGGGATTTTTCCCTTGGAGTTAACATTGGTTCTGACTCCATTTCCCATACAGTCCTTCGAATGAGACTATGAACCGAGGTTTCGTGTGTGAATGCACGCATAACATCTTGCACACACGTAAAATCCCATCACCAGGGTCTGCAGGAGTATCAGCCTGCGTACGCAGGAGAAGAAGAAGAACAGTTTGTTATCTGCTCGCCATTTCCATTCCTCTTGCCAGAGGTCTTTGACATAAACCTGTGCTTTGGGTTTTAGATCAGTGCGAGGGATAGACAATCTGCTCGACTCTTTCCTTGTGGCACCCTTAGCAAGTTGAGCAACCAACTCATTGCCTCGAATGCCCATATGACTGGGAACCCAAGCAAAAACTGAACACCCCTGACTACCTCGCTACATAATAACATAAGTATGTGCATGGACTCGCAATTTCATTAGACAGGGGGTGGAAGAGAGGGTGGGTGAGACAGGAGCAATGGATGGTAGCCTTGTCTCCAACCAGGGGACTGTAAAGCAAACAAAAACTGTGGGAGGAAAAACGTGTTGTGGGAGGAAAAAACGTGTTTTAAGTGTCAGTTCTTTCTGCACAACTTGCCGAGGGACCTAGTTTACTGTGACCTTATTTATAGCAGAGAGTATATATACTGTCCTTATATCCGCTGTGGCTGAGGTTACCAGTTTCCCACACAGCCCAGCAGTTGGAAATTTACAATCTTGGGTTGTCTGGAGGACAGGTTTCCTTCTGCTAGAGGCGATTAGCTTTCCTTCAGAAGTAGCCAGTTTACCTGCTTGGTCTGTTCCAAGGTGAAATGACTTCTTTTTCTTTTATAGGACAATAGATACTGTCAGTACTTTTGTTTTAAATACTGCAGAATGTAACAGATGTTGGTCGACTTCCGAGAACTAGTTCCTTTGCTTCCAAAGAGATCTTTTTCTCTGTCCTGACCTAAAGTGGGGAGTTGCCATTTAGACGACGCCATTGAAATTGTACTGGTTTTCAACATGAAGCTACATTATCGCGCGAGAACAAAACAAAAAAAAAAAAAAAGAGAGAAAGAAAAAAAGGTGTGGGCAATTTCCTCAGCCTGTACCCAGCGATGTTGCCACGCGAAGCGGTTCTCAAGTGACGCAGTGGTCATTGGTGCATGTACACATGCATGTGGTGTCCAAGTGAGTGTGCTCACCAGTCCCTTCACTTTGCTCCTCTCCCCCTTCTGCCCGCTGATCAGACTGATCGTAGAGTTTCCTTTCACCACTGTTCCAAACACTTTGGATTGGCATATTTTATTCACAGCTATTGATCTATTATTTGTCTGTAATTTCATTGTCTGCTTCTTTGTTGTGTACTTATAAATACATTCAGTTTATTCATTTACCTGGGTTGCTTGTCAGTTGATTGGTTGGTTAGTTACTACCTAGTAAGTTCATTTGTTAAGTTAGTTGCTTCGCAGTTGTTTTCTTTATGCAGTCTCGGGCAGAAGAAGAAAGAAAATCAAAGAAACTTAAAACAGTTTGTTCTGATGACACTTTTTATAGTTTTGTATAAACTCATGGCGCTTATAAAGAATGATCCAATGACATGATTAGAGACACAATGTTTTACATCATAATACATGTTCAGAACAAAAAACCTGTACACGACATTTTATTGTTAAATGAAAGAACCTTTGGGGAATATTCTGTGAGTGTGTGTTCACTTCCTAAAATAATCTTGTAAACCCAAGCTTATTTTTCATCTCAGTCCAACTCCTCTGTTTAAAGAATTTTTTTTAACCCTGAAACCTTAAATGCGAAGAAGTTAGGTTGACACTAACATTGTTCCTCTCGATATTCAGTTTTCCTGCGACAAAACGGCCTGAATTGAAATTGTATGTCTTTAACTTGCGCGCAGGAGAGTTCTCACACAGGCAGAACCAGCAACTCCCCTATAGAGTTCCCTAATTCCACGATGGGGAGTCCCCTGAAATGGATGAATGGCTGTCACTGCAGTCTAATCAATGGGCCAGTTCTCCATACGACCCCTTATGGCTCTCCCCTTGCAACAGACAATTCACAAACTAGGCCTTACCTTCTCACACCAGTCCTGTACAGGCCAGACTCACGATATCTGAAGCAGTACATGTAAATGAAGCCTACAGCCACATGGATATCCAGGTATCCCACCTTGATGGTCTGTAGTAAGAACAGGCACAGAAAGCAAGTGCGTACAATCTCTTTAGCCTATGAACATCAACAACTGCCTGTTCTCTTAAGCTCCCTTTGTTACCAACTGTCAAGCGCTATAAACATGTCTCTGCATTCACTTCGGTCTCTGAATCATTACAATAGTCGGAAAGGGACATGGCCACCTACGACCACTGTAATATATATATATATATAGTCAGTAATATTACATATATTATGTGTATGTGCTCATTAATGTGAATCCATATTAAAGTCATTTTTCAGTCCTCCCTCACCAATCCACCATGAAGTCCAACAAAAGGGCTAACCTTGACCCTTCTAAGTTGGGGAGGGTGCGAGGGACGTGGGCGGGTGCGAGGGACGTGGGAGGATGAAGAGACATGCAAGGAGTGTTCAACTCCACCCTATTCCCCCCCCCCCCCCCCCCCCTTCATCATGGGAACAAAGAGGTGAGCACTACCGAAGATAACTTGGCAAGCCAGTTAAATGTCTTGACCGATCCTACGCAGGTGTAACTAACTGATGGATATGTGGGCCTCTGCATACATCCCTTCTAGGAAAGGTCCAAACCAAAGAGATGTTGAGAAACAGTGCTCTCTCAGTCTCCAATACTGGGTTGTACCAAACAGAAAATACAATGGGTTCAGGGAAGCCCACACAGAGAAAGAATGTCAAAAAGACCTGATGGAACTTGAAAATAGAAAAGGTCCTGGGGAGCAAGAACACAGATTACGGCCGGTGCGTCACATTTACCATGGACCCTTACCAGACCTGTTAATCCTAAAAGTGCTACAGGTGTACTTTTCAACAAAAATGAGTGTCTTTTCTACATACAGTGTGTACAAAAGTCTAACTTTTCTGTAAAAGCAGTGAGAAATGGGTGTGGGAGGGACGGTGGGATAGTAATCACCTGATCTTCCTCAACTATATAAATAAGTTCTTTCCGATATGAATTTCTTTCGCAACTGATTCGCCAGCATACACTGGCAAATATTCATGGTCTTTGGCCGATTTTGTGTGTTTGTTTTTGTTTTTGATGTTTCACAGCACATTGTCAAAGAAGCAGACACAACTTGATGCGATTTCGCGTGCAGACTTAGCAAGAGTTGTCACTCTTAGGTCAAAGCCTTAGTCATGGCAACACTCTACAAGTGCAATTTCAGATCAAGACTTTCATCACTGTGCACTTTTCATAGACTGGTACTTTTTTAATGTTGTCGTATTCAGCATATTTTCGCCGAACATGCATATGAAATCTTATTCATTAACAGGTCTGCCATACCCTCAGCTTGTCCAACTTTATCAGGTGCATCAATCTATGTGCTTAGATCAATCAGCTTTTTGGCTAGAAGCATTTTGAACAACTAGCATTCCATCAAAGTTATGGGCCAATATCGTTCAACTCAAGGGGATCACTGGGCCACACACGCCTTCTCATGTTCACAACCCTCTGCAGGGTACAACCAAGCAAACATCACATCCGTGTTAGTTACTTCTTTATTCAGAAAAAAAAAGAGAAAACAACAATGTGTACAACAGATGCCATAACATTTGACTTGAATATGGATGAAACTTCAGTTTTGTGTGCATGCATGTGCGTGTGTGTGTGTGTGTGTGTGTGTGTGTATGTGGAAATTTAGAGGACCCTAAATGTTACTGACTAATACTGCTCTAAAAGAAGATTCCAGGCCTCCTAAAGGGACATTTTTTCCCTAAACGAACAACCCCAAAACATTAAAACAAAGTAATCAAAGCCAGAACCACAACCAAAGAGTAAAAGACAGACATGTTTGCTGTATATCTCTCTCATTAAACACAGCAATCCAAGCCAACTTCAGATAAGCTGAAACTAGCATTCATAAGGATTATTGTTATGATTTGTAATTTTGTTCTCTTTGTGTGTTTTCGTACATGCATGCTTGGTGTGAGCGAGTGACAGAAGGTGGGGAGAGTTCATGCAAATTTTGTTGAAACAAAATTCAAAGGTTAATCTCGATTAAACTTTGCACATGCTCCATTAAGTGAGACAATCTACAATTGTAATTGCCCTCCCCCTCCCTACCCCGAGTCTGCTTGCTGTAAAGTTAACAGCGTCAGTCTGTAACCGTTTTAAGTCCTTTTCTCCCCTTCCCACACTCTGATCACAACCTTCTCCCCCCCCCCCCCCCCCCCCATTGCCCTCTCCCTCCACTCCTCCCACCTCTTTCAAGAGCCATTCTTTCATCTATCCATCCACGAATTGCTCTGAACTGCACACTTTTTTCTCTTCTTCACCCTTCAGTCCCCTCTTACCGTCTCAGCATTACTGACTGACTTTGTGTTTATGTTTAACCATCACCTCAAAGATATATTAAACGAGAAGGTTGGGGCGTCAAAAGCACAGATATATATGTTAGGAGGTGGAGGGTGTGGTGGGAAAGATGGGGAAGCGGTTACACATGCAGACACATATGCGTGCAAGACTAAAATGAATCGGCAACTTTTATTTGTATCCTTATTTGTGTCCTTCTCTATCTGTATCCAAATTTGACAGGAAACACGCCACCAAGCTGGGAGCTGGGCAAGTTTTTTGTGTGGATAAAACACCAGGATATCCATACATGCACACACTGGTATCGTTAATAAATGAAAAATTCATATACATAACTCACACAATTTAGCTATCCATGACCAAGATCAACACAAAGTTGTGCAAATGGCATACATTGAAGTTTTGTTGACTTCCATATAGTTCAAATCAATTCATTTTAGCTAAGGAGCCTGGAGATCATTGATGAATCGACCATTTGATTTGAGTGAAAAGAGAAACAAACAAAAAAAACTCTTTAGTTCTCAACTTTGCATGTTGGTATCAGTCATGAGGTCACATTGACAGACTGGAGTTTTTGATTGCTTCAAGGGCAAGAGCAACATGTCACATTGACAGACTGGAGTTTTTGATTGTTTCAAGGACAAGAGCAACATGTTCAACTGTTTATCTTGGTCAAAATATCGTTAACATCCACAGTTTTTTTCTTCTTCTTCTGTTTTTTGTTCTTCCTTTAAAACAAGCTACTGTGACAACTAAATTCTGAATCATGAGCCCGCGAGACACTAAATCGCAACTGCGTCACGCACGGTCCAAACTTCATATGAAGGAAGGCAAGTTAGTTCTACTTCCACAAGGTCAAGCTTCTGTAGCGAGTTCCATCACCTCCCATCTGAAACCTCAACAACGAACTGCTTTAACAGCAGCAATGCACCATTTTTTGTTTGTTTGTATTCTTCTTTTTTCCCCCCCCTGTCACCAACCTTTATCATCATCAAGAGAAACACAATAATCAATGGCCCGAGTTTGGGATGATTACAGCTAGATACTAATGGTAAACAGGTCTGAATGAACACAAAACTGTGCCAACAATGCTCTGATCCTGTTCTGTCAAAAACTAAAAGGATGTAATATATCCCTCCTCCCTCAAAAAAAAAAAAAAAAAAAAAAAAAGAAAAAGAAAAAAAAAGAGACAGTTTAGTGCAGAAACGTGGCAAGGATTTGTGAGACAAGTTACTCAACAGTTGACAGAAGAAAATTCAGCTGAGTTGCGAGTTTGTTGGGAATGCTGTTCACATAAAAAAAAACCCCATCAGGATTAAAAGGAAAAAAATCATCTTAGGACTGCATGATGTACAGATTCATCCATATTCAACACCACTACAAAATTCAACTGGGGGAAAAATAACAGGATAAGTGACAAAGAAGGTCAATGAAAGCTTTCATAAAATGAAAACACAATTAATAACATCTTTTTGTGTGTCAGAATTCACCTCTATATATTTTCGACCATTCAAATCAATAATTCTAGAATGCTTCACATCCGAATGAAATTTTACACAAGAAACTAACGCAATGAAGAATCCTAACCAGAAAACAGATTTTCTTATCATGACTTCAGGAGCTATCCATGCCTCGTTTCATGACTTTTTTTGTGGTTTAAATATATGACAAAAGAACGAACATCTGTGTTTTCAGAGAACGATGAAAAATACGCACCTAAAATAACGATAAAAATAAAGTTGTTAAAAAGTAATCTTCAAAAGTTTAAGTACTATATCTGCCCACCTTGCACCGAATTTGACAAGACAAGTGATAGCTCGTTCGTCATTTTCGTTGTCCTGAGTGTTGTTTTTCTTGCCTGAAGAAGACCTAAGAGTTTGAAACACGTTGTGTGATTCATTTGTTCATGTTTGGCAGATGTAGTACTTAAACTTTTAAAGATTTGTGAGATTTTTGCAACTAAAGTTGTTAAAAGTTCATCTTACATTTAAACAATGTCCCCGAGTGTTGCAATATGCATGATGGAAATAAAATCTTTATACAGTACTTTTCATCGTTCAGTTGTTAAGCAAAGTCGTCTTTGTACATGAATATAATCATGTCTGACATTGGTAACATGCATGCATCCTAAAACAGGCAAGACACTATTAGAGACGAGCAACTAACATTCACCTTAGCTAAAGGATCTGACAAACCCATTTTTCACACTCGCACACACAATAACAAGAAAATAATTTTCATCAAACTGATCTAAAATTTTAATCCAGCCTCAACTACTGTTTGACAGTCATCTACGTACAGTTCCCCGAAGTTGGAGTATGGCTGCCTTAATGGCGGATAAAAAACGGTCACACACACAAAACTCAACTCCCTTTATTGGGTAGATGGGATTAATCCTTGCCTGTCTATACAGGGAGTGTTCACAGGTGTATCAGCCTGCATAGGCAGAAGAAGAAGATGTACAGTGTTTTTGTTGACAAAGCAATGTTTGCTTTTAGCACCCCCTTTGCCTTTTCAGCATCCCACACTTTGCCACTGAGGAAAATGTTAATTCTTCCATTTACTAGCTTGCATATATTTCACAGACCCGCTCTTTCAGTGTGTCATCATGCCGGTTGTACCAGATCTGATTTTTTGTTGTCGTTTTCTTATGCCGTTTATTTTTTGCTTATTAACTGCCTTTATAGATCAGTTTGCTTTTGTTTATTAAATGCCCCTTTGCATCACTTTATTCCTTATGTTTATGTCCATGAAATCAATCTGTCAGAAGGTAAATTAGTCCAATGTTTGTTCTCTGCTTTCAGTGTGTTTTTTTTTCTCGTGTAAATGTAACTGATCTAAAAAGCGTTATTCATAAGCTCATTGTTCTATAGCTAATCTACTATAGAACCTAACAGAAAAAAAGAATATCTGCAGGATTGTTGAGGAGCTCCAAGCAACATCTGATGAAAGCCAGGAAGAAAATTTAATGAGAAATGATTCAGAACTGGAGAGTCATCTGTCAGAGGTGTAACCAGTTTTCCCACAGCTCCAAACTGTGTGATATGCAGAAGATAATATCAGCCACAGGTCTGACTTTGAGACTGAAGAGAGGCAGGAAGTCATACAGGTATGAGGAAACGGGGAAGCCATACAGGAAGAGGGGTAGGCAGCTATTCAGTCTTAAGGAAGACAGGCAGGCATCCATACAGGAATCAGGAAACCAGAAATACAGAGAGGGAGCAAGCAATAAACAAATGGAGTCAGGCAGAAAGAAGGGAGAAAGTGTGTGCGCGCGCGCGCGCGTGCGTGTGTGTGTGTGTGTGTGCGCGTGCGTGTGTGTGTGTGTGTGCGCGCGTGTGTGTGTGTTAGCACGACAACATTACAGGGAGAAGCAGGCAGCAACAACGGAAGACAGGCAGGCAGCAATGTTGGGAAGAGGCAAGCAGAATCCAGGAAGAGGCAGGCCGCAATAGATGAAAAGAGCTAAGTAAGAACACAGGACGAGGAAGAGGCAGGCCGCAATAGATGAAAAGAGCTAAGTAAGAACACAGGACGAGGAAGCAATACAGGACGAGAGGCAGGCAGCACCACAGAGTGGCAGAAGGTAATACAGGAAGAGAGGGAGCCAGTTATGAAAAAGTAAAGAAAAAAAAAAGACAGGCAGCAACACTGGAAGAGAGGCATGCAGCAATACAGGAAGAGAGACAGACAGCGACAGAGGAGAAGTGGAAGGCATTAAAAGAGACATGACACAGGAAGAGTGGTATGAAGAAGAAAAGGAAAAGAGATTGGATGCATTAAACAAAGAGGGGCACTAAACAATACAGGAATATAGGCACAAATCCAGAAAAGGAACACAAAACAAACAGATACGCAACCAGCACTAGAGAATGAACAGGAGAATGCTACAAATCAGCAATACCTAAAAGTGATGGAACGCAGAGAAGGAAAATAACCAATGAAACAAAAATCAAATAGAAAGAAACTATAGAAGTCAACAGCAAGTTAACTCCCAAACAATCAGATTGTTACCAAGTCTTTTGGGTGCTTCCAGACTGTATATGTCTACACAGTGTCATGCATCAAGATAACTGAAAGCTAAAGTGTGAATGGGAACAACAAAACTGTTACAAAATGGAAAACAAGTTAACTCCAAAACTATCAGATTGTGACCAAGTCTTTTACGTGCTTTCAGACTTTTTATATGTGCACACATGGTCATGGACTAAGATAACTGAAAGCAAAACAGTGAATGTGGACAACAAAAAAGGGACAAAACAAATTTTGGACTGGTGCATTAAAACTGTTTAGAACAATGATGAGCAGGAAAAATTTTGAAGCTCTATTCACACATCCAAGATCCATTTCAAAAACAGCACAAGGACAACATTTGATGTCATTGCCCCTTTCAGAGACATTTGCGACAAATTAAAACAAACAAAACAATGCTTATTGAGACTTATTTGTTAACTACCTAAGTAAATACTGTAAGGCGATAAGAACAACGATGACGCAATGACCCCCCACTTAAAAGGTTTCTCATTTTGTAACCGCGACCTCCAGTTGTACTAAAGACTTACAGTGGTTCGTCACAAGTTGTGTGAAATAATATGACTTAGACATATGTGATGGATATATCTTGCCAAAATACCATGCCCACTTAAGAATTTTTGTGCACTAATGGTGCAGGCACACCAAAAATCTGTAGCTCTCACTACTTCATCACAAATGCCCTTTCCTAAATTACACACCAAAATAAACAAGACAAGCACAGCATTAACCTGCCTCCAGATATGGATAATACACCATGGAAGCTGTGCTCATCTTGGGAAAAGTCGGAATGATTTTGTACTGGGCCTGCAGAGAAATGTTATGACTGAACAGCTTTCCCTACACCTTACAGCCCTGATGTGGCCCTTTGCGGTCGGCTGGGCTATAAGCAACATTATCTCTCTCTCTCTCCCTACACCTTGGTTTAAGGCTGTGTCAGACCAACTGACATAGGCTAGAACACCAAGCCACATCAAAAGTCATGTTCAGCATAGTTATGCTGGAATTGTCTTCAGTCGTGACACACTCCTAGCACAACACCATCAGTCTCCAAAATCCCTCAAAGTTGGAGTGTGGCTGCCCACGTGGCGGGGTAATCAAAAACGGTCACACATGTAATGTTCTCATCCCTAGCTGATGCATTTGTACCATAGTGTTCAAGTGCTTTGGCTGTTCGGATGATCCCTGGAGTCTTTTAGCCAGGAAACGACAACAGCTTTGCAATTGCAGAGGTGGTGTTATGACTGAACAGGTCACCAATTTCTTTGGAACATAAAGGACCATTTAGAGACAAATAATTTGTTGATTCACTAACCGTTGCGCAAGCAGTAGTAGTCTAGATCTCAAACGGTACATAGCACTAGTGGATCTTTCCAGCCCATGCAGATTTCTATCCAGTCACTGAGAGCCCTATGGGCTCAAAATGATGGGAACTGGGTCAGTTCATTCAACAGCCATCTATGAAACTGAGCAGTATATCTAAATTTTGAGATCAAAAGTGCAGATTCCTCCTATCTTTTAAGCCCAGCTGATGATAGGATATATCATGAAACAGATGTCATGTAGTCTCAAGCCAGAACAGAAATCTTCACTGTCCATCATAAAATGAGTGTCAAATTACGTAAACAACCCACCCCCACCCCGCAAGTTTTGATTTGCCCCATCACACCTGTGACAGCAATGACTTCTGGTCAAAACTTTCAATGTTGACTTCATTGCAAGCCACACTTTTTACAAAAAATATTTTCTAAAAAAATGCACAATCACCACCAAAGTCCAGAATTAAAAAGCGTATGTTGCAAAAGAAATCAGATTCCAGAGAATGCAAGTCAACAAAAAAAAGAGACCAACAGCAACTTCCCAAATCTAGCACTTCTCACCCGACTCCAACTTCCTTCAGACTCATCATGCCATACCTGCTGTGCCTGGAATCTCCAGCAAACCACAAAATATTTGTATGATTTATACTGAGTCTCCAGTGAACAACAAAGTATCCATACGATTAATCAGGGCAGTGAGAGTAAAGATGACAATGTGTGTTTCAAATGTCACCGTTACATTAGTGGAAAACACAGAGAGCTATGCTGTTCTGAAATTTGGTCTACAGTACTGATGAAGCAGCATAGGTTATACAACCACCAATTGCTTTGATGTGAAGCATGACTTCAATTTGACCGAGTCAAAACCACACACATATCAATTTGATTTTGTACACAGATACAAGGCTGAAGAGATACCTTGATTGAAAAACCTTTTCAGGCAGGCAGATTACAGAAACATCTACCCCAGTGGAAAGAGTTCATTCTGAATTTCTTTCAAGTTGTCCTTGACACGAGAAGATATACTATTCCTTGAGTTACCATCAACACAAGATGATCCAACTGTACTAAATCAAACAGAGCTTGGTCTATGGAAAGAGGCAGCCAAAGAAATTGAATAATTGTAATGTAATAAAGTCGCTAAAAATTTAGACTTGAGTAGGTGATATTGTGCTACTGAGTTTTCTCATCCAAATACTGATACTGCATTATTTCCTTATTTCAAATGCAGATAGCTCATTAAGACTCATTTCTAATTTGGAAAGGTCTAACAATTTACCCCTCAATTTTCAATTTGGAAAAGTTTGATAAATGATGAATATAATGAATATAAATCTGATATGGTCCAATGAACACTTTATCATACAGTACATCACTAACATAATGCATGCAAGACTGCGACATGGAATTTGTTGACATCAGGAGAATGAAAAAAATTGGGCACTCCAGGCAACAATGGGTGTTTATGTTCTATGCAAAACCCCATCGACCAGTCTCCCAAGATATGGTGGTCAAGACATTTCTGCTGAATCGTGGATCTCATACTTTTTGAAGTGCATCACCATCGGCTAAAGTATCTTAAACCAAGCACACTGGTCAAAAACATAAAATTTCCAGAAAATCTGCAATAAAACTGCAAGGAAACAAAGGACACATCTCTTGCGAAAGAGCAGAGACCAATGTTGGATTATGACAACAAACAAAGACACACTTACCTTTGAGTGGAAACTAGTTGCATTATTTTTTTTTTCAGTTTTGTGGAGAAAACTGGGAGTCAATTAATTGTAGAATTGGTAGAAAGTGTATCTGGAAAATGCTTCATAGCATCATAGCTTGCTGTGAAAGCCGAGGACGCTGATACATACTAGTATTAGCCAAGAAACTTTGAACATTATTTTGTGCTGATGGTGAAAAACATTTATCAAAATGAAGAAGAAATAGTAACATAAAGCATCACTTTTATAATAGCACCGATTGATTTTACAGAAGGCATAGAAAGAAAAAAAAGTCTAGTATTGTCTCTTCATTCTGATAAACTATGAGAAATGGAATTAGAAGTTACAGGCGCATTGCTACTGCCAAATTTGAGAGACCTGTAAGTGAAACTGTAAACTGTGAGAAATGGAATCAGAAAGTTACTCAAGTACTGATAATGTAGTGTAAGTGGAACAGAGGATGCTTGTGCCACCCTCAGAAACACCTATCCTGCACTTGATATCCATTACACATAACTAGGATTGTTTTTTGTTTTTTCTATTACAAGGGATTGAATTAATCAGGTTATACTACCATGAGTAATGACGATCAAATCTCTTAGTGTGGCAGTTCACAGCATGAGCTGTTATAGCCATGTGCAGCTCACCTATCCTTCCACAGCTGTAAACTAGACAATGGAATTTCATGTGAACATCTCACAATAAGTGGTTATTCAATATTCTACTTGAAATGTATGCATGTATATGGGACATCTGAACAGTGTGTACGCATGTACGAATGTGTGCAAGAGTGCATGAAGACATGCATAGTTATCTCACTGTATAATACCAACTGTCTATGAACTAATGCGCATTTTAAAGACAGAAACCAGCACCAACAAGAGAAAACAAGACTGATGATGAACACAAATACTGCATGCTGTGCTTTATCAAGTTATTCTTTGTTAAGCAAATTTAAATTCAACAGAAACCGGAAGTAAAGATAAAATGCTGAAACGAAACTGTTTCATTAAAAAACAAACAAAAACCACACACACCAGAAAGATCCCACATAGTGAAAGTTACAGCATGGATGATGAGTGCACATAAACATTTCGAGATATTCTAAAATGACAAAATACATTTTTACTTTTGCATTTTGTTATCAGTGTCATAACACACTCCACCTTCAGAGTTGATTGGCCTCACAATATCCTCCTAACTGATGTGAATTTTGTCATTTATTTCAATGAAAGAAGAAGGAACATCGACAAATAACAAATATGTAAAAAGAGCTACATGAACAATGCTGCAAAACTACGAAGGGTATCACGACCCATGAGTCAATACACAGAATTTGGTAAAACACAATCACTGGTGATGGTCAGTTGTGTCTGAATACAGGGTTGACCCAATCAATAGCGGCGGTCATAGTCATCGCTGTATCTGGCAGCCAGACGTCTGTTGTCCTCTTCATATGCTCCATAGCTGGGCACTCTCCTGGTCTCCATGTCTCCATAGTCACGCATGCTGTAGCCACGCTCTTCAGAATAATCCCGCCTGTTACAAATGAGGTAACCAAATATGGAAAATGTGATCAAGTGATTTGTAAAAACCATGGGCAAAGCTAAATAGGTAAAGGAACAAAAAACTGTTCAATCACAGGTGTTTTGACCAAGATCTACTGTCAACTCATGCAGATGAAATTCTGAAAAAGTAGTGTGAGAAATGCTGAACAAGACATGCCTAGAATTAAACACAAAAGTAGTATCAGGGTTTCCTTTAGTGCTTTAATTGTATGCAACGACCTCTTCATAGCTAGAAAATGCCACTGCATAAGCATGTTGAAATATCACAATTTTCAATGCCTGTCTCTCTGCCCTGTTCTTTTTCAAACACAAACCATTTCCTCACCAAATACTGACCTATCCCTTTCCAAGAGAGGAGGGCGACTGAGCAGTGGCCTCGAGTCATCACGGCGCACCTCAGACTCAACATGGGTATGTCTGTGAGTATGGTCGTAATCATACACCTTCCTGTCTCCAGGTTCTTCAGTATGCTCTGGTGGCGCTTCCAGCAAATACGGTCTTTGATGAGATGACCTAAGAGCACAGGAAGTACAGACACATGAACAGCACAAAGAATTAAAGAAATGACTTAGCACCACTAGAGGACATATAATCCGCCAGGGCTTAAAACAGGAGGAGGAAAAAAACCACTGAAACTAGGGGGTCCGGGGGTATGCTCCCCCGGGAAAATTTTTTTTTAAACCGAGTGTAAATCTATGCCATTTCGCGCTTTCTGGACATAATTTCAAGAGTTATTTAGTGCATAAAAATTGCTGTAAACACATAATTATTACAGGAAGACATATTTGGGGCAAGGGGAGAAGGGGTTAAACACATAATAAAATGAACACTCCCCCTTTAACATGAGTGTTTTACAGGTGTTCACCAACTATAGTCTTTGGATGAAATCTCACTTCTGGGGTTGCTCAATAAGTTTCACTTTTCAGGTTTAAATGATCCCACAATATCAAGTTTGAAGTTGGTGCACACAAAGTCAGTAACTGCATCAAACACTTTAAAGTTCAGTCTCATATAACAGATCAACTTGCGGAAACAGCACATTTTGAAAGTCACAATATCCAAATTTTGATAAATGAGAAACTTGTGGAATCAGCACATACTGAAAGTCAAATTTTGAAGTTCCTAAATTATAATAAACACTGAAATACAGGATTTCACAAGGACACACACACACACACACACACACACACACACACACACACACAGCTTTGTCATTTGGGTGGTGGAGGCATTAAAGAAACACAGCAAGGAATTCTGTTTCTTCTTGCTGCTTGCATTGTCTGCACTGTCTAAGACAGATTGCCATCCACCTTCTTGGTTACTTGAATTTCAACCCTATCTTTGTCTGCTGTTTCCTTGCTTTCTCCTGTCTGGCTTTCACACTCTACAATTTTTATTTCATTCTCATCCACCTTCTTGCTGACAACTTGACTTTGATTAGTTTGAACCCTTTTTCCTTGCTGCCTCCTGCCTGGCTTGCACTCTTCACATTTTCTATATCACCCTCTTTTTCCCCCACAGGATTGCAATGTTCTATCCTGGCACGTTTTACTGCTGCTAAAGTGTCTTCAGTTACCTTTCTTGTAGTTCCACTCAGCGCCTTGACGTTTGACACGTGCTTCGCTGAACGAATGTGATCAAGAGCTTTCTTCCCGCGACCACCGTAACACTTCCCTTAAGCACAGTTTGCACCAAGCTAAACCTGGTGCAATAACTTTGCGAAGAAAGTCTCTAATGACTTCTTCGTCAACTTTCTGAAGCGTCCACTCCCATTTCCACTTGTTTTTAATTGCAGATTCGTCAAAAGATCGACCCGCATGAACAATGCCTGCCCGCTCCGCCATTTTGTTTTTTCCGGAAGTCCGACCGGAAACTTCTTGGCCAAGAATAATCAGGGGCCATAACTTTCGCGCAGTTGCTATGAACGCTTGCAAGCCGATCACGGATACCTTGCTCCTGTCGGTTTTTTTTTTTTTTTTTTTTTTTTTTTTTTTTTTGACAAACCGAAATCGCGGAATTCCGCCCAGACGCGGAACGTTTTAAGCCCTGATAATAGCACAGACAACAGAAGACCTGAATACAGAATATCAACATTGAGAATGCAGTTTTTACTGATGATGTAAAAAGAAAAATTAGAGTTTTCACAGGTGACCTATTACTAGTATTAGGACAGAATACACATTATCTGACAGCACAGAAAATGCTGATGATATGATAGAACAGAGAATACCTATGGTATGGTGACACAGAGAAGTCAACTGACCTGACAGCAGAAATGACTTAGTTGCATTGACTGATTTAGAACATCTGACAAGATACATTCCCAAACTTTCAATTTTGGCCAGCACATTTCCTGAACGAACATGTCCTTACATTTGAGCTCCGAATTTTCCATAACTAATATTCTACACATAATCTTAAAGATGTACCAATGGTAAAATGACAAGTTGTTGCTGACATGACATCTACATGACAAATGATACAGAAATCTATACAATGGATGGAGTAATAACATGTGTAATCGTCACTGAGAGTAAAGACATTACACAAACATATACAGTGATAATTGAGACGCAAAACTGGACGTAGCTGACAATCCCTGAACCTCTGTAGCTTGACTTATGACCAACCAATGCTGGTCTGATACAACTTCTGCACAGAACATTGGCAAACAAATAACTGAAGATGCAGCTAGCGGCTGGAGACTGATCTCCAATACAAACATTGCTCAGAGTTAGTTCCCCTGCAGCACTTTTCCATTTTCCATATGACCACCGAGTCGTCACTACAAAAAAGAAAGACGCTGTCTAAGAAGGATCACCAAATCACATGAGGTAGCAAAGACGCAAATTCAAAATGCCATTACAGATAAAGTAGTTTCAGCCTGATTAGAGAAATGAGAGATATAACCTACAGGGAAGTAGTTCCATTTTCAAAAAAACTTGTAAACACATGCATTGATGAAATGCTTTGTGAAGTTCACTTGCGTTGATCCCATTGATCGGTGATCCATGAGCTGTTTCATCCACTGAGCGCCAATTACCGAGTTGAAGACAATGACGGGTGGGGTGAGGTGGCTTCTGAACTAGGAATTTTCATTGCAGAATTTTATGCTGTACTTCTATAGCTTGCCTAACAAACAAGTCTTCACAACTGAAGTTACTGTCCACATACTTTTTCTGATCACTGTTACAAATATCTGTACTGTACTGTACTGTACTCCTCCCTATTACAACTCAATTTGTACTCATTAAGTTCGCTTTTGTTCCTCCTGGTCCAGCTCCAACTGGAACTTTTTTTTCAGGCTCTGGCCCTCTTCTTACTAGAAACTGAGAGCTGTTTCATGACATTGTAAGACCTTCAGGATATGTGTTTAGCCACCTCCAACCCTCCCCTCTCGAAAACAACAAAATCAGAAATTATGCAAGCAGAAAATTATTGATCTGGAGACCAGACACAAAAGTTTCTATGCCAAATTCAAGTTCATTTCAAAAGACTTGCGCCACTGAGAAGAGATAAAATTATGAGTCTTTTTTCCTGATACAGAAATCTATGCAAACAGTGAGATTCATCTGTGGACAAACCAACCAAGATTCACCATCTATTTTTTCCTACCTGACATCACCGTAGTCCACTTCACGTCTTGTTCTGCCATAGGACATATCAGCTTCATAGCCTTGATCTACATGTGCTGAACGTGCAGATGGCGGTGGTGCCGAGTGGGTATGGGGAGCTGAGCGACGATAATTATCAGGCTCCTCCAGCCAATCCTCCCGCTCTGAACGCCTGTTCCCTTCTAAGGGCAGCAAAGTCCTCCTTGGGACATCTCTATGCCGATCCTCCTCCTCCCTGTAATCCTGAAAACATAAACACACACCTGCAATTCAAATCAACTCGTGCCTGACACACTTGCATTGGAATTCTCCACTTCCTCTATCCAACTTTTTTTTCTTCCAGACCTGCATGTAGGCACATATTGTTTATTATTTATTTCTATAAATTATACTTCAAGAATTATAGAATAACATCAGTCTTTGTATCATTTTGCAGCATTTCACCTATCACGAATGGCTTAATGGACCATTAAAGAGAAATGAACTTAAGGCAACATTTCAAGCCATTTTCTTCTTGATTACTGTATTTGTTAGGTCTCACCAGCCTTTTCTACAGTGGAGCAAAAACTCCAAAACACAAGTACAGTCTAAGATAAAACAATGGCATGTTGTGTTGTTCATACTGGATCTAGGAGCTTTACATGCCAGTGGGTGTATTCCCTTTAGATGAATAATACATATCCCCCCCCCCCCCCCCCAACGTGTGTGCAAGCGTGCATGTATGTTTGTGTGTGCATATGTGTTCAAGCACATTTGTGTGTGTGTGTGTGTGTGTGTGTGAGTGAGAGAAGAGAGAGAGAGAGAGAGAGAGAGAGAGAGAGAGAGAGAGAGAGAGAGTGTGTGTGTGTGTGTGTGTGTGTGTGTGTGTGTGTGTGTGTGTGTGTGTGTATGCATGTGCGTTACACCTCTCTGGCAGTACTTCTTATCTTCCCTGTAATATTCCAAATCAGGTTTCTCTGATGATTATAAACAAGACAGTCAAGGTGAAACTGTTTATATGTAAGCACACTGACACCAGACAAAGATTGCAGGAATGGGGTAAAGTGCATTTATCATGTCTTTTAAAATGGAATTTTCCATTTTTAATTTCATAAACACACAAGACGGCTTTCTGGTGAAACAATTTCATAGAATCATACTCCAAACAGGATGGTACAAATGGGACGAGTCCCCAATCTTGGAACTGGATTGTAATTCTCCTTTTAAAGCCACATTAATAAAAACAATAAATGAATCCTTGTGTATAGCTGACTTGATACATTTACTGCAAACACAAAGAATACCTTTACTTTAAACAGGCAAAAAGTCACTGCAATTTCTTTTTTTTCCCCAACCATTGTCAGTAATGACAATTATAAAAGATATGATGAAGTGACAACTCGAATATTGAAACAGAAGATCTGCTAAGACAGTAATGAAACAGTTCAATTGCAACCAACCCCCCCCCCCCCCCCCCCCCCCCCCCCCAAAAATCATGTTTTTAGATTTTTGATCTTCCCAATCTGGTCACTCTTTTACTTTGTACAAGTCATTGTAATGACCCCTAAAGCTGTGTGTTATCTCAGCACATGCTTTTATCCCTATTGGATCATTTCAATCAGTATTCACTTTTTCCCCAGCTGGAGCTGTACTTCAGCATTCCACCACAAACACACACCACACTCACGCACACTGGATAATCAATCTCATAGTAAAGAGCTTGTGTGGCAGTCAATCATCACTAAGTCTGGCTATCCGTTTTGCTTTCCAATTATTTCCAGTGTGGTTTTAACTCTATTGCTTCAAGACATATACCTAAAAAAAACAACAACCAAGATTGAGCACTGATCAGGACGGCCATATCTCCATTTTATATATAGAATATTTGAAAAAAGATGTACTCGGCTGTGGACTCTATTTACATCACCTAGTGTGGCAGTGCCATTTGGCCAGAGGGGATGTGACTGAGGGAGGAGTGGGTCAACAAACAAGAGAGCGATTTCCTGAAGAGGTGGGTAGTGCTCTGCAGGCTGGACTGTCTGTCACAAGGCAGATGAATGACTTCCCTTCTGCAGAGGAGTTCCTAAGGGAAGCATTTGGAGCATCTGGTGCTGAAACAGATTTCTTTCTAATGATACAGGAGGGGGATAACTCAGCCGGCTGTGGCAGGTTTCTCCTAAACGGTGCCTGCTTCAGCAGAAGCAAGCAGCTTGAAAGAGGCCTGTCAGTTACTGCTGGACCCTTACTGAAAATAAATCCAAGAAATCTGGATTCCTTCACAGCTAGACCTTTGAATCTATTCTTATGAACTTCAAGATCAGCAAAGCATTCATGAAAAATGTAAAAGTGGATACGTTTGAGTCTTAGTAGCTGAAAAAACAAAACTATTTTCCTCCACCCACTGTCGAATCTCATCCATCCATAGTTCGGATTCCCATTGTTTGACTACACAGGTAACACAAATCAAGCAGGGCAAGAAGAGAAAAGGGACTTCTACGGTAGGTCCCAGGAAGACGACAGTTGCAACTGCATCCTAAAACAAAGGGGTCACTGGTGACTGCCTTGGAAGGGACACCATATCAGGCTGGGGAACTACAGAAAAAAAAAATCTCTGAAAACCATACTGGCTGGTGTCTATGGATCATCTCTGTCCAGGCAGGGTGAAGGGGTAAAGCCCCACTAGAGGGCTTGAGGGGCTTCAGCCAAAATGGGTTTCTCCCATCTTTTAAGGCCTGAGGAGGCCTGTTCCAGTCTGATATAAGGGTTTTCAGGGGAAAACTCTTGGCAATTATTTGGGGTTGTAATGTAGGCTCAGGTATAACATACATTTTTCTCATAAGAAAAATCTCGATTGCTTTTCGCCATTAATTTTCATACAAATACCCATCATGTGTGGAGCCCAGTGAGATGAATAGTAAACCAAAGCACCAGAGCAGAAATGAGCTGAGAGTTATGCTTGCAAAGTGTGATTCCGACCAAAGTTGGAAAACGATCATGTTGAAGGAAAAAAAAAAGAAGACAAATGTTTTGATGTTATCCAAACACAAAAATTTTCCAGGCTAAAAACTTCTGCACATTGGCTTTTCAAATAACAAAGCTTCCCATTATATGTGTCAATATTATCTGCACTATGTTATCTATAGTTCAACTGTGTACATACACTCTCCTAATTAGTTTTAACAAAGAACATGCATAAAGCAAATGCAGAATATCAGATGAATCACCAACCAGAAAGCGATTCTGAGGTTTCTTGAAAAGAAGCAAGGATAAGTAGTAGGCCCTGTGATAAAACTGGGGACCAGAAATGTCTTCTTTTTTTTTGTTCCATTTTTTCCCAACAACTTGAGAAGGTGAAGACAAGTCCGAGATTAATAATAACAAAAAAAGTTCCTGTCTTCAGTTGTTCAGACATTTTGATTGCAATATAAACAAAGAAACAAAAAATCCTAACACTGCCAAAGAGCGCTAAAAAAAAATCCTGTAAAAAAAAAAAATCTTTGATATTTATTCTACAGATCTTTTTTTACTAGAGCTCACACTTAAGATTTCATCTAAGTACGTACCACAGGCCCACGGGGTTTGGATGGCAGGCCACCTCCGTATACATGGTCCAGCTTGGACAGATGACTTTCTAACTGGGCACGGGTTTCCAACACTCTGGACTCTAACTGCAGTCTGATCTCTTTGAGCTCCAGTGTGTGGTAGTCTGGTTCCGGGGGCTCCAACAGGCCTCCTTCTATGACTGAACAATCACAACATATTGTTATCTACACTCATCAAAATAAAACATAAAAAACAAACATCTGCCTAACATGCTTCACATCTGAGACTCTACACATAGCATTCATCAAAATAAAACATGAAATAGAAATCTGCTAAACATGTTAACATCCAAGATTCTATAGAGTGATGAAGAGTTTAGACGTACACTTGATATGTGCACAGGTGTGTGACTTTGGTACACTGACTTGCCAAATCCTTCTTAAACATAATTATCTCTCTCTTTATCTACACACATACACCCACACACACATATACACACACACAATTCATGTTGCTTATAGCCCAGCTAATCCCAAAGGGCCACATCAGGGCTATCATCCCACTGAGTTAACTCAACATTGATTAAAACACATACATACACACACATATACATACCTCATTAAAACAATTTTTCATAAAAAACACCAGAATTTTGATAACATAATTTTTCCTTAAAATCTGAGTCAGATGAAAAATTTTTTTTTTTCAAAGTCAAAAATCACAACAGGTGGTACATCTCTGAACAAGGTTTTCAAGGAGTTTGCTGTAAACAACTCTCAATGATTTTAATAACTGTCTTAACAACAGACAGCAAATAGATGCAATTTTATTAGACTTTTCTAAAGCCTTTGATAAGGTTGACCATGAGGGCCTGCTGCTTAAATTAGAACACATTGGCATTGGCGGTTCTTTGCTAAAATGGGCTAGATCATTCCTCGTTGGGAGAACGCAGAAAGTTGTTGTGGAAGGGTCGTCATCCATTGTAAACCAGTCTTGTCAGGTGTACCACAGGGAACTGTTCTGGGCTCCTTGTTTTTCTTAATTTATATAAATGACATAAGTAGAAATTTCTCTCCTGGAACTACTATAAGGCTTTTTGCAGATGACAGCTTAGTATATAGAACAATTAGAAGCAAGAATGATACACGCATTCTACAAGAAGATCTAAACGCTTTACAAGAGTGGGAAAGAACTTGGAAAATGGAATTTCATCCCCAAAAGTGCCAAGTGTTGCGTATATGTAACAAACGGTCACCAACTAGATCAGAATATTCTATTCATAATACTATTCGGGGGCCGGAATAGCTCAGTTGGTAGAGCGCCGGACTCGTGATCCTGGGGTTGCGGGTTCGAATTTCGGTATAGGGGGATTTTTCCCTCGGAGTTAACATTGGTTCTGACTCCATTCCCCACACAGTCCTTCGAATGAGACTATAAACCGAGGTTCCGTGTGTGAACGCACGCACAACATCTTGCACACACGTAAAATCCCATTACCAACTTTCGGAAGAGAAGGCCAGTCTGGCCGTTGGTATGGATGACACGTGACACATAGCATGCACCTTCCCCGAAGATGGAGTATGGCTGGCTTAATGGCGGAATAGAAAAGGGTCATACACACAAAACTCCACTGCCTGGCTATACAGGGAGTGTCCGCAGGAGTATCAGCCTGCGTACGCAGAAAGAAAAAAAAAATAATACTATTCTTAAAGAAACCAATGCTGCAAAATATTTAGGCGTGAATATAGATAGTCGTCTCAAATGGAAAAACCATTACAATTTAGTATGTAAGAAAGCAAATAACATCTTAGCTTTCTTATACAGGAATATCAATGACTGCCCCAAAAGGTTAAAGGTCTAGTTTAGAGATTTTCGATAATTTGTTAAAAACAGGTCTACATGTCATGTAACTACAGTATGGTATTCATTTTTCAAAAAAGTCGCCGGAAAAATTTAATAGATAAAAAACGAGTTTTGCACACCTGTTCAAACCCCGCGCGGTAGACCGAAAACCGTGACGTCAATTGATGGACTGGCCGTCAGCCGCGACCTACACAACAAGCCAACGCCAAGTGAAATCAACACGAGTTGCGATCCCCCACAGCCTAAAAAGTCACGAGGGGGTGGCAGATATTGTGCTGTAGGCGTGTGCAGCAGCTCAGCAGGAGACGGATATATCTTTGCACACATTTCCATCTGATCCAGATACTCGAAAGAAGTGGATTCGGTTGGTGCAACCATGCCGGGCCACTAAGTCATTTTTACCACGTCAGTTCCAGCTGGGCCACGGAAACGAGCTATTCCGACAATTGCCGAGCCCGTTCGAGTGGATCAAAAACTTCGTCTGCATTGTGCGCGTATACTTTGAAGGCGGAGTGGTAAGCTCGTACAGATGAGTACGATAGTCGCACGTTTATTCTGTTCTTATCTATGGACAGATCACACTTGTTAAATTGAATGAACACGTTAAGGCTTGAGGAAGGAGAATCTCCGCTCGCCGTCCACGCGTGATCGCATCAAGAAGTCAGTCGGTAGCCTCCCTCGAGACTTCGGTAAAGTCCGTACGCCTTCGGAATGCTGTGTTCGGGCGTCCAGCTGGAACTGAACTGACGTGGTAAAAAGAACTTAGCGTTCAAACTGATAAGGTACAGGCCTTGCAGAAACATCCCCAGAGTCACATTGGCTGTCGCAATCATAGTCACTGCTTTTACATGATAAATTAAATACTGAGCGAGATGTGCAAGAACCATCAGAATCGCTTTCTGTCGCCGTCGCTGTCCATCATGTGACGTCACATCCAAGAGCAGTTAAGCCATGCCAAGATTTGGTTGATTACCTCCCGTTTTCTTGATTACAGGTGAAAATGCCCACTTTCGCGGATCGATTTCGTGTGATCGGGAGCGAATCGGATGTTTATTTTACCAATTTAGCAAACATTTCATATTTCTGCATAAGCTGACCAATTATCGAAAACCTCTAAAGTAGACCTTTAAAGACGACTGCTACAAAACACTTGTTAGACCAGTACTGGAATATGGTTGCTCAGTTTGGGATACTTACCATCTAAAGAACATTGATAATCTCGAAAAGATTCAGAAGAGAGCAGCACGGTTCGTAACAGGGAACCACATCAGAGAAAAGGGGAATACTAGGAAGAACATGAGGAAATTAGAATGGAAACCCTTAGAAGAGAGAAGAGCTTTTATCAAACTTAACATCTTCTTCAAAGGCAGAGCTAAACTAATTGATATTCCAATGGAACAACTAGTATTGAATAAAAGTAGCACCAGGAGTTGTGGTTAATGTTATACTATACCTGCATCAAATATTGACAGCCACTTACATTCATTTTATCCTAGTTCTGTACGGCTGTGGAACTCACTGCCGGGTGCCATCAAGATTGCCACAAATGCAGTCTCATTTAACAGGGTTCATAGCCTAAGAGCATCCCAAAATTCCCAAACTTTTAAAACCACTTTCTGGATTTTTCAAAGACCTTTAAATGGCCCTAAAACTGAAATCAAGTAGATAAAAGGGACACATAAATAAGCACACACACACACACACACAACAGACGGACAGATTACCTTTTGAGTTTTAATAGAACAGTTCCTCATTATCACACCAATCTTCTGGACTTATCACTGTCTGTTCACAATGACCCAAAGAAAAATGTAGACTATTATATTCCTTTTTTCCAGCCACAATGCACTGCCATTGTTTGAAAAATGAATCATTGGATTCTGTCCTAGATGTCATAAAAATTACAACTGTCAATTCCAAAGGCAGTCAATGTGTTGTAGTTGACCACAAGTTCATTTAAAACTAAATGCAAAAGAACTGACACACATATTTCAAACATGGGTAGCAGAATTTCTGGCTCTACTTTCCTCCAGTTTTTTCAGCAATGACCTTGTGTAACTCATTCACAGCGGCAAGTTTTTCCTTTCTTTTTTTAATGGGCAAAAACGTCAACCTGAACAACGTAAAAAGAACAAGAAGGTTGCGGTACGGCTGGTGGGAGAGCGTTTGGATAGCTTGGCTAACTACTGAAACAAAAGGTTCACCAAAAATCATCTTCCAACTTCGTCTCATTTTTCTTCTTTCTGTGGCCAAGAGAAAGTGACCTGTGATCCCGCACGATGGAACACTTCTCTTCTTCTTTCTGAAAGACTGGTTCACTCAAAAACGAGTAGGTCACCAGCGCGCATGTTAAAAAATAAAACAAAATAAAATAAAGTGCGACTCGGCCTGTTGGCCCCTGGGGCAAAATTTGGCAACAAGGGGTCGCACACGATATTCAAAAAGTTAAAAGCAATGGCCAGGTTCAGGCCCAGGTAACCATAAAATATCTGGGGAAGTTAAAATTGAAAAATCAGTCAATATGCAGATCTCAAGACTGTCGTATCAATTTGATTTTTAAATGAGAATGCATTTGTGGCAATCTTGATGGCACCCAGCAGTGAGTTCCACAGCCGTACAGAACTAGGATAAAATGAATGTAAATGGCTGTCAATATTTGATGCAGGTATGGCATAAGACTGACCGCCACTCCTGGTGCTACTTTTATTCAATACTAGTTGTTCCATTGGGATATCAATTAGTTTAACTCTGCCTTTGAAGAAGGTATTAAGTTTGATAAAAGCTCTTCTCTCTTCTAAGGGTTTCCATTCTAATTTCCTCATGTTCTTCCTAGTATTCCCTTTCTCTCTGATATGATTCCCTGTTATGAACCATGCTACTCTCTTCTGAATCTTTTCGAGGTTATCAATTTCCTTTAGATTGTAAGGATCCCAGACTGAGCAACAATATTCCAGTACTGGTCTAACCAGTGTTTTGTAGCAGTCGTCCTTAACCTTTTGGGGTCAGTCATTGATATTCCTGTATAAGAAAGCCAAGATGTTTGCTTTCTTACACACTAAATTGTGATGTTCTTTCCATTTGAGACGACTATCTATAATCACGCCTAAATATTTTGCAGCATTGGTTTCTTTAAGAATAGTATTGTGAATAGAATATTCTGATCTAGTTGGTGAGCGTTTATTATATATACGCAACACTTGACACTTCAGGGGATGAAATTCCATTTTCCAAGTTCTTTCCCTCTCTTGTAAAGCGTTTAGATCTTCTTGTAGAATACGTGTATCATTCTTGCTTCTGATTGTTCGATATACTAAGCTGTCATCTGCAAAAAGCCTTATAGTAGTTCCAGGAGAGAGATTTCTACTTATGTCATTTATATAAATTAAAAAAACAAAGGCCACGGAACAGTTCCATGTGGTACACCTGACAAGACTGGTTTACAATGGGATGACAACCCTTCCACAACAACTTTCTGCGTTTTCCCAACAAGGAATGATCTAGCCCATTTTAGCAAAGAACCGCCAATGTCAATGTGTTCTAATTTAAGCAGCAGGCCCTCCTGGTCAACCTTATCAAAGGCTTTAGAAAAGTCTAATAAAACTGCATCTATTTGCTGTCTGTTGTTAAGACAGCTATTAAAATCATTGAGAGTTGTTATAACCTGAGTCTCACAACTCCTTCGCTGTCTAAAACCATGCTGGGCGTTATTCAAGAAGTCATATTTGTCAAGATGGTCCATTATGCTACTATATATCAGGGTTCGGTTTACTAGTGCGCCCTGCGGCATTACCGCATCGCTTCCGCAAATGCCGCATCGACTCTGCTTGCCGTGTGTCAAAGGGCGCATCGCTTTACGGTACCAGTGCGCCACCGTGCTCACATTTAGGCCTACCGCGGAGACTGACGCGCTAGGACCGCGGCAGACAATGCTTCATTTGTCCGCTGATTTGATTGGCTGCTGCTAGCGAACCATGCAACTTTCTGCCAATCATGTGTAGTCTACTGTCGCCTTTTGGGTTGCTTTCGGTTTGCTTTCTAGGATAGCGATCTGTCTGTGAAAGTTGTTCCGCCAGTTTTGGAAGTTTTTTTATGTGATCGGTCATGCCTCCAAAAAAGAAGCCAAAACTTCTGCCAGGGCAGGCAGTCTTGTGTTTCGGTCAACCGCAGCCGTCTACCAGTCAGGAATCGCCGAAAGATTCAGTCAGCGCATCTCAGCCCGATGTGGAGCAGCAGTGTGACAGGCCAAGTGAAAGTAGACCCATGTGTTCTAAGAAAACGTTCCAGTCAACGTGGCTGACCCTTTACCCGTGGCTTAGGTATGAGAGCGGCAAGATGTCCTGTTGTGTGTGCCGTAAACACGGGAAAAATAACAGTTTGTCTGTGGGAACGGACAATTTCCGTACAAGTACACTCATCGCCATGTAGACGGCATTGATCATCAGCTTCTGATGAATGCACCAGCTGAAGCAGCGAACATGCGGGAGAGGCAGAAGACTGCTCTGAGCAAGAAAGAAGCCGTGGTAGTGGGTTTGAAAGGTATGTTTTGAAGAAAAAAGAGCAAAACAAAATACTGAATCAAATAGACTGCAAGTACCTCGTTCATTAAACCGCATCCATGAATCAAAACACAGAAAATAAAGAGACACCAATTTAATTGTAACAATCGCAAAACGTGTCAATTTTCAAGAAAATACTCTTCGTCGGACACACTACACAAAATAACAACAAAGTTCAGAGAAATAGGAAGACAAGAGTATTTCCTCGAAAATTCACACGTTTTGTCTTTGTTACAATTAAATTGATGTCTCTTTATTTTCTGTGTTTTAATCTTGTTTTTCAGGTATGTTTTGGCTATGCAAGGAAGGACTTCCACTTTCAAAATTTCGCTCACTGATGCAGTTTTTACTGCACCTGAAAGTACCGAATGTTGAGCACTTGTGCTGTAGAGACAAAATCGACTACACTAGTGATTCATCAGCTGACGATTTCCTGAAAGTTTTGTCTGATATAATTGATGATAACATCTCAGAGAAGGCGAAAAAGTCCCCTGTCATCACCATTTTTCTGGATGACAGTACCGGTAATAGTGGTTCACCACAAACTGCTATCAACATTAGAGTTGTTGATCCACTATCTCTGCAGCCCAGCACATTCTTCCTGACTGATGTGCGCTTGCATGATGGCACAGGCAAGGGCATTCTTTATAGGCACACACACATACACACACACACACACACACACACACACACACACACACACACATACACACAAACACACACACACACTAACAGAGTTCTTTTTCGAAGGATTTATTAATTTACTAATAATGGTTACGCATAGCCAAGCAAGTCATTTTAATACCACTTTAAGTCGCCCGTACATGGGGCCCATTGAAATGTGGAGGGATGGGCCAAATGCCCCATAGTCATTTCTGACCAGGCTGAACCCTGATATATTATGTGTTCAAGTAGTTTTGCTGATATGGATGTAAGAGATACAGGTCTATAGTTCTCTGCTTTTGTTTCGTCACCATTTTTGAATAAAGGGACAATGTTAGCATCTTGCCACTCATCAGGTATTACTTCCTAGTCCAGTGAAGCTTGGAAAGTAGTTGGTATACCTCACTCAATTCACTGGCACATAATTTTAAGAGCTTACAGGAATGCCATCAGGACCAGTAGCTTTGTATTAACTTACCGCCATTATGGCTGATGAGGGCTCCTTCACCCATCGATCCTATATCAATGTCTTTTCTGTATGCTGCACAGTACTCAGACCGCTTGTTGCCAGCATTTTTTCCGCAGCCATCGTTTATAACACAGATTTTTTAACCAAAGCTCGCTGAAAACGCATTAGCCCGGCATTTTGATTTCTCGGAGAGACCCGGATATTACAAAGGAAGTAACTCGCATTACACTAGAAATCGAAAGTTTGTTTCTGCTCAATTCGCTGCGGTTCATCCGACCGCATTTATTTTATTTTATAGTTATTTCCTCATATGTTAAAATTTCATGGTCCCCGTTCTTTTTTCTAAGTGGATTTCTTATATTGGTAACATAAATCCAAATTCACAAACTTTCACAAACCATATTCATGTTTTCTTATTTTTCAAAGACTTTCCAGGGCCTGGAAAATAACACCTTTTTCCCCCAAACCTTCCCAAACTTTCCCAAATGCTGTGAACCCTGTTTAAAAACAAATTGATACGACAGTTTTGAGATCTGCATATTGACGATTTTCTATTTTAACTTCCCCAGATATTTTACCTGGGCCTGAATTTGGCCATTGCTTTTAACTTCTTGAATATCGAGTGAGACCCCTTGTTGCCAAATTTGCTCCAGGGGCCAACAGTCTGAGTCGCACTATTTTATGTTATTTTATTTTACTTTTTAACATGCGCGCTGGTGACCTACTCGTTTTTGAGTTTTGATTTTCACTGGCGATGCCCTGCCTATCTTTCCGATCTCCTTCAAGCATATGTCCCATCACGAACGCTCCGCTCCTCCACCGACACCAGGACCTTCCGCTTTCCCAGTTACCGTCCCCATCGTAAACAGCATGGCGAACGAGCTTTCTCATACGCAGCTCCCAAACTCTGGAATAAACTCCCCTATGACTTAAGACATTCTCAACCTTTTCTTCCTTCAAAACCTCCCTGAAAACCCACCTTTTCAAACAATACTAAGAAGACAGTCATTACCAGATAGTTGATCGACTCTTGTTGCTTCTGTGGATCGCTTAGTAGTTTGTGCTTGTTGCGGCTGTTGTGTATTGTGTGTCTGTGCGTGAGAGTGTGTGTGCGCGTGGGAGATAATGGGAGAGAGCCTTTGTTTTTCATTTCTGAGCCGTTTTTCAATGCATTTTCTTTACATTTAGCAATTGTATTTTTCTGCCTTTGTAAAGCGCCTTGTGCCGTGGAAGGCGCTATATAAATCCCCATTATTATTATTATTATTATTTAACCAGTATTTTAGGAAGAAGAAGAAGAAGAAATGTCCGATGTCATGTAGCTCCAAACATTCTATAAGAACATGTTTCATAGTGAGCGGTTTAATCACATGGAAAATATCCCAGAGCTTGTTTGCCTTATAAAAGATATGAGTGGTGAGTCAGTCTTCATTTTTAATAGTAATAATAATAATGATCATATCCTCTCCAGTTTTTATAATTAACAGTTCTTCCACATGACAAATTTCTTACTCTGCATAATAGTGGTTTGGAGAAGTTCTAGACAATGGCTGCCATTGGAATTCTTTCCTTTTTTTATCAGCACCAATCTGCACTATGAACAGTTCAACAATATGAACACAAATAATTAGATCTGGCAATAACGAGAGAGAACTTCATCATCCTTGCTTTCTTTACACCATCCTCACTTATTTGACAAAACCCACACCATCCTCACTTATTTGACAAACCCACTCTCATACCCTGACCGACCTCAGATTTCCATAAGTTGTGGAGGGATGAAGCAGTAATCCTCACAGACCTCCTGTCAAAAACTCAAGGGGATACTTGCAAAACATTGGGGGCCCGGAAGAATAGGAGTCACCATGCTAAGCTTTCCTACCAGAGTGTGCAGTCAAGAGTGGGACAGCAATCATTCTTCAGAAGACACACACCATGAAAGCCTATAGGCTGGATGAAGTGTTTTTGTCAGTTTTACCATCAAGGCGGATAAAAATTGTAGCAAAACAAAAAATCTTGTGACTCCAAGCTGTTAGGCCAGATCGACAGAGGGAATGACTTGGCAAATTTCTTCCCTCACCCTTATTCTGAAATGGGCAAGCGAAAATTAAAAAGTGCTGTACATGTTGAGAACTCTGGTGCACTACTACCTGTGTTCAAGAGACTGGAAAAACTACAGTTAACAATTCAGGATGTAATCACTGACACACCAATGGAGATCACGTCCCCTGAGGTTGGGGAGACAGATCAGACTGGCTAATTTTCATTTCTATGTTTTAGAGCAGGCAAAACGTTTTCTACAGCAGACTATCCAGAAAATTCGAGTATCATTCATTTATAAAACAAAAAATCATTTATAAAACAAAAAAACAGACAACAAAAAAATATACATAGATAGATAGATACATATATTCCCTTTTTCAAAGACACTCCCCAGGGAGATCAGGCAGAATGGGAGACTTCACAAGTACAAAACAGATATCAAACAAACACTTTCAGACACTGAACAAGTCACTTCACTCACTTCCTTTGGGTGTAGGATTTACAGGCATGGTCAACAGTGCAGGGGGAGGCTGCACATGGTCAGGTCGGGGCAGCAAACCATCAGATCCTCCCATCACTGGTTCCGGTGGAGGACCAGGCAGAGGCAGCAGACCATCTCCTCCACCAATGGGAGGGTTTGGCAGTAAAGGTTGTCCCGACATGCGTGCAATGGGTGGAGCTCTGCCCCTTCCCCCTCTGCCTCGAGGACCCCCTCTAGAAGACACTCCCCTGCCTCTGACAGACTCTGGTTTACGTGAAGGGTTGGATAGGGCTTTGCCTCTCTTTGCTGGGTTGTTGTTGGCAGCAGTGTCTGCAGGCCGTTTTCCACTTCTAGAATCTGAGGTGTTTGTGGATGACGGCTTGACGCTTTCTTTGGTCATCTTCCTTTTCGATTCCTTGTTCTCATACTGCTTCTTTGCACCTTTAACAAATAATTTCAAAAAATAAAAAAAAAAGGTTTAAAAAAACCCAGCAACCTTCCATTCATTTAACAACATTCTATTTTACACAAATGAAAACCATATGAAATTGTTCCAGGAGCTCAAAAGTTACCTTAAATGACAGTCCCACATGATCAGTGACACTTAGGCAATGACAACCTTTCGCAATTATTAACAACTCAAAATTGGACTCTAACATTACCTTTGCCCCACTTTTTAAGTTCTCTCTTTCCTCCACTAGCACACATGTAATCCTAAAAATTCTACACTGTGTATATGTGTGAACAAATACAGCCATGCACCCACACACACACACATTCTATTCCCTTCAAACCATTTCAAAAAACACTGCAACACATATGTATTCTATCACATAGGTATTCTATCATCTTTAAACATATGAAAATCACTACCTTACCATGCACATGTGTCAACATTCTATTGACTTCATAATTCATGAAAACACATTTACCCACTGCACACCTTTAAACATTCTTTTACCTTCACACATTTAAACAGTCACGCACACATGTATACATTTTTACTGCATTCAGTTAAAAATCGACTTCAAACAGATAAACAGTAACAGCCTACTAGTCCTTTGAATACTGATTGTGTTTGGCAGGAGTGGGGAGGAAGACAAGCACTATAACTGATAGAAAATATATCTGTGGAAAATTTTTTCCCACCTCTGATGCTTATGTTCAGCTCAAGGCAATTCATTTCTCAACCTAATTTCACAGTCAATTTGATGTAATGATGTAGACCCTGAAGGTGGTATTCAAACTCATTAATCTTCAATTTGTCAAGCAAAACTGTGAAACTCATCTCCGAATCTGCTCTAGCCGAGAGGGACAGTCTCTCAGTTACTGGGTGGGGTTGCAGAGATGAAAGCAGAGGGTAAGGGCAAATACTGAAAAGTTGTTGTTGTTTTTTTAATGATCAATTTGTCCCATACAATGATCAACATAATCATAGGCATGACATAGACTCTATGTACAATGGTAAATGAATGAGCAAATTTGAAATAAATGTTTCCATTAGCTGGTGCTTCGCTTCCATCTTTGCAAAGCCTGAGTTTACCTAGTCCACTGGTTGTTGAATCTGAATCCGTATGCATTGGGGATGGAAAAAAAAAAAAAAGTTCTGTATTTGAATTATAAAATGTGAGGTCAACCTCATCACTGGTCAAAAGTGTCCGTCAACAGTGTTTGTTCATGCTATCTGTCACAAGTAACATTCCTTTCATGCTGGACAATATGATGGTGTTGCGTTTGCCTGCAGGGTCTGTGAGTTTTTTAATAATGAAAGGTGCCAACATAACAAGATACATGGATTCATCTTATTCTTAGAGTCTGGCATTGTACATTGGACCGACCGCTCTTGAAAATGAATGAAATTTTTTTGGACTGACTGCTCTTGAAAACGAATTAAACATTTTTGGACCGATTGCTCTTAAATGAATGAAAAGTGTTTGGACCGACTGCTCTTTCAAATAAATCAAATATTTTTGGACCGTCTGCTCTTGAAAAGGAATGAAATATTTTCAGACAGGCTGCTGTTGAAAATGAATGAAATATTTTCGGACCGGCTGCTGTTGAAAATGAATGAAATATTTTCAATCAAATCAGCACCCTGTCCTAATGATTTTTTGCCAAGTCAGACTCAGCAGTTAATGTTTATGATAATGGTGCATCTAATTATTTGTTTCTAACCAATATGGTTAAAATGATAAGACATGTGACCAACTTATCGCTCATTCACAACATTTACTTCAGTCGTACTATGAAATTCCCTTTCACGGGAACTAATTCTTATGGACTATTCTAAAGCAAGGTGCAAAAGAAGAAAAAAAAAAGTTGCTGGGGCAGTATATGCTCAGTTTATGACTTTGATTAAACTAATACTTCTCTTTGGAGAAACAGAATAGTCCCCAGCAGAGTACAATAATAAAGGTAAAGTCCACTGCATATGAATTGATCAAGCCAACAAAATTTGATAGATTCTTTTAACAAAGTTTCAAATCAGACTTTTAAGTTAAGAAATTACTTTGGAAGAAGTGCTAAGAATAATTTCAGTGGCATACTACAATGCACATTGTTGTTTTACTTTTTTTTTTTTTTTAAACCCCTCATTTTCCTCTAAGCATTCTGTGATTTGTCCAATATATTTCCAAAATGCTCCACTGAATTTCATTTAGATCTCTTCTTGAAAAAGCCTTCTGATTTATTTCAGTTCTGTATAGCTTTCCAGGAATGAGAGAGAGAGAGAGAGAGAGAGAGAGAGAGAGAGAGAGAGAGAGAGAGAGAGAGAGAGAGAGAGAGAGAGACAGAGAGAGAGAGAGAGAGAGAGAGAGAGAGAGAGAGAGAGAGAGAGAGAGCGCGTGCGTGCACGTGTTACAATGAAAGTACTGAACTAGAAAATAAAAGCATCCCAACACTTTGTCTTACAGATCTCCAAAATATCTAACAGATTTTCATTGAGCTTCAACATGTCTCCAAAGCTCTTGAATTTTCAGATAAAACACAGCAAGAATAATCACTAAATCAGTAACTAGTCAGTATGACCACTAAATTCAAGTTTACACCAGGACCCATCCACTGAGAAAAGGGTTCAGTGAAATTACATGAGAGTAGAATGGATGAGTGGTGGAGTGGTTTTTTTTTTTTTTAGCTCAACTAGACACATTTTTTAAAAATTATTTTTTTTTTTTACTTTATTCCCCCCCCCCCCCCCCCCCCCCAAGCACTATTATCAATCCACCATAATCACTACCATCACTAATATATTATACCATTCTACAAAACAAGCTACAACCCCTCCCCCCCCATTATTTCAGCTCCCATGATCCCCTCCTGGGTGGCCTCATTTCTGTCCGGCAGCCATTTTAATCATGCGCCGAATATGAGAAGATAAGTGGGTGTTCGTTCTTTGTTTTCACTGTCCTAAATGTTATTTGTTTTTGCCTGAAGAAGACCCAAGAGGTCGAAATGCATTGTGTCTTGTCCTGTACTTTGTCTATGTCCTTGGCGGTAACCAACCCCCTCTCTTTCTAAATTTTGCTTATTTTCTGCCCTCAGTCACTCCGTTTGAAACTATACAAAAAGCTTCGGTGAACTGTCAAACCTCATGTGCATGCATGTGCATTCACACATAATACTGCATGCACATGTGCATGCGTAGAGCGGGGAGATCATGCATTGATCACATTTTCGTCTTACGCCAGATCCTCGAGCAGTCCCATGAATGGAACAGCCCACTTTACGTGGTTTTCATTGATTTCGAGAAAGCCTTTGACAGTTTGCACCGCGCTTCTCTCTGGAAGATCCTGCGACACTACGGCATTCCCCAGAAAATGGTCAACATCATCCAGTCCCTGCATGAGAGCTTTGAGTGTCGCATCATCCACAACAACCAGCTGACGGAACCATTCAAGGTGGACACCGGAGTGAAACAAGGCTGCATACTGTCACCAATCCTCTTCTCCTTGGCCATCGACTGGTTGATGCGAAACGTCACCCAGGGAAAGCAACGGGGAATCCGGTGGACGTTGACCTCAGTCTTGGAGGACATTGACTACGCAGATGACCTGGGACTGCTGTCACACAAGCATCAGGACGCCCAGCAGAAGACAGAAAGCCTCAGCGAGATAGCCAGCACCATTGGGGTGAAGGTCAACGAGAGGAAGACGCAGGTCATGAGGAAAAATGCCACAAACAACAACCCCATCACCGCTAACGGCAAACCACTTGATGATGTTCAGGAATTTGTATACCTGGGCAGCAAGATGACCACAGACGGCGACTGCAACCAGGAGATCAACGCCAGAATCAGCAAAGCCAACCAAGCTTTCGCAGTGCTTAGGCCCATCTGGAGATCCACCGTCCTCAGCATCCAAACGAAGATTCGACTCTTCAAGAGCAATGTCCTCAGCGTCCTCCTGTATGGCTCAGAGTGCTGGAAGACGACCGTCGCCATCGAGAAAAAGCTGGAAGTGTTCCAGAACAAATGTCTGCGACGTATCCTCAGGATCTTCTGGCCAAACATCATCTCAAACGAAGAACTGAGGACTAGAACAGGAGTCTCCACAATACAGGACACCATCCAGGCGCGTCGATGGAGATGGCTGGGGCATGTCTGTCGCATGCCACCCAGCTCACTCCCCAGAACAGCCCTGCGCTGGACCCCCCAAGGTAAAAGAAAATGGGGGCGACCGAAGGAAACCTGGCGCAGGACAATAGAAAGAGAGCTGAAAGGCAAAGGACTGACTCTCAACACAGCCCCCAGAACAGCCGCAGACAGAGCCAGATGGAGATCTCTTGCCATAGCCTCAAGCGCCAGCAGGCACGGAGAGGACTGATGATGATGATGTGCATGCGCACATGACTGCTGACATTTTTCATTCACAAGACTGGAGAAAACAAAAGCTGATGACAATAATTATGAGATATTCACAAAAATGTAGTAAATGTGTACACAATTTAGTACTGATTAAGTGACTGTAATTGATTTTAAAATCAAAGAAGGAAAAGAAAAGCCTACCTATCTGACTATGCTATATTTTTTCTTCATGTTAAACATACAACATTTTGCTTTTGCCCTACCAAGTGAATGGTGCATAGGCTGTCATAATATTTCTAGGCATTGAAACCAACACACTAATGAAAATAGCCATGCACACAAACACTTTGTTACGTTCAAACATGCGATATGAACACAGCCTCACAATCACTGTAAACATTCTGTTGTCTTCACACACAAACAAACACGGCCACGCACAAATGTTAACATTCATTATCTTCATACATGAACAAACAGGGCCAAGCGAACATGTAACAATTCCACTGCAGACACATATGAACATATCCATGCACACTTTGACACATTCCAGGGCCATCACATCTGAACACACATGGATACAAATACATGTAAATATTCTAGTGCCTTCACAAATGTGGACAACACGCAACAGCCAAGCACACCTTAGTCACTATATGATCATTGTGGTCCAATGTCATGGTCACACACACAGGCACCTCCTTCTTTGCTGCTGCTAATATTCAAATCTTCTTTTACTAAGACATGCGTTTTACATTTTGCCCAAAACATGGCTTCATGGCAGATTATGCCACATTTATGAAAAAAACACAAAAAAAACCCCGTCTCAAACGGTGAACCCTAGGCATCAATGAAATGTCAGAAAATCATTCAGCTGACAGAAATAAGTGATTTTCACATCACACTACAAAAATATCATGCTAAAAGCTACATCTAAGTGCTTCACTTCAAAACCATAGATAGAACATACAAGTGTCAGTGATAAGATAAGATAATGTTGCTTATAGCCCAGCCGACCGCAAAGGGCCACATCAGGGCTGTCACCACGTTAAAATCAACTCACAAGTCATTCAATCACACAATTCTTTAAAATACATCGAAAAACCATCCGAAAGTTTGTTAAAAATCTTTCCACTGTAAAAACTCAGATCCGATGAAAAATATTAATCTCTTTCAAAAACTCAAAGATCGCGTCAGGCAGGACATCTCTGAACAAGGTTTTCATGGAATCTGCCGTAAAATGCTTATGTCTCACATCGTGCAAGCCCCAACACTCTTTTTAAACACAATACCAGAAAAAGACAAGTACTGACAGAATAAAATGATTGCATATTAGTAGACAATCATATACAACAATCTACAGAATAGACGACCAAAATGCTTTTCTATTACCAGCAGCCATGGTAAAGTCATAAGCGTCACGGGCACCTGCTTGGAGGTCACGGATTGATCCCCATTAAATCCATCTGTTTGAGGGATTTTTCTGCCCTGACCAGCCCCCACCTAAAGTTGAGTCTGCTAAGGGTTAAAATAAAATTGAGACGACAGTGACCATACAGTTGAGTTTCATCCGCTAAATGGATGAGAGTAGCTCAAATTTCCTGACCAAGACTGCTGGTATCTGTTGGGCATGGTTATCGCTACAATATATATGAAAATAAGCATAGAGAATAGCCCTGTCATGCAATCTCAGACCTGAACAGAAATCTTTTGCATCACCTTCATCAAGGATCAGTATAAACAAAAAAGTCTCGAATTCTATGGCCCTTCATACCCTGCTCACATGGTCACCTCAATTTTCATTACCTACATCTATGCCTTTGGTTTGGTCCTTTTGGGGTCATCAAATCAGCCAACTTTTAAGGACTGTCATTGGACAGATGTGGTGGTGCCCTCAGAATGGTCAGCTAGCTCACACTAGCTCCACAACATTAAGTAAATATTGTTGTGGGTACCGGGATTGTTTAGTGGTGTCTTGCACATGTAGGATTAGAACTGGCAGCACTAAACATCACCAAAGTGACTTAGCAGCAGTGTACGGTCTCATCCGTAAAGATGCCTCATGACGAACTGACACTGGCTGCTCCCGAGCTGTGGCGGAACGAACCAGGCTGTGCCTGTGGGCATGTGACCGGAATGAGTGGCATGGAAAAGAGAGAGAGAGGGAGGGAGGGAGGGGGAGAGAGAGAGAGA
>CM031596.1:71027068-71062068 GCA_018398815.1 Conus ventricosus | reverse complement strand
AGAATATCTCATTTGCATGAAGATCAACATAAGATTTTAAACCAAATGCAGGTTTGATGCCTGGCCTAGCATTTCATTACCAGGACAAGAGATTCATTTTCAGCAAATGGAACTGAAGTAATGTTTCCATTCTGTTTTCAATGGAAACAGTCTCATGTCTTCATCTTGACATGACCGGGTGACATCTACAATACTGAACAATCCATGGCATGCTTGGATTTCTGGTCAATTGTGCAGACAAGTTGGAAACTCGGAGAACTGACCCATGAGATGGATTGATACTCCTGACACATTCTCTGCCCCTTTGGAGTAAGATGGAAAAAAACGATGGAGAAGCGCAGACAGGAGAAAAGCATGTCCTGTCCTACAGTGGAGAAAAAGTCAAACAAGTCCACGGACTACGGTTTTTAGTTCTTAACAAGAGCATCTGAAACGTTGAACTGGGAAACAATCCTGTTTCTAACAGGATCATGCCCATCCGTATGCGAGCGAAACCATTCAACATCATAGAAGTGAAATGTGTGCTTTAATATCAGGCGATGATGATAGGTTGAAAAATCCTATTCTCAGCTCTAAGTAGTCACCTACAAGACTGATAAGAAAGACATATCAATTCAGGTTGACTGGGATGTCAGGGTGATTTACAGGAATTTCTAAACCAAGAAGACGGCGAGAATTTCTTGTGCCCTTGTAATGAGACCACCAGTGACAGACGACTATTAGTGTGAAATTGATATAAGCGGAGTGGAGGGTAATGCCACTAGTGGCACAAAACACAGGACAGGGTAAAAAAAAAGACATGGTGCTCAGACACCTAGAATTTGCCACCTGGCCCTTCTGTAGACGCCAGGTAAGCATAAAGTTTCCTGAAGATGGCTATGGCACTTCGCAAACGTTCAGTATCAAAGCCAGATATATATATGCATATTCTTGTGATGAACCATAACAGGCCTGGCATCAATAACGCTAAACCAAGGACATTTCCAGCAACTGACATTGGTAAGACCACAACCATGTCATAATGAACTTAAAAGCACACTCGAAGAACAAGAGGAGAGTGAAGAACAATCTATCAAATTCAGTCCTGACTGACTGAAAGATCTTGATATCACTGAACAATTCCAAGAGGCCACTGGAGAAAGATTCAACCAAGTGATAACTGAAATGGCAACAGTGGTCCTGGAAATAAGCTGATGGAAATCAAAGCAATGACTCACAAGCAGTATCTTGGAGATGTAAGGTATTATGAGCTTAAAACTGTTCAAGAAGGCCAAGGATGAGAAATGAAGCTATAAAAGCAAGAGGATCAGTGAGGAAATGAGAATGCAATGGAAAGGTAGATTGAATAGCAGTGTGAAATCACTGGGATAAAACCTGAATCACGCTGACACAAAGAAAGCTTTCAAAATTTCAAGACTCAATCAATCAAAAGCAAAGTTAAAAAAAAACAAAAAAACAGCACTATTCAGCACAGACATCAACTGTCTCTAACAGTAAGAAGATATCATAAAGAGATAGATGAATATTGCTCTGAACTCAAAAACACACAGAGCAAAGGAGATCCAAGAGTGCTAACAGTACATCCTCCATCACATGAAGATGCCTTTCTAATACTTGATGAAGAAGTCTTGGCTGCAGTGACAATGATGAAGGCTGCAGGCAAAGACAATATCACTGCAGAACTCTAGAAACATGGTGGAAATGCAGTAATGAACACCATGACATTTGCCCCCAAATCTGATGCACTGGAGAGGGATCCATGCCATGGACGAAACTGCTGACCATTACTCTTCCCAATAAAGGAAATCTTCAATACTGACATAGCTACTGCATTATCACTCTGCACAGACTGTAAGTAAATACTGTTACTGCTGATGAACAGGCTGGAATCTGTAGAGGCAGAAGTACCACTGAATAGGTCTTTAACCTGCATACCCTCTGCGAAAAGCATCTCCAAAACAAGAAGAAGCTCTACATCCTCATGCGCTTCAAGAGAGGCATTCCATACAGTCTGGCGATAATGGCTATAGAGCACAATGAAGAAATTTATCATTGTGCAACAACTAAATGGCTATTCCAAAGCAACCAGTGCAGTGCTCATACATGGTGTTACTGGAGAGTGGTTCCACATTTCAGGTGGAGTCCATCAAAGCTGCCTTCTACCTACCACACTCTTCCAACATATTTCTGAAATGTGTCATGACTGGTGAACTTGAGGGTCACGTCAACACAACAGCACTGGAGGGAAAACCATCACAAATCTTTACTTTGCATATGACATTAGGAGCCCGACAGGCAGTGAAAAAGAACCCACAAAGCTTGTTCAAAGACTTGATGAAACATTAACAATGTATGGCATGAAAATCTGTGACGGGAGGACCAAGCGGATGCGTAGCCACAAAACAATCATCATTACTGATCTGTGTATGGATATAAACTAGAAGATATATAATGTGTTACAAAAGTGTATTTCAGTAAAGGTTGAAGTCACATACTATGGGTATGAAATACCTTTTCCACCAACGATATGATTTTATGAGTATGCGTGTGTTCTTTCTCTCAAGAAACACTGTATCTGTTGTGTCTGTGTGTAGAAGTGGACAAAGAAGAAGGAAATTGATAGTTTTGCATGAAACATTAAGTAACTAAATCTGTGCACTTTATTTCACACAATTTTGTGACGCTGATGATTACATAACAATGTCTGCACTTCTCAAAGGTTTTAAAACATTTTCAACCAAATATGGTTTAGCTGTTGCCCCTGAACCAAGCAGATTCAACTGTTGCAGTCAATGTTATTAGATGTGTGTTGTGAAGTCGTTTTACAGCTCTTGTTCTTTAAAAACCTTTGTGGAAACAAGGGAAAAAATATTTCCCTCCTCTATATTTTATGTAATCGTTTGAGGTAAAGAAAAAAATGGTGCAGTACACAAATGCATGAACATTCCTAAATGGTAGACAGATTATAACTACTCTAAACATCACCTTCATTGGAACTGTCACCAAAATCACGGGAAGCATCATAGTAATCTTAATCCTCTGCAGAACAATCTTTGTCCATGAGGATTTTGTTAACCATTTGAGTGAAGTACAACTACTGCTTGGCCATGGTTTCAAATGAATCAAGGAACTAATATTAAGAACTAGATATCGTGCTATTTTAAAAAAAGCGAATTCAACATCTCAATACAACGGCTCCGATATGTTTCATGCAGTACTGTGGGTGTGTAACTTTTATGACAAAATACTCCAAACTGCTGGCAAACTGAACAGATGTCATGGTGGAAATTTTCACACCTACCTGGTTTCCTTGGTTGATCGGGCCACACTGATCTTGGCCGCACAGGGAAAGACAGCTTTCAGCAAGTTGACAGCCTTGCCTGAGTTAATATTGTTTACATACACAGACCTCTCTGTTACTTCCCCTGAAACAAATGGCATGGGTCCCATATGGACAAGTTAAGTCCCTGGCAGGACGGCGGACGACAGCAAATCCAAGGTCCCATGATCAGGTCTCGGAATGTTAATGACTACTGTCTGAGCGCAAATTGTCTTACAGTGTAGCGAAGGTTGCTTTTAAATGATGCGAGTTACATGTTGATCAGCATTTCATTTATAAGAATAGGCAAAGGAATCAAAGATAAGATAACATAATGTTGCTTATAGCCCAGCCGACCGCAAAGGGCCACATCAGGGATGAAAGGAATCAAAGCTTTTTTTTTTAAAGATAAAGAGTGGAGAGTAACTGGTGAAAAACATCACTTGAACGTCGACAATACAATGCGAAAGTGGCATTTTCAAAATGCCAACGGAGCTGATATGCATTGGTTGTGTTCATTTCTCAGCTCTGGTAGTATATATTTTTGTTTTCTTGCTTGTCAACATTTCGGCCAAAATGCAGAAGAGATTTTCTGCGATTTGAATGAATATGTAAGCCGCATCACATGCTGAACAACAGATTTATTGTTGTTGCTGTTGTCAATGAGGTCATGACAATTTTCGTGGCAAAAATATATCCTCAGAGAGATACTGTGAACATGAATAAGGTGAAATACAAGAAATAATAACTCTATGAAGGCCAGATTATTCATCCATAACGCTTAACCCTTTGACTGCCTTAGTCCATGCTTCAAATGTAGCTGCTTTGGTATTGTCAGACACCTCACAATTTTTCGACATGAAAGTTACAGATGGGAGTGTTCCAGCGCACTTCAGTCAGTTAGGTGGTCTATCAACATCATTCATACCAGACCAATGAGACCCAACTGTGGTGCCATGGAATCCTATTGGTGGTTGAATCTCCCACCCTCTGGTCAGTTACAGTTACACACTGACAATGAGCCAATGGTGGTCTGATCACAGCTCCCTCAATGTTCAAACACACAGAGTGGGCTGTTCTAACTGCTCTTGCCGTACAGCCAAGCCTATTGACAAATAACAGACAAGGTAAGTGGACGATTATCTTAAATCTGCATGTGAAGGGAGGGCTGGTAGGTGGTCACCCCATGTGCGGGGAGGGGGGAGGACGCATGGTGCAAGCCTTTCATTTAATCACTAGCCAGATGAACGAAAAAGAGTGAAGACAAACTGATTTTCATTTCATCTCAGTTCTGTCAACAGAACTTGCAGATTGGCTTGTTTTTGTCAGAAATTCAGCTTTTGCTGTGGGCACATGGAAATACCAAAGTGCAACAACCCTAGCAGTCAAGGGGTTAACATTTTGATATTAAAATGTTTATGCCTTCATTTTTTATCATGCACAGAAGACATGTAATTTTTAAAAATGGCCAGTGGTATCACCAGCTGGGTCCTAATGCAAAAGACAAAAAGCATTCAAATGTGTTCTAAGAGGACAGATCTTCATCCATTGGAAGGCCAGAATCCACTTGCTGAATACTCTGCTGCTTTATGGGTTGTGCGTTTGGAAAGCCAGAACAGAAAAGAAAAAGACCTAAGACAGTGAAGAGTTAATATCAGCGTGCTGAGTTGATCTTATCAGCAAGCCACTACTTTGTGCTTTTTGCCTCAGAGAACTAGCTCTTCCTGGGATGTCCTAACACAGACCCAAGCCTAAAAAAAAGACTATGGGACAGAGGACAGACACTGGCATCCTACATATACGTACTCTCAGGCTGGTACAGTCTGAAGGTACCAAGGGTATCTGCTGCCACTGCAGTTTCAGGCAGCTCATTCTAATCTCCTTTGGTGGCTGGAGTAAAGGAAGCGTGATAACTGGTGTGTCACTGGGTCCGTTGCAGCTGGGGGGATGGTATCTTCCTTTTCAGATGGGAGCTATGGTGATGTTACTCTTCCTGATAGATGCCTGGTCACTGTGATCTGGTGTCACATGATCATATTTGCTACCTTTCTTTGATGTTGGGAGGGAAGGTCACAGCAACGTTTCAGTTATGGCTGAGATTCACGGGGTGTTATGTCGGCGACAGATGGCGAAACTAGCAGTTCTCCTTTGCACGCTTGTCAACATTGCTCCAAGTGTGAGGGTCAGTGAGCAGGTGTATTCCTGTACAGGACTGGCAAGTGTTCTGCAGGGAATAACCTTCAGGTGGCAAGCACTTACCACAGAATGCCGCAAGTCTAATTGGCTTTTGGGCACATGTTGCTGATATGTGGTCTTAGCTGAGATCTTTGGAAATGATGTCTTTAAGATACTTGGCAAAGGAGATGGTTGCCAATGGGTGGCCATGAAGCTGGTATGGGTACTCCGTTGTGACATTCATCCTGGTGACAGGGCGGATGGTTTATTTGGTATAATGCATATTCTGTTGCAACGTTCTTCCTGGTGACAGGGCGGACGACTGAAATAGTGTAATGAATATTCTGTTGTAACATTCATCCTGGTGACAGGGCGGATGGTTCATTTGGTATAATGAATATTCTGTTGTTAACATTCATCCTGGTGACAGGACAGATGATTAATTTGGTATAATGAATATTCTGTTGTAACATTCATCCTGGTGACAGGGCGGATGGTCCATTTGGTATAATGAATATTCTGTTGCAACGTTCTTCCTGGTAACATCGACAGGACGAATGGTTCATTGAGTATAATGAAGAGTCATGTCCCAGCTTTCTTTGGGGCGTTACAGCTCGGCATGGTTGTAATTTGAGGTGGTGAGATGATTGACAGCAGTGTTACCGGTGAACAGCTGAGCTACTGAAAACAGATTTTCAAACAGGTTATTGACGTAAGCCAGGAAAACTGTTGGTCAAACAACTGATCCCTGCAAAACTCCAGAGCACAAATCTGGTCTGGTACCATTGCATGGTTTCTGTCCAACAGGAATGGACTATCCATTTATCTGCTCTCATACACCATAGAGGAAGAACTGACGGACCAACAAGCTGTCAGTGCCTTTGTGAAGTGTAAAATGCTGACAATCGCTTGGTTCTCACTGTCCATGTTGCCAAACAATTCTCCTGTGATGCCAGTTACAGGTCCCACAGGACTTTGAATTTTGAAATTCCTGTTCTGGGTGAAAAGTGTTATCACTCTGTTGGTGGTTCGTGAGAGCACTGATGATAATTTGCTTAAAAGAACCTTGCACAAGATGCTTGTGAGAGAATGTAGTTCAGTTTGAAGGAACACAGTGCTTGCCCTCTTTGAAAATTGGCGTTATGTTGGCAGTGTGGCAGTCTGAGACAATTTCTGATGCTATGGATGATTAGTAAATGAAGGCCAATGCAATGGCCATTACATCAGCTAGCTCTCAGACTCATTATCTCTGAAGCTGAAAAGACCAAAGGGAACCATGTATCTGCCACACTGAAAATCTTGGAGAATGTTAATTTGCAACAGAGAAGACAGACATGTGCAATCCACTGTAGAACGTAACTGTAAGAAGACTTTTCTTTCACTGTAAAAGTTACTTCCATTCAAGTTACAGATGATCAGCATGTTAAGTCACATAAGCTGAAATCTATCAAACCATCTCCAAGTTCATACCTCATTTGATCTGTTCAAAATCGGTGATGCGACCCAGTCTTGTTCATGTGATGGAAGAGATAGAAGCAAAACCATCTCTAGGTCCATAATTCACCTGGTAGTTAGATAACTGAAGTCCTGATTGTCTGGTTCATGTGTCTCGATAGAAGAGTTTGAGATGAACCATCTCCAACACATTTGACATCCAAGCAGTGGCCTCTGAGTTTGGTTCAAGTGTCTTGATAGCAGAATTTTGAGACCAAATAAACTCCAGTAACTTGGCTGCTAACAGTGGTGGAATCCAACTTTGGTTCAAGTGTCTTGATGGAAGAGTTAGAGACTAATATCAAATGTGTTGTTTATGTAAACAGAACAAACCATCTCCAGTTCACGCATATGACGTTGGAGTCGGGACAGTTCATGAGTCTTGACTGAAGAATTAAAACAGAAACGGAACCGCTTGTATTGTTCACACGACTTACATGACAGTGGAGTTCGATTCTGGATCATGTGCCTTGATGGAGGAGTCAGAAACCAAACATTTCTATGGCTCACATGAAAATTTAATAACAATGGAGTCTTGTCTAGTTCCTTGACAGAAAAGTCAGATGTCAATCTGTTTCTGTCGCTCACATGATGTGACCGTTAAATAAGTCCAGTTTGATTGGTTCATGTGTCCTGATGGAACAGTTAGAGAGTTATCCATCTCCTTAGTTTACATGATAAACAGTGGAGTCTGACTCGTGTTGATGGGAGAGTTAGAAACCAAACCATATCAGTGTCCCAAATGCAAGGACCGAACAGTGGATTACTGATCTTGTGGACTGTGGTAGGAAGTACTTGATCAAAAAGCAACAGTTATTCTTCCTTTCTGAGAAATATCTCCAAGGCTTGTTCAGATGGGAGAAAACAAGAAAACAAACAAAAAGTGTGAGCAGATAAGAAAATGGATGACATCTGCATGTTCAGAACATCAGTCTTATGCAGAGTAGAATGCATAACCTGATGAAACCAGTTCCAACTGTTCCATACCGCTTTCTCCTCCATTCAGTTGAAGGTGAAAAGCTGCCGCTCTTACCTCTGACAAATGATTTCATTACCTGACTAAATCAATGAACTTCACAATGGTTATGTTTTCCCAGAAAAAAACTGACCTCTGTTAAAACAGCATCAACATATATGTTGCACATTACAAGTCTGGAGGCCATTTCTGTGCTATGATAAGGAAGAAGTGAAAAAGAAAGAAGCTTACTGAAAACATTCACACAGATCAACATCATGGATGAAATTACTGTATATATGGAACCAAATGTTTCTTTTTTCTTCTTTTTTTTTTCTCTTTTTTTTAAAAATGGTGAATGGATTGAGACACCAGGCATTAAATGAAGCACATTCAGTACAGATTCTGTGGGTACTGCAAACCCTTGTTGTCAAGGGTTAATATTTAAGGTACAATCCTTCATTATGAGGACTGTAGATGTAGAATGAATCAACAGTGTTCAAATAATATTGCAAATACCATCACTGACAGACACAGCCAGTGAATACGAAAAATAGATGGTGTGACAGTGTGGATTCATTTACATTCTTGACTTTTCCTCTTTAAGACCTTGTGGTCATTGTTAAGACATTACCGAATGAAACTTTGGCAGCAATCAGATGTGAGCAATCTGACTGACAATGACATTTCAATACTGACAAGGGAAGGGAAGTATGCCACATACAGGTCATATAATCCTGATTCTGGAAAGCAGTCCAGGCTGGCCAGTTGCAAGCAACATCAATATGGAAAGACAACCTGAACGGAACACAGACACAATCTGTCAACACACTGCTCTCAACACTGTGGACAGATGTGAACAATGCTTGAGCCAGTATGACTCAAGCAGTCAGGCCTCAAAAGTTGCAAAGTCTCAAGGTGGTGTAAGCAAAGAAATATCTGCACAATGTAAGCAAAATTTTGGATCCCAGAATTATTTCAAGGAATATTATCATCTAAATTGAAGTAAATTATACTAACATATGCCTGCACATGAAATTTGAAATGTTGACATAACAAAGCAAGCTGTGACAATACTGGAACAAAAATCTGGTTTAAAGCAGAATTCAAGTACGGTTGAATAATAAGGGTGCAAACAAATGTAAAAGCTACGCATGTTTTTAAATCATAAGTACATCCAAACCAGGCGAGGCTGTCCTTTTTTGATAATAAAAAATGTATATTGTTGGTGTCGTGCTGGAAACTGTCAAGAAATAAAGAAATAACTCAAATGAATGAGTGGGTGACAGACTACGTACAGTGGAATGTGAAAGACTGACATGTGTGCAAAAGTCTGCTTAAATGGGAAGATATTAAGTTCACAGCGTGATTTGTTTCATGAAAAGTATACAGTTTAATTAATTCATTTATAGACAGAACTCTTGCTGCACAGATATATCAGTGTCATCATAAGAACAAAGAAGGACACAAGTGGTCATTAAATTATTAGACATTTTTGTATTCAACCTGTTTTCGTTCGTCCAAAGTGAAGTGGTCAACATAAAGCCAGCTGACAAGATTACTATTTAAACACTGGTAATGGTACCCATGTACACCAACAAATGTGTAAATACATACACCGCATCACATGACAAGACATTCTTTATCGGTGGAGTTTCTCATCCATAATGAATGTCCAACTGATGTTCCATTTATGCCTTCGTTGACTTCAGTGCAAAGGGCAATGGACCTTTAACTCTGAAATGATGCAGCTTGAATTGTTGCCCTTGATGTCAGGTCTTTGTTGCCAGCTGACATTGATTTCAGGTCTTTGTTACTGGTTGGTATTGATGTTGGGTCATTGTTGTTGGCTGGTGTTGATTCTGGGTCACCACTACTGGCTGGATTTATGCCCTTATGTCATTGTTGCTTGTTAGTATTGATGATGGGTTATCGTTAATGGCTGGAATTGATATATATGGGTCACTGTTGCAGGCCTGTATTGACACTGGGTCATTGTTGCTGGCTGTATTGAAGCCATGAAGTTTGATGTTGATGTTATAAGGGTGTCAGGTCATTGCTGCTGGTCAGTAATAATGACACAATGGTTTGTTGGGTCTTTGCAACAGATCAACAATATTGATACGGTTAGTTAGGTCCTTACTGTAGACCAACAATACCATATTAAGGTTAGTAGAGTCCTTGTTAATTGCTGACAATACGATGCTATGGCTTTTTGGATCAATAGCGTTGATCAACAATATTGATGTAATGGCTTGTTGAGTCAGTGTTGATATTATAGCTTGTTGGGCCACCGTTGCTGGCCAACAATACTGATATGGTTAGTTGGGTTACTGCTTTTGGCCAAACATATGGCATGATGAGTTCCTGGGTCATTGTTTTTTTTATATCAATGATATTATCATTTGTTGGGCAATTGCTGCAGGCAAATGCCATCATTTGTTTAGTCATTGTTGCAGGGCTTTTACACTGATGTTATGGTTTGTTTCATCTTTATTGCTGGCCAATATCACTATGTCATGGTTTGTTGGATTATTTTTGCAATTCAATGATACTGATGTAATGGCCTGCTGGGCCTTGTTCCTGGCCAGCAATACTGATATGGTTTATAGGGTCAATATTGTTGGTGAATAGTACTGATGTCGATTTCTGAGTGGACCAAGGAATACACTTTCGTAAGATCTCAACATCAATATTTTTTCATCTCAAATGAACAGAATGGCACATTTTGCAAAATTAAAAAGTACAGATGGATATGGTAAGAGCAAAAACCATCAAAATGTTCCGATGTGTATTTGTAGTAATGTCAAACACAGGATAAAAAACTGAATTTCAAAATGTGTTTCTCATGAAATCTTTATAATTTTGGTCAAGAACTGAGAGGACCAGGCTCAGTTTTCCAATGGCCAAGGTTAAGTATGTTCCTTGATCAAACCAAAATCAGAAAGCTGAAGGCAGACTTGACACAGATTTAGCTGGAAGACCCTCGTGAAAGAAGTTGAGACCAGTTTTCAGGAATGCAGATCATCACAAATACTGTCTGTGTTACCCTTCCACAGCTCAAACAGCAGTCTTGGATTGTCCAATTTATGTCAAAGACATGATGACCATGAAGTTTTGTATATAACTGATATAAAAATGTAAAAACGCATGTTGTGAACCTTTCACAGTCCAAATCATGCTTTCATGCTGACAAAACTGTTGGCGTAAAATCAACTGTGAATGCTTTCTTCCACAATACCATAGCATGTTGAACATGCCCTGAACCATGTGGAGGCAGATGGACATGCGATAAATTGTTGGCACCATGAAACAACAAAAATTTCCGAGTAATGGGCCGGAATTATGGAACAGGACCTGGCCGCTCTGCATACTATGATAGTGACTTCAGCAGACATGGTGAGGACGTCCATATCTTGGGACTGAAGGCATTATGGTCATGAACCTTCTCTAGTCCACCTGCCAAACATTAGACAGCGGTAATCGGAAGCATGTATCACACAGCATGTCAACAAGCTTTGGTGGATGTTTCTTGAGCTGATTTTGTCTGCATAATCTTGAATCTGGTCAGGGATAAAGTTGAAATGACTGTTACTCATGAGTCATTGCATCATTCTGAGATATACTGTTGTTTATATTTTGTTTTGGTTTGTTTATACATATGGTATGCATTCTACTGATGAATTATGCTGGTTGCAGAATGTGGTAATTTTCTTGTACATGTATTGTAAAACAGCAGCATTCTAAATCCATTCAGCTGAAATTTTAACACCCCCCCCCCCCCCCCCAAAAAAAAAAAAAAAGATTCAGTATTGTTCGAACCAGCTGCAAGATTTCTGTGAATTTGGGATTCGTTCTTTGAGTAGAAGAAGCGCTGTATGTCTGACTCCAGCATTAAACTTGATGGACTTTATAACAATAAATTAGACAAGCAACACTTTATTCCTAACCCTTAAATGTTGTACATTCCTGTTTTGTTTCTGGTCTTCACTTTGCTTATTTTGACTTGCAAGTTTTTATTCTTGTAAATACTACTGCGTTGCTCGTTTCCTTCGGCCACAGCTGTTTTCATTTGTCTATATGCTACAACCAGTACAAATCCACGGGCAGTGAAATCTTATGGTGAATTGCATTTGTCTTTATTCCCTTTCAACTGATCTCAGTGTATTTTTTCCTTTTTTAGTTCTTCTTTAGTTCTGTGTTCAGTAATGTTCTTTAGATACATGACAACAATCTGACCACTGACACGCCTCTTTTGTACGCCACGATGTTCTGTTTCATTGTCCATTCCTGTTTAAGCGCACACTGTACCCTAAACGTTCCGCTGTAAAACTTTCTCAAATCTGGTGGTCTTGTTTTGAAGGTGTTTTTTTTCTCTGATTTCCTTTTTCAACAATTTTGTTCTGGTACGTTTTGATTAATAATAAGTTTGAATTCGTTTTCCTTTTGTCATTTTTAATGGCATACTTTCTTGTCTTACCTTGTGGAGTTGGATAATAGGTTTTAATCAGCTGCCTGGCCCTTGTCTTGTTATACTTGAAAATCACTGAAAACAAAGACAACAAAAGTAAAAATTTCCCCCCCATCATTTACAACAAATTATCCAATATCCTCGCTCTCATCTTCTGTTCTTTTTGGCAAAAAAAATTTCATTCAAAACATAAATGTAAAACGACAAAATAGAACACAAAACAAACCTATGTAACTCACGTTTTTCAATTCGATAGAAGGCATGTTATAGATTGTACACAAGCCGGGGGGGGGGGGGGAGAGAGCACTTCCTCTAAGAGATGTGAACACGTAATATAAGAGGAAAAAACAACAACACTCACACACAAAACAAACCTAAGTAATTCAGATGTTTTACCAATTCAAGAACTGGCATGTTATCAGGGATGAAAACAGTTTTTAAAAACAAAGAGGAGATTGGCGGGGATCTGGGGGTTCACCATGGGCCCCCAGTGGGGTACATGGGCAACAGCCCGGCGGGGGTCAGGGGGCGGCGCCCCCTGAAGCTGAAGCATATTTTGTATTAAATATGGCATAAAAATCTTTAGAAATCACTTTCTTGCTTCTAAACAACTCATTCTATAGAACAGCTTTCAACACCATGAAGACTGAGACTGATGTGGAAAGAAACTATGTCAATTGAGACAAACATTTAGTATGATGAATCCTCAGAACTCCAGGTAAAGAAAATTTGACAAACAGTGCTTTCAGGACATAAAGAATAAGGCCTGTAGATAAGTAATTCAGAGTGGGAAATCAAACTAAGTAAATCAGATGTATGAAACGACTGCTGGACTTCAATAAACACAATATGAAAAATGATTACTTTGAAGTCCTTTAAAAAAAACCCGAAGCTTTTGGGCCTTAGACCCTTCGTCAGGAAACACTAAACACAAAAAAGAACATAAAAGAACAAATGACATAAAAACAAACTGATGTCACAACAGTCACCCCACCCCCCCCCCCCCCCCCCCCCCCCCCCCCCCCCCCACTTCCCTCTTACAACTAATCATATCACCCCCCCCCCTTGACAAGTGTGCGTGTGTGTGTGTGTGTGTGTGTGTGTGTGTGTGTGTGTGTGTGTGTGGGGGGGGGGGTGATGTGTGTGTTTTGTGTGTGTGTGTGTGTGTGGGGGGGGGGGTTTGTGTGAGGTGGGGACGGGGGTGGGGGGGAGGGGGCGAAGTGTGTGGGGTATGTGTTGTGGGGTGAGGGTGGGGGTTGGGGGAGAAGGAGGAGTAGAGGAAGTATATAGGTAGTGGGGGGAGTGGGCTGGTGGAAAAGGATTTCATAGTGGGGCTGTTAGCAGACACCCAACAAATGTAGCAAACGTTTGCATTATACCAGGGGAAAAGTGTTACACAATACTGTTGTGACATCAGTTTATTTTGATGTCATTTGTTCTTTTATGTTCTCTTTTTGTCACTTTGACGTTTTTCCCTTGCTTTGAAGATTCTACGAGTGGAAGTATTTAGAGTAGGAGTCAAACTATCTTTGGAAATTAAACGTAGATTGTTGCATACCCAATGATCTGAAAACATGCTGTAATGGTGTGGGAAACACACACATTTTCTGTTGGTGACTGGGACGCTCGATGTGATCTCTCATTGCCACAAAGCCACAACTACCAAAGTAGACACGTTTTTGGCAAGGCTCGCAAAACACTTCAAATTCGCCGTCTTTGTCATGTTTTCTTATTACATCCGCGACTCTGCGGTCACACACGTCCTTCTGCTGCCACTCGGTCTTCTAGTGGTTCACATACTTCTTTCTTTTTTTTTTTTTTTAGTTTTGTTTGCACTCACTGGCGGCAAACTCTCACTGTGAATCGACGCCATGATGAGAAATGATACTGGAAGGAAGCAGAATGAGAACTACGCCGTTTGAGAACATTACGACAGAGAAGAAATTCGCTGTGCAGACAAGTTGAGATCGTTTCTGAGCTTCATTCTTCGAATAATTTTTCGGCGGAGACTTTTTCTTTCGGCGGAGATGCGAAAAAATAACGGCGGAGACGGCAGAAACGGCGGAGGAGTTTTCATCCCTGGTTATAAATAGAAACGCAAAAAGGGGGGGAAAAAAGAAAGCCTTCCTCTGAGAAATGGGTTATTAAAGATGGGGGAAAACAAGCAAAAACAACAAACAAAGGAAAATCCCAAACAGCAGAACAATACAGAAAACAAACACAAAATATGGCCAGAGATTCTGACTGGATAAGATAAGATAATGTTGCTTATTGCCCAGCCGACCGCAAAGGGCCACATCAGGGCTGTCACCACGTTAAAATCAACTCACCAGTCATTTAAAAAAAAAAAAAAAAACTTTCACACATCTCTTTAAATGACATCATCTAGAAACGCACCAGAAACTTTGTTAAAAACTTTCTTCCGTAAAATCTTAAATCAGATGAAAAATGTTAATCTCTCTCAAAAACTCAAGGATCACGTCAGGCGGGACATCCCTGAACAGGATCTTCATGGACTCCGCTGTAAAATGTTTGTGTCTCACATTGTGCAAGTCCCAACACTCTAAAAGAACATGTTTCATTGTGAGTGGCGCATTACATGGAAAGCACCACGGAGCTTCTTCACTCTTTAAAAGGTACGAATGGGTAAAATACAAATGGCCGGTGTGCAGCCGGCACAGAACCGTTTCCTCTTTACGACCACCCGACGTAGATGGGAGGAAGTCCTTAAGGTTTGGACGGATCTGAAAGAGTTTGTTATTCGTCTGTGTGTTCCAATCCTCCTGCCAGAGGTCTCTCACATAATCGTTAATTTTGGGTTTCACATCTGAGCAGGGGATATAAATGTTGGACAGTTTCTCTCTTGTGGCGTTCTTGGCTAAACGATCAACCATGTTGTTCCGCCGATGCCAACATGACCAGGAACCCAAGCAAGAGTAATGTTGTAACCGTCCGCTTTCAACTTGCTAAAAAGTTCAAAGAAATGTAAAAGTTCTGGATGCTGAAGGTTGCGGCCAGCTATGGCCTCCAAAGCTGACAGCGAATCCGACAGAACCAGAAAGTCCCCCTTCGAAGAATGTGAGATTATCTTCAAAGCCAAAACCAGAGCAGTAAGTTCAGCAGAATAGACAGAAGCATCTGAATGAATATGTTCCAACAGTATCTGAGAAGGAGCCCCAGGGCAATAGGCTGCACAGGCCACTCCATCTTCAGACTTGGAACCGTCAGTGAAAACTTTTTGACAGGATGGAAATTTCGAACAGAGCTCAGCATACAATGCCTTGTACGCCAGAGAGCTGGTAGACTCTTTACGAAAAGCTGCAAGATCGAAACGAATCTCAGGTGTGAAAAAGGTCCACGGAGGTTGATCAGGAAACTTGGAAAAATCGGACACAACTCCTAGGTCTAGACCTGCATTCCGCACGTGAGGCTGCATACGAAGACCAAACGGCGGAATACATTTAGGGTTGTTTTCAAACTTACTTTGGAATGGAGGGTCAAAGACACAGTCATAGGCAGGGTTTTCTGGTTCCGAGAACAGTCTGATATAATAATTCAAAGACATTTTCAGCCTGCGGTTGGACAGTGAGGGTTCACCTGCCTCTCCATACAGGCTGTACACAGGGGTGGTGCGGAATGCTCCAAGACAGAGACGAAGCCCTTGATGGTGGATAGGGTCCAAGAGTTTGAGGTAAGAGGGTCTTGCAGAGCGTACACAGCACAACCGTAGTCCAGTTTGGAACGGACCAAGGCTCTGTAGAGGTGCAGCAAAGTTTTCTTATCAGCGCCCCAGTCGGTGTGCGCTACGACCCGCAGAATATTCAGAGCTTTCTGGCAAGAAGTTTTGAGGTTTTTGATGTGGCTGGGAAAGTTGAGTTTTCGTCAAAAATAACTCCCAGGAATTTGGCTTCTTTTACAACTGGAATGGTGGACTTGTCCAGACGAATTTTAGGATCAGCAAAGAATCGACAAAAATTGTGGAAATGAATTGACTGAGTTTTGGTACGGGAGAAGGTAAACCGTTTTCCTCGGCCCACTGTTGGATTCTGTTGACACAAAGTTGGAGTCGACGCTGTACACTGGCGTAAGAAGCTCCAACTGCATACAGCGCAAAGTCATCAACAAACAGAGAGGACTCGGTGCCCAGGCTTACCGATTGGACAATGTCATTTATTTTAATGCTGAAAAGGGCGGGAGAAAGGATGCTCCCCTGAGGAATACCCAACTCCTGCCCATGGATGTCAGAGAGTGTGGTGCCAACACGCACCTGGAACTGTCGATCGGCTAAAATGTTCTGAATGAATAGAGGCAGGTGCCCCCGAAAACCAAGTCTGTGCAGGTCCATGAGGACTCCTGCTTTCCACGTGGTGTCGTACGCCTTTTCGAGGTCGAAAAAGATAGCGACCACATGCTGCTTGTTAACAAAGGCATTGCGGATGGTGGTTTCCAGACGGATTAGATGGTCAACCGTCGAGTAGTACTTCCGGAAACCGCACTGTTCACTGGCCAAAAGACCATCGGTTTCCAGCTTCCACATCAGACGGGAGTTGACCATCTTTTCCATCAGCTTACAGAGGCAGCTGGTCAGAGCGATTGGGCGATAGTTGGAAGGGTTGGTAAGGTCCTTTCCAGGCTTTGGAATGGGAATGATCAGGGCTTTCCGCCAGGAGGGCGGAAAGGACCCTGTGGTCCAGATATGGTTATAGACTTTGAGAAGAGTCTGGAGACAGCTTTCTGGAAAATGTTTCACAACCTGATAATGAATGTCATCCAGACCAGGGGCAGAATCAGTGCAGGTTTGTAAAGCTAATTTGAGTTCAACGATTGAAAAAGGAAGATTATAGGTTTCAGAGTTGTCTGATGTGAAATTGTATGAAGATTTCTCTCTAATCTCTTTGTTTCTTAAAAAGGCTGCAGATTTATTTGAAGATGAGGAGTTCTGTTGGATGGTGGAGGCCAACAGATTGGCAACAGCTTGTTTGTCAGTGATCAGAGCATCAGCAAGTTTCAAGTGATGAATGGAGGGGTTGGTGTTCTTCCCTTTGATTTTTCTAATGATGTTCCAAACTTTTTTCTTGGAAGTTTTAGATGTCAGCCTGGAGCAGAAGTTTCTCCAGGACTGACGTTTACTGATTTTGAAAGTGTGTCTCGATTTCGCACGGAGTTTCTGATGGGCTCGAGCGTTGGGACCTGAAGGTCGTTGGTATACCCGACGCTGAGCCCGTTTGCGAACTTTTGAAATTTGTTGGCAGTCTGAATTGAACAGGGTGTTTTTGGCATTTGGAGTTTGCCGGAAGACACTGGAATACAGGTTTTAGCACAGTTGATCACAGTGTTAGTCAGAGATTCTGCTGGGTCTGGACTCTGAAAAAAATCAGTGTCCTGGAATTCTTTTGAAATAGTGGTTGCAAATAGATCCCAGTTTGCTTTCTTATAATTGAGATGTTGAGAGACAGAGGCGGTTTCAGTTAATATGGGCTGTAAAAGAACAGGGAAATGGTCACTTCCGTGCAGATCATCATGGACAGACCACTCATAGTCCAGGACCAGCGAGGGGTCACAAATCGACAAATCTAAACACAAAAGTGAACCTGTGGAAGAGTGGAGGTAAGTTGGAGCTCCATCGTTCAGACAACACAAATCAAAGTCAGAAAGGACATCCCAAGAAGCAGACCTCTGGATGACGAACTGACACTACCCCAAAGAGGATTGTGACCATTAAAGTCACCCAGCAGCAAAAAAGGTCGAGGAAGTTCTCCGATCAGACTGACAAGGTCCTGACGACAAACCGGGACAGAAGGTGGCAGATACAGTGAGCAGATTGTGACAGTCTTGTGGAGAGTGACTCTCGCAGCTACAGCCTGAAGGGAGGTAGACAGAGCGACAGGACTATACAGCAAAGTTTTGTGTAGGAGAAGGGCAACACCGCCCGACAGTCCCAACGTGGATGGTTGTGCAGGTTTTGAAAGAATATTAAAGCCAGAAAGAGTAAAGGTCATTCTGACTGGAAAGCATCAAACAACTGGTACAGAATTTATAGCAGATAGGGATACACTTTATACTGAGGGACAGATACCCCAGCACCCTAGCCAAAGGAAAGGGTGTGCATTAAAGCGGGTGAAAGGGAAGGCGAGAAGGCGTGGGTGGAAAGTGGAAGGGGCATGCATGAAAGTACACAAAATCATAACTGAATTTTTGCTGACGTTTTCTTTTCCACCAACATATTTAAGAAAACACTTCACAAGTGGAAAAAATTAAAGGAAGAGATTTTTTTTTTTAAGCTTTAGTTATTTTTACATATAAAGTAAGGCTGCTTGGGAGGGGGAAAAACCCATAGGGGATATCATAATGTTAAAATCCTAAATTTTTCATACAAAGCTAAAACTGCAATAACGAGAACAAAAGAACTTTGTACAATGTTAAACTATGAACAAATACTACATTTTAGAAATGATTTTGCAAAACGTCCTACGTTTGGTACATTCTCGGGGAGCATATCAGCTAGACTGTGTATCTTCCTCAGCTGAAAACTATACCAGAAGAGGAGACTGTGTTAGCTCAGCATTCAAAGCCTGACAAATGCACTTGATAAATGCATACGCTGTGCATCTAAGTCTGGTCTACGAGTTCGTCGTCAGCTCTTCCCATACTTATTCACTCACTTGTTTACTTAAGTACCTGATACAGCTGCTCACTGTAACCGCATAGCTTAGATACGCTATGGCATATACAGACAGGTAAGGCTCAAACATAACGCACATACAGAGAATGCCTTATACAGACAAGTAAGGCTCAAACATAAAGCACATACAGAGAATGCCTAATACAGACAAGTAAGGCTCATACATAAAGCACATACAGAGAATGCAACAGACAAACATGTATATGCACAAGTGCACACACACAAACACACAGAGTAACACACTAACACATATTCATTCAAAGCTGGCACTTTTCAAGGCCTGGGGATACCAAACTATAAAAAAAAGCATGACAATTAACAGCAACACTCAATGAACAAGAAATAAAACAACAAACTAACCATCAAACTGTCACAGACTATACTAGCTACAAGTTGTTTCGTAGAGAAAACTAACTGCACACATACAATTACAATGCCTCATACTTACTTTTATTAGCAATGGTGTCAAAAGTGCTGACAACATCCTGCTCGCTGAATTTGGACTTTTCACGTTCAGTGATCTCCATGGTGACAACATCAGACGAAAAGTTATGCCACATGATCTTGCGCATGAACTTTTGAATGCTGTTCTCATCCTTGAGGAGAAATTCAGCCACTCTGAAGTAAACAGCAGACATCATAACATACACAACAGTCAGTGCCACAGGACTTTTCAACTGTTACTGGTATACTCTAATTTTTACTGGCAACCATATGTTCAGAGTGTACGTGAGCATGAAAAGATGTCTATGGGTTAAATCTGTACACTAAATGGACTCTGGTCAAACTCTTGATTCCAACTGAAGTCTGGAATTCATGTATCAGCATTAGCATGCACCATGTGAAAATGAATATAAAGTCAATAATAAAATCCTGTGCTGCCCTAATAATTTGTGACAAAAGTGGACCAAATTTTTCACTAGTTGGGCATTTTTTGTCATTTGAAAATGTCTTCTAAAATGCAATGTCTTGTAAAATTTACAGAAAATGCGTTAGATTTTAAACTACCCAGATATTAAACAAGGTCTTAACAGGTTTACCATTTCAAAATTCCATGATTTTTCCACTGCAATTCCACATCATTTTGAGAGATTTTCGTCATGGCAAATGAGCCATTTTTACCCCCCCCCCCCCTTCCACCCCCCTCCATACACACACACACATATATATACAACTGTGTGAAATTCCTACCAACATGAAAAATTGCTGTTTCAATTATGCCTGTACTGGGCTAAAATATTCATTTGATTTCTGCAACTTGACCAAAACTGCCAAACCCAAACGTTCCTGTTGTTTAAAAGTTTTATTCATTGCATAACTTTACCATGACTTGAACCATAATTACCAAATTAGCCGCTTTTTTAAAATCTCAAGTGATCTATGAGAGAGAGACTAAGAATGAAAAGACGTTTATAAGTAACGAATTACATGCGTTGATGAAGAATAAGCTGTCGCACTACAGTGTAGACATTCTGATATTTTAATATGTCACACTTCAAAATTTGGTAATTTCTGTATTTTTGAGTACAACAGTTCAGGACAATCATTCAGTTATCACATATACTTCCACCAGTACTTGTTATTAACAGCAATAATTCTTATAGACTCTTTCCTGGAGAAATGCCACAAAGAATATATGACTGTTAAAAGGAATTTTTACATAACTTATCTATAAACATGATTTCTAAAACTGCACATGTTAAAATAAAAAAAAAAGTAAAGTAAAAAAAAAAAGCATCTTAATTTGTGTTATATGATTTCTGATGTTATCTACCACTTCACTGCAAGCCATTGTATACTGCCATCAAAATAAAGACCTCCCATTCTGGCAGGTGACATCATCTGCAAGCGATTGATGTACAGTAACATAGTCCATTTTGGGTAGGTAGGGTGAACTTTCATGGATGTTTTTAATAATAATGAGTTTACTATCCTCGACAATATTTACTTTTATTGTATTAGTATCATAACTGTAAAATCATAATCATATTCAGGCAGACAGTTTAAACACAAATAAAAAGAAGGCTCTTATGAATAATTCTTTACAAAAATATCATGCTGTACAAAAATATAATAGCAAAAAAAAACAACAAAAAACACTCAATACCTCACCTTGCAATCTCATAAGATTGCCAGACTGCATCACTTATCATTCTCTAACAAAATGAATACATGAAAAGGTACCTCCATTGCATCATTTATCATTCTCCAACAAAAATTAATACGCAAAAAGGTACCTCCACCTCTCCTGAGGTGCTCTACCACTTTCCTTTCATGGGTTTCATCATTCAGTTACCTAAACAAATAATGCAGGTACCACAAAAGTGATCTATAGGCACTCAAAAGCACTAACCCTCCAAAGTCTTCCTGACTGCTCCACACTACTGAAGAAGAATCGGCCACTCCCCATATCTGGGCAAAATCTGCACGAGCCATGTCCCCTTTGCAGACTGGATGCACTCGAATTTGCCACGCATGGTAGTCTGCATAACAAAGGCGAAACATGAATCACTGGCAGTATTACTTATGTTGAAGATTTAGTAAAATTCTGTCAATCACAAACGCTACAAATTTACAAAACAAATTACATTGGTAAGGAAAATCACATAAACCCCCAAAACACTGTAGAAACCTGTACAAATTTACCTGACCCTTCTACAGCACATAAAATTAATAAATAACATCACAAACCCCAAAACAAATACAAACCTATCTATACAGACATTAATCTACAACTTTATGACACTAATAACAGTAGTACAGTTAGTTTCTGAAACCAATTCCCACGAAGTCAAGCTATCAAGTAATTATATCGTGTAATGTAAAACATCCAATTAGGCAAAGTAAAGAGTTATGGTTATAAACATACCATCACACATGCACACAAAGGAGAGGGAGGGGGGGGGGGGGGGGAAAGACAGAGGTTTAACATTTACTGGTGATCATCAGTTTTTCACTGCTTGAGATGACAACATGTAGATAAAAACATTAGTTACTGTTATCACTATATCAGTCATATGTATCGATTCAATTTGTGTTTGACCAGATGTTGATACTGGTACTAAAGGATTCTAAGTCAACTGCTGCACTGGTAGCACTCGACTTTTACTTACTGTCTGCCTTTAGTTTGTTTTGTTTGCCTTTGCCAAGTTTGCATACTGATTATAAAAATTACTAGCCTGATCAATAGGTTAGTTAGGTAAGCTCTAACCCCCTACCCCCTCCTTTTTTTCTGTCTCTTTAAACAAATTACTAGCCTGATCAATAGGGTAGTTAGGTAAGCTCTAATCCCCCACCCTCTCCTTATTTTTTTCTTTCTTTAAACACTTTTATGATGGCTGATAACTGTGGTAGCTATCACTCCCAACGCAAAATGTTCACTTTCATGTCCGGAGCCTTGGTTTAAACATATTTCGTCTGTATTGCCACAATAATGTTCTCAGGAACTATTCATAATATATCCTGAGGAAAGGTGAGAAATCACTGTTCTACTCTTAACCGAGCTTCTGAAAGTAAGGTGAGAAAACATTGTTCTATTTTCTAACCGAGCCTCTGAAAGTAAGGTGAGAAATCATTGTTCAATTCTCTAACTGAGCCTCTGAAACTAAGTAATCTTCAGTGCACTAATGGGAAGGATGGGGGAGGGGACACCAACAAACTGTTTTTACAGTACAAGAAAAGGAAATTACACAGATAGCAAGAAAATCACCCTTCCTCCATGTCTCATGACTTACAAATATAGAAGACAGAAAAGTAGCAATTGGTTCTCTATGCCCTCAAGTGCTTCCAGAAAATTACCCTCCCTCTATGTTCAGTGAGTTCTAAACATGGGAGGAAGAAAAAGAGCAACTGGTTTTGTATGTCTTCAAGCGCTTTTTTTTTAATCATTAATTTAATCCTCAATTAAAAAAAACAACTCTGGATATTCATTTCTTAAAACTTATATACCGTGCATTAACGACAGGATACAGGTGATGAAATGCTGTGGGATCAACTATGTGACATTGACAGTCTTGAGAATTTTAAACTCCTCCTCACCAACAACAGCAATTTTTGAAATATTTTGGTGATTCTGATTTCTTTCAGTTTCAGTTAATAAAATTCACGATGGTTAGTTTCTAGATATCAAAATAATAATAATGTATAATACTGTGCAATTACCAGAAGTGTTTATTTTCACACTCAGAAGAACAAGCCAAACAAAAGGAGGGAAGTTTTTGCTTCAATGGTGAAATAATTACAATTCCATGCTGCTGCCAGATACTATAGGCCTTTTCCAAAGAGCAGCATTTGATAAATTTTCCTAATTTATGTCTCCCAACCATATATCAAGCTTTATTTTCACACTTCATACACAATCTAGCTAGAAATATAAGCTTGAATCAATTTCTGATGACAGAACTGAAATCCTCATGAAAATCATGAAATTTAAAACAATCTGAAACATGGAATGGATGTTTTCTTTTCTAAATGAATTCCATTCTATTCTGGAATGGACAAAATGTATTCTATACATAGCATGATGCATTCTATTCTGGAATGGAGAAAACATTTTATGCATTGCATGCACCAACCAGTAGATGTAACTATTCAAGGTGCAAGTAAAAAAACAACAAAAAAAACTAATGGCAGTAGGCAATTAGAAAAGTTCTTTTGTGACCTCTACCCATTAAATATCATGTGACAGCATGAAGTTATGATCTTAATTGAGGTTGCAGATCGAGCTTCTAAATTCTGTTTGTTCAAACTCAAAGGTCTCTTTTTCAAGTCATTTAAGGTTTTTGCTTAAAAAAATAGAAATTTTGCAAAGAGAAAGCAATCTTTTTTGCAAATGATGGAGGACAAGGAAGCATAACTTGGAAAGCTGGATGAAAGAAAATGGACCAACAAAAAAAAGTCTAATCCATAAATTCTAGGCATTGTCTTTTAAAGGTAAATACATTCATTCATAGTTCACTTTCAAAAGAAAAAGAAAATAAATATGCATGCTTGTACTTTAAGCAATAACAGACATTTTCAAATCGAAGAAAACATTGTGTAAGTTCTGACCTTTTAACGTTTCGATATGAGTGACAAGAGTGCGTGTGCCTACGCGAGAGCGCATGTTGGTTGTAAAAGCATAAATACTTCTGTCTATGATAATCATATTTTAATAACGAGGGGGAGTGTCAAAGACCCATCACACTCACCTCTGTTTTGTGTTACAGTGTGAAAACTTGAATCAAAATGTCCATACCTTTCAAATTAACACCAAAATTACTGACTTCAGAATAAGTCATTTATGCCTGAAACTGAAAAAGAAATGAGAAACTTTTGGAGCTTCAGAGACCATATGAACAAACCCCCTAAAACCTAAACAGAAAACTACAGAGGCTAATTTTATTCCCAGGTAAAACAATCATGTGGCCTGAACTTAAGTACTATTCATGACCATGTCACCATTTTCTCTCTCATTGTCCAGTCTAGCTAAAACACTCTCTAAACAACTCATCCTTTTTGTTCAAAGACGTTGGGATGGCCAATGGTGTAAACTTGAGTCTAGCTAGTTGAACTTTACAATGATGTGTATGCTACTTATTACTAATTGTTTGATTTTTCTCATGATGTTGTCCTGATCCTTATACAATGCCATTTTTCATGTGGAGGTTTTTTCTTGTCCTTACTTTATTCAAAATAAATGCTTAAGGCTGCCAACAGAAATACAAATAGGTTGGGTTTCAGTATACACAAAGTTTCGTGAAGAGGTGTAGCAGCAAGGGGAAGTGAGGCAGGAGTAGGGGTGGGGAGGGGAGGGAAGGGGAGGAGCAGGGATGGCGGGGAGGAGAGTGGGGAGAGGGGTGGCCCTTATTATATAGAATGTCTGGATTATCTACAGCTGTAAATAAGCTTTGTGCAGCAGATGTTTTTCCCCCTTTCTCCCACTCATTCCTCATCAAAATACAGATAAAATAAAACACACAGGCTCCTTTAAACAGGCTCCATGAGCATATACTACTGTACTAAGAAGTTGAAAAACAAGTTCCAGATCTCACCTCTAACAAATACCAAGCTGTCTCTTCCCATGGGAATCTCAAGAGCAGACTCTTCTTCCCCTGCTAGCTGAGTGTCCTTCATAGTGCCTGTTGTTCCTGAGCTGCCTTCCTTTCCATGGTCTCCCTGGATTGCTGACTGGTTTGGTGGCATGGTGTACTGTTCATCTGCTATCAGACCTTCTTTGGCAAAACTTTCAAAGAGAGACTGCCGTTTCTCATGACTGGGCTTCATGGGTGGACTTCTCTGCGAAGCCCGGCCATTTTGGGACTCTCTGTTCATCTGGTCTTGGTGTCTTGCTCTCTCTGCTAGACTGTCCTTTCTATCCCGACTATCATCCCTATCCTTCTTCTTGGTATCTCGTTCCCTTCCATCTCTCTCTCTCTTTCCTTTGTCATAGTCTTCTCTGTTCCTCCTCCCAACATCATGGTCCTTGGATCTGATATTTCTTTCATTTTTACGCCACTCGCGCTTTCTTTCATCCACACTGCCACGGCTTGTTTCATCCTTTTCCAACTTCACTTTCGGAATGACATATTTCTTTTTCTCCCCATCTTTTTCTCTGGATGCTGGAGGCCTTCTCTTTGTATCTTCACCTCCCACTTCATCAATCACTGTGAACGCCCCTCCATGCTCTGCTTCAAAAGCTGCGTTCAAATCTTCATCATCCACATCTACTGGCCCTGAATCAAAATCACCATCTGCTTCGATGGTCATATCTCCTGACATGAGATCAGCTCCTGCCATGTCACTGAAGCTGGAGGTGTACATCCTGGACTTTGACCCAGAATAAGACATGTTGGATTTCTGTTCAGTGCCGTGCTCTTCCCTGAAAACAAGAAACTTTATTTTACGCAGGGTAAGGTAATGTTGCTTATAGCCCAGCTGACTGCAAAGGGCCACATCAGGGCTGTCACCATGTTAAAATTAACTCACAAATCATTCACTCACACAACTCTTTAAAATACATCTTCTAAAAACCCATCCGAAAATATGTTAAAAATCTTTCCACTGTAAAATATCACATCCGATGAAAAATGTTAATCTCTTTCCGCAATTTTTTGGGGATAATCAACACACTGCCATAAATTTGTCAATGGTGTAACTTACAGTACAGCCATGTCTGTGATTGAAGAAGAGACTCACACACAAAACCAGTCCATTCAATGAAAAGCAAGAAAAGGAACATGGATAAAACATACAGACTTATTCAATGAATAATTCATGCAAAATTTTCATTACCTTTCAATGCAAAACTTATCCATTTTCTATAAAGCATACAGATATGCCAACTTCCTAAATTAAAAAAAAAGAAGTATAACTGTGGTGGAGGAGTAGAAGGTGCAGTAGACGATAGGGAAAAAATCAACAGGCAGTGCTGGCGAGCACCTGTTTCACACCACAAAATTACAGATTTGCCGCTTTCAAATTTATCCATTTTCATGGAAGTTTTCATTTATTTTGAATTATTTTAGAAAAAAATCAGGGGGTGAGGGTTGATTTTCTGAAGATTTCCAGCAGCAAAAAACAAACATACAAACAGAAGAAAAAGGCTATCAATTTGGAAAAAGAGTGAAATGAGCTGCAGAGAGGACAAATGATATGCCTGGCACATACACATATATCGGTAAGGGGAATGGAGTCAGCAACAAAAATAAGAATGATATCAATAACAATAATTGAAATAGAAAAAAGAATACACTACCTGGTGTATGGGGAAGTCAGATTTAGTCAAGGAAAAAAAATCTTCAAATTTTGTGAAAAGATTAGTTTCAAATTTAAGATTTTTTTCTTGACTAAATCTTACTTCCCCATGGATACTCCAGCATAGTGTATTCTTTTTTTCTATTCTAATTATTGTTATTAATATCATTCTTGTTTTTGTTGCTTGTTGCTACTACACTTGTGAGTTGATTTTAACGTGGTGACAGCCCTGATGTGGCCCTTTGCGGTTGGCTGGGCTATAAGCAACATTACCTTACCTTACCTTGTTGCTACTTAACTAGTAGTAATAATAGTAGCTGAGAATACTATAATTTTCCTTTAAAAGTTTGTCCAAACCCAAGTTGTCTTAAGACAGATTTTAAATGATACAAAAATCAATATATATTTGAAAAACTAATATCAGGCACCTGAAGGCACATTCAAGTCTATGAGGAACAAGGCCAGTCACTATAGATACTCCAACCATTTGTTCAAATAACAAGCAAGGTACACACATCACACATTTTAGCCATCTAGGTCACTGAAACTGGAACAAAATTCTATTGATCAGCCAGTTCAAATGGCAGATGCCGAAGTTTTGCTGTGAAGTTTTTAACACAGATTTCACATAAACAGTGATTTATTTTGTAAATAATAAATAAAGAGGAAGACACAGATTTGTTTCATTGTGACTTTGGCACAAAAATGAATTTATTTTTGACAAAAAAATTCACAAATCAACAATGTTGCCAAAGCAGACCTTATCAAGTTAAAAAAAACCTGATTCGTACTTTTGTGATCGACTGAGTTCGAAGTTCATGATGAAGCCTCATTAATTCAATTGTGGATTTGTTGACCTAGGACGATTTGCCTGATAAAAGAAGGCAAAATCACTGGACTAGTTGACTCAATACCATACTTTCGTAATTTTTTGTTGTTGTGAACTGACAAAATGTCCGCAATTTACATGGCAAAAAAATGAGGTTCCACTTCTGCCAAACTGCCGTGATAAACCAAGATAGATCAAACAATAACAACTTAAACATCTGCCGTTGGTTTTGGCGAGCTGGCTACAGGCTCCAGACCCACAAGACCTATGCCCTACGCTACAACTAGGATGTATGCAAGTAGTAGTAGTAGTAGTAGTAGGGACTGGCTCAAAAGCCTTGGCCTCGCGGCCTATGTACGTCCCCTCTTTGTCAATACTTTTTATTATAGGTGTTGAAACGCAATTGTCATTTTGTTACTCAATGCCTAATATGGCATTTTAATCATCAAATTGGTTGAGAAGTTCCTTATACTTTGGAATTACATCCAAGAGATTCTTGAACTTGTTAGTGTCTTCTGCAAATTTTATGTTAGTAGGGAGTTCATTCCATAAAGGGGCTACTCTGTGTGAAAAGGAAAATTTTCTTCTGTTAGTACGGCAGTCCTGAATAAATATCTTTCCTTCTGCATTTCTTGTGATGTTATGTTTTGAAAGAGAAAAGAGTGAGTCAACACAAACATTGTCAAATCCATTAAATATTTTATAAGTCTGTATAAGATCACCTCTTGTCCTTCTGCCTTTTAGTGAATGTAGATTCAAATATTGTAATCTTTCTGCATAAGATTTATCTTTGCATTCTTTTAATAGCTTTGTAGCACGTCTTTGAACTCTTTCTATTTGTGATGACTGTCTTTTCAAGTATGGGCACCAAATCATATTAGCATATTCCAAATGGGGTCGCACAAAAGATTTATAAAGTTTTAGGAATACCTCCTTATCTAAGTAAGAGAAACTTCTCCTTATGACACCCAACATTTGATTGGCTTTAATTTATTAACTATTCTGCCAATATGTAGATCAAAAGACAACATGCTATCGAAAGTTACTCCCAAATCTTTTTCTTCTTTTAAGGTCTTTATCTTCTGTAAGCTGCCATTGTGTCTCATATAATAAGCTTGTTCCTGGTTGTTCTTTCCAATATGTAGCACACCACATTTAGAGATATTGAAGTACAGATTCCATACATCAGACCAATTTTGGAGTTTATAAATATCGTTTTGTAAATCTGAGAATTGCGAAGTTTTATCGTACAGTTTTGTATCATCAGCAAATATTTTACAGGTGCTTTTTAATGATAATGGCAAGTCGTTTATAAACACTGTGAATAATATTGGGCCCAAGATGCTACCCTGAGGTATACCACTTAGAACCTTGGCTTTATTAGATCTTTCACTACCTACTCTTACACGCTGTACCCGATTTGTCAGAAATCCTTGTATCCATTTTAATAGTTTGCCAGATATACCATAAGCAGATAGTTTAACAAGTAGCCTTTCATGTGGCACAGTGTCAAAAGCCTTCTTAAAATCTAAGTATAAACATCGACACTGTGACCATCATCCAATAATTTTGTCATACCTTCTACAACTTCAAGCAACTGAGTAACACAAGAACGTTTTTTACGGAACCCATGCTGACATTTGCATATAAATTATTATCTGTAAAATGATCTACAATGAATCTCTAATTATGCTTCTAAACACTTTACATATTACGCAAGTCAGGCTGACTGTCTATAGTTACCTGGATCTGCTTTTGACCCCTTTTTAAACAAGGCTGTTACTTCAGCTGTCTTCCAGTCTTGGGGTAAGGTACCCGATTCTAATGTTTTGTTGAATAATGAACATAGTGGGACAGATAATTCATTCCTAATTTTTTTAAAACTTTTGAGGGGATCTGATCAGGTCCTTGTGCTTTATTTGGGGTTTGTTAAGTTGACCAGTCTATCTCTCACTGCTTTTGGGGTAACTCTACCTCTGACAAGGATATCCCACTTGAATATGCACATTCATCCAATAATGGTATATTTGTTAAATCTTCATGTGTAAAAACACCAGCAAAGAAATCATTAATGTGTCCGCTTTTTCTTTATCACTTACTGCCAAGAGAACCATCTGGTTTATTTAGGGCACCAATACTTGTACAACCCTGATCAAGGACCAAGAGGACTAAGCAAGCGCTGGCAAGAACACTTCAGCAACCTGCTCAACAGGCCCTCGTCAGTCGACACGGAGCCTTGAACCAGAACCCTCAGCAGCCGATACAAGACACACTTGCAGTACCCCCCACAATTGCAGAGATCCAGAAGCAATCCTCCAGACGAGCTCCGGTAGAGCATCAGGAAAGGACGGAATACCTGCTGAGATCTACAAGGCGGCAGGCCCCAACGCCCTAAAAGCCTTTCAAAGATGTCCTGCGGAGTATCTGGGGGAGGAGAAGATGCCAGATGACTTCCGTGACGCCCTGATTGTCTCCCTCTACAAGAACAAGGGAAGCAAAGCCCACTGTGGGAACTAAAAGAGGCATCTCGTACTACTCCATTGCTGGGAAAAATCTTTGCCAGAGCCATCCTCAACAGACTCATCATTGTTTCCGAGCAGAACCTCCCCGAGGCACAGTGCGGCTTCAGACCCGGCAGAAGCACTGTCGACATGATTTTTGCTGTCAGACAGCTTCAGGAGAAGTGTATCGAACAAAACATGCCCCTATACTCTGTTTTCATTGACCTGACCAAGGCCTTTGACACGGTCAACAGGGAAGCTCTTTGGACAGTCCTCGAGCGCATTGGATGCCCGCCAAAGTTTGTGAAAATGATCAAGCTCTTCCATGATGGCATGACCGGCCAGGTCCTCTCCAGTGGAAACGTGACGGAAGCCTTCGAGATCAGCAATGGCGTGAAGCAGGGCTGTGTCTTAGCTCCGGTCCTCTTCAACATCTTCTTCACCTGCATGCTGTCCCACGCTGTCCAAGACCTGGAGAAGGGAGTCTACTTCCGCTATCGTCTGGACGGCTCCCTCTTTGACCTTCGTCGCCTCACTGCCAAGACAAAGAGCATCAAAGATCTCCTTCAAGAAGTCCTCTTTGCCGATGACTGCGCACTGGTGGCCCATGCAGAATCCGATCTGCAAACGATGCTTGACCGCTTCTCCGATGCTTCAAAGCTCTTCAGCCTGACAATCAGCCTCAGCAAGACTGAGGTGCTTCACCAACCTGCACCAAACACCAACCCCTCGGCACCCACCATCGTCATTGACGACTCCCAGCTTGCGGACGTTGAACATTTCAGATATCTAGGAAGTACCATCTCCTGTGATGGCTCCCTGGACAGGGAAGTTGATGCCCGAATCAGCAAAGCAAGCCAGGCGCTGGGAAGACTCCGCAACAGAGTGCTTAGTCAACACAACATTCGGCTGACTACAAAACTGAGAGTTTTACAACGCAGTGGTCTTGCCCCTCTCTCCTCTATGGGTGCGAAACTTGGACACTGTACCGCAGACACGTCAAGAAGCTGGAGAACTTCCACATGCGAGCTCTCCGCTCCATACTCGGAATCCATTGGCAGGACCGTGTTTCCAACCTCGAGGTCCTGGACCGTGCTCACACTACAAGTATCGAGTCCATGCTCATCAAGGCCCAGCTTCGATGGGTGGGGCATGTCATCCGTATGGAAGAGCACCATATGCCAAGGCGACTGCTGTATGGAGAGCTTCTGCACGGCAAGAGAAACCAAGGACGCCAAAAAAAACGGTACAAGGACTCGGTCAAATCAAACCTCCAGTGGTGCGAACTCAAACCAAAAGAACTAGAGGAGTGCGCCAGTGACCGACCTCTGTGGCGGGCCACAATTCACAAAGCCGCTACCAACTTCGAAAGTACTCGACGCCAAAAGCTGACTGCCGCCAGGGATCAACGCCACAGAGCAGCAGCAGCAGTGATCACGACAACGGACTTCCAGTGCCCCCACTGTTCCAGATGAGGCAAAGTGGACTTAGGGCAAAGGCAAGAGCTCGATCGAAACCAAGGATTTTCAACTTCAATCTTATATATGTCGGATGCTCAATCTCATCTTCATGCCTGCCACTTTACACAGATTAATCATGCAGACTAAATCTGCTGGGTGTTGTGGATCAATAGAAGTAGCAGAGACAGCAAGCAACCAGCGCTCAGATCAGCCAGGCAAACAATCTTGAGACCAGACCAGAATCGATGTTTCTCTTCTCTTTTATGTCAGCAAGGATGGTCAGCAAGCATCTGTCAGCGAGACCCGTCAGCAAGAACAACGCAAGAACAACTGCGCAAGAACCAACCCTGCAAGAACCAAACCCCGTGAACACACAAACACACTCTCCTTTTATACATGCTCGTCGTCAATTTGATCGGAACGACCAACACTACCACATCACCCTAAAACATAACATCGAAAACAAATCTAACGACCAACTCTACGACATCTTTCCTACCAACAGGACATCGAAGCAAAATAATACTATAACAAACTATCAAATAAACGCAAATAATTAATCTAATTCTAACCAACAATATTAAATGAAACTTAATCAAGTTTCCGATGATTTGCTTTGTTTCGATATAACTTATTTTTACCTGTCTTCCATGGAAACATTTTCTATTTTGGATCTACAATCTGATCTTTATGATTAAAGAGCGTTTGACGTCATTCGTTTGTTAAGAGTGATTCTCTTGTAATAATGGCTGAAAAAAATCGTAATAACTTTTCTTTTCACTTCTCCACTTTTGCCCCCTACTCTTGTTTTTTCAATGCCCTCATTGAATCGAAAGTTGGGACAGGTGCTAGGGATGGGTATATAACTCCGTTCCTAGTCAATTTCCTGCATTAGGGTTACTGCCCTTCCAAAAAAATATAAAGCAAAATTTAATAATATTCAACACTTTTCTCCCTCCCCCCTCTCTCGATTATTCAAATGAAAAATAGAGTATATTTGATACTTTTTATTCTTTTTAAAGAGATTAGGACAATTTTTGATTCATATCGCTATCTTTAATAGGCAATATGATAATCAAATAGAAGGGGAAAATCCCGATTATTCACGTGACATGCTCTTTTCATTCAGCTTGCGTTGTTGTACAAGGCAAACCGAAATGAAAGAACAAAAGAAGGCATTGATTCAAACTGCGTTTTTTTTTATAATAAGGCGAGTTTGAATCAGGGGAATGGGTTTGTTATGAAATTATAATTGAAGAAAATTGATTCAAACTGCTTTTATTTCATGAATAAGGCAAGTTTGAATAAAGGGGGTAGAAGGAATTAATAGTTTTAACAAAAGGAGGTTTAAACGACTTATGATCATTTTTGGGGGGTGATTTGATTCTAGTGCGTTTTTTTATAAATAATGCACTGTGAATCAAAACGGGAACAGGGAGAAGGAATTCTTTTCTTTCTCAGCATTCTGTAGCCAAACTACACACGAAAGAAAAAGAATATTATTTTCATGGAAATTTTGTAAAAAGAAAATAAAACGTTGTCAAAAGAGAAAAAAATTTAAAACATGTTTATATATTTGCTAAAAATGGACATTGTCAAAGACTATAAAATTTAAACTTTATCAAGAAAAACTTCTCGAAAAAAATATTAATGTTCTTGCTGACTTTGCTTTTCCTTTCTCCAATTGTCTCTTTTTTTTTCGATTAAAGTTCTTGCTGACTTTTGCTTTTCCTTTCTCCAAATTGTCTTTTTCTTTTTCCGAATGCCTATTTTCTAATCCTAACCACCTGTTTAAGAGTCTTTTTTTTTTTATTTTTTTTTTTTTTCTCTCCTCTTCTTCTTCTTCCAAAATTACGGGTTTTTCAGAATAGACGTCTACGATATGGTTGAGCCACTGGTTTTTCTCTGTAGTCTTCAGCCGATGTGTCACTGCATCAGTTTTGCCAGGTCTGGGGATCAGTCATGAAGCGTCGGAGTATTTTTCAAGGAGGTTCTGTAGCTTCTTTTTTCTGTCTGTCAGTGCCATCGAAGTCTGGAGGAAGGATGTTGGACTTTTTTTTTGGGCTGTTTTCCCCTTGTCTTTTTTCTCTTTCTTCTTCTTCCGCAGTGACTTCTGATACGATGAGTTTCGTTTGCGTTGAGCGGGAAATAAAAGGGCCCCTTTTTCATGCGTGTTGACAGCTTCTAAGACAGCTACTGGAGTTTCTGGCAGGCAGGAGTTTGTCCTCATGTGTCAGGTTTGCCATCCTGACATAGCGTGACTGCCAGTGGTTGTTGAGCAAAGTGGGGACTAGTAGCGGGCCTTGGGGAAGTGGTTGCGTCGATGTTGAAGCCATCAGGGATATGAAGTCAGTCTTCGGGCTTGAGACTTTGATTGTCGCAATAGAGAAGGCAGGGATGTGTTGAGGGAGATCGTACGAGCGATGCCCTGGGTAGACATCTTCTTCTTCTTGATTTCTTGCGCAAAGAGTTGAAGGGTGGGGAAGGTTTGGAAGCATTGTTCAGGCAGGGTTCCAAAACGTTCATCCCCAGCAGTACTGGGACTCGTCCTTCTTCTCCCTCATAAAGGGCTCCGTAGGCGTTTTGACTACGAAGACCGGGGTGTTTGAGCAGGAGGGGATTGAAGACTTGTATGTCGACCAAGTAGATGGCGGAGTAGGGCACCTCTGCCCCATTCACTGCTTGTATTTTGACGGGCCATCTTCTTGTCGAAGATTCTTTAGATTTCTTGCAGCCCCAAACTTCTGTGACAGTCGTTACTTCGCTGCCCGTGTCCACGAGAAGCCTGTGTCGTCCTGCCGTTTAAACTTGATTTCAGTCGTCGGACATCTTTCCCGGGGAGGTTTGTCTTTGTTCTTCCTTTGATGCGTAGCCTTTTGGCTGCGAAAATGACTTCTTCATTTTTGTTGACTGCTTCTTCTTCCTCCCCCCGCTGCCTGGTTTTCCATAACAGCGGGGGTTACTCGTTTCCTGCATCCGTAGCCCTGTTGATTTTGTCTTTGCTGCCTTTGAAAATACTGTTGTCTTGCTCGGCAGTTTGCTTGGAACGTGTCCCTTGCGCTGGCACCACCAGCACGTCCGGGGTAGACTGGGAAGCTGGCTGGTGGGTGAAGGAAGGGGTGATGGGAATGCATTCTGGAGGGGACTCGCTGGTTGCTGCCGACTTCTAGGGGCATTGACGTGCTGTCTTCTATGGCTGCCGTGTAGGTGTTGCTTGAGGGCTTTCCCTCTTCAGAGTCAGCGCCGATATCTTCTCCTCCAGCCGCTGCAGCTTTTCGGGGCCCAGTGATGTCTGTTCGATGGCATTCTCGGCGTTGGAGTCTTCCTCATCCATCGTTGTGCTTCCTTTGTTGCTTCTATGAAGGTAGCCCGGGGGTGTT
>CM031596.1:70987397-71021968 GCA_018398815.1 Conus ventricosus | reverse complement strand
GAGCGATTGCTGGGGGCAGTATTGATTGTCCAATCCATTTGTTAAGCAGAATGACTCCAAGACATCTTGCAGAGTCTACAACTTCCAGGGTGTGGCCGTGGAGATGGTATTCACATTGTAATGGCCGTCGCTTTCGTGCGACAGGGAGGGTGCTGCGCTTTGCAGGGTGAAACTGCATGTCCCAACTCTTCTCCCAAACAGCAAGCTGTTGGAGGTCGTGCTGTAGTTGGGCTTGGTCCTGGGCAGATCTGACCCTGTTGTATACCGCAGTGTCGTCTGCAAAGAGTCTGCTGTTTGTAGTCAGATTGTATAGTCGGAATATTTGGATTGCTTTTCCCTGACTGTCATGATCCTTGATCAGCTCATGAAAAGGATGCATCGCTATATAGATAAATTTCTTGTCTACAGCATGCTGAAATTTCCATGTGTTTAAATTGTCTAATGACGAAAGGTTCCTGGAGTGTCTCCTTTGGGGCATGTACACACACACACACACACACACACACACATCCTACGCCCCTCCTTCCTCTCGTGCGCGCAGTCACTCATTCACACACACACACACACACACACACACACACACACACACACACACACACACACACACACACACACACACACATGTGTATAGAGTGAGGGGGGTGCATGAGTAGTAGCGATCCAGCAGCTACACATCTGGCTAGTCTTTAAAAGAAAAGGAAAGGGGGGGAAAAAAAGAAGACTTTTTTGCGCTCTCCCTGTTTTTCGTCGGAATATAATCAAGTTGGTTCAGCGACGTATGCAGCCAGATCCAGATGAGCACATGTATACATACTGATGCAAACAGTTCAACAAACATGATAGACAAATGTGCAGATGCGCAAGCGGAAATATGCACATATCTGCAGTACACAAACACACGCACACACACGCACACACACAGAAATCACCGACAGTAATCACTAATCCTTATAAAAATGGAAGGCTTGCTTTCTGTCTTGCATGTCCTGCTTGGTGACTTTGACATATGTTCCAGAATGTTGTAGTTCATATTATTGTGAAGGATCCTCATCTGTTCTCTAATATGGCTGTGACAATAGGAAATGATTGAACATTGTTGGGCTCTGATTGTTTGTCTTGAATTGTAATGCTTTTGTATTTGCATTAGCTCATGGAATCCTAGCACTGACTGTTTATTATAATTTTGTATGTGTTGTGAAGGTGTATTCAGTATGTGCGGATTCTGATGATCATCTGCACTGGCCTCTACCCTTTTGAGATGGCTGCGGTGTCATGCTGCCAAGCATATCATGTGATGCTAGCTGTCAGTTTGGAATCCTCTATAGAACATGTTGCCAAGCATATCATGTGATGCTAGCTGTCAGTTTGGAATCCTCTATAGAACATGTTGCCAAGCATATCATGTGATGCTAGCTGTCAGTTTGGAATCCTCTATAGAACATGTTGCCAAGCATATCATGTGATGCTAGCAGTCAGTTTGGAATCCTCTATAGAACATGTTGCCAAGCATATCATGTGATGCTAGCAGTCAGTTTGGAATCCTCTATAGAACATGTTGCCAAGCATATCATGTGATGCTAGCTGTCAGTTTGGAATCCTCTATAGAACATGTTGCCAAGCATATCATGTGATGCTAGCTGTCAGTTTGGAATCCTCTATAGAACATGTTGCCAAGCATATCATGTGATGCTAGCTGTCAGTTTGGAATCCTCTATAGAACATGCTAGTAGTACTACTGTGACTAACCAGCTTTTCTTTGTCGTATGCAGGTAGTCATTTCACTATCTCACTCTGAATTTAGCTGCACATGTGTCTGTGTTTGTGTGCATGAAAATGTGCACATGCGCACACGCGCGCGTGTCTGTGTGTATGTGTGTGTAGGTTTGACTCGGTGATAATAAGCTATTGACCAAGATGAAATCAATTCAATTCATTATTGCACACATAGCTGTATGCACACACACACACGCACACACACACACACACACACACACACACACACACATACCACACACACACACACACACACACATACACACACACACACACACACACACACACACACACACACACACACACACACACACACACACATGTACACAAACACTGCTTGTGCATTATTTTGAAATCTTTCTCTTATGTTCAGATATATATTCTTGTTTGTTCCAGTTTGTATTTTTCTTCTTTCTGTTCCAGTTTGTATTTTTCTTCTTTCTGTTTCCCTGTTCTACACTGCGTTATACTTAAACTAGATCAGCTGTGACTACAGTTCAGATCGACTAGATTTAGCACTTGGAGTTTCATTTTAAACCTTGGTGGGTAAAAGTCACGTTGGTGTTGATGGCAATTAAAAAAATTTTTTTATGAGAGGAATGTTGTAGTTCAGGAATAACTTTTTTTTTCCACAGTGTCATTGGCCAGATAGTGGCAAGGCCACCATTATTCTAAGTGTGTCCTGATTCCCAGGAACCTTTACATGGAAAGCAGTTGAGACAAAAAGAAGAAAAGGTTTTTAAGTGGGGAAAAGTTTGAAATTGAAGTGTGAAGTTCATTTTGATGAAAGATTTGGCTTTTCTGTCTTTGAGGGTATGCATTTTTTTTGGGTACATATAATCAGAAAAACAAAGAGAATGCTTCGTGACTGCTTAAGTTATTTTGCTGTGTTAATTTTCATGAGAAAAGATATTCTTTCGCCAGTTGTCTCATTTTTATTGGTGTGTCTTTAATAGCTCACCAGATTGTCCTCTCTAAAAGGTTTGTTCACATGATTGATGACATCAGATTCATAATGCTCAGTTTGAACAAGCTTGATTGCTCTGTGGCAAACACTTTGTGGAGGTGAAAGCAGATCAATTCCAGCTGAAGAATCAGCAAAAATGATGATTAAGTAAAACCACATTATTGTTGTATTTATGTGCTATAGCTTACAAAACACTGTAGTCACAGTCTGTATGGTTTTCATATGTATGCAGTGAAATGTGTTTTAAATGGCAATAATCAGTGGATTCATACTGCACAGAGTTTTACTATCAGATGCAACTAATAACATTTTTGATGAATTTATATTGTTTGGTGTGCAGACTGTCATGCCTGGCAGATTTACCTGCATCCAGTCAGCCGATCTGACATGGCACAGTCAACCTTTGCCCAGATAAAGGGGATGGCTGGTTCATCTTCTGTTGTCTGGAACGATCAGGAAGATTTATGGGGGTTGGTGCCTTTTTATACTCATCTTTTTCACTGCATATAGGCATGGTATTTAACCCTCTGCCTACCGCATGACTTTGTGCTATATGACTATGAGAATACCATGCCAAGAGAGGTAACTCTGCAACACATACACACTTGCCATAAAGAAACCTCAATAGAAAATTTGTTTTTAACTTATCTATTCTGTAAAAGTAATGAAAAAAATTCAAAGACCTCACTCCATCCAAAACAGCTATTTTCCCCCACATATAGTGAACTGGTACACGAGGAAAAAAAAACAAACGAACAGACTAACTGTACTTCGGTATTCTCAGTGCTAAAACAATTTTCCCTAAATTCACTGTACCCACAGAACATCATGGATTAGGAGCACAGAGTAATTTTCCAAGTCTAAACAAAGTACTGAAACCTTCAGGAACAAAATAAAGTCATTCTGTATGGTATGCACACTAAATAATCAACTTTTGTTGTGAAGCAAAAAACAACAACCCAAACTTCAACAATTTTGTTAAACTGAAGGCATCACATACAAGAAGATTTGTCTTCTAACTACTGAGGGGAAAAAATAACAAGAACAGATTACTGAATACTGGGCTTTAGATTGTGATGGAATTCAACAAAAATGTGCTTTTGCACAAGTGCACTGAGCAACCCCCCCCCCCCCCCCCCCCAACACACGCTGTGGTGATGATGTACCTCTTGTCCAGCTCCTCTTTGCTTTTTGATAAACAGGCAGTTTTTATTTCAGGCCAGAGTTTATGTTCATCCTTTTCTGCTTGCTTTTGTGCAGCAAATAAATTTGTTTCTCGTTAAAAGTCTGCCAAAATTCTTCTGAAATCAAAAGGCTAAAGGTGATGCGCCCACAGGCAAATCATGGGACACACCCTCTGACTGACCCGGTTTCCTGGCTATCAAAACAAGGGAAACTTTTGGGGGCTTCACTTCTTGTAGCCAACCACTCTAGTCAACAATTAAAGAATCTCTAGCAAGTTTTGTTTTTCAAATTTTCTTTTTTGGGGGGTCTGGGCCCAGCAGCAATGGGCTATTCGACGTCGTCATTATCATCGCCTGAATCATTATTGATTCCGGCCTCAAAATCAGTCAGCAGTCGATCTTTATTCATAACTAGGTCAAGATTGACGTCCGAATCGTCTTGCTTCAAATCTTCTTCAAGAGTGTAGCCCGCAAATACGCTCTCTTCATCAATATCACTTCAGAAAATGAATTCTGCAAGTTGCATAGTTACTTGATCCGCCATTTTCCCAGAAAATCTTCGCGAAAAAAAGCCGAACTTTGAAAATTCACAGCAGCGAAACTACTCCACCAAAACTCATGCAACAAAAACCAAAATGGCGTCCAGAAACGGAAGTACCGGAAGTCTCTTCTGTCGCAATTGCATTCTGGGATATGCGATGGTGAAAGCGAAAGTCGTTGACCGAGTATTCAGCGGTCGATCTCGGTCGATCCGGTATTCAGAAAGAGGAAATCTCGCGGTCGATCTCGGTCGATCTGGTAGGCATTGGGTTAAAGAAAAATGAAACCATGGAAAATTAGGATAAGAAAGATGAACAGTGCCTGATAGGACAGGATGACACAAGATTAGACAAAAGACAAGACTTGATGAGGCCAGGACAGGTTAGGACAAGCCAACCAGCCGCCGTGGCGAAGTGGTTAGCATCGCGGACTCCCGGCTGGGAGGTCGTGGGTTCGAATCCCATCAGAGTCATGTGGGTTTTTCTGCCCCGACCGGTTCCTACCCAGAGTTGAGTTTGCTGCAGACTCAGTTGGGAAGACTGGGACCACACAGTCGAGTTTCATCCACTTAATGGATGCGTTTCTGAGAGTGTTGCTCAAATTTCCAGACCAACACTGCAGGTGCCTGTATCTCTCGGGCCTGGTTGACGCCGGGATATATTATGAAAGGAAGCGTAGAATACAGCCCTGTCATGTAGTCTCAGACGGAAATGGAAATCTGTAGCATCATCTTAATCATTCTCAATCTCATTGATCAGCATTAAAAAAAAATGTCTCAAGCTCTGTGGCCCTTCATGCCCTGCTCTCATGGTGACCTCAGTTTTGATGTCCTCTCCACGTCTGTGATCTTGGTTTGGTTCCGTCGGGGTCACCGGTATCGGCGAGTCCATGGGGGCTGTCGTTGGACGGACGTGGTGGCGCCCTCCGGAGGGAGAGCTCACTCACGCCGGCTCCGAGACTAAGCAATTACTGTCGTCAGTAGGGGGCTTAGTAGGTGATGTCCTGCGTATGGTAGATCAGAACAGGTTCCACTGAATACCACCAAAGTGACTCGGCAGCAGTGCAGTGTCTCCTCCGGTGGGTTGCCTCTTGACGACTTGACATTGACTGCTCCCTGTGGATTGCTGGTGCTGGGACTGCGGCGGGGCCGACCGGGCTGTGGCTGTGAATCATCATCATCAGTCCTCTCCGTGCCTGCTGGCGCTTGAGGCTATGGCAAGAGATCTCCATCTGGCTCTGTCTGCGGCTGCTCTGGGGGCTGTGTTGAGAGTCAGTCCTTTGCCTTTCAGCTCTCTTTCTATTGTCCTGCGCCAGGTTTCCTTCGGTCGCCCCCGTTTTCTTTTACCTTGGGGGGTCCAGCGCAGGGCTGTTCTGGGGAGTGAGCTGGGTGGCATGCGACAGACATGCCCTAGCCATCTCCATCGACGCGCCTGGATGGTGTCCTGTATTGTGGAGACTCCTGTTCTAGTCCAGACGTGGGAATCTTCCGCCTTTCGGCGGAATTCCGCCTTTTTGGAGGCCTCAGAGGTCATTTTTGAGATCGATGCAAATCCGTTGAGAAATTGGGGGGGGGGGGGGATGTAACATTTATCAGAGCTCTTCCGCCTTAGGCGAAATCCTACGCTCGCATGGCCGTAATGCGAGGGCGAGGGGGTGAAACTACGTCAGCGAATGACTCGTCGAGCAACCTACCTACTGATTCGTTCGGTCATTTCCGTTTAACATGAGCCCTCCCGAGACAAGTACGAGAACAACGTACGACGCGGTTAACCGAATCTATCAACCAAAGGGAAATAATCCTCAGACCTTATTCGCCGCCATCTTTTTTCATAAGTTTTTGACTGGTGACAGGCGAAAATGTTTCGCACGTTAAATGAAAATGAAAAAGTGTTGGCAAGTTCCATTGATTCCTCAGTGAAAAATAAGTGGAATTGGAAATGGCTGGATGAAGTTGTGAACACAAAGATCGTTATAGCTTCTGTCAGCCGTGATGTGCAACTTCGACTGGGGGATTCTATTAAAAAAACTGACCGACCTGGCTTAGCAGTGTGCACATGGTGCAACGACACTATTAAGTATGGTTCAAAGGGGAAATCAGCGCTGAAGAACCATCTTCTTGTTGATAAACACCGCGTCAGAGTGAAAGATCGCCTTACGAATGTGACGCTTGGATCATTTGGAACATCGCGCTGGTGACCTACTTGTTTTTGAGTGAACCGGTGTTTTAGGAAGAAGAAGAAGATCGGTGAGTGACGTCATTCTCTCTCTCTCTTCTCTCTCTCTCTCTCTCTCTCTCTCTCTCTCTCTCATTGACCAGCAGCCAGCAATCCTGTGTCCATGTGATCTTCATGGAGTCCTGGGACTAGTGGGAGAGGTATGTCAATACTTTATAGATATTTGTTTCATGATTTGACACACACACATGCACACACACAGTTGCACAGAGTGACACACATGATTCAAACGCTCACACATGCACACTTTTGATCTTGATCATTTGGTGTCACAGATTATGATTTTTTCAATGTTAAATGACAAAAATCCTTCAGCTTCAGGGGGCTTCGCCCCCAGACCCCCACCAGGGCATTGCCCCTGGACCCCACTGGGGGCCTTCAGCGGCCCCCAGACCCCCGCAAAAATTTTCCTCCTTTTTCACTTTTTCTCATTCCCACCTCTGCTAGTCCTCAGTTCTTCGTTTGAGATGATGTTCGGCCAGAAGATCCTGAGGATACGTCGCAGACATTTGTTCTGGAACACTTCCAGCTTTTCTCGATGGCGACGGTCGTCTTCCAGCACTCTGAGCCATACAGGAGGACGCTGAGGACATTGCTCTTGAAGAGTCGAATCTTCGTTTGGATGCTGAGGACGGTGGATCTCCAGATGGGCCTAAGCACTGCGAAAGCTTGGTTGGCTTTGCTGATTCTGGCGTTGATCTCCTGGTTGCAGTCGCCGTCTGTGGTCATCTTGCTCCCCAGGTATACAAATTCCTGAACATCATCAAGTGGTTTGCCGTTAGCGGTGATGGGGTTGTTGTTTGTGGCATTTTTCCTCATGACCTGCGTCTTCCTCTCGTTGACCTTCAGCCCAATGGTGCTGGCTATCTCGCTGAGGCTTTCTGTCTTCTGCTGGGCGTCCTGATGCTTGTGTGACAGCAGTCCAGGTCATCTGCGTAGTCAATGTCCTCCAAGACTGAGGTCAACGTCCACCGGATTCCCCGTTGCTTTCCCTGGGTGACGTTTCGCATCAACCAGTCGATGGCCAAGGAGAAGAGGATTGGTGACAGTATGCAGCCTTGTTTCACTCCGGTGTCCACCTTGAATGGTTCCGTCAGCTGGTTGTTGTGGATGATGCGACACTCAAAGCTCTCATACAGGGACTGGATGATGTTGACCATTTTCTGGGAATGCCGTAGTGTCGTAGGATCTTCCAGAGAGAAGCGCGGTGCAAACTGTCAAAGGCTTTCTCGAAATCAATGAAAACCACGTAAAGTGGGCTGTTCCATTCATGGGACTGCTCGAGGATCTGGCGTAAGACGAAAATGTGATCAATGCATGATCTCCCCGCTCTAAACCCTGCCTGCTCTTGACGAAGTAGGTCATCTACCGCTTTCTTTATACGCTGGAGTAAGATGCGACTGAAGACTTTGCTGGTGATTGATAGTAGGGTGATGCCTCTCCAATTGTTGCATTCTCCTAGATCTCCTTTCTTTGGTAATTTGATGATGGTACCAGTTCTCCAGTCAGCTGGGGTTGTCTCCTGGTTCCATATGTCCTGCAGGATGCGTTGGAGGATAAGAGGTGTGTCCTGTTCTTCTGCCTTCAGCATCTCGGGCATACACCATCTTCTCCTGGAGCTTTGCCATTCTTCAGCTTGCGGATGGCTTCCTTGACCTCATCTACTGTGATGTCTCCCATGTTGACGTCCAGGTCCTCCTCTGCCATAGGAATGTCAGCTGGTGTTGGTGGATCAGGGCGGTTTAGGATCCTCTGGAAGTGCTCTCTCCACCTCTCGAGCTTGGCACATTCTTCTGTGATAGGTGTTCCGTCCTCTGCCTTAACTGGTATGTCTTGGTTCTGTCTCTGTCTCCCCGCAGCCTCTTGGTGGTTCTATACACTGTCTTCATATCCTTCATCTCTGCTGCTGCCTCAGCTTCTTCAGCAAGTCTCTCCGCATAGAGACGTTTATCTTTCCTTGCAGACAACTTCACTTCTTTGTCTTTCTCTCTGTGCTGGGTTGCTATTCTTTCCTTTAGCCTGGGTGACTTGGCATCTAGCAGTTTCTCTTGATCTGTTTTCTCTCCTCAATGGTTTTCCATGTGTTGGCAGTTATCCACTCAGATTTCACACTTTTCCTATAACCTATTGTCTCTTTTGCTGTTTCGGTTATAGCCTTGTTGAAACTGTCTATGGTCAGTGCTGTTTCATCTTGGAGGACGCTGAAGCGATTCTTCAGGGTGACGCAGAATTCTTTCTTTGTTGTTGGATCTTTTAGCTTGGCAACATCAAAGCGCATGTTCCGACTGTCCCCAACTTTTGCCTTCCTCAGTTTGAGGGTCAGTTTCGCTACCAGTAGTTCATGGTCACTACCAACATCTGCGTGTCGCATCACACGTACATCTTGTAGGGAGCGCCTCCATTTTCCGTTGATAATGATGTGATCAATTTGGTTCTTTGTCTTGCCGTCGGGGGATGTCCATGTTAGCTTGTGGATGGTTTTGTGAGCGAAAAGAGTACCGCCAATGACCAAATCATTTTCTTCACAGAGGTCGATGAGTCGTTCGCCGTTGTCGGTCATGTCTCCTATTCCATGTTTCCCCATGACTCTTTCCCTGTTCTCATTGTTGCTACCAACTCTTGCGTTGAAGTCCCCCATCAGGAGGAGAACATCGTGTCTTGGTATGTCATCCAATGTTGCTTGGAGCGCACTGTAGAACTGATCCTTGTCCTCCTCGTCAGTGTTGTCTATTGGTGCATAGGCCACTATAACTGATAGCTTGGCACACTTGGAGTTCATTCTTACATACAGCAGGCGTTCATTGATTGGTTTCCATTTCAGTACGGCATTGGCATGTTTCTTGGCAATAATGAGGGCAACTCCTTCCTGATGGATGTCATCTTGCCTTCCTGACCAGATGATGGTTTCTCCAGTACTCGGTCTCTGTTTTCCTGTTTTTGTCCATCTTGCCTCTGTGACCCCTAGTAGGCTCAGGTTGTAGTTCTTCATCTCATTTACAGTTTGTGCTAATCTTCAGCTTGGTACAAGGTCCGCACGTTCCAAAATCCAACTCGCATGTGACGTTTTGGCGTTAGGAGATCCGCTATCGGGCTGGAGACGTCCTTTCGGCTTTGGTCCCCCTCCTTCATAAGTCCAATTGCTTGGTCTGCTTCACTCCCTCTGCCAGATGGGGTAGTTTCTCTTGCTGTCGTTTCCGTAGCGGTAATGTTTTTACGGGGTGAGGTTGCTAGCCCCACGCCCAACTCTCCTCCTTTACCCGGGCTTGAGACCGGCAAGTGGCTCCGAAGAACCACCAGGCGGAGTTGTGGCTGTGGATGGGGTGTCACAATGAGCGGCGTGGTGCACTGCCTCTGAGGTGGCGCAGAGGTTGGCACAGCAAAAAAAAAAAAAAAAAAAAGGTTAGGACAAGCCAGGTAAGATGAGATGAGATGAGACAACACAAGTGGGAAGACATGAAGTTTTATGTTACAAGAAACACTATGTCACCTGTCACTTATTCTGGTCACACAAAACTTTCCATGGCAAATTAAAGTCATTACGTTTGCCACAAGACTTTAGACCGGTCACATTAGCAATGCATATAATACATTAGGTAGAGCAGATTCATTGAAACGACAAACAAAAGAAAAGCAAACCAAGCTGAAACCTTAGGGCAAAAATCAAAACAAAACATGTTTGGATTCAAACATAGGTTAGTGCTGTCTGGTAACAAACTATCACAACAGACCTAAGTGTGAGGTGAAGGAGGGAAGAGAGTGTTCAGTGACACAGTTGTGATCAGTGCTCTTGTTCACAGGTGATAATAGGGGAGAGAAGTAAAGATGTGTGTGTGTGTGTGTGTGTGTGTGTGTGTGTGTGTGTGTGTGTGTGTGCTGTACAAAATAGGAATTTATGGAAGTTAAAGTGTTTGCAACATCATTTAAGTGGTGAGACTTTAACACTGCTCTCTTTCTCATTTGTTTTTTGCTTTGTGTAATTACTGTGAGGTAAGGATTTGCAAGTTAAACTGTTGTGGTCCATTCAAGTATTTAGCAACTACATAAAACATTAAATAATCTGTTGTCTCATTCCAGAGGGGTTGAATTTTTCCTCAAGAATCACTTCACCCTTCAGAAGTTCATGCGCAAGCTTTTGTGGCATAACTTGTCTTCTGATGTCATCACGGTGAAAGTCACTGAATGGGACAAGTCTGAGTCCAGTGAGGTCAACTCCGATGGTAGCATGGATGCTATCATAAATACATGTATGACATATTTATTTAATTTTTTGTGACATTGCGTTTGTTTTATTTAATGCTATATCATGTCATGATTATATGAACAAATAAATCTATTAGTGTTATTATTATTATTGCTATTATTCAGAGTATTATCCTTTGTAGTCCTCTCTGTATGCATGGCATCTCCAAGTTGAAAGAGTCTCTGTTTGAATGTATGTAGGGAAACTAGGTTAACCTCTGCTTTTTCAGTTTGTAGAGTACTCCAACTCTTGGTCGCAGTGCATATAAGATAGGTCTGGGCTTGAAAAAGCTTGTGTTGTTCTGCCTGTTTGAGGGTTGACTTGGCTTTATTGCCCTACATTGTGCAAAGACCGTCCTGAGAAATGGATGTGTGCTTTCCAAGCACATTGTTCAACGATAATGATAGAAACTGGACATCGACCTTGTACGCTGTGTGCCAGTTGTGTGTTGCTTTTGACATCCGATTTCTTTTTAGGTGGTTGACCAGTCACATCTGTTGCTAGCTGCTCGGATCTGTGCTGGTTTTTGTTGTACTTTTCTTCAGCTTCCATTAATTTCTTCATTGGCAAGGATTTTGTTGAACAGGTTTTCAGAACTGCAGTTGTAGTTTGGAGGTGTGTTGAGGACTACCATGAATATGTCCTTGCCTGTAATACTTATTACTGAATTGGCGTCATTCTCAGACATAAGCATCTTGTCATCAGTTCTCAGTGACACCAAATGGCTTCTTTCCTCGGTGGTCATAATGAAAAATGCTAATTGGAACATTCATCTTCCTAATTTTGTCCACTTCTGCTAAGTGTTTTTCTTGCTCGGTAACAAAATTCTGTAAAACAGTGTTCCTGCATGTAGTTCACAAATGTCCCCTTTTATGACATCTTTGGTATTATGGGTCTTGAATTTATGTGTTGAAGGGTCATGTTGCTTTCCTCTACAATGACCTATGGTGGATGCAATCTGTTGTCTATTTCCACTGATTATGTTTATACCTGCAGTTTTGTTCCATGTATTCTTGCTGGGTTGATCCAGATGCCAGCTCAGAGATGTAGTGTTTGACTGAGTTAATTCATGGTAGCTCGCATAAACATGCCTGACCCATGAGCCATAGAGCTCAATCGTGTGAGGTTGCTTCATATGCTTGGCCAAGGTGAACAGCCTTTGTGAAAGCCATATTCTGCTCTCTTTAAAATGCGTGTGTGTGTGTGTGTGTGTGTGGTGTGTGTGTGTGTGTGTGTGTGTGTGTGTGTGTGTGTGTTTATAATCTTTATGGGTGTAGAAATGGAATGCATTTCATGTCCCAGCATATATATGGGCACACAGAACACACACAAATTCTCCTCCATTTCAGAATCCTGTTCATACCTAACCTTGATCTTAATTTCTGTTTAAGTACACATGCACTTCTGTACTCCATAAATTAAATACAAAATTATATTGGAAATAAAGACGTGAGATACAATTGTTTAGATTATTGTTCTTTTGTTTTTTTTACATATGGTTACTGGAATTTTTAAGTGCTACATTAAAATCAATGCCATAAGTAAACACAGGGAAAGAAGGATGCTAGACAGAATTTGATGAAAAGATATTGGTTGGTTTTTGTAAAAGGATGTTGCTTCAGTTCTCTTCTTTTTATGGTTTCAGTGACTTTCAAGTACCACAACCCGAGGGCCAGGCAATTGATTAAAACCTTCTGTCCAGCTCCACTGGGTAAGACCAAATATTCATCCAATGAAATTGAAAAAATAATCAGGTAAAAAAAAAATCTAAATCAAGAATAAAACGTAACAAAATCAGATGAAAACAGAGAGATAATATACGAAGAAAATTTCACCAAATTTGAAAAAAGTATTACAGTTTAGGTGAAGCTTCAGTGCAACAACTTAAGCTTAAAGGGCAATGAGCAGTAAAGCAGAATGTCATGGCAAATTGAGAAGAGTTAAAGGTCAGATTCTTTTTACATTGATAAAGAACAATAGTGGACAAATGAAAGTAAGGGAAAAATGAAAGTAAAATCCACAAACTGGGAAGAACACAAAAAGAAACCAGGAATGAGAGACAGGACTGAACTACTCCATTTTTGAGATATATTCTGTTGTCACCTGTCTCTCTTGTCAGTGATAACAACTTCAGGGAGTGTTGCATTTTTCATCCATTTGGCTCTTTTTCCAACAAAAGTTTGGAAATACGCGCATATTCTGTTTCTGATCAAATCCATGCAAGTGCCACTCAAACAAAAACAAAAAAAGAAGAAAAAGAAAAAAAAATCAAAAGGGGAAAACGTTCTAGTTAGGCACTGTGATTGGCAAGTCACTATTATTTCTCTTACAGTAGAAGGTGTTTTGTGTGCAGTGTTTGTGTGTATGTGTGTGTGTGTGTGTGTGTGTGTGTGTGTGTTTGAGTGTGTGTGTGTGTGTGTGTGTGTGAGAGAGAGAGAAAGAGAGTGTGTTTGTGTGTGTGTGAGAGAGAGAGAGGTTTTGGTACAAATTGGAATGATATGCTTGTGAATATTTCAGTTGAGCATATTACAGTAGCTTGCATAACTATATCTCAACGTAGTGAGAATATTCTCATTGTTACTGATTGACTGAACACACATTCATATATTACACAGATTATTTAGGGACAAATAGGCACAGAAACAGAAGATGTAGTCTTGCTGGGTATAATGTGCTTTATGTACCAGCATGACCTAGAGCACTGTACCAGAAGACATGTACTCTTTCTGTGTATAAAGTGCTTTCCAAACCAGCACAACCCAGTGCACAGAACCAGAAGATTTTTACTCTTTCAGTGTATAATGTGTTTGCCTAACCAGCACAACCCAGTGCACTTAACCAGTAGATTTTTACTCTTTCTGGGTATAATGTGCTTTCCAACCCGGCCTAGCCCTGTGCACTTGGGAGTAATAGACGGAGGCTCATTGCTCATCTGCAAACCTTTTTTTATTCAGCCCTATCACTCAGTATCTCTCTTCAAGCTTTAGGTTCAAGAATTCTGTGTCTGTCGTCAGTACACGGACAATGGACACAACTCTCTCCAAATTGTATCACAGCCAGATAGGTAGTGTAGACTACATTCTTGTGAAGAGGATGAAATGGTTTGGCATCTGTAGGGCTAAAAGAGGGACATTTCCAACAGCTAGCAGTGACCATGACCTTGTCATGCTCAACTTAAAGTGGTGGTTGAAGAGTAGCATGAGAATTGAAAACGGTCTTCTCAAAACGAAAGATTCTGGCGTCACTGACCGATTTTAATAGGCCACGAGAGGAACATTTGCTCCAATACTATTGCTTGATGAAGACAGCAAAGCCCTCCACAAAATATTCTGCACGTTGTTATGTTTAGTCTTAGCCTGCCATAGAAGCTCATACTTCATCTGATGCACCAAGTGATCATCACTCTCAGACAGGATTGGACTGCAGTCACGGTTCGAACATCTCTATCTCAAGTCCATGATTTGGAGATTACACTGAACGGTCTACTGCCAGTTCAGTTTTGGTTGTGTTCTCCAGGTGTCCGTCAAAGTACTTGATCTGCTTGATAAACTACATGGCACAGTCACTTCACCTTCTCAGTATTTCTTGCAACAAATCTTTGGAAGCAGCTCTTTTATCGGGAAAGGAGTCAGTGTTTGAGGCAGTGAAAAAAAATCTTAACCAAAAATGTGCAAACACTTTTATACATGAGTGTCCAAATATAAGAGGTACATGAACTGATGAAACACTGATGGATTTTTTGGGTAAGAATTTTGGTGAGTTTCCCTTTCGAACTCCCCCTTCTGGATTTCTAAATGTTCTTTTCTTTACCTAAACTGTTCGTGTGGCTTTGATTTATTTACAGATGATAAGAACTAGAACCAGTCTCATTCCCCCACCAATGCTTATAGCTTTCCTCACAGTCAATTCATGTCACATATCAGTGTTTGTGTGTGTAAGAGAGAGAGAGAGAGAGAGTGTGTGTGTGTGATATGAATCCACCCAGCCACATACAATTTTGTGGGGGTAACATTAAATTACAAGGCAAAAGCCATGAGTCTGGTAATTTGTCATCTTTGACCTCTAGGAAAAGTTTATGTGCATGCAAACATAACTACATTATGATGTGATCTGGGAAACTTTTTGATTTGTATTTGTCCATTCTTTCAGGGCTTAACTTGTCCCAGTGGGAAATTGTTATTTGTTGCAGGGGGAGTAACAGAGAGGTCTGTATTTGTAAGCAATATAAACTCAGGGAACGCATTCCAGTTGTTGAGAGCTGTGTTCCCATGTGCAGTCAAGATCAGTGTGGCCCGATCATCTCATAGTTTAAGGTAGGTGAGAAATGTTTTGCACAATAACACATGTTCAAGTTATTTTGACATAAAACTTACAAATCCTCTGCATTGTGTGTTGTACTCTTGTTGACTTTTGATTTAGATTTTGGTGAGATTGAAAGCATCAGAATGCACGGTTGCTCTCATTTGGTGTTTTCAGGAGTTGCTTCAACAAACCTTCAGCTGGCTAAAAAAAAGAAAAAAATAGAAAAAAAAGGAAAGAACAGGAGAGAAGGAGATAAGTGTTTTCAGGAGTTGCTTCAACAAACCTTCAGCTGGCTAAAAAAAGAAAAAAAATAGAAAAAAAAAGGAAAGAACAGGAGAGAAGGAGATAAGTGTTTTCAGGAGTTGCTTCAACAAACCTTCAGCTGGCTAAAAAAAGAAAAAAAATAGAAAAAAAAGGAAAGAACAGGAGAGAAGGAGATAAGCAACATTATCTCCTTCTCTCCTGTTCTTTCCTTTTTTTCTATTTTTTTCTTTTTTTTAGCCAGCTGAAGGTTTGTTGAAGCAACTCCTGAAAACAAAGAACAGGACCAAAAGAAAAACCATACAAATCCAAATTAACATCACTATAAAAATCCAAATGACAGTACAGTATTGGTGAATTTGTTCACGATAAATTCCATCTTAGTAAACTAAAGCTAAACTCCCAGCAGATGACTGCCTTTACAGTGGAGAAATTCTTAGCCTGCTATATAAACTTGGTCATAGTCAATTTTTGATTTGTTCAGCATGTTCTTGTTTCTCAGGCATGCCCATCTTCAGTTTTAACTGGGGTATGTCTCGCTGCGAACAAGGACTTTTCTGTGCGGAAACTCATATTACTGAACTACTGGCTTAAAAGAACACACACACACACACACACACACACACACACACACACACACACACACACACACACACACACACACACACACACACACACAAGTCAGAATTGCACCAGATTTTGTTTACAAACATTGCTGAAGATTGTGGTCTAATGTGAGTGTGTCTCTGAGTGTTGTAGATGTTTAGAACTGACGTACTTAGTCACAAACCTTCATTGCGAAGGCCCTGAAAATCAGTGCAAACATCAGCATGACTCGGCACATCCAAGTCACAGAAATCATTGTATCTTGAGTTAAGTTGAAAACATGTGCATGTAGTTGACAGGATTGTCGTTGATTCACCAGTGTCTGGTCCACAAAGTTGTCTACAATCATTGTTGAATGTTCTGTCCTCTCACTGGTGCCGATTCTTTTTGCTGGTCACTTTTAATGCCTAGTAAAAAGATATGTGTTTTAAAGGTCTGTTTGAAAGGTTGAAAATTGATCAGCTTGATTGGAGTTACCAAGTATTTAATAAAAAGTGAAAACAAACAGGTTGGTCAGTGCTGATCACATTAAATTGGACTATGAAAGTGGGCTTGTTCATCTGTCATCAAAGTTAAAGGGAGGCAATTGACCAAATCTTAGCATTCTCCAACTGCTCTTGAACGATACATTAGTTGTGACACTTAGCAAAATGGCTGAAGACTGGAAGTCAGGTAGGTGCAGCCCATGTAGCCCTCCCCTCTCTCTTCTGAAAGCAATGATAATGAAAGTTATAAAGTGCTGCAGAGTGTTCAGAACAACACCAGAAAACTCTGAATTCATCCTTTCAGTATGATTTGAGGATTTTGTGTTGAAAAGAAGATTGCAGAAAAGTTGAGGATAATTGTGGACAAAATTGTATGTTCTCCAATCTGTGGTTGTTGAGGTGAGCACATGTCATGCATAGCTGTAGACTACAAAAATTGGTTACTCTGTCTCTCTGTCGCTCAGTGTGTCTGTCTGTCTCTCTGTCTCTATCTCTTTCTGTCTCTCATGCTCATGCACGCTGATATTTTCATTCAGCAAAGTTGTTGTTAGTAGGAAAACAGACCTGTACTATGTCATTAGCAGAGTTAATTTTTTAAAACAAGCAAATAAAGAAACAAAAACCTAAATTTGTATTTTTTTTTTTTTTACAAAAAACAGTTGTGGTATTTCAAACATAATTACTTCATCAACACCTTGTACAGTTTACATAGATGACATAATACAGCGCACACACAAGATCAGACATACATTTCAAATCACATGCACATATTCACACACATGTACACACACAGGCACACACACGCACACACACACACACACTCAAACACACACACACACACACACACACACACACACACAGTGGAATTCAACCAAAAGGTTGTTGGCAGTAATATTTGGCTGTAAATTTTTTTTTTCCAGTTCTGCATTTGTGGAAACGGCAAATTCCCAAGAAGCATTCAACTACCTGGTTGTTTACGATGAAATTAAGATTAATAAAAGTGACGTGTTGATCAGCACTGTGACCAGTGACTGGAAAGGTTGGTGTGCTGTCGGTGTGTTACTGCGTATCTGTCGACTTTCGTCACACTTCAGTTCCTGCCATCAACTGTGTGCCATTTAGTAGGGCCTCACTGACTTACAACTACCAAAATACTGACCAAGTTTTTTCTGTACGTCGTCCCACTACAGTCTCTTGATCTGTAATCAGTTGAGAGTATGTCACTTGTTTGGACAAAGAGTTGATTTGTTTCACAGGGGATTTGAGGGTTGGGAATAGGGATCACCTGATCATCTTTCTAGGCTAGGCCAGACTCTATAGTTGTACTGGCATTGATTGTTGAGAACTCACAAAGTGTAAAAAGACTGGGTTGCAGAGTTTTTTCTCTTTTACAAATTTTTGCACTCGGACACACGCATGTACGCACACACATGCATGCACACACATGAACACATACACACACACATACATGCACACTCTCACACACACATGCACGCTGTCTTTCTATCACACACACACGCACACATGCACACACACACACACACACACATGCACGCGCACATACACACAAACACACATTTGCATGCACGCATGGACGCATTTTTTTCTTACGAGTATGGGCTTTGCACCAGAAATCCTTGTAAGAGTGTTAGTAGATGGTCCACAGCCTGAGGTTTGACACTAGCTGTCCACTGATCCACTCAGGTGAAATCCTTTCACAACTTTCCAAGACTGGTTTTTCAAGTATCTGATATATTCTTGCAATCTTCCTGGGTCCGTCTGGCCGTGACCAAGTAACGATATTATACACTTCTTTATGGTCACTGAGTAACAAATTCAGGAAGAAAATGACCGAAAATTAGATCTAGGGGCTGACATGGGCCTTCCCTCCCCCCACAACTCGCCATATTTATTGTACTTATTTACCTATTTCAGTGCTTGTACCATTGGTAGCAACAACAACAACAACAAAATGACTGTAGAAAGAATATTATATAAGGTGACTTCACAATTAATTTGATAATGATTTGGCATAAGATTGTACAGTTTAATTAGTAACATGCGAAAGTCATCAGCGGACATAAAGTCAGAGAATGTATTTTTCATATTGGGGTACTGTTTCCTTACCATATGCATTGTGAGAGGAAAATCAGAGAGAGCAAGTTATCCTTTTTCTGTGTTCTTGTTTATAGCATATGAGTTTCCTATTGTTCTCTGGTATTTAGATTGTGGATTGTACATGTCGTCCAGAGAGGGCACTGGATGGCTGTTTAAAAGTGTTGTTTACCTCCATGCCCATTTTCAATGTACTATCGTTTCTGAACTTCAGGCTATTACAGAATGGTGACATATTCACACATAGGGTGACTGGAAAGCTGTGAAAAATATATTTATCATTTGTGTGAACAATATTTATCATTCTGCCAAGTTTGTGCTTGTTCATGCATGTATACACCAAGAAAATACCACTGTTATAGTTTAGCAGGGACACACTCGCGCGCGCACACATACACACACATACACACACACACACACACACACACACACACACACACACACACACACTTGCACACACACAGATAGCCACACACACAGACAGCCAAATCAGCATGAATACATAAAGTCACTTGTTATACTTGTGAGTCAAAAATAAAAATGTTTTCCTGTTTTCCGCAAAATAGGTTCTTTTTCAGTCATTTAAAAAAATATTTTTGTTTTATAGGTGCAAAAATGAAGTATGCACAGAAGGAACTGGGAAATCAGACAACAGAAAACACCAGTAAACCCTTGGTTCTGGATGTTCCTGAATTCATGAGTGGAAAACGCCCTACCGATGCTTTGGCCAGCAAGAAGCGAGCAAAGAGAGGGAAAGCTAGGACCAATCCTCCACACACAGAAGAGTGTGCCAGGGACAAACAAGCAGCTTGTAGAGGGGGACTCTCAGGAGGCAGAGGCGGTAAGGGAGGAGGTGCAACCAAGCTAGGTGGATCCATGCAGCCCAGTCCTTCTGTTGGCAAGGGAGATGGACTACTGCCTTTACCAAGTCCTCCAGGACTGATGATGGGAAGAGGTGACGGCTTACTGCCCCTGCCTGACCACTTACAGCCTCTCTGTCCAGCGTTGGCCATACCTGTCAACGCCACTCCCAGAGGAAGTGAGTGAACAGGATATTTCAGTAGCTTAGTCTGATTTCATGACACGTATAATCTTTACTGGCATTTCTCATTCTTCATGCTGTGTTCTGTGGTGTACACCATGTTTGTAATACTGGAAAAATCACCTCATGTTGATCTGCAACAATACACAGATTTCCTTGAATCTTATACAGAAGAAGCAGGGATAAATCCCTACTGGTAGTGTAACTAATCATGAATTTTGCTTGGGAGGAAAATAGAATCGTCAAACTAAAGTGGCCTTTGAAACAAAGGAATATTTCATTACGATGAGATAGAATGGGGAACTTCAAAGTGTGCTGGCTGATATAACTTCTGCATACTGACACAGTGAAAATTATGAAAACTTTTGTTAAATTTTAATCAAACATCAGTACGACAAGAGCTTAAAACTCATTAGAATTAAGTCCACCGTAACATCAATTTAGTTTTGCAGAAGACCTGTTCTGGGGAAAAAAGATTAGGCAAAGATAGTACATGTCTTTCCATTGCAAATAGAGTTACCATTTCTTGGTTTACAGATCAGACAAATAGATCTACAGAGTCAGATATTTGATTTGAAGCACATGCCGGGATAACAGTTGGGATATTAGCTGTCCGCATTATAGATGCACCAATTCACATTCATGTATTGGCATTTTCACTGTCGACGAAATGTTAAGCTGACTGGAGAGGCAGCATTGTTTTGGGCATGCCCACCAGCAGCATCTGTCCCATGAAACTGGCAGGAACACTCTTGCTGAAAGCCAGCCCCAACACAGATTACCTCCCTTGCAGTTTTCCTAGCATTGTCTGTTGCACAGACGATGAGTTTGATATATTTTCTTTTATAACAAACACATCAGATATTGTAATATTCTGTATCATTTGTACCATGTCAAACTCTGCAAGCAGTGAACTGTTTCTCAACTCTGTTTACCTGTCACCCAAAACCCGTCTTCTGCTTCAGTCTGTAACATGCTATCGGCCTCCCTGTCTTTGTTGCAAGTCCAGACGTTGGTCAGGACACTTTTGTCCAATTTATGCTCTGTCTCAGTTTTATCCTTGTCATAATGATTCCCTTTTGGACCCCTTTCCCTCAAGGATACAACATCCTGCTCATGGATCACACCACACTGCACTACTCAGTGGGAGACATCAGTGCATCGTCACAGCTGTTTCCCACCAAAGCCCTGACACCTCCCCTCTCTCCAGGAGGAATTTGTCTTCAGTGACCTTTTTCTGGATCAAGGGGCTCCATTAGCAGATCTCGTCCTGCTGGAAAAAAGTTTGACCCCCATTACACTACTGACTTTTGGGAGCAGCCAGCAGAGGTGCTCAGTCAGGAGTACCCCATTCATCTTCTCCAAGGGTGCTTTGTTCCAGGAGTCCTTTATTGAAGTTCCTTCATGAGAGACTCTTCGAGACGGCACATCCATTCATCTTCACAAAGGACCGTTCCAGATTATCAGGATGTGGTGCTGTCCCTGGGTGACTGCTGCCTCATCCTGAAGCCCCCATCCTTCCTGTCCACAGCAAGGTTCTCTTTTAAGATGGAATGTACAGGCAATGGGGACTCTTTTCAGGTAGTGTGGGACCACTGCGTTTGCCTCATGGTTGATCTGTTTGTTACCATTGAATGGTTTTACACTTACTGTCAGCATCCGGTATGTTCACCATTTCGCTGCAAAGTGGGCATTAGGCGTCTGTCAGACCAGCCTTTGAATGGTTGTCACCAGGAGATCAGACCAGGCCTGATGCAGTGCTGCAGGTAGTCCAGAATTCAGTTAAGGGGCTTTGGAAACTGCTGATTCATCATGCCATCCAGAACGTCGCACAGATGTTTGATGCAGGTGGTATACTGCAGGCCATCACAGCACAGCAACCCTGTTCTACTACAGAAGTTTAACACGCAGTGTGGGACCTTGTGGTGCTTTTCTGAAAGATGAATCTGCCATTTATGTGACTGCCATGCCGTGCCAACAGTGGAAGGAGGTATGATTGAAGCAAGTTTCCTCAAAAGACTGAAGCTGTCTGTGAATGGAGAGGAGAGGGGTCCTGATGAAGGAGTTTTATCATTTCCCAGACGAATGGTGATACTAAGCTGTAAGTGTTTCTCTGAAAAAAAACCCATAGCAATCTGGCAACATTTGCTTGGCCTTTGATAGCATTGAACTCTGACCATATCAAAGGCAGTTTTGGATTCATTACAGACGACATCACCCAGTCAGGTGGTCCTAAATGACCACTCTCTTGGCAGCAGGGTCTTGTCTTGCCTTTCCATGACAGAGGTTCAGGACAGTGCCTTGGTTTGTCCTCCTGCATGTAGGCCATGGGACAGGTCTGCCAGGAATAAGTTAATGAGACAGGTGCAGGACTGTACCTTAAATAGTTTGTTTGATGCAACTTCAAGAAGTATTGCTGGGCATTTATGAATTGTGGACAAAAAAAGGAATGACAAACACATAGCTTACACATGATAAACACATAGCATACACATGGTAAAGGATTATTTGCTTGCTGTCATCAAAATGTAGACTGACATTGTTTCTCATTTTCAGGGCAAGCAAAATCAAACAAACCAGCCCAGTTATGTTTTACATGAGAAAAATGATGGTACAGACCAGTGTAGTTACAGGAAATGCATATTATCTCATTTTACTGTAAAATTTCTGTTTCAGCTTTAAAAAAGGTGAAATTTTTGTACAAGCAATATTCTCAAAACCAGATAATTTTGTCTGTAAATTATGGAACAATTTTTTTGTTTAATAGTTTTTGATAAGAGAATTGACTACTTCTGCAAAGATAGCTGTTCAAATGTACTTTTACTCATGATATAGCTCCCATATGATGATGTTTATGTCATTTTACTATGGTAAGAGGTGCTTTTAAGAATTTTGTTCTGAATTTTTGTCTCTGAAGATCGCATGAATTGATGATAACATGACATGCTGCTGGTTGCTACGCTTATGTGGATATGCTTGATTTTATTGTTCACTTGTCCAGAACCACTACCATTGGTATCTGTAGATCAAGGCTATGAGGCTGAGATCACCTATGGCAGGACAAGAGGTGAAGAGGACTACAGTGATGTCAGGTAGGAAAACACTGATGGAGGATGTTGGTTTTTTTAGTTGGTATGTGTGCAGATGGACTTACACTCTTCCTTTTTGCTGACTACAATTTGCCATTTCATCATTCCTTCTTATTGTGTAGATTTCTTTGTCAACAACTTGCCTGTTAATCCCTACTCACTATTCTTCGGATCTCTGTCTCAACAGGAACTTGCTATGTCATCACTCCTCTCCATTGGGTAGATTTCTGTCTCAAGTTGCTAATTCATCACTCCTTCCCATGGTGCACATTTCTGTGTCAGCAGCAACTTGTCATTTCATCACGCCACCCCCATAGTATAGGTTTCTGTCTCAACTAGAAGTTGCCATTTCATCAGTCCCCCCCCCCCCTCCCCTCCCTCCCCCACCCCTCCTGATTGTGTAGATTTCTGTGTCAGCAGCAACTTGTCATTTCATCACTCTGACCCATTGTATAGGTTTCTGTCTCAACGAGAAGTTGTTATTTTATCAGTCCTCTCCCCCACCCCTCCTCCCCTCCTGATTGTGTAGATATCTGCATCAGCAGCAGGTTCCCATTTTATGATTTCTCTTCTCTCACCATTTTCATTACACTTGCCCATTGTGTACGTAGCTTTCTCAGTTCTGTGTCAACAACAATTTGTCTTTTCATCAGCACCCACCCCCTCCACTAATACCCGACCACAATCCTGTGTTGTTTGTGTCAAGAAAGAACAAGTTGCCATTTTATCACCCCTCTTTATGTGCATTAATGTATCAGCAACAAATTTTTAAATTTGTATATTAACAAAGACTGTCTCAGTGCATGGAATGCATGTTAACGCTGTAATTACAGATATGAAAATGGTAATGTCAGAATGTATTTTGAAGCAGTTTCAGACTATGTAGTGTTTAGCATTCTCTCAGCTGTTGCTGCGTTAACGTCATGACGTCAGTATCACAAGTTCTGCAGATGACAAGCTGGACTAGAAAGTCACACCAGTTAAACGAAAACAACAAACACATCTGTGATTTCTTTCTTTTCCTTTTATTGTCTAGTGTTTTGACCTTTAATGGTCATTAAAGGGCATTGCAAGGTGTTCAGAATGTCTGTTGCAATTAGGCTTGGCCATTGATATACTAGAGTTGGGCTATACTGACAAAGTGTTTGGATATAATGGTTACCAATGTAATAACTTTTGAAGTGTTAAACCCAGAATATAAATCTTTGGATATAATGGTTACCAGAGTAACAACTTCTGAAGTGTTTAACACAGAAGATAAATCAGCCATATTGTTAGGTACTTTTTATTGATCATAGAGAACACATTTAGATACTTTTTTTTACAACTTCACCAATAAATGAATTTGACATTTTCAAGGCTTTTAGCAAATTAAAATTTTTTTATCAGAATTGATTGGGATCAGTCAGCATGTAATAAAATGGCAGCTAAAATCCTTGTTTTCTTTACCTCATCATTTACAAATGCACAGTGGAATGGAAAAAGATTCCTGTTCCTTGATGCTTAATTTATTTATTCATACATAGAAAGAAAATTTTCAAAATGATTTTGACCTTTGGCTGGGCAGTCCATGGATTCCTGTTGCTTGATGCTTGATGTATTTATTGATATATAGAGAAAATCTTCAAAACGATTTACACCTTTGGGCAATACATGGATACACTCAAGATTTTGCATATACAATTTGTTATATATTTCCAACAAATCATTGTATAACTTCTTCCACAAAAAAAAAGATATCTCTTGTCATTTGTGAGCAGGCGAGAATATCCTGAACCATGGACCCATGAGAGGAGGAGAGATCATCCTAAAGGGAAATCTCTTTTAAGAAGGCAAGATTATACTGAAAAACATGCTGTTGTAAGCCGGCAAGATTATCCTGAAAAGGTAGCTCATCTGAGAAGTCAAGCTTATCCTGAAGAACGGACTTACAGGAGCCAGCAAGATTATCTTGAAGAACGGACTTACAGGAGCCAGCACGATTATCCTGAAAAACGGACTTATAAGAGCCAGCACGATTATCCTGAAAAACGGACTTACAGGAGCCAGCAAGAGTATCCTGAAAAACGGACTTACAGGAGCCAGCAAGAGTATCCTGAAGAGGTAACTCGCCTGAAAAGGCAACATTACTCTGAAGAAGGGACATCTGTTGCCAAGAAACATTATCATAAGGAACTGACTCAGGAGTATGAGCCGAATCATCCTCAAGAGTGGACTCGCAGGAACAGACAGGATTATCCTCAAGAGTGGGCTCGTGTGAATAAGCAAGATTATCCTGAAGAGCAGACACTTGTGAGAAAGCGACGTTATCCGGAAGAGTGGATTAATTTGAACAGGCGAGAGTACCCAGAAGAAACGAAACGTGAGAGAAGACAAGATTGTTCTGAAAAGCGACATCATGTGAGCAGGAAAGATTATCCTGAAGATCAACCAGTCGTGAGCAGACTTGATTTTCCTGAGAAACAGAATTCTGTGAGCAGGCTCAGTCATCCAAAGACTTCTTGGAATGAACAGTATAATCCTGAAGAGCGGACTCATGTTAGCAGGCAAGATTATCCCAAAGCCTCAGAACACATAAGAAGGCAAGGTTATCCTGAGATGCGGCGTCATATGAACAGGAAAGATCATCTTGAAGAGCAGCCTCTTGTGAGTAGGCATGATTTTCCTGATGCACGGAACTCGGTGAGAAGTCACGATTATCCCAAAGAGCAGACTTTGAGTAAAGGAAAGTGTTCTGAAAGGCGGATCCATCTGAGCAGGCAAAATGATGTTGAAAAACACACTCATGTGAGCAGGGGAGATTTAAGTGAAGATCAGAGATACACCAGTCATGACAGATATGCCTGTGAAGATGTGGAGACCAGAGGAGTCCCAGCCTACAGAGAATATGAAGGAGATAGCAGACGAAAGGTGGTCAGGCATACAAAAAACTACAAACGCCGTTATTGACTGTATTTTGTCAGTGCTATGTACACTGACTGAGAACTGTAACTGCCGTAACTGATTTATCTGATAGCACTGTGCATTGACAGAGGACTACCACAGCTGTTGACCGTATTTTGTTAACTGTGCGTATTGACGTTTCACTGTAACCTTGGTAACAACCATTACTGATTTTATTTTATTACCTCTGCATCTTCACTGATGACTGTGACCACTATTACTGATTATATTTTCTTGATTTTGCTCATTGACAAACGACTTGATTGTATTTTGCTAATTCTTGTGTATTGACATATCTATGACCACTACCGATGATTGTATTAACTCTGTGTATTGACAGATGATGTGAGTAGTTCTGCTTATTGTATTTTGTTGTTTCCGTGTATTGACATATGTCTGTGACTACCACTCCTGTTGTATTGTGTTAACTCAGTGCATTGACATATGATTATGACCACCTACACCGATTGGATTTGGAAATTGTGTATGGGCAGGTGACTGTGACCAGTACTAGTGATTGTATTTTGTAAACTCTGTGTATTGACATATGACTGACCACCATTTCTGATTGTATTAACTCTTTGTATTGACATATGACTGTGACCACCATTTCTGATTGTATTGTGTTAACTCTGTGTATTGACATACGATTCTGATTGTATTAACTCTTTGTATTGACATATGACTGTGACCACCATTTCTGATTGTATTGTGTTAACTCTGTGTATTGACATACGACTGTGACCAGTACTAGTGATTGTATTTTGTAAACTCTGTATGTTGACATTTGACTGGGACCACCTCTATTGATTGTCTTTTGGGGCCAGAATAGCTCAGTTGGTAGAGCGCCGGACTCGTAATCCAAGGGATGCGGGTTCAAATCTCCGCCGGGGCGTTTCGGTACAGGGGGATTTTTCCTCGGAGTTAACATTAGTTCTGACTTCATTTCCCATACAGTCCTTCGAATAAGACAATAAACCGAGGTTCCGTGTGTGAACGCACGCATAACATCTTGCACACACGTAAAATCCCATCACCAACTTTCGGAAGAGAAGGCCAGTTTGGCCGTTGGTATGGATGACACGTTACACATAGCATGCACCTTCCCCGAAGATGGAGTATGGCTGCTGTAATGGCGGGATTAAAAACGGTCATACACACAAAACTCCACTCCCTTTGTTGGGTAGATGGGATTAATACTTGCCTGTCCATATAAGGAGTGTCTGCAGGAGTATCAGCCTGCGTACGCAGAAGAAGAAGATTGTCTAGAAGATTGTCTTTTGTCAGCTCATTGTATTGACAGATGACTGTGACCATAACTACTGATTGTATGTTATTAACTCTGTATTTTGACAGATGACTACGACCACCACTACTGACTGTATTTTGTAAACCCTGTGTACTGACAGATGACTTTGATTGTATTACCAGGGCTTTGTATCGACAGAAGACTGTGACCACATTGCTGATGGTATTTTGTCAATTCTGTATATTGGCAGATGACTGATACCAGCTATTGTTTAACAGCATTGTTGATGCACTTTATGTACATGAGTGTTAATGATCTACATTATCTTCTGTCATCAATAGAAATAAAATGTTGAATCAGTTATATGGGGAAGATGAGACCCAATGGAAATGAAGATGGAAGGAGTGTGCTTTGGTAATATGGACAGCCTGTTCAAGTGCAAGCCTCCTTATTGACATATCCGTAGTAAAGTGTTTTAATTGTATGTGTCAGAGATGTGCAGGCATACTTGTGTGTGTGTGTGTGTGTGTGTGCGTGCGCGCGCGCATCCACATTTGTATGTGGTGTGGTGTGTGTGTGTGTGTGTGTGTGTCCCTTGTAAACTTGAATTTTCTTAACAATTACATGATTTATCAGAGCTGAATGTAGTTTACTGAGAGATATTGGTGATTTTTTTTTTTACCATCCCTTATTTGAATATGCTACACAGGATGTGGATTGCAAGTCATTAGTGATAATTTTCAGCATTGTGTTTAATCATGACGAATTTACATGTACTCAGCATTAGATCAGAAGCAGTTAAATATATGTTTGTGCGCTGACAAAACATGGCTTTCAAGGTCTCCTGGCAGCTGAATTTCTTCCATGTCACCTGAAGACTGTACGAACAGGATCACTACACATTGAGTATAACAGTCTGGTGCACTTGAAATTTCTCTCCAAATATAGGCTTCAGTCATTTTCAAAGTATAATGCTGAACAATTAAGTAGCGGGCGAAAACAATTGCAGGTTAACAATTCTTTCATCATTATAGTAATGACTTTGCAAAGATTTGAAATTTAAAAAGAAAAAAGAGTTGAAGATGAAGAAAATGGGAAAATATTTATTATAAATATGAAAACCCTTCACCAGCTGCATGAGGGAACCATCGCAGTCCCTCTCGAAGGGAGATCTGTATGTATTGCCTGCTCCTAGGCCTTTCGTCAAAGTATGGTACTAAAAGTAAAACCTGGTAAAAAAAGAAAAAAAAAAGCAGTTAAATAAACTCACTTTTTTTTCTTCAGTGAAATTAGCGGAAAGTGTACGAACAGTGAAGCACACCATGATTTTCTTGTGGAGAGCAGAATCAAACAAATTGGCCTTCAAATGGATTTGCTTGCCACTTTGTTGCTATCAAACCATGGACGCAGTGTTACCCCTCTGTGAACACTTCCTCTCAGACTCTGGATCTTGTCAGACATGCTTTCTTTGTACTTTTTTGGTCCATTTTTCTGTGGCAGATTTACCTGAAATTCAGGCTGCCTTCTGTTTTACTTTTAAGGCCCAGGTATTGAGGACTTCTGGAGGTCTTTAAAGAGCTTCCATTATGCTTTAACACACACACTCACGCGCACGCACGTACGCACGCAAAATGTGGTCAGACATTATTTGTACAGCAACTTTAGATATGGCAATCACCTGAATTGTCAACAACAATAACAACAACAACAAAAAGCAACCTGCGGGTAATTGAATTCATCATTATGTAGTAATTCATCATCATTATAGAAGTAATTGTTGGATGTATGCAGGGTACTCATTCATTCATTTATGCCCGTCGCTCCCGGTGGAGCATAGGCCATCAACGACCCTTCGCCATCGCACTCTGTTCTGGGCTGTTCTGGTCATTCCAGTCCAGTTGGTCCCTTGTTGTTTCAACTCCGCCTCAGTGTCGCGTCTCCAGCTGTTGCGAGGCCGGCCTCTCTTTCTCTTTCCCTGCGGGTTCCAGGTCAGGGCTTGGCGTGTGGTGCTGGATGCTGGCTTCCTGAGGGTGTGTCCGATCCAGCCCCACTTCCTTCGCAGTATCTGCTTGGCCACTGGTTCCTGTCCCGCACGCTCCCACAGATCTTCGTTTCGGACCTTGTCCTGCCATCGGATTTTGTAGATGCGCCTCAGACAGGTGTTGAAGAATGTCTGAATCTTTTGTTGCATCGTCTGTGTTGTTCGCCACGTCTCGCATCCGTAGAGCAGAACTGATTTCACATTGGAGTTGAAGATGCGGAGTTTGGTTTTTATGCTGATTCCTCCAGATGCCCAGATGTTCTTGAGCATGACGAAAGCTGCTCTTGCCTTGCCGATTCTGGCTGTGACGTCTCGGTCCGTGCCTCCCTGTTGGTCAACCACGCTTCCCAGGTAGACGAAAGACATGCAGGGTACTAGGGGCACCTAAAAACACCAGAAATGTGTATGGACAGTCTGTTAGAATTTCATTACATTCTGTATAACTTGCAGATGTTGTATAACACAAGTAATGAAAGTTTAGATTGTGCTGCTAGATGGAAAGATTGCAGAAAATCACAACTGATTACTTGCTTTTCTTGTTCACTGTGATGTCCAACGATTCAAAATTCATTTTATGCTTACATAAACCTTTTTTTTTTCACCCACCCAGTTTGACATCTATTAATGCTGATCTGTGGTGCATGCTTCATAACAATACTCACAAGTAAAGGAGTTGAAAAAAATACAAGTCAGGTTGAGAACTTCAGTTCTGTAATTCAATAGTTAATGTAGTTTTGCTGTAGCAACTGTGATGTTCTAAACTAATGTTTGATCTTCTTTCTTATGAGAATGAGATCACAATTTAACTGAGCACTAAGTCTCATGAGCACATGCGCCTACTCAAATGTGAGCATGGACACACACACACACACACACACACACACATGCTCACACCCACGGACACACACACGCATGTGTGCACATGTGCATGCATACACACTCGCATGCACGTCTAATATCACTCAAAATGAACAGACGTTAAACAGAAGAACGAACGAACACTCGCATGCTTACAGTGTACATATGAATACACCAACATGCAAAATACAGACAGTGTTTGAAGGCGAATGCTTGTGGATATGTATATTTGTGTGCTTGCTTGTTGTGTGTGTGAGCTGTTGCTTTGATCAGCTCATTTTAGATGGTTGTGTTGCTCAGAAACCTTGTCCTACTTGGGATTAAAAAGTTTGGTTTTTTTTACAGAGGGGGTGAGGGGGAGGAGGATCTCATCAGTTTGAGAGACCATGAACTGATTCCCTTATGTTCAGCTCTTGTCAGTGATTCTTTACCCCCGCAGAACCCATGATTGGTGCCTGAAATATATCTCCTATTGCATGTTGGTTTTGCTTGAATAAACATGTTGGTTATAATACTCAAATTTGCAAGTGTGTTCTGACCGTTTGAGTAAAGAGTTTGTAATTTGAAGCAACAGTGGCTATGCCTTTTCTCTCTCTCTCTTTTTTTTTTACAACATTGCGCATGCTGTATCAAGAACACCTGAGCTTGGGTACTTTTACCATTTGTTAATATTCTCACCTGGTAATAGCAAGGAATTGTTTCAAACAGTCTTGCCTTTTTGTATGTCCTGTCGCCCACTGTAAGTCTTGACTGGCAATAGTTGGCCTGTTACTTTTAGATTACCGTAGAGGTGGTCAAGTCTGACTGCATGTAAAGGATAATGTCAGTGACTCATTGTTACCATTGTGACCAATAGATGTTTTATTTTTCTTTGGAGAACTGTCGGAGTGGCATCTGGGGTGTCAGTTTACTCAAAGTCTTTCAAATATTTATACGTTATAAAAACGTTTCTTTAATTTTTATAGCAGACTTCATGAATGTGTTCTTCAGAAATGTTCCACTGGATGTGACTTTTAAGTTCCTAAAAGAGAACATTTCTTCATCGGTTCACAGGTTTAATGGAAGTAAGGTGTTTAAATAGTTTTTGTATGCTGAATGGTTTATTGGTGTGTGTGTGTGTGTGTGTGTGTGTGTGTGTGTGTGTGTGTGTGTGTTTTCACAACTTTTGAATTTTGACCAGATGACAGCTTTGATATCCCCTCCATCCCATCCCACCCTCTCCCTCCTCCCACCCCTTCCCCCTTGTTCCTCCCTGCTCCCCACAGTCAACCAGCCTGGAAACAACATGAATTTTGATGACACATCACATTCGTCAGGTACAACTACATAGTAGGAAGAAACTTGAGGGAGAAGTGGACAACAGACAATCTTCAGATGAGATAATATGATCTATTGTGATAGTGCTGATGTCGAGTATTAGTAGAGTCCAGAGGAGCCTTTGCATCAACTTGAATTGTAGGTACCGGACTTAGTATATGCCAATGTAGCTACTGTAGTTTATTGTAGGTGTTCTCCTCCACTTGCTTGGTCTCATTTCCCCTTTTTGTATCTTTTCAAGGAGTCATCATGCCACCTTCAAAAATTCTTCAGTGGTTCTTTTGTCATTGTTGGAATAGTTTGGTTGGCTACAGTGAGCATAATTTTTTTTCTGGCTGATTTCCCTTCCTACAATCAGAGACTTCAATTTTTTTGTTTGTTTGTTTGAAAACTTTGCTTCACTACTTTGTGTGTTTATCTTCCATGGTGGAAATTGTGGTTGTGTCATCATTGAAGGCTTGTAGAAGGGTGGGTGTCTTTGTATACATTTCCGTAGTGTGTTGGAGTTCTGCTACTCATTTTGTGTTCAAGGTAACTTCTGTCGCCAACAGGAATGGTACTGGAAACATCTTTGAGGACATTTGGTGGAATGTCCTGTGATATTTATCGTATTCAATCATATGTTTCACGGTGTTAAAGAACAAAGAGAGACAGAAACAAACAAAAACAGCCCACCTAACTATGATAAAGCTTTTATTAGTGACCTTGAGCCTTGGTCACTATGTCAAGGCTAAAAGAAGTGATGGATATGGTTTTAATGTATTCAAGTTACGCGTCCCGTACTTCAAAAGCCATTGAAATCCATAGCGAAACGCAAACACGCACGCACACATGCATGCACGCACACACGCGTGCACACGCACGTGCGCGCACACACACACACACACACACACACACACACACACACACACACACACACACACACACACACACACATGCGGCATGTGGAGACAAACATATACATAGTCCCCAAAGGAATTTTGGGGTGAAAAGAACATGCAAAGAGTATCACAAAGAACACAGACAGTGTCCTGGATTTTCTTACACTGAAGAACCAAACACACAGACGAAGAGGAATATCAAGCATACAATTCTGCTTAGACAGTATAAGGAAACATGTAGATGGTAAAAAGAAGAGCCTCTAGAAGTGCCTCCAACAGGTACAGCTCCAGCCGAATGACATCCATGCCAGATGACCATGAATTGGTGGACTAGAGTAATTGAAATACCAACTGGATCTTTTCTACAGGACAATCAGTGATGTAGTGGACATTCCTGCCGGACACTGTCTGTATTGAGTCCCTTCTGCCGTTCATATCTGACAGTTTCCCATCAAAAATGAAGCTTTCAAATTTAGTTTCTGTCCCAAAGTCAGTAACGGCCTAGAACTTAAAATTTTTTTTTTTTAACCATCCGCAGTGCTACCTTGGTAATATGAATTACTCACATATTGCCTAGCCCATACATGGCCACACACTGGATTTCTGATACTGTTGCAGCCTGGATATCATTACTCCTATATTGCTAATTGTGGCTATCCCATGTACACAGTGGGTATCTGATACTGTTGCAGTCTGGACATCATTGCTCCTATATTGCTCATTGTGGCTATCCCATGTACACAGTGGGTATCTGATACTGTTGCAGTCTGGACATCATTGCTCCTATATTGCTCATTGTGGCTATCCATATACACAGTGGGTATCTGACACTGTTGCACTCTGGACATCATTGCTCATTGTGGCTATCCATACACGATACTGTTGCAGTCTGGACATCATTACTCTTATATTGCTCATTGTGGCTATCCATATACACAGTGGGTATCTGATACTGTTGCAGTCTGGACATCATTACTCTTATATTGCTCATTGTGGCTATCCATATACACAGTGGGTATCTGATACTGTTGCAGCTTCAGCATGGTTAATACTGTTTCAGTTTCATCAAAGAGGCGTCACTGCGTGCGGACTCGTCTGCATACGCCACACCACATCCACTAAGTTTTGAGACCACACTGCATATGATTTAAAGCTGATGGATAATTGATACTGCATCACTCAGTGTGGCTATCCATATATATAATGGGTATCTTGTACTGCAATATCCTCAGCATCATTAATACAGCATCACACATTGTGGCTATTATATAGTGGGTATCTTATACTGTAATAGCCTCAGCATCATTAATACAGCATCGCTCAATGTGGCTATCCACATATATAGTGGGTATCTTATACTGTAACAGCCTCGGCATCATTAATACAGCATCACACATTGTGGCTATCCACATATATAGTGGGTATCTTATACTGCAATAGCCTCAGCATCATTATTACAGCATCGCTCATTGTGGCTACCCACATAGTGGGTATCTTATACTGCAATAGCCTCGGCATCACTCATTGTGGCTTTACATACATAGTGGGTATCTTATACTGTAACAGCCTCAGCATCATTAATACAGCATCACTCATTGTGGCTATACATATACACAGTGAGTATCTGATACTTTAACAGCCTCAGCATCATTAATACTTCATCACTCATTGTGGCTTTACATACATAGTGCGTATCTTGTACTGTAACAGCCTCAGCATCATTAATACAGCATCGCTCATTGTGGCTATACATATACACAGTGGGTATCTGATACTGTAACAGCCTCAGCATCATTAATACTCCATCTCTCATTGTGGCAATACATACACACAGTGGGTATCTGATACTGTATCAGCTTAGCACCATTAATACAGCATCACTCATTGTGGCTATCCATACACACAGTGGGTATCTGATACTGTAACAGCCTCAGCATCATTAATACTTCATCACTCATTGTGGCAATACATACACACACAGTGGGTATCTGATACTGTATCAGCTTAGTACCATTAATACAGCATCACTCATTGTGGCTATCCATACACACAGTGGGTATCTGATACTGTAACAGCCTCAGCATCATTAATTAATACTTCATCGCTCATTGTGGCAATACATACACACACACAGTGGGTATCTAATACTGTAACAGCCTCCGCATCATTAATACAACATCACTCATTGTGACTGTACATATGGTGGGTGTTTGACCCTGTAACAGTCTCAGCATCACCGTCCTTACATCTATTATTATGGCTATCCATATAAAGTAGGTCCCTAATACTGTAGACACCTCGGCATCATTACTCCCGCATCGCTCATTGTGACTACCCATACACCGCCACACACTAGGTCACTGGTACTGTTGTGGCTTCAGCATCAGCGGCACGCTGGGACTGGTGAGATCAAATCACGATTCCAACAGTACTGTAGACACCTC
>CM031596.1:70969897-70977397 GCA_018398815.1 Conus ventricosus | reverse complement strand
ATATGTCGCCAGTTTTGCTGCCATAGCAGAGAAGATCCTCCCTCCCCTCCCCTAAATGTTCAGATGTGATATTGGTCTGAGCTGGATGATATCACTCGAGTTCTGCTCTTTGGGATTGCACACTCCATTGGTTGTCATCCTTTGTCGCCGATCTTCACCATGGAGTTTGCTGCAACAGAGTTTACTGCCATGTACTCTATTATTAGATCAGTATTAACCAATGGAACATGGACTTTACTGAATCAGTTTTTACTGTCATGTAATTTATTTTCAGATTAGTTTCAATGTAATATGGAATTTACTGCAGTAAAGTTCACTGCCATGCAGTCTTATTATGAGATTACCAGATTAGTATTAATGTAACATGGAATTTATTTTAGTAGAGTTTACTGTCATGCAGTCTGCAATAAGATTAATATTATGTACTGAAACATGGAGTATATTGCAGAAAGTGTACTCCATGTAGTCTATCAATAGAGTAATATTGAGTTACTTAACATGGAGTATATTGCGGAGAGTTTGCTCCATGTAGTCTATCAATAGAGTAATATTGAGTTATTTAACATGGAGTATATTGCGGAGAGTTTACGCCATGTAGTCTATCAATAGAGTAATGTTGAGTTATTTAACATGGAGTTTATTGCGGAGAGTTTACGCCATGTAGTCTATCAATAGAGTAATGTTGAGTTATTTAACATGGAGTATATTGTGGAGAGTTTACGCCATGTAGTCTATGAATAGAGTAATATTCAGTTATTTAACATGGAGTATATTGCGGAGAGTTTACTCCATGTAGTCTATCAATAGAGTAATATTGAGTTATTTAACATGGAGTATATTGCGGAGAGTTTACTCCATGCAGTCTATCAATAGAGTAATATTGAGTTATTTAACATGGAGTATATTGCGGAGAGTTTACTCCATGTAGTCTATCAATAGAGTAATGTTGAGTTGTTTAACATGGAGTATATTGCAGAGAGTTTACTCCATGCAGTCTATCAATAGAGTAATGTTGAGTTATTTAACATGGAGTTTATTGCAGAGATTTTACGCGTAATAGTGTGCAGTTTATCCTGGAATTTACGGTAGACAGTTCACTGCTGTATAGTCTTTTATCAGATTGTCATTGAATAATGTAACATTGAGTGTACTGACTGGCGAGTGTTTACTGCTTGCCTTTTTGACGGTCATCAAGTCAGTATTTATCAATGTAACGTGAACTTTACTGCAGTTCAGTTAACAGCATGTCGTGTTGCCTGTTGTTGAATCAACAATACGTACCAACGTAATGTGATTCCCCCACCCCCACCCTCATTTTCTTTCTTTCTTTTCCCCTTAATTTCACTGTGGTTCAGTTCACTGTCATGTAGGCTGTTACTAATTGAACACTTACTGATGGCACGCTGTATGAAAGACGATGTAAAACGGCTTTATCAAAGTCCGGTTAATAAAGGACATTATAACATCATGTTTGGATAGAGGGACCAGGTAATTTAATAATGAAGACTGACGTCCCGAAAATGTACACAGATGTGGTTGTGTTTAGAATGAACTGTAGACGCACACGCAGATTCAAACATACTCTAGTATGTATACACATGCCCATGTATGTTCGCTTGCATACCATCCCATTCTCCTCCTCCACTAGCTGCACATCTCAGAATGTGTGTGTGTGTGTGTGTGTGCAGGAACGACATCGGTGAAATCGAAGGCTTCAACGTCGATGTCATCGGAGACGGTGTGTAACGTTGAGTTATTGTTGTTCCCTCCCATTAACCCTGTGCATACGTCTAGCGCTGTGGAGGGGAGTGGGGTGGGGGTGGGGAGTGTTTAGGGTCATGTCTGACTGTCTGCAAGATAACTGGAAAACATTTGACCGAATCCTCATTCAGTTGTGGGTGTCACTTTGGTGTTGAGGTGTTCGAATGATTGAAGTTGAAGGTGTATAGATGTAGCATGGACGAACTTGGGAATGAAAAAGATACTGAAATCAACCACTACTCAACCAACTAACAAAGTACCCTTTAAAAAAAACCAACACACACATACGCAGAGAGAGAGAGAGAGAGAGAGAGAGAGGAGAGAGAGAGCGAGCACAACACTAAGGGCGATCTTCATCTACGCAGGGACTGGTGTAACTGCTAGCTCCTTAGAATAGTTTGAAATCCAAAATCAATCCGCCGATCAATCATTTTCATTTTCCGTCACAAAGGTGTATCCTTCATAGCATTTCTTCATTCATCAAACATCGCTTAATTGACTGGTCAAAAGTGGAAAGCATGCTTACTTAAAAATGATTTAACTTGATTTCGGTTTATTTAGTGTTATTTTGTACGGTGGTAGGTCAGGGCATATGGGAGTGATTTCTTTTGCAAATGTACTGGAAGAAAAACAAAAAGCAGTCGGCCTAAGTAATTAGATGAGATTGCTTTGCTGATGTCAAGCCTGAAAGACGCTATTTCTTCCGTTTCCATCGACGATGTTGTGGATTATAAAGAGAAAAAGCTGAATCGCAGATTGCATCGTTTGAGCTTTCCCTTCCTTTTCATTCACCTCTGTCAGTTTGATAAATACATCTTTGAGGAATGGATGAAGTAACAGAATCGGGTGGTAGAGGAGCATAGGCAGTGAAGAAGGGAAACCGGTGAAGATGGCTGTGTGGAACCTGTCGGCTAGAAGCATACAGAAGCCCAGCGTGAGAAATGTCTTTTTTAAATTTTAATTGCATGATAGTAAGAAGACAACGAAGACTTCGCCTGAAAAGACACAACAGAGTTTCATCAGTACCACAGCAAACAAAATGATACAAAAAAGGTAAACAAAGCCAGTGTTGCGCCAAAACGGATAAACAGTCTTTCATTCTACTCGAATCGTATTGAACACACATATTTGTTTCAGTCTGTTCGATGTACGGAAAACATGAGCAAGGGGAATAACTTGTGCAACAGCTAAAAAAAAACCAACTCTGTGTGTAAAGCAAGCAAACAAACAGAAACAAATAAAACCACAACACACACTTGCACACACACACACACACACACACACACACACACACACACCACACACACACAGAAATGAATGTTTAGAAGCGCAGATCTTTTTACTCTTTGGACCTCTCGATTCGTCATTATTGAGCAAATAGTTTTGTTGGAGGTCTACTATAATGGCGCAATGGTACAATGTACTTAATGATGATGACTGGTAACAGTCGTATTTCATCGAGTATTTCGAAGAACATAAGGGACACAACGCCTGAAAAGGAAATACCCCCCTCTCTCTCTCTCTCTCTCTCTCTCTCTCTCTCTGACACACACACACACACACACACACCACACACACACACACACACACACACACACACACACACACAGAGCATTGATCAAAACGGCCCGTCTTTTAAGATCTTTAAAAAAAAAACATTAAAAGACAATTAGAAAATCTGAAGTGAATCTAAATAACAGTCCTGGGACGAATTAGAAACTATTATAATAATGCACCGTACGCTTACAATACCTTTTATTTCATTACGATTAGGAGCACAGTTATCAACGCTCTTGTTTGATTGCCGCCAAACCGTACGACTGTTAGACTGGATTTATTGTCAAATAAAATGTGCCATAAGTAGGAACGAAGTTAGAGAGTAATAACGAGACACATGTACATTTGTTTTCCGTGGGTGACTTCCCTTTTGTCAATACGTTCTATGTCACACACCGTGGCATTGCCATGAATTATTGCTCCTAAATCCGCTGGTTTCTTTCAGGAAGTGAATATCTGAAGCCCATCACCTTTTTTCGCTCGTAAGCATGAATAAGTGAGAACACACACACACACACACACACACACACACACACACGACATAAGAAACTTTTTTCTGTCAGTTTGCTTTTGTTTTGACCAGTGTCAGTTCCCTTTGAAAGGGAAATGACACTGGTCAAAACAAAAGCAAACTGACAGAAAACAGATTATGTGAAGATATCTAGTGTTTGAAGACGAACACATTATTCTCTACAGGTCTACAAAACTTGATTAAGTAAAATACGTCATAAGTTAAAGCAAAATGTAGCTAAACATTATATAAATGTCGATAACTTGTCTCTTAGTAATTAAAAAAAAAAAAAAAGAATCCAATGCTCAGTTTATTGTTGCTAGACATGTTCATGCTCCTATTGTCAATGCAAGCATTGAAGTAACTGCTTGGTATTTGATATTGTACGTTTGTCCACACACACACACACACACATCACACTCACACACAGGGAAGGCTTACGGTGTGGTGTAGGAAGAAACGTGGTCGTTATGTGTGTGTGTGTGTGTGTGTGTGTGTGTGTGTGAAGTCTGTGATTTTCTGTATGTCGCTTTGGCAACACACTGAGACGCCAAACAAGAAAAGCGACTGTTCTTTGATTGTGTCTTTGGTAGGCTTATATATTTTTTTTCTTTTCTTTTTTTTTCTTTTTCTCTCTTGATGGTCCTTCATTCACGGACTCGTCTGTTTCAGTGTGTAGAGTGGCCAGGAAAAAGTGTAAGATGGTCCTGTCTCCATTCACCGAATGCACCTTCACTGACCGAAACATCAACTACCCGGGCCGCGGTAGGTTGGTCACTCTTAGACACTAGAACAGTGACGAAGCTCTTATTGTCATGAAACTCATTCACACATTCGCATTCACAGATACAAACACACAGACACAGACACAGACACACACACACACACACACACACACACACACGCTCGCGTGCAGGCATGCACACATACGCACAAGCACATGCTCTCTCTCTCTCTCACACACACACACACACACACACACACACACACACGCACACATACACAGTCACGTGCACACAGACAGACAGACACATATGCACACGTGTACGCACACGCACGCTAACACAGACACACACACACACACACACACAACACACACACACACACACACACACACACACACACATATATATATATACACACACACTGAGTGAAACAGTGAGAGAATTTAGTGAAAAATGTAACAGAAAAAATAGAAGGAAAAAAATAAAAAAGAAGAAAAAAAAAAGAAAGAAAGAAGAAGACGAACGAACAAACTAATATTTACAAGGAACGAAACCTGACGAGTAAAAGCCATCCAGAGAAAGAACGTTGATATTAGGCCTACTGTCAGCGTTGTCATAAGGAAAGGGAAGAGAGCAGGAGCTTATTGTCAAAAGAAAAAAGAAAGAAAGAAAGAAAAGTGAATGACTGAAGGAAGGAAGGAAGGAGGGAGGGAAGGAAGGAAGGAAGGAAGGAAGGGAGGGGGAGAGAGAGGGGGAGGGGGGAGGGAGGGAAGGAAGGAAGGACGGGAGGGAGGGAGGAAGGAAGGAAAGACGGACGGACGGAGGGAGGGAGGGAGGGAAGGAACGAAGGAAGGAAGGAAGGGAGAGAGGGGGAGGGAGGAAGGTAGGAAGGACGGAAGGAAGGAAGGACGGACGGACGGAGGGAGGAAGGAAGGAAGGAAGGAAGGAAGGAAGGAAGGACAGGAACAAGGATCGAATTCCTGTACCGTGCAGGTCTGATGGCGGGCTGGTTCGACGCGTGCCCGGGCTACGCCATCACCGTGGACCGGCTCAGCGCCTTCGACTTCACACTTCCGTTTGTTGGGAACGGGGCTACCTTCTCCGTGTTGCCTGGCAACCCTTCTGCCTTCGACCCTGACCTTTCAGACTATTCCGGTTTTGTGATCAGTATGTATGCTGTCTTTGAGTCAGTGGTTTTTCTTTTTTTCTTTTTTACCCGGTTCTAAAATGTGAAAGCATGAAACCCTTTTTTTGTGAATGTGATGCAGCTTTTTCCCCCCCTCTAATTGTTTGATTTTCACAATGTGTTACCCCAAATTCGAAACCTACATCGAGTGATGTCCAAAATCCATAGTTGCTGTTGTACCTAATTGGAAGGCGCAATATTAGTCATACATCACGGAGGCAAATGTTGACGTATCTCTCCTCTGTCCTCTTTGCATTCCAAAGCAAGCGTCTTCCTGTCAACTATTAATGAAGCTCTCATGGAAACAGTGAGAATTGATGCACTTAACATGGGAGAGTGAGGATTGTTTTATGTATCCATGTATGTCCAGTGACCCATATATATGAGAAATGAACGAAGCTTTACGTGCGTTCAATGCCCTCTTGTTCTTGCAAACGATCGTGCACCTATCATGTGCAGTAGCTCCCAGTTTTTGGAAAGAATGGTGCCTTCTGATACATTTTGCGTGTTCATTAGTTTACGTAAACGCACGGAGCCTTGTTGTATACGCTGAGTGTTTACTAACCTCTTGTTTTTTCTGAACGAATGCAGCATTGCTGTATATATGGCGTATTCAGCAACATATAATTTTGTTTTTATTAATATCACTTTGTGTGTGTGACCATATGGAGCCTCCATGTAACTCGAGTTTTTCATAACATCATATTTTTTTTGGCGAACAAATGGAGTCTCGTTTATACATTGTGTGTTGAATAACCCCAAGTTTTTATGAATGAAAGCCTAGTCGTATATTTTGCCACTCAGCTTTTGCAAATGAATAGAATCTTGTCATGTACCTTGATCCTACTTTTTGGAGACGAAGAAAGAAGTGGTGCATACTTTGTGAATTCAATAACTCGTGATGTTGTGAACGATTGGAGCCTTTTTGTATACCATAACCTTTCAATAGATATGCTTTTGTGGAAGAATAAAGCTTTGTCATGTACCTTCAATAGCTTATACTATTCGTGAACATTTGGATTCGTGTTTTCCTTGCATATTTAACAACCTCCTTCTTTAATAAACGAATGAAACCTTGCTTTTCAAGATCAGTAACACCTTGTTATGAATGGTTGGAGCCTTTTTGCGTACCTAGCGTATTTAATTATACTTAGTTTTTATGATCGAATGAAGCCTTCTTGTACATCTTGTGTGTTCAATAACTCCTGCTCCTTATAATCTAAAGAAGTCTTCATGTATAACTCACGTGTTCGGAACCGACAACCTTCTGCAAACGAGTAGAGCCTTGTTGTACGGTTTAAGTATCCAATAACCTCTAGCTTTTGTGAAGTAATAAAAACCTGTTGTTTATCTTGCTTGTTCAACTATCTATAATTTCTTGTTCTGATCCTTGCTGGTTCAATACCCCTAGCTTCCATGAACGAATAGAGTCTTATTTTATACCTTGGGTGGGAATTAATCTTAAGGTTCTGTGAATGAACGAAGCGTTTTTTTTTTTGTTAACCTTTCATCTTCGGTGAAACCTGACTTTTTGTGAATTGTTAACTTATTGTATATCTTGTGTGTTCAAAAACTCCGTATGAACGAAGGAAGCCTTGCCTTTCGCGTTCAACAATAATAACCAATTTTTGTGAACAAATGGAGCTTTGTTGTTTACCTTGCATGTTCGACATCCCCGAATTTTTGTGTAGCGAACAGGTACTCTTTGCGTGCCGCGCCATGCATATTGAACAGGTACTCGTTGCGTGCCGCGCCATGCA
>CM031596.1:70954897-70964897 GCA_018398815.1 Conus ventricosus | reverse complement strand
TTTTCCGAGAGTTTCATCGTGGGAAGAGCTTGTCTTACCAATCGTTCATTGACCACCTGGCAGTGTGTTGTTTGTTTGACCCACTGTCAGTTGATTTTTTGGTGCGTCTTTTTTGCAATGCTAAGGCTGATCAAAGCCATCGGTTTCTGACTGTCAGCTATGGAATCACTTATGTAGCTGTCATCATTCCAGTTTATTATTAGATATATACGTCGTGCATGGTATGTGGGGTTGACAGGTACTGAGCCTACGTCTTTCTTAAAGTGTAACACGTGTACCGCTATTTCCATAACAGTTATTTTCTTGATTGCTTTTTACATCACTTGTAGATTGCTATCGATTGTTGAATTGTTGATCATTGTAGTAGGAATAGTAGTAGTAGTCGTAGTAGTTGTAGTTGTGATAGTAGTAGTGGTAGCAGTAGTAGTAGCGGTAGTAGCAGTAGTAGTAGTGGTGGTGGTGGTGATGGTGGTTGTGGTGCTAATAGCAGTAGTAGTTGTAGTAGCAGTAGTAGGAGTAATAATTGCAGTAGCAGCAGCAGCAGTAGTAGTAGCAGTAAAAAGTAGCAGTAATAGTTGTGGTAGTAGTAGCAGTAGTAGTGTGACTGACTGCTCACAGTCTAGGCCTTGCGATCTTTTTTGATACCCCTTTTGTTACATTCGCTTCAAATAGATCGATAGTCCTCGCTTGAATAGACCTGTTGCTTCACATCGGATTATGCCATATGAATGTTGTCGTTCGGCGTTCTTGTTTTTGTAATCTCTTGAAAAGATAAAACAAAAAAACTTTGAACGTTCCTAAATGTGTAAGTGAAATATTGTAAAGTTCTGCGGTAGCATACTTTTCACGTCGTCAGCGAGTGTGCAGTCATCATACTTATGCGAGAGTATATCCATACCAAATGATAAGCTTGTGCTCTGTATGAAACGACAGTGCTAGCAGCACTGGGTGTACGTAATCTCGATGATTTTGAATCATGATTGAAACCACTGCTTTCTGTCCAGGAACGATCGACTGTCTTTGAGGGAGCCGAATCCCAGGCTTCGTTCACAGTGCCACAAATGATCTGGCTGGAACGTTCAGGACTGGAGCTCCTTTCAAGGCTGTAGAAGACTACAAGATATTGTGTTTCGCTTTCATTAAGCATTTATACTCTTCGTGTTGTGTGCAGCTGACATCCAAAACTGTCACTCTTGTCATAGCTTTAAAAGCCTATAGAATAATTGTGTTTTCCATTTCATCATGTATGCTCTAGTAGTGTGCAGTCTTGTTTTTTTCCCTCCTTATTGTTGGTAAGAAATTGATGTAATCTGAAGTGGTATCATATACGTGCGTACGTACGTACGTACGTACATGCGTGCGTGCGTGCGTGCGTACGTGTGTGTGGTGCACACGCTTGTGTGTGTGTGTGTGTGTGGGGGGGGGGGGGGGGGGGGGGGGTGAGAGACAAAGGTGATAGATCTTTCTCTTCATCACTGAAAAAAGAATCCCTGGCCATTCACACTGCCGCCGAATTTTTGTTTTTGTCTGACGTAAAAGAGGATTTCCTACACCCGTAGAAAACAATACATTACAATACCTTGACTTTTTTCAATGTCAGGAAACAGAAACAAAAACGGAATAACGGTTTGTGTTTGTTTCTCAGCAAGGTACATGCCATTACATCGCATGTCTAAAATACCTTTTAATTCAAATAGTTTCTCAGGACTAGAGAGCGCTTCCGTATGTAGGCTATGTGTGTGTTCTGCCTGATCGTCTTTTTGCGATGTGAACTGCGGTGAGTTCGGATGAAATAGACTAGAGCCGAACGGGGCCCGGAAAAAACAACAAGCAAGCAAGCAAACAAACAAACAAAAAGCTGGCAAGCGACCAACCAGACAAAACCGATAAATTGAAATAAAAAAAACTCAGTGAATGAAGGAAAATCGTAAACACAACTGTCGATAGTTAGATCTAGTTGAAAAGGGAGGCGACTGCAGGCGGAAATCTAAACAAATTTTAAATGTAATTAATATCAAACCGCCAAGAAAACGTAGACAAACGAATCACAAGACAAAACACGACGCGTTTCGACCTCTTAGGTCTTCTTCAGGCAAGATACGAAGCACTTAAGACGACGAAAATGAACGAGCAATCACTTATCTTCATTCACTTCAGCGCCGGATGGGCATGGAATGAAAACGAGGCTGCCAAGATGGAGGCAATAATTATGTGAGTTGAGGTAGAAATGATGATAGTTATATTACTGACAGGAATAATGATAATGGTGATGATGATGATTAACAACAAACTGTCCTACAAAAAATGATGTCCACGTTCCCGTTTTTTTATATCCTTTTTTTAAATAAAAAAAACATGTGCATAACCGTTTGTTCTGACTGTGCATGCATTGTTTAATTGTAAAGCGCATTTTCACGTTGACATAGAAACATGGTCTGTTTTCTTTTCTTTTCTTTCATTTCATTCGTTTTCATTTTTGTAGTTGAAAAATAAAAGAAAACGACGGTTTTACTGTTCTTATTGTCACTATCTACTGAGAGAGAGAGAGAGAGAGAGAGAGAGAGAGAGAGAGAGAGAGAGAGGATGTACTTGACAAGCACTGAGGAACAAAACATTTACCCTAAATTCGTCTCTCGTTCTTTGTCTCACAAACACTCATCCCTACTTTATAAGAAGGGATGGGAGTGGGACGTATTTGCCTCTGTCCCTCCCCTCCTCTCTCTCTCACACACGCGCACCTACAAGCACAGGCGTACTCTTCCGACGGCACATTCTCTTTTAAGTAACGAAACAGTCAAACAATCAACCAACAAACCGATGAACCATCCACAAGACCGATCATTGGACAGAAACAGACCATTGACCATTAACAGACCAATCAACCATGTATGTATGTATGTATGTACGTACGTACGTATGCATGTATGTACGTATGCATCCATGTATGTATGTCTGTTTGTCTGTCTGTCTGTCGGTATGTATGTATGTATGTACGTACGTACGTATGCAAGTATGTACGTATGCATCCATGTATGTCTGTCTGTCTGTCTGTCTGTCGGTATGTATGTATGTATATATGTCTGTCTGTCTGTCTGTCTGTATGTATGTATGCATGTTTGTCTCTGTCTCTGTCTGTCTCTCTGTCCATCTACCTATACCTACCTACCTGCCTGCCTGCCTGCCTATCTATCTATTTATCTGTGTCTCTGTCTCCCTCCCTCCCTCCTCTCTCTCTCTCTCTCTCTCTCTCTCTCTCTCTCTCTCTCTCTCTCTCTCTCTCTCTCTCTCACTGCGATGATGATGATAATGAAACTGATGATAACAATGAAATTTGAGGGAAGAGGATCATACATTTCGGACTGATTACAGGTGTACCAGCATTTGCTTTATTCTACGAAAAAAGAAAAAGAAAAGAAAAAAGAAGCATGAATATGGAAGAAGACTTCAAACGCAGGCAATTGGCCTAGAAAGTGTGAAGTGGGTTCGTGGGTCGAATCTCACACTCCCTATATCCTCTGGTCCTCTCACATAGTATGATAAGCTGTGTGCGCGTGAACGAACCCATGGACAGAAGATGATATCCCATTATAAGATTCTTTTGTTGTGCTGTTCTTCAACAGAATCCTATACTGAAATATTTTCATCTCGAGCACATTAGCGGTAAGCCTGTTTGTCGAGAGGCACGCGCGCGCACGCGCGCGCGCGCTTGTGTGTGTATGTGTGTGTGTGTGGTTTATGCAGTTGACATCCCACCGAACCAGCTACACATGTGCAGGCACATCCGCACGCTCTCGTCGCCACTCCCCGCCATGTTCCCCCCTGCCGACACATACACACTCCAAATTAGGAGAGAGAGAGAGGAGAGAGAGAGAGAGAAGAAATCAAGGAGAACAGCACGAACGAAATCTTGTAAGTCCACTTTCGAGGCCAACGATGATCGGTCAGCTTGATGGGATTATCAAGTGTCCGACATGCAATACATTTATACGCTTAGACTATTTTTGATCACGTGAAATCGAACCGTGAAAGCAGGGAGTTAATTGTTTTTTTCAATGTATGTATAATGTAAGAAAAGGGGCGTAATCAATCAAAGAAATCTTGGGATTTTGCTTAACTGCTCTTGAATACGATGTCACAACCTGCCTGTCAGTCAGTCAATCGGTCCATCCAGTCCAGCTCTGCCTCTCAGCATTGCAGATTAGCTCAATCATTAAGCACCTATCGCCACTGGAAACCCAGGTATTGTGCCCTATCAGCACGAACCCAATGTTTCTCAGTCAAAGAGGAGATTGCCTCGAGGCGAAGACAAAGCATACCTAACAGACTGATAGTTACCTGTATTTGTTACCGTTTGTCTGTGCGGTAATTCGACAACATTCAAGCTCAAAAAGGTTGTGCAGTCTTTAATGAATGTTAATGTGTGTTTGTTTATCTCTCCAGTTGTTGTTGCTGTGCAGATGTGACAGGTAGAGGGTATATGGGCAAACTTGGAACATCGTCTTTTTTCTTCTTTTTTTTTTTTTTTTTTTTTGGGGGGGTGTCTCCTTGTTTGTTCTGTGTGCTTTGTGTTGGCATTTCTGCTGTGCGTACTGGTGTCGTAAGCAGCATTCCTTTGGCGTCATGGGCGCGTAATTGATTTCGTTATGGGAGAAAAAGCTGGCTTACTTGTTCAATATTCAAGGGACAAAGACGTTTTGAAAATTTGGAGTAAGTCTTCTGCTGTCCACTCTCTGATGTGATCATGGGTATTTTTCTATAGTGCAGTAGTTGAAAATGCTACACACACTTAACGCACATAGCCTATACAAACCTCTCGTTTTAAACTAATATTCAGGCCCTTGACCAATAAGTTTTGTAGCCGATGACCTGACTAATAGTGTTGATCAAATTTGCATATTGTGTGGATTTGTGAGCGTGTAGCTTTACGCTTGTGGTATATGTAATGATATACTTCTGATTAAAGGCCGAAGCGTTCCACATGACGTCACAAATGCAGTACTAAGTTCAAGTGAGAAATAGTGACAGTGATAGATTTCAATTCTATATCACTGGAAAGACAAAAGAATTTATCGAACTGCATCAGGCTATAATTTCATATAATGAAAACGCCTCAGATTAATGAATTCGTTAACATAGTAACTTGATGTTTTTTGTCACTTGCATACTTGGCATTCCAATAGTCCTGTGACGGACCATTTCCCGTCCAGTCACAAATTTTTGTGCAACCGTGCTAACCGGAAGGTAGTCGTTCGGAAGCCGGTTGAAAAGTTTACCTGACTGCTGCTCACCTGCGCACTGTTAAAGCCGGGTGAGCTGAAACAGTTAGGGAGTCTCTGCAGTGATTCCGGCAACGCAACTACCCAGAAAGCCAAAGAGGGACTCCAACCTGTTTTTGGTGGCAGTCAGTTTTCCCCAGCTAGAAGTGTACCCTGGACTGAAGGGGACTGGCTGCCACTGTCTGAGGGTCGGGGCCGTAGCTGTGTCTACCCTCTTGTTCTCCGCCTTGTGTCGGTGTTGAGAGATCGGCCTGAGTGCCGACAACTACCCTACCTGCCATTTTCTGAGGGTCGGGGCCGTAGCTGTGTCTACCCCCTTGTTCTCCGCCTTGTGTCGGTGTTGAGAGGCCGGCCTGAGTGCCGACAACTACCGTACCTGCCACTGCGCCCGGGACCGACTACCCGCTGAGCCAGTTGGGCCGGAGACGCCGCTGCTGCCAAGCCAGAGCGCCGCTCCCGAGTTTTGAACCAGCTACCTGTTGGCTAGGCCGTCGCTGCGTTCTGTGTTTCGTGTGTGAGCCACAGCTCCTGTGTGAGACTGTCGCCTTGTCGTCGGCAGAGACGACGTGAGTGTGGTAGTGATTTTGAGCCACAGCTCTGTGAAATTCCAATAGTCCTGTGTCGGACTTGACGCTGTAGTCGTCGCCTTCGTCGTCTTCGTCCTCTTCATCGTTCCGTCGTCGTCATCGTCTACGTCGTCGTTGGAACCAGCAGCGCTAGTAGATAGCCAGTTGTATATAGATATATTTTGTGTGTACGCCTTATGGTTGGCGTGCCAACCTATTGATGTTCTTGCATTTATTATATATGTTTGTCTGATGGCTCGGGCAGCATAAAACAAAAAAAAAAGTGTTGTTCTGCTGCCTGACTGTCAATGTTCGGGTGAGTGGGTGTGTGTATGTGCATTGGAAACGTCGTGCATGCATCCATAATTTCTGTGTGAGAGTCAGACAGTCAGACACCCGCAGACACGACCCATTCCATCCGTAACATCTGGTGACCCCGTAGAACTTTTCTCATTTACCTTCGAAATTGTACTAGGGTTAGGATTTCTTTTGTGACCCCTTGTAGTGTTCCCAGTTATTAAGTCTACAGACTTTCCTTTTGAGACTCGATTGTTTTGTGTTGTTGAATGACTGTTTCTGGTTAAGTTGGTTTCCCGTCTCCAGCGTAACGGGGTATCTCCTTTGTATAGTTTCTGGAGATACGAGGGCATAGTTCTATATCTTCTGCGGGCTTTAGTTTGATTATCTTTTGTTACCCTTCTGACTGTTTCTATTTCTTCCTTTTCACTTGGGGATTGTGTTGCTCCTGTAGCATTCTGAGGATTCTTTCTCTCTTGAATAAATGTTTGTATGGTTGAGTGCCTGGGCCATTTTTTTAAAAATAACCCCCTCCCCCCCAAAAAAAGAAGAAATTTAAACACAAGATTGTATTGATTCATATATGTATATGTGTATTGATCACTGATTGATTTCTGCATATGTTTATTCATTGTTGATTGATTTCTGCATTTGTTTACTCATTATTGCTGTTATTGATTGATGCATTTGTTTTTTTTTACCTATCATTGATTGTTAAGTGCGTTTCCCAAACCCGTAAACTTATGTTATTACTGTCGTTTCGTTCCCTTTCAAAATTAGTCGTAGTTTTTCTTTTTAAAGTGTGATAGATATAAATGTTTGTGTGAAAAAATAGTATATAACCCCCTTTCAAATATATTTCAGTGGACATAGTGTCTAAACTTTCTTTTGATTGTATTTGGTCCACTGACTTAGTGTTTCAATATGACCTCTGTGGACGAAGATAAAATTTTCACTAAATATTTACAGCGTGGTAAGGCACTTGGTCTTGAAGGACAGGTTTTATTAGACTATGTTGACAAATGTGTTACGCAAGATTTAGAAAGAGAAGAGAGAATCAGAGTGAGACAAATGCAGGAGGAAACTAAAAGACAGGAGTTAAAAGAGGAAACTAAACGAGCACAAGAGCTCTAAGAAACTAAAAGGTTAGAACAAAAAGAGATAGAAGAAACTAAAAGGTTAGAACAAAAAGAGATAGAAGAAACTGAAAGAGCACAAGAGATGGAGGAAACCAAAAGAGCACACGAGACAGAAGAAACTAAAAGAATACAGTTAGAAATTTCTCGTCAAGGAGTAATTTCAGGTGAGGACAGTCGAAGTACGAGCGTACCCAGGTCTAACGCCCCTCGTCCTACCTTTCCCAAATTGCCTCCCTTTAAAGAAAGAACAGATGACATTGATAGTTATCTGTTCAGGTTCGAAACCATGCTCACTCTCTAGGCTGGTCAGAAAGTCTATGGGTCACTTATCTCTCTGCACTACTTGAAGGTTCAGCTCTCACGCTTTATCACAGTTTGGCAGAAAATAATGTGGTTTCTTATGAGCTGTTGAAAGAAAGTTTGTTGAAGAAATTTCAGTGTACTCTAGATGGTTTTCGTAAGCGTTTTCGTGAGTCAAAACCTAGTGCAGATGAACCCTTTGAAACTTTTACAGTGGAACTTAAACGCCTTCTTGATCGTTGGATTTCGTTGTCCAAGATCGAGAAATCTTTTCAGGGTCTTCTTGATCTTATTCTGAGAGAGCAGTTTTTAGAATGTGTTTCTAAGGATTTGACTACTTTTCTGTGTGAAAAGATGAAAAAACATTTGATGCTATGATCAAGTCTGCTGAGTCATACAGGCGTGCCCATCCCCTAAGCTCTTTTCCAGAAAGGCTGATGTAAATATTTTTGCCTCTGTTTCCATAATACTTCTGGACAGTCATATGGACCCCCATTCCGTGGTCAGTCAGATAGAGGTCGCAGGTATTTTGCCCTCATCCTGTTCAGAATCCCAGCACCCCAGCTAATCGAGGCGGTGGTAATCGTTACCGTGGTCGTGGCACTCGCCCCTATTCTGTCAATAGAGGTTCATCAGAGAATGCTTTAAATCAGTCTTCCAACATTGTCTGTTTTCTATGTAAAAAGACAGGGCATGGGGCTTCCAAATGTTCATGGAAGTCAGGTAGAAACCCATGCAAGATTTGTACTCTTAGTCATCCGGATAAGTGCCCCTTTGTTGTTGGCAGTTCGCCTGTCGTCGACAAGTCAGCTGACAAGCACTCCACTGCTGCTTGTTCGATTATTCGCCCCCCATTCGTTGTTTAGCTGCAGGTGAATTCACAGGGAATTTGAACTTGGAATCTGGTGCTACCATCTGTGGTGTTCACAAGAGACTAATTTCCGATAGCCATATGCTGGGTACTACAGTGAGCTGTGTTTCTTTTGGAGGACGTGTGGATGAATTCCCACTAGCTACAGTTCCTGTCAGTTGTCCCTACTTTGAGGGCGATCTAACCTGCTGTGTCCTAGACAGTCCTGTCGCAGATCTCATCATAGGTAATGTTCCTTGTGTCTGTGAAGGCAGTGCTTCCAGTGATGTGAGTGATGAACCCTTCTCTTTAGCTGCCGTTACCAGGGCTAGAGCTAAACATGTGGTAGAGAAGAAAACCTCTATGTCAGATCCCTGCTGATTTGAATATTTCTCGTTCTGATCTGATTCAAAAACAAAAGGAGGATGAGTCGTTGAAGACATGTTTCCAGTTAGCATCTTCTGGTGAAGCAAAGAAGTAAAGGTACAGCTACCTTCTATTACTATTTGTCAGACGGTGTTCTGTGCAGGCATTTAAGAAAAATGACATTCCTTTTGACCAAAGGTTGTTGTTCCCTCTGACATCCGTCCTGCAGTGCTATCTGTAGCATCATTGTGGTTCTCGTCGAACTCTGGCAAGAATCCTCAACAGGTTCTTTTGGCCTGGTGTAACTGTAGATGTGGCCAAGTATGTAGCTTCATGTGACGTTTGTCAGAAGACAGTACTTAGGGGAAAAGTTTGTCAAGTACCCCTTTCTACTGTTCCATTCATTGATACTCCATTTGACCGTGTGGCTGTTGACCTTGTGGGCCCGCTGTCTCCTCCATCGGAACAAGGTCATAGATATATTCTCACCCTTTATTGATATAGCCACCCGTTACCCAGAGGCTGTTCCCTTGAAGGATATCTCTTCTGTCAGTGTAGCAGAAGCACTATTGGGAATCTTTTCTCGTCTAGGATTCCTAAAAGAGATTCTTTCAGATCAAGGCACCCCGTTTAATTCTGACCTCATGAAACAGTTTCATGTGTTATGTGGTTACCAAGGGCATTCGCACATCGCCATACCATCCTCAGGCAAATGGTCATGTTGAGCGTTTTCATGGCACTCTGAAATCGATGCTGAAGAAAACTATGCGTTCTTACCCAAAGGCATGGCATCAACATCTACCTGCACTGCTATTTGCATGCAGAGAGTTGCCTTCAGAAAGTACAGGTTTTTCCCCATTTCAGTTGTTGTTTGGTCGACAAGTTCGTGGCCCTATCGCTCTATTGCAGGAGTCTTGGACCCAGTCTGATGGTCATGATGCTGAAGCAAAACCCCTTTATGCCTACTTGTTCGAGCTTAAAATGTCATTGCTGACTCATGCAAGTTGGCTATGGAGCATAGACCTCACCGGAGAAAGGATTTTCAGCCAATCAGAAAATAGGTCACATTCGGTGCGCGCCTAGTCGCAGGCAGCATAGAAGGGGGGGGGGGGGGGGGGGGGGGGCCACAAGCTACAACCGTAGCAACGCACGCGGGCCGCGAGCCGGTGAGGTCTATTCCCTGCACATACACACACTCTGATCTAT
>CM031596.1:70939897-70947397 GCA_018398815.1 Conus ventricosus | reverse complement strand
CACACATACATACACACACACACACACACACACACACACACACACACACACACACACACACACGCACGCACGCACGCACGCACGCACGCACGCACGCACCCACGCACGCACACACGCACGCACCCACGCACGCACAAAAACTTATTATGAAATCAGCTTAATGTGGTGAAGAAGATACACAAATGATATGTGACAGTATTACCTGTGTATCAAGGCAGCTGGTTTGAATGTTTGTGTCCTAAGTACACTATCTATACAAAAAAACCCAACAAAAAAACAAAACAAAAACAAAAACAGAAGGAAAAAAATGACTATGACATTGCCGACCGACGTACAAAGTGAGAGAAAAAAAAATCAACATGCATGTATGGTCTAAGACGTACAGCATGGATGCCGGTGTTGAGAAAACCACCATTGAATCAATGAAGTTTACAGGAACAGAATGAAAAAAAAAAAAAATCAAAACGGAAGGCCAAGCATTTTTGACACTGTCAAGAGCATCAGATCTTGGGTGCCATGGTCACAGATGGATGTAGACAAGACGTCCTGGCCAGAGGAGAGCAGATACCAGCGATGCTAACATAACTAAAGATCCACTGAATGACATTTCTCTTTCCTCCAACACCGAGCCGAGTCTTCACCGCTCCTCTCTATATTTCGGTACGCCCATGGAACATGGACATGCCGGTTAGCTTTTAAGACAACTCTCATGCCTGGAGATGTCATGAGGCCGCAAGATCTGGAACATTTCAAACACAGATCACTTTACAAGCGAACAAAGTCTGAGAACATTCAGACCAGCTGTAAAACCGTGGGCCGTTCTCACCTTCGTCAGGTGGAGAACGAGGAAACGGTACAGGCTCGTTTCACGAAACGCCTGGGAGAAACCATCCTATGGGCACAGTGCCAAACGGATGAAGATGGGACAGGCAGCAGAAGTAATGGGAAGACATCAGTGAGTGGCCAGGCTGTTCTTCATCGGCTGTCAGAGGACCGCAAAGAACAGCACCCGGCGGAGAGAGATTGTCTTGAAATCCTCAGCAGTACCTCAACAACATCTACCCGGAGTTACCTACCAGACATAGGATTCAAGATTCAACATTCAAGTTTCAACACTTTACTGTCCATTCAAAACTGTTCTTAACAGAGGGATTTTTTCTTTCACAGTAGGGAAGATAGTAAGATTGATGAACAACGAACCGTAAAACAGTTTAATATCTTGGATTGTGAAATAAGTGCATACGAGTGGAGGATGAAGTTTGCATTAATATCGTGTTTAAACAGAAATGAAAACGTTGATGAGTTTCGTTATACATAGTATATCTGAGTTTGAAACATGTGTACGCAAGAGCTATGATGAAAATATTTATAAATAAGATTAAGACAGCGCATAACAATTTAAGCTGAAAAAGAGATAACGCTCACCCCGCAATGAACACCGCCATCAAAACATTCACCAACATGTGCAACAATACAGCTGTATCAGTAAGAGGCCCATACAAACACGCGCATCGTGAAGAGCCAAACTTCAAACCAGCCACATCAAATAATGTTAGTGAGTTCAAACGTCTACATCGGTACAATAGTTATACAGGAAAGATAACGAAGAGGAACTCAGCATAGAGACTGCTTACGGATACACACACACACACACACACACACACACACACACACACACACACACACACACACACACACAAACACCAAACAAAACACACACACACACACCAAAAAAAAAAAAAGTCGTGCGAGTTTCTCTTCGCAAAGGGCACGCGAAATCGACATCCAGAAGACAGCAACTAAAATGATTTATGAAGAAGATAGATGTAGTCCCGCAGGAGTTTACAGGTTTTTCATTTAGTACACTGCTTTGAAGTTCATACAGTTGCTTTTACTGTCAACAACCGTTAGTTCGCTAAACCCACAACAGCCCTGGTTGGTTTTTGACAGTCACATTTCCATCCCATGCGATTACGTTAAATGACAGCATGCCCTCAGTCAGTTACCTGTTCACCGATTCTGTTTTCTGACTCCTCATATCAACATGTTTTAAGTTCCTGAGAAGGAATGGAATCTTTGGTTTACTTTCTTGTGCACACTATCAACATGGATGTTCGAAAAGACGTTTCCAACCTATGAACATGATATAGGGGGATGAGTGGAAGGGTAGGTTGCACGGGGGGAGCTGTCTGACCTTTGCTCGGTTGGGGTGGGGTATGAGGATCCGGTGTGAGCGGCATGGAAGCTGGATCGGCAGCATTCCCATGCTTCTCATTCCAGTTCCTCGTATAATCATGGCTCCAACCATAGTTGTCCTGTCGTAGTCCCGGCACCGGTAGTCCACAAGTCGCCATTGGGCAACTCACCAGAGAAAACACTTCACGGCTGTCGTGTCACTTCGGTGTTTCAGTTGTGCTTGTTATGATCTAAGATACTCAGACAATGAGTAAGTCTTTTTCTGATGACAATAATTGCTTAGTCGCGGAACTGGCTTGAGTGTGCGTCCCTCTCTGGAGAGTTCGATTACGTTTGTCCAGTGACAATCCCTATGAACATGCTAATACCAGTCTCCTTGACACAAACTCAAAATGGGTGTAGACATGGAGATGGAGTAAATAAGGAGGGCACATGAAGATGAAATCGAAACAGAGACAAGAGATGGACATATAGAGCTACAGAATTTGAAGAAAATAAGCTGATCACTGAGAATGAGAATGATAAAGATGATGCTTTGTAATTCCATTCTGGTCAGGAACCATACGACAGGGCTGTACTCTACGCTTCCTCTCATAATGTATGCCAGCCTCACACAGGTCCGAGAGATATAGACACCAGCGATGCTGGCCTGGGAATGGGCTACACTTTCAAAGAAGCATCCATCAGGGGATGAGACTCAGTCTTCCCACCTGAGCCCCTGGCACACTGACATCTGGGTAGAAGCTGGTTGAGGCAAAAAATACCATGATTAAAATGTCGCTGACGGGAATAAAATCCACAACGCAAACTAGTGCACCAGAACGGCTGGTATCTGAAAAGATTCCAGGCATTCTAGAATGTTCACGTGTTCTACATCTCCTTTAGTAAAGTGTCCCACTTTTGTTTTCTGGTTACTTGTTTCCAAGATACTACGGTCAAACTGTGATACAATAGATGGTCTGTAAACCGGTAATTTTGTGAAAGTAAATGCTTGTCTTGAAGACGAGCAACCAGAACCATATCATCTGCCAACTTATTTAAGGAGCGACCCATTGAGTTACACGTTAGCTCACTTTCATGAACCGGGAAGAGTACTGACGTCAGGACGCACCCTTGGGTGGTCCACTGATGAAACCTTCACGCCGGAGAGGCTTCCACCAACACTGACCCTCAGCGGCAGTGGCGAAGGAATAACCTGACACAGATTACAATGGTCAGACTGACATGCACGGCCAAGAAGTTGCGGGATCAATGAATGGGGCGGCAAGGTAACAACTGCAGAACTAACAAAATAAGAAAAGCACACGAACAAAGATTTCAGCTTTGTCATGGGAAGATAACTACAGAGGGAGACTGAGAAAACTCACACACACACACACACACACACACACACACACACACACACACACACACACACAGACGCACACGAACAAACACACGACTTGCGCGCGCGCGGAGAGAGAGAGAGAGAGAGAGAGAGGAGAGAGAGAGAGAGAGAGAGAGAGAGAGAGAGAGAGGTTCTTCATTTCTCTGGGCCATATCTAATCAGTACCGCGGTACAGCCACTAGTAAACTGGACGCTTTCAAGTGCGACTTCCAGTACCAAATTGACGGCCAGTAGCAAATGACTACCAGTACCAACAAAACAGAATAACTACCAGTACCAAAACAATTGCTGATACCAAAATGACAGCCAGTATCAAAATGACTGCTAGAACAGAAAGGACAGTCAGTTCCAAAAATGACTGCTCGTACCAATACGACTGTTAGTACCAAAGTAACTACTAGAACCAAAACGACTGTCAGTACCAACAATGCCTGCTAGTACCAAACTGACTGTTAGTACCAAAGTGACAGCTAAGACCAAAATGACTGTAAGTACCAAACTGACTGTTAGTACCAAACTGACTGTTAGTACCAAACTGACTGTTAGTACCAAAGTGACTGCTAAGACCAAAATGACTGTAAGTACCAAACTGACTGTTAGTACCAAACTGACTGTTAGTACCAAAGGGACTGCTAAGACCAAGATGACTGTAAGTACCAAACTGACTGTTAGTACCAAACTGACTGTTAGTACCAAACTGACTGCTAAGACCAAAATGACTGTAAGTACCAAACTGACTGTTAGTACCAAAGTGACTGTTAGTACCAAAGTGACTGCTAAGACCAAAATGACTGTTAGTACCAAACTGAACGTTAGCACCAAAGTGACTGCTAAGACCAAAATGACTGCTAGTACCAAAGTGACTGTTAGTACCAAAGGAAAGGGGGAAGGGTGGCTGTTTGGTGAGCAGGGAATAAAGAGGAGATGAAGAAATAAAGGGACGGGGAGAGTGAACAACAAAAACTGCGAAACACAGGACGACTCTTAACTGTCATGGATTAAGTTGCTGCTTTTTTTTTTTTCTGGGACAGTCGTCGTTGCTTTCTATTCATTGTTAGAAGATATCATCTTCATCATCACCTCATTATCATGATCGTCACCACATCGATTACTCTGTCAACTAATTAGTCAAACAATCAACTGATTTTTTTTCTCTCTTCTTCTTGCAGATCGAGGTAGATGAAATCGGTAAGTACACTTTCGACATTTTAAAATGTACATACAGAATGCGCATTTAAAATGAAATAACCGACCCGCTGTCGTAGACAATGGAAAAGACGATAAGTCACAGAGAGAGAGAGAGAGAGAGAGAGAGAGAGAGAGAGAGAGAGAGAGAGAGAGAGAGAGAGAGAGAAGAGAGAGATACGCACACATACACACGCACGCGCCGCGCGCACCCGCGCGCACACGCACGCATGCTCGCACGCACGCACGCCCCCCCCCCCAAACCTCCCCCCTCCCCAAAAAACAACAACAACAACAAAAAACACCACACACACACACACACACATTGATACAAAGCAAATGCAAACATTCGGACAACCGCTCCTGCCCCCTCCCTTCCACCCTAAATATCAAACAACTATAATCATGCACAAGACACATCAAACAACTATAATCATGTACAAGACACATCAAACAACTATAATCATGCACAAGACACACCTACAGTTGCAGAAGATTGAAATAATGGTCTATCAAACAACTATAATCATGCACAAGACACACCTACAGTTGCAGAAGATTGAAATAATGGTCTATCAAACAACTATAATCATGCACAAGACACACCTACAGTTGCAGAAGATTGAAATAATGGTCTATCAAACAACTATAATCATGTACAAGACACATCAAACAACTATAATCATGTACAAGACACATCAAACAACTATAATCATGTACAAGACACATCAAACAACTATAATCATGTACAAGACACATCAAACAACTATAATCATGTACAAGACACATCAAACAACTATAATCATGTACAAGACACACACCTACAGTTGCAGAAGATTGAAATAATGGTCTATCAAACAACTATAATCATGCACAAGACACACCTACAGTTGCAGAAGATTGAAATAATGGTCTATCAAACAACTATAATCATGTACAAGACACACACCTACAGTTGCAGAAGATTGAAATAATGGTCTATCAAACAACTATAATCATGTACAAGACACACACCTACAGTTGCAGAAGATTGAAATAATGGTCTATCAAACAACTATAATCATGTACAAGACACACCTACAGTTGCAGAAGATTGAAATAATGGTCTCTGAAGGCTGATTGACCCAGGGAGAATATTTCATTGACCGGAGCCGGAGTACGACACGCTTAATTTGAACAGAAAAATTCTTGGAACTTTAACATGAATGTTGGGAAAGGTTTTGAGAGACTGAACAAAAACATATACAAAGAGAGAGAGAGAGAGAGAGAGAGAGAGAGAGAGAGAGAGAGAGAGAGAGGAGACAGACAGACAGACAGATAGAGAGAGAGAGAGACACAGAGAGAGAGAGAGAGAGAGAGAGAGAGAGAGAGAAGAGAGAGAGAGAGAGAGAGAGAGAGAATGTGTTCAATGATCAAAACCAGTTCTTCACAACAGCACAATCATTGTGATAATAATCGTGAAAAGTGGTGGTAATGCCACCACCATCACCCTACAACAAGCACTGTCTTTACCACCACCAAAGCAATAACAACGATTGTCTTCCACAGACACCGTGGACGATCCAGAGGTGACGGAAGGTGAGTTGATTCATTGATTCACCAAGTCTGTGGGATATCATTGTTATCATCACACCTATCTTTGTGTTTACCCACTTCCTCTCTGTGTTTGTCTGTTTCCCTTCTAGCTTTCCTTTGTATCTCTGTTTGTCTGTGTGTGTGTCTGTCTATTTCTCAGGGATTTGTCTGAGCGTGGGACATCGGACGTTTATTTAGCTGCTCTGGAAAAATAACCGAGACGTTTTCAGTTCAATCGACACTTCGTCCTGACGATTTTCGCCTATTCGGACACGGCGGTCAACTTCATTCGAACTGCGTCCGGTGATCTGCCTTTAATTGTTGTGAAAAGCGACTTTTCTGTCCAAGGGAACTAACTCTGACGGTCTACTCTGAACTAGGCCGCCGAAGGAAAATATGAAAGTTGCTTTGGGGTAGTGTATGACTGTTGTGGACCTGTGGAAGTTAGTTTAGCAAGAATTTCTCTGTAGTCACACACCAAGACAAAGGGAACAGTCACAGCTGTGGACAGCAACATTACATCAATAGATCAGTCCATATCAACTGATCACGCCTGCCTTGGCTTAAGGCTGTCAGGCTAATTGACATAGGCTAGAACACCAAGGCTACATCAAAATGTTGTTATGCTCTGCATAGTTATGCGGGGATTGTCTTCAGTTGTGACAAGCTCCTAGCATAACATTATCAGTCTCTAAAATCCCCCGAAGTCGGAGTGTGGCTGCCCACGTGGCGGGGTAATCAAAAACGGTCACACACGTAATGTTCTCATCCCCAGCTGATGCATTTGTACCATAGTGTTCAAGTACTTCGGCTGTTTGGATGATCCCTGGAGTCTTTTAGCCAGGGTACGACAACAACAACAACAACAACAACTGATCACGCAAGTAGAATTAGGTTCTTCTAATTCTAAGTTTCAAACCTAACTCCTAAGTTACAAGATTTCTCTTTGAAAATGCGATGATACAATGATGAAAATGGCACAACAATATTGGGTAGGTTCTCAACTCAAGGTCTGACCAGCGTGTTGGGTTAATGCGTAGGTCAGACATCTGCTAAGTCGTAGCCACAAGACCCTCTTCTTAAATTCTGTCATCTTAGTTATTAATTCATTTATCCATCAGCTTTAAATCATGTGCAGTGTGGTTTCAAAAGTTATC
>CM031596.1:70929897-70932397 GCA_018398815.1 Conus ventricosus | reverse complement strand
ATCCAAAGTCAAAGTATGCGCACATCAAAGCCCAAACTAAAAGCACTCACCGTAAGAGTATTAAAAACATAGGGTAGAACACAACTATGTGTACATTAAAATCCATGGTTAGAACACAACTACGTGCACAACGCAACCCCGAGGTTAGAACACAAACATGTGCACTTCAAAAGCAAAGGTTAAAAACACAAAACATCAACACTCACCACTAAAACAATATTAAGTACACAGTAAAACGCGGAGTTCAAACAGAACGGCCAGAGACCAAGCTCTAAGCGCTTTAGAGTCCACGCTCTCGTTTACTCAACGGGCTGCCAATCTGGGTAGAGCCGACTGAAGAGCCGCCTGCCGGCGTTTCATTCAATCGTTTCCCCGTGTCAAAATGTTCTACAAATCAAAGCATGATTAAGAAGCTGTTGAATAGTGATGGGTGGTTGATCACATGCTATGTCCATCTACCCCACCAGTCCTGGCCACGCCTCGGGATGACCATGGGTCAGAGACTGGCCATGAGTACCCAGGACGTGACCCGAATCCAGAAGCTGTACCATTGCACAGTGGGTAGGTTGCGCGCGCGCGCGCGCGCGCGCGCGCGTGTGTGTGTGTGTGTGTGTGTGTGTGCGTGCGTGCGTGCGTGCGTGCGTGCGTGCGCGCGCGTGTGTGTGTGTGTGGCTGATTTATATAGGTTGGTAAGGAAAGGAATGGGTGGGGATGGGGTGAGGGAGTGGAGGTGGGCGATGAGGTAGAAAAGATGGTAGGAATGGAGATTGCGCAGTGCCCTGAAGGTAGGTATTTACTTCTTTTTGTTCGGCTCGTTAGTTGGTAAGATCAGTGGGGGTATGGTGTTTCGGGGTGGATGTGGAGTATTAACTGCTATTGTTTCAGATTATACAAAGAGAGAGAGAGAGAGAGAGAGAGAGAGAGGAGAGAGAGAGAGAGAGATGAACTCAAAACATGTAAAAGTAACTAAGGAAGGCAACGAGTTGCCTCTAGCCACATTTTGTGCACATATCAACTTTACTAGGTAAACCAAACGTACATAAACGGAGAAAGGGGAAAAAAAAATCGGAAGCACCACAACATAGCGGCATGCTGTTCTTAAGAAGAACATCCTGAAACTGGACAAGAGCCAGAACCCGTGGCCAAGTGGTCACAGACGTCTGCCTAAGGAGATGACAGTCGTGCGTTCGAACCATTCGTGGGGTGGGATTTTTACGTCTTGAAAACCTTCTCTGTCCATCTAGCAAGAAATGGGTAGTTGATTCGGGTTTGGAGAGATGAAGGCGGCGAATGGAGAGGAATGGGCTACGCCTTCCGTCATTCCGTGCCCCAGTGACCGTGAACCTCTGCAGAGTTCACTTCACCAACGGTCTCCATTAGGCCATAGAACTTAGACTTTTAATCGTGTGTTGTGTGACCATTAAGTTTTACAATTAGGTCGTGGATGTCCCTGTAAAACTTTTTTTTTTTAAATTGTGATATCATTTTTGGTCTCCTGAATTCTGCCACTGCTCATTGTAGGCCTACCAGGTTCTTGGCTTCCCATTTATCTCAACATTCTGGAATTCTTAGAAATAAATCGGACTGGATCAGATTTTTTTTTCTTTTTCTTTCTTTCTTTCTTTCTTTCTTTCTTTCTTTCTTCTTTTGTGTGTGTGTGTGTGTGTGTGTGTGTGTGTGTGTGTGTGTGTGTGTGTGTGTGTTCTTGATTTTTTTAAGACTAATAATGCTCTGTGTTTGTTTGCGCGCATGTGCTCGCGCTTGTGTGTGTGTGTGTGTGTGTGTGTGTGTGTGTGTGTGTGTGTGTGTGTGTATGTGTGTGTGTGTGTGTGTGTGCGTGCGTGCGTGCGTGCGTGTGTGTGTGAGTGTGTGTGTGTGCGTGAGTATGTGTGTGCGCGCGTGCGTGTGTGCGTGCTTGCGTGCGCATGTGTGTGTAGCGCGCGCGAGGGAGGAAGATTGAAAAGAAAGGGGGGTGGGAAGGCAAAAAGGTGGGAGGAGATGGAATGAGGCGGAGAAGGAAAGAAAGACTTCGGAGCGGCCCTGCGATGCACAGCAAATGTTTTTAAATTAAAAAAAAAAATTCAGTGTTTGTGTGTTTATATAGCTGACTGAGAGACAATGCCTCGTTTTCTTTTCTCCTTAAAAAAAAAAACACAGACAAGAAATATCAATTGATTGATTGATCAGTTAATCGACCGAATGATTGATTGACCGAAATATATGCTGGATTGATTGATTGAAATCAAACATGTGGTTTTCAAATTTGACCTTCATGCCAATGCAGTGATCGTCACCTTACATTTTGGTCTCATGCGGTTATGTTTGTTGTTACCTGTTATTGTTTTTAGAGCGTCGCTGTTGTTGTTGTTGTTGTTGACAGAAATATGCTTTTGCATTTTCAGATACGTCCCACATCACCCACCCCACTACCTCCAGTAAGTATCTGACTACCTGGACAGCGATTTGTTTGCTTCGTTTGGGGGTGAAATGGAAGTATGGT
>CM031596.1:70884897-70924897 GCA_018398815.1 Conus ventricosus | reverse complement strand
CAGTGGTGGAAGAAGCAAACGTTCATGTACTAGTGCGCTGAATGTGATACGAAGTTTTCGTGACTGTCAACAGATACACAGGAATTACTAGGGATATAATTTTTCCTTGGAAATGAAATGAGGCAGGGAACAGTAAACAATAAACTGTAAATAAGTGGGGTAAAGTTTGCTCCCATAAGAAAACCTAACACAGAGTAACTTTTATTCAAGACTGGCACAGCCTTTTAAACTTGAATAAAGTCAGTTTTTAAAGTTTTTCCTTCGTTTATGCACTCAAGAGTGTTTTGTGCTCCTGATGGAAATTGGTTTATGCACTCAAGAGTGTTTTGTGCTCCTGATGGAAATACAGAACTAAAACGGTGATAAGCAGATTATGCAGGATTAATGAGTAGACTGGCACAAGTAATTTTTCGTAGGCATAACTTTGGATACATTGATGAAAACAATATATAAAACGAAAACAAACCCCGGTAAGCATTTCCAACAGGTTGCCCGTTTGTAACAAGCGACGTTTATGGTGTTCATTTTCCAACTGTAAACATCACTAATGAAATTAAAGGGTTTGTATTTGAAACAAATATTTTATCTCTTCCTATTCCATTCCCAAGAGAGCTTGTCATTCTTCATTACAAATATGTGGGTTTTTTTTAAACGTGTTTAATGGGTCTGGGTGCTTAATTCTCTCTAACTCATTTTATTAAGCTCGGCATATATGGGTGCATTATCAAGGAAAAAAGGTGCATTTTACATCCATTTGGAATCATAACGCAAGCTGGACTATTTCCATATCGTATCATACATCACGTATGGCATAGAAGCCTCTCCTGCCACACCAGATTTCATAGCTAGTTCCAGGTGTAGCCCATCCTTCTGATGTCGGCCTGGCGGTCCCGTCATCATGTGTTCCTCGGCCAACCTCTTCTCTTACCATCGGGAGTCTGGATGACAGCCTGTCTGATGATACTTGATGCAGGTTTTTGTAGCGTAAGCCCATGTACTCCTATCTTCTTCCAAATTTTGTTTTCTACCGGCCTCTTATTATATCTGGTTCCGTAGTTCTTTGTTGCTGATGATGGTGGTTGGCTAGCGGATCTGGGGGATTCGTCCCGAGCAGGTGTTGAAGAGATTTGTTTGTTGATGGTAGTCGTGGTTATCCTACATGTTTTGACTCCATTGAAGAATACCAAATTCATATTGGAGTTGAATAGCTGGATTTTTATCTATATGTGTATGCTGCAGAAATGTTTGTTGAAAAGATTACTAAGTTACCTAAATCTTCGCACAAATTGTTTCCTACAAAGCTTTCATGCACATATACACTTGTCCAGTGTGTAAATATGCGTGCACATTGCCACACTGACCAAGCTCATGGAGATAAAACTTGGATAATATTAGTTCTTTGTGAAAATTGACACATGATCGCTTGAAAGAAGTAAAGTTGATATCATGGCAAAAGTAAGACCTGCTAAAATGGAACCCTGCAATAGAACATCTTGAATACCGCACCATTTGTCTACGTGGGTGACTGGTTAGTTCAGTGGTAAAGCAATATTCAATTTGCAGGTGATGAGTTTGAATCCTGCTGGCACCCTTCATAAAATCTCTTTTCCCTGCTCGCCCGAGCATCATACTGCTATGCTGGTGTCGGTACTTTAGGCAAGTCCCCTGCTCTTAATTTCTGGGATGATAATTACTGTCAATTACCACATCTGGCGGGTCTGAACATTAAAACTCAATATAGTTAACCGAGTTTTTTTTGCATTTAGCAACATCTGTTTGGAGTTTAAGGGCATGTTATTTCTCATCATGGGAGCAACTTGAGAATGGACTCTACTTGTTTGTTATTCATCATCAACTGTTCTCTGCCTCATATTTATCAAACCAAAGTTTCCTGTATTTGTTTCTGTTCTTGTGCGCATTATGTTTCATACTAATCACAATCAAACGGTTATGCAGGTCTTGAATAAATGCTGATTTGCATTAGTTCATTTCTTTGGCCGCTGTTGCTGGGTGCAAATGTTGGGCACAGAGTATATAGGCAAAGTTCGATTTCTTTTTTTGAAGGAGAGGAGAGGATGTCCATTTTCTTTTCAGTGTGCTTTGTCTCGACATTTGTGCCCACCTCTTTAACAAAGTCACAGTGTAAACCTGTGAAATGCCATTGATGCATTGCAATTTAAGCACTGTGAAGACTGCATAAAGTGTGGAGTATCGCATGCAGTGATGATCTCATAGCCGAATGAATTTTTGGTCTGGCTGATGCTGTTGCGATACATATTGCATTCAATTGCATAATATCAATCATCCCGACAAACAATATTTCTTGAATGCAAATAAATAAACAAGAATAAATCAAGTACTGTTTTGTTTTATCCATTACACTGCAGTCTAAATGACTGTGTGGAGAACACTCCATTTAGTACAGTTTCAACTTTCTTGCCAAGATCACACAATGCTTTAGTTTTTAAATCATGGGCACATTTGGATCTAAAGTGTCTGCCTGACGATTTTTTCAGGGCCACCGGAACTTTACCGTGATCTTATTTATTTTGGCAGAGAATTTGTAGATATGTTTGTTTCATATTTGCTCATATGCACTCATGCTACTTGTCCAGAATATATGGACACCAACATAAATGCTCTAATTCCATGCTATGCTCCAACCACCTTAGCACAGTGTTTGGGAGTTGCAGGCTGGTAGTTTGTGGGTTCAAGTCCCACCAGAGGTACAGATTTATGTGATTTTCCTGCCCCAGCTGAATCCAACCCGTAGTCCAGTGAGCTTTAGGGTTTCATGGGGAGACTGGAACCACATCGTCAAGTTCCATTCAGTCCGTGGATATGTCTCCGAGAGAGTCGCTCGCTCTGCAGGCGTTTGTGTCTCTGAGGGAGAGCAGGATGGATCTCCACTGAATCTTCTTTATCACCTTCAGTGATCATTACGAAAAAGAAAAAAAAAGACCAGATTCTGAGGTCCTTCATGCCCTGCACTCATTGTGACTTCACTTTTGATTTCCTCTCTGTTTGATAGCAGTTCTAGTCAAATTCGTTTCTATTTCTAGAGTTCATGGGGACCGTCGTTAGATAAATAAGGTAGCCCCTTCTAGAAGAGGACATTCACTTACCCTGGCCCCATCACCAGGCAATTACCGTTGTCAGTATGGGGGTTACTTAGTGGTTTCATGAGCGTGTTGGAATAGGACAGGCGTCACTGAACACTGATGAAGTGACTTGACAATGGTGAAGTGCCTCCTCTGGATGGTTGCTTCATGACAACCAGATCAATTGCGCCTGTGGACTATGGTGTTGGGATTGTCACTGAAAACCCTGTGTGTGCCCGTGTACAGGGGAGTCGGAATGTGTGCGTGGGAATAATGCCATTGAGGGGGCCACAGAAAATGAAACTGCAATGAAATATAGTCTCCTATCCTCTCTGTGTTCATGCATAACTGAATTTCTATGCAGATTGCACTCTTCACTTCAGGACTTCGTGAGCTGACAGGAGTTATCCTGCTTGCTGTGAAAGCCAACATCGGCTACCCTTTCGGAAAAGGCCTTTTCAGACTTTGTCGCAAAAAGTTCTTTTTGGCATGAACTTGGAAAGTTTGATAAATCTCATGTTGCGAAGTATGCGAGATCATTGTCCTAACTGGTCAACACAAGTGAGTGTTAAATAATGCATACAGTAAAAAGAGAAGCAACTCTAATTTCTTGGTGTGGGATAAAATCTTACTGTACCTTACAATGTGGGCAATTTGTTGTCAACTTTTCAACAGATGCCAGACAAGCAGGTTCCACAGATGCTTTGTAGAACAGCATGGAAATGCTCATTTCTGACAAGCATGTTTGGCAGATGGTACAGACATGTGGTTAAGCAACAACAATAGTTTACTCGGAAACACAAAGTTTCCAGCTTCATCTTCATCTTTATAGTGTCCTCAATCAACAAGCTGATTATTCTGACGTTTGTAACGGAGAGTAGGTGCACAAAAAAGACAAAAGAAAAAAGAAGCAGCTTGTGACTACTGGTGGAGTTTACGAGCTCCTGACGTGAACATGCCAAGAGACGCAGCTCCAACCACAGCCTCGGTCAGTGAATCGTTCCACTCAGGGATGGTTCGCAGGAGGAACGAATAACTCTGGTAGTCCCACCGACACTGAAGTCTAGCAAGCTGCCCTGAGTGTGCTCTTCTGTCCCTCTCCTGAAGTGCTCTCAACTTTGGCTTCTGGGATTTAAGAAGTTTGCCAAAATCCACCTGGACCATGTTGCTAATGATTTTGTACATCATGGTGAGCTTTGCGATCTTACGTCAGCTTTGTAGGGATGTCATGCGTAAGTTAACACTGAATTTCCATGCAGACTGCGCTTCACTTTAGGACTTTGGGGGCTTCACGAGCACCACTTTAATAAATTTATGGCATTGGAAACTTTTTTTTATATTCTTGACTTGCCAGAATTTACACGCTTTTCAAAACCCTCAAGGGATACTAGTTCCTACATTTTGAACACGCCAGTTCATTTCCAAAGATCCGTAACTTCTTTGGATTGTATCAACTCTGATGTCAACCATACGAGTTCCATTCTGTCCTGCGACGGAAATTTCCTAAAGGTACACAGAGTAATCTTTCCTAAAGGTACACAGAGTAATCTTTCCTAAAGGTACACAGAGTAATCTTTCCTAAAGGTACACAGAGTAATCTCGTTACTTCCTTGCTTGGCCAAGATGTTAATCCAATCCCGTTTGCATATGAAAATATTTTGAGAAATCATGTCAAAAATACTTTATTTATTGCACTCACTTTTTCTTTTAAATCAAAATGAAATAATTAATGCATCACAGTTTTATATGCAACATTCTATGATGTAAAAAAAAAAAAAAAAAGTGCAGATGATGCATTCTGTATGTCACGACCACTAAAAAAAAGCTATCCCAGTCAAAACAAGTTTCTTTATACTATGGACAGTACTCCCAAACAACAAGCATCAGTTAACAGTGTTTACACCGAGCAAGACAGAATGGCCCAGATCAGGTATCATTAAAGGACACCCATACAGAGATAGCCCCGTGAAGGTAACGTCTTCACACTTTCATACGCATTAGCAGCACATCCATCATAGCTGGGTGTGATCACTGGTCACAGGCAGAAAGCGTGTATGGATGAAATCTGGTATGTTCTAGGCGATTACACAGGTTATACTGAAGTGAACCTGCGCCTAAGAAACACACATGCATGTGCACACACACACATGTATGAATGTACACTCACATATACAGTCATGCACACACAAACCCTTATCGTATGGACAAATAATGAAATGTCAAGAGAAATTGTTTGTGTGTGGGTCTGTGCTTCTGTGCTTTTAAGTTACTGTTATCTTCTATTGCTATTTATCTTGGGAATGTCTTTTTCCCTTGGGGCACATGTAATTTGTGTCAGACAAATTTCCTGTCATTTTTTTCTTCAAAACTTTACATTGGCCATCTACACAAGACAGACAAAATTCTTAAAAACTATGTACACCATTACTAAACAACATTTTCATACATTGTGCAAGCTAGCAAATGTTAATTATACTGCATAGCCATCTGCTAAGGCTTTGTTCCCGAGCCCCTAATCCAACTCATTCCTTATTTATTCATTTGTTTGTTTTGATGGATTAGCAGATACCATGCAGTGTAGAGAGAGTAGTTCACAAGCAATGACATGGCTTCTATGATCCTCAAAATGCCTATATATTACTTGTCCACTTCTCACACTCATGTCCGATCTTTTTATGTTCCCATGTATCTTTTGACTCTGAAAGCCTTCGAAGAGTATCACCTGATGGAAGACTCTGATAGGTTGAGGCAGACTACAGTGTTTCCTGAGAACGATGTGTGTGTGTGTGTGTGTGTGTGTGTGTGTGTGTGTGTGTGTGGGGTGTGTGTGCGCGTGCGTGCGTGTGTGTGTGTGTGCGTGCGCGAGCGTACGTGTGCGCACACGCCCATGTGTTTGCATTTACGTGTGTGTATGTGTGTCTGTGTAGGTGTGCACATGTGCTTGCAAAGAAACAAGTATCAATCTTTCCATGGTCTAGACATTAAGAGAGGTTGGTGGAAACTAAGACACCGAGGAAAGAAGACCAGCTATAGAAACAGAAAAATAGACAGACCAAATTAAATGGGAACAGATGTTAGACAAGACAGAGTACGTAAGTTTGTGCCATAGAAATTGAACTGTCCTCTACCACTGAATTTTCAGTGAAAACTGACAGACAAAATTAAATAAGTCTCCAGGGTATGGTTTTGTGCTAATAAAGCACAAAGTGTTTTCACATGCAACAATCATCAAATGAAAAGGCATGGGATGTTTGACTCGTTTGTCTTCAGCTGCATTTCAAATTGGTTCCTAAATCTCAAAAGTCATTTGTTAATAAAGAGTTTGTATCCAACAAAACAGTCAGACTTAATCTTTTTTTTCTTCTAAAGTTCAGACTATCTAGCATCCAGTATATAATAATAATTCTCACACCTTGCCTCACCTGGGCAGTGTGGAAACAACTGCAGAAGGACATATATTTCAAGCAAAGGCAAGCATACAAAGAAGCAAAAGATGACAGGGAAGACAGAGTGAGCAAGACAGAAGAAAACAAACAATGAAGACCAAAATAGAGAGATTCCCTTCTGGGACCCATGATTGTATTCAGCTTTAAGTCCAGTTCAAGCATACAGTGTAGTGAGCACCTTGGAAAATTCTGACACCTTAAATTGTAGCCCGCAACATACAACTGTTCTAAAGACAAGGTATACCGAGTACATTCATAATAATACTGTGTTCATACCATCAGTTTACTTCATGCATGCACGGATAAAAAAGGAGCAGATAGAAAATGAAACTCAAACAAATGGGATAATATAACCTGTAGTATGTTTCCAACACTGTTAGTCTTTATCAAAGATACGTCCAATAATTCACACATGCATCCAATCATTGCTGATTTATTTCCCCGAAGATGGAGTATGGCTGCCTTAATGGCGGGATAAAAAAGGGTCATACACACAAAACTCCACTGCCTGGCTATACAGGAGTGTCCGCAGAGTATCAGCCTGCGTACGCAGAAAGAAAGAAAGAAAGAAATTGCTGATTTATTAGATGGTATTAAACAATGATGGCAAGACGGTCACAACTCAACAACCCAAAGCCCCCAAAACATACAAATTAGGTAATCCAATACAACAAAAAAAAAAAAAGAAAAAAAAAGAAAAAAGGAGATCCTCCTGTATTTGGTCTTACAAACAGCTGAATTTTCTAGTGAGTGATCATCACCGTAAAATGGTTCTGGTAGACATATTTATCATTAAGGTAATGATTTGTGTCACCATTAGGACAGGAAAATTAACCTCTGTTTGGGAAGTAACATTTTGGCAAAGGTGGTGGAGACAAAATGGCTTTCAATGGCTTCACTTAACTGTTTTTTTTTGTGGCTGGATGCTCTGTGTATGTATATAATGAAACAAAAAACGGTATATCATATAAGCAAGTCTATAAAAATTCATGCCTTCAGCTAAAACTGGCGAAAGCCACTCTTCCCCTGCTGAAATACATTACTCCCTCACATCTTTTCGTTGCCATTTACCCACTTTTTCTAGGCTAACACTCACATACACGATCTTTAAGGCATCAACATTAACAGTTCAACTTTTTTCATTCATGTGGCATACTTTTAGTTCCTTTTCAACTTGGTTTCCAATTCATTTGGCATACTTTTTATAAAGGCTTCCACTTCCTCCACGTCCTCTTTGGAGCCCAGGAAGATGGGAGACCGTTCGTGGATGTTGGTGGGCTGAAGGTCCAGGATGCGTTTCTTGCCGTCGCTGGCCTTGCCGCCGGCCTGCTCCATGATGTAGGCCATGGGGTTGCATTCGTACAGCAGTCGCAGCTGTCAAGACCATAATACTTCTTCATTCACCTCTGAGCCATTGGTTTGATTTTGGTTTTCTTGAAGGAGTAGTATATCGCAGTACTAACATGTAAGAGCAGTACTCACATGATCCAGTGTGACAACTCTGTTTATGTGTGAATAAGAGACTGGCATAAGCACAAACAAATGCAAAATTAGAGCGAGTGTGTCTGTGTGAATGTGTGTGTGTGTGTGTGTGTGTGTGTGTGTGTGTGCGCTTGCGTGTGTGTTTTTTCATCCACCATCATACAGCAGAGGATAGAGCGAGATAGTTTCTTCCAATGCAAATTACTTTCAAACCTGATTCATCAGCATATATTGGCACAAATTCCGCTTCTCTTGCCAGGTCTTGTTTGTTTGTTCATTTGTTTATATACATATATAAAAACATTAAAAAAAAAAGACCTGGCATGAGAAGCAGAATGTGTGTGTGTGTGTGTGTGTGTGTGTGTGTGTGTGTGTGTGTGTGTGCGTGCGTGCGTGCGTGCGTGCGTGCGTGCGTGCGTGCGTGCGTGCGTGTGCGTGCATCCCTCTCTCTCTCTTTATATATGTATATACGCACACACTGAAAATGTATGTATATAGATATAAATAGCATATTTCAGGGTTTGTAGCACCCACTCTTGTTCGAACATACTGGCATGTTACTGAAGACACGGAAGCAGCCAGACACGATTTCACTCTTTGGTCACTTACACTGACACTATGGTTAGACACCACAAGTATAATTACTGCTCAAGAACTGTATCTTAGATTTTCTTTTTTCAACATACTCTTTCAGTTCATCTTATTCACTGTATTTTCACCAAACATGAATTCAAAGTACAGCAAAATCACATACATGAACTGGTCTGCTCAATACTTAGCAGCTCAGAGGGACAGCTACAATTGCTGGTCTCGCTCGTAGTTTAGGGAAATGTCAAAACTGTTAATCAGTAAATGATCATGAAACTTTAAGATAATGTTGGAGAAATATTGTCATTTGTGTTACAAATGTGCTCTGACATTTTGACATAATCTGAATATTACTTAATTTCTTCCTTTGATTATGATTCAACATAAAGTGAACAAAATAAAGCAGTTACATAAATCAACTTTGTAAAACAATTTTATTTATGATCTGAATTGAATTAATCATGTAAAAAATTTCAACAAAAATAAACATTTTTTTAAAAACTGACCAGTATGTGTTAACTGACCCCACAGATTGTGTACATTGTCTGCAAATTACACCACACCACAGGTGCTCAATTCAGATCCACAAAAACTAGAAAATGTTACACTGTCAATTTCAGGTTACACAATCAAAATAAATTGACATCTTAAGAAAATCTCAATCACTGATCTGTAGAAATTCATGCGTCTTATAATGAAAACAAACAACAAACACACACTGACTGAAACCAATTTATTGTCAGATTAACTCACAGTTGTACTCATTCACTCACACAAACACACACACACACACCATCATGACTGTCAAGTTAGCCTTGTTATTTTTGTGCATAATGAGACTGTAACCCTTCAGTCTGGTCATTTTCATTGAACACAAATGAATTTCCACACCTAATGCTTAATTAAAGCGTTAAACACCAGGCGAATATAAGACTTAGCATTTATTTACAATGATCTTCCATCAAGCATCCAAATCAAAACAACCAATGAAAATAAAATGTACTGAAGTAACAATGAACAAATAACTTTGGTGCCCACAGGAATCAGACATTATGTTTTCAAAAGTATGAAAAAGCTTTATTTTGATCAAAGAACAGCACTCTCTCTTATAAGCGCATTTGGAATGTTGGCATCTGCTAGAAGTAGTTTTAAGTAGACTAGATCATGTGTATGTGACATTAGGAGATAATAGTGTACGTGTTCAAGCATGTTATACATCCTTGTGATGGATGCATCTATGCATAGCTACTGTGTAAAATTTTTTTTACTATTAACGTATCAGCATATATAAAAACCTGTCACTGGATAAACATGGTGACACTGTATGGAAGAGCTTACCACTCCCATCGTTTCTTCAAGTAAGCAATTATAGTAATCAGTAAGGAGTTTAGTATGTACTGACCAGCATATATTACTTCATGCTGCTCATAGCCAAGCCATCCGCTAAGGGCCAAATCAGGGATGTCACCTCATCACAATCACTCCCTACATAGATTTTTAAAAACCCACACAAACTCGCATACTTTTGATCTCTTGTCAAAAACTCTAAAATCACATATATCTCTGAACAAGATTTTCATGGAATAGGAATACACTGTATAAAAAGTTTTGCCTGACATCATGGGAGTCCCAACACTCTAAAAACATATTTTAAAGACAGAGGTACATTACATGGAACGCACCATGAAGCTTCTTCACCTTTAAAAACATATGAATGGATATAAGAGGAATGGCCTGTGTGCATTTTGAACAGAACTGTTTTTTCTTTACCATCACCAGTGGCACATGGTAAAAACTGAGTTAGGTTTGGATGGATCTGAAAGGGTTTGTTAGCCATCTGCATGTTTCAGTTCTCTTGGCAGAGGTCTTTGATGTCAGTCTGAGCTTAAGGTTGCAAATCGATAATGGGACAGAGACTCTGCTCATCTCTTTATTTCTGGCATTCTTGGCAAGTTGATCGCCCACCTCATTGCCTTGAATGCTGACATGACCCTGAACCCAAGCAAAAACACTGTTGTAACCATTAGATTTTAGAGAGATGTACGGTTTCAATGAACATGATATAAAAGCAAATATAAGCAACTGTCCTATGCTGCATGCATACTCTGCACACTAACATGTGTGGTATGAAAAAATTAGCAATAACTTTTAAAAAACCAACATATGGTCATTCTCATCGAAATATCTGAATGACACCCCCCCCCCCCCCCCCTCCACACATACACATGCACACAAAACAAACACATACAAAGACCAAGAAACTATACAACATTTGAGATCTTGAGCCCACAAAAGCACAAGCAAAGACAGGCACCGAAACAGACTCCTACTTTTCCCTTTGGCGCTTCAGAGGTGGCTGGGTACATGAAGATTCCTCCATAGACCAGGGTTCTGTGGACGTCAGCCACCATGGACCCAATGTAGCGTCCAGCATATGGCTTGCCACTCTGTCAACAAACCGCTGTTCACCGTTTTACGCTGATCACGATTTCATTGGTTTCCGCTTAGAGGGAATCATGATATCACAGGACAAACAATAACACATGAACATAGATTCATACATGTACCGATATGTAGACAAACAGAACACACTCTGACACATACCCACACAAGCGCACTTTACATACGCTCAGACATGCTTTCACACTCGGATGTACACAAGGCCTTCAAACTTAATTTAATTAAAGTGAATTTCAATGAAAAGTTTCAATTTGTATTTGACTAAAAATCACACTACCTGGTTAATTTCAGCATTACAAACATAAAGACGCAGATCATTAAACAAATGGAAGGCACAGATCATTTTAAATTGAAGATACATTCAAACAATAACTTAAAAAAAAAAGGTTTTGCCATGGCGTTTACGTCTGGCATCAGCCTCTGTGAACTAGAATGTTCCCAGAGCCTACATGTTAAAGTCAGTCACACACACAAACACACACACACAAACACACACACACACACACACACACCATACACACACACACCACTTATCTCATGTTCACTACCCTTGGCCCCCCCCCCTTCCCCCTAAAATATATCAATAATCAAATCACACATACATACACAGAGACAGATAGAGAGACAGGCATGCACAAACAAGCACAACACTAAAACACAAACCAATTCACACATACAGACACACACACAAACACACATATACAACCAGACTGAGAAAGTGTTCATGGAGAGAGTGATCCAAGTGCACTCACTGCTGGAAATTTCTTGCTTTTGATGTACTCCCTTGTGGGCTCGTCCCAGTACTTCTCATAGCCCTCGTTCAGGGAATAGATCTTGCCCCTCGGCTTGCACCTGATGTTGGGCTCTGTCAGAAGGAACTCTCCAATTGCCTGTACATACAAACATGCCGCAAGTCAGCATCATACAGCGCAATGGCTGCAGATTAATATGAATGGGAGACTGTGGGTGGTGGATGGGAAGATGCAGATACTTGGCACGGGGTCATTTGGTCTGGGCAAGGCATCCAGGCACACACTTCAGTCTACAAATATCCACTGGAAAAATTGCTAATTACGATTCTCAGATGCTATTTCAAATTTTCTTTCTTCTTTTTTTCTTCTGTTTTGTTAATGGGGTCTGGGAAGAGGTGGAGAGAGGAATGGAGGAAAGGGTGTTCCAAGCACACCTGAACATATGCACCATCTTCCAAATCGACGCCTGTTTGGCATAACTTGTGACATGTGCTAAATATGAAAAGCCCTTATGGTCAATGGAAAACAAATTTGGAAATGCTAACAATTCCTGTTTGTCAGTGTTTGCAGGCAATTGTGGGCAAAACTGTGAGCTGTGGATGTGCAAAACATATTAGGATATTCATTAGAATTAAAGACTGATCAACAAATTATCCTGCCTTAAAGCTGAAGGAACTAGCGTAAGATGTTACAAATGTAACAATTTTCATAAGTTTCGTTAACCCCAGCTGACCATAAAGTATGACAACATCCATAAGAACAAATGACATTAAGATGTGACTCATTTGTTGCATACGAAGACAAGAATCTACATCAACAAGAGAAACCCTTTGCTAAATCATGTATTCAACAATGATATGGCACACAGGCAAGCTTGCACACACACACACACACACACACACACACACACTGTGACACATAGATGTTAATAAAAAATGAATTTTCAATACAATGCCTACAATATTGAACATAAAATCTCTTTTTCTTCCTTTTCTTTTCAAATGTAAAGATTTGCAGTTTGGTGTCATAAACTGAAACTATTCATCTTGTCAGCGTTTTTCCCCCCATGAATGTCACTGAAGTTATCAACCACCACTAAAACTTAAAAAATCAATGACACAAGCCTTGCATTAGACTGTGGCTCACAGTGTCACATTCCACAGCATTTAAAAACCTGCTTCATCTTTGCCAGACTTTTTCAATAAAAATGGAAAAAAATTCAACATGATCCTCTATCAAGGAAGGTGATTCTAAGATGGGCAGCATCATATGTTGGCCTCCTCTACAAGCATGACTGATGATCAGTCTAGCCTTTCTTCTTTTTAACCCTGTTCTTCTCCACCCGGTACCCTGAATCAGTTCAGTTTGCAACAGCAGATAAAGGTTTATCAAACAGGCTCTCAATTTGTGCATAATATAAGTGGTGAAATGAATGAAAACAACAACAACAACAAACACACACTGAAACCTCAAAGAAGAGAAGGCCAATACAAGGAAATTTGGTCAGAGTAAAGCCACCAAGGAAATTCTGGTGCATTTGATGATGAACCTGAGTGTAGGTCTGTTTGCCAAAACAGCACTTTGCTGCTCACAATCAACCAACTTAAAGAAAGAAGTTGAACGAAGAAATGCCATTGCACTGCACCAAAATAAGAGACATCATCAGGCATTGCAAATATTGTTTACCAAACCCTCATAACATCCCTTACCGTTTCCTCCCGCCCCCTCCTCTCTGCCCTCATCCTCACTTTTGCCAACCATATCTGAGTTCAGTTTACATATTTGAGATCTTGTGTGTGCTCTGCTCCATCCTTCCTCAACTCCTCTCTTCTCAACAGGCTTGAAGGTACCTGAACTAAAAACTTCTGTGTCAAAACAAAACAAAACAAAAGCTTCTCTGTGTCAAAACAAACAAACAAACAACATGCACACACACACACCACCCCGAAACCCACTCTGGTAGACTGCATCTTAAGAGCCGTGGAGGGGAGGGGGTTAATCTTACTCCTTGAAATTGGGGCTTGAGGTTAGAGAGAGAGAGAGAGAGAGAGAGAGAGAGAGAGAGAGAGAGAGAGAGAGAAGGGGAGAGAGAGAGGGGAGATCCCAGTCAAAATGGCGAGTCTGGTGAAACCTGATGAGATTTCAACCAGATTCATTCATCCTGTATGAAGTCCAGCCTCTCAAGACAATCTTCATCAACAACCCCCCCCCCCCCCCCCCCTCCAAAAAACAACAACAACAATAAAACACACACACACAATCATTGCAAACAATATTGCCTCCACATGGTCTGTACTAGTCTACTTCACAGCAAATATCCACCATTTCAGAATTTCTGGACTGTTCCAAACTGCAAGTGTAATCTTTTGGTTTACAATCAGACAACTGTCTGTTCAACTCTAAAGACAAGCAACGATTGCTGCACCTTCTTGTCAGAAATGCGTGAAGAGCACAATGCCACCTACCAAACAGGGAGAAACACTGCCAGAGAGATTTTCAGGAAGAGCTTTAACACACAAGTGAAGGAAGACAAACTCTTCTACTGAAAAAGCCATTTGGACTCTTACCCAAAATGTCACTGACCAACAAAACAATCTGGGTGACACCTTTCGATTCACCAGATCATTTGTTATCTGTGAAAAGAACGCTTAGCTCCAGCATGCTTTGATTTCAATGTACATGAAACCCAACCGAAAGAGTACTCTCCCTTGCATTGCTGCAAATAACAGTCTTGAGCCTCTGTGAAATGAACTGCAGATATTTCACCTTTTAATTGAAGAGATTAAAATGAAAAAGATCAACAAGCTGGCTCTATTGCCAGACTCTTTTAAAGTCACAAACAGTAACACAGATTAGTACAAACATTCATTCTTTGTACAAATATTATGCGACTTGAATCATTTAGACATAAAGTGTGTCTGCATCTTCAACCAGCTTATTTCGACAAGTTTCACTTGCAGCTACTAAGACTTCATGCACTCCATCTAACCACAATCAAGCCAGTAACTGGTATCCACTGTGCATCAATCAAAATTATGAACTGTCAAATTCAAAACAGTATCATGAAAGCAACCAGAGTGACCATTTGTTTCTTGAAAGTCATCAAAATGTCCACATCTGCAGTCTGCAGATTAAAATGTCTGCAGTTATGCGAGTTGCTAAATTACATGAATTGATCTGGCACTAAACTGATACTTTCTGTGCAGAGCACACGTCTAAACAAGCACAGTCAGGGCAGGAAGTGAAGGCATGAAACAAACATTGTTACAAACTAGCATAAACTTGATCTCTGAATAGGAAAAAAATCATGCCACTGTCTGTCAACGTCTGCTGTATTATCCTCTTGCTACATGAACTACAAGACAAAGACCTTACTTACACAACATTCTGCTTGATTCTAAAATCTGAAATCTGAAATGAAATGTCGGTGCACTGATTTAAAAATTCAGTGCATTTCATACCAAGGGTAACAGACATCAGGCTCATAATTCAAACAACAATATCAGCAGACTATGTACAAAAACAAAAACAGTAAAGATGACAGGTGTTATGGAAATAAACTATTGAAACCCAACAAAATGAATAAACAAATAAGACTCATTAATTAAGTAAGAAGATACGTATCCACAATTTTCTTTTCCCAAAGTCTGTGGAATAGTGGTGCAGCCGTAAACATTTAGCTTTGCCTCTTACATGTATACATACCGATTTCAGGAAAGATGATCTACACGAGCCAGCACAAATTTCTGTGCACACACACACACACACACACACACACACACACACACACACACACAGGGGACAGATGACTTGCAGAATCTGATTAAAATCTCTGAACATGCATGAATACACATACGGAGGCATACAAATGACTTACAGGATCCAGCATAATTCCAGGATGTACAAGTGTCTTGCGTGCGCACACACACACACACACACACACACACACACAAGAACAAAACACTGACAGGATCCAGAATAAATCCCTAAGCACACACGAACAGCTCATACAAACACGAGGACAGAACACTCATGAAATCCAGTAAAGATGTCTGGACACACATGCACATCCCACGCAGATGATTGAACACTCGCAGTCCCTGACACACATGCACCTCTCTCACACACACAAGGACAGAACACTCACAGGATCCAGCATAAATCCCCAGACACACCAACACATCCTAACACACAAGGACAGAACACTCACAGCGTCTAGCATATATCCCTGCACCAAGATACTCATTGCACGCACACACACACACACACACACACACACACACACACACACAGAGGTCAAAGCACTTGCAGATCCGGTGTAAATCCCCGTACACACATACATATTTCATACACACACACAAGGAGAGAACACTCACAGGATCCAGCAAAAATTATCAACCACACACACACACACACACACACACACACACACATATGCACACACAAAAGAACAAAACATCAAAAGGATCCAGCATAAATCCCTGGACACACAATTGAGTTTTTACACATCTTGCACACATTCAAGTCCAGAAGACTCACAGGATCCAGTGTAAATCCCTGGACACCATCGCCCACTGACAAAACCACCATGGTGGCGCTGCCGTACAGGGCATACCCTGCTGCCACCAGCTGGTTGCCAGGCTGCAAAGCGTCTTTCTCGGTGGCTGGGTGGCCGGTGATCTGAAACAGCGCATCACATTCTAAGCCTGTTCCCAAGCCACAAAAAACTTTTTGTTTAAAATCAATTATGAATGATGATAAATTACCATTCTTCATACCATCATTTACTTACATGTCCACATACATGCATACATACATGTACACAAACATGCATATGCGAAAACATCTCGGCCATCATTACAAACATATTTTCACATGAGATATTCTACACCAACTGATATTATTATTTGATAATTATCATATCAAGAAAGACAGCAATGTTTTGGTAAATGGCAACTGTGAAAACCACCTGAAATGCTTTTGAAACTAGTTGTACACACAGAGAAAAGATTCTTTGAAATGGACACTGACACGGATGCACTTGTGTGCACATACACACACATCTGAGTGCGTACCCACACATCTCTCTCTCCGGCGCATACGCACATCTATACCACACACAATCTCTCTCGCACACTTATGTACACACACACACACACACACATATTTGTTACTTTATCAAATTTATGTTACATACCTTTCGATAAATTCCAAATATGGAACCAATGGACACAAGACAGTCAATGTTTGATGAACCATCCAGTGGATCAAAGCACACAATGTACTTGCCCTGAAAACCACAAATACCAGAAGCATGGTGTAAACACAGAGAGAAAGAGACTGATACAGAGAGAGTGAGAGGAAGAGAAAGAGATAGACAGACAGACAGACAAAAAAAAAAAAAGAAAGCCATTTTCACTATAAAAAAACTACAGGTATCCCTGTTTTCAGAGAGAGAGAGAGAGAGAGAGAGAGAGAGAGAGAGAGAGAAAGAGAGAGAGAGAGAGAGAGAGGGAGAGAGAGAGACAGCAACAGACAGACAGACAAAGAGAATGATCTGAAAGGCATCATCACTAAGGAAAAATACAGTTACCATACTTTTTTTTTACACATTATTTGAAAAAAACAACAACAGTTCTGTATGAAAATAAAAGTAAAATAAATTCACATTTACTGATAACAGTAAAATATGGACAAGGGTTGAAAAAAGAAAGAAAAAGGTCTGATAGCCCCATCCAATTTCATTCCTCTCTTTGTCTGTTCTTCCATGTTTATGTAAATATAAACACAGAAAGAAATGAGGAAATCCATATAAATACCTAACATAACTAAATTATCACTAACTTAAAGTGCACCCTTCAATTTTAAAGAAACCTGCCAGCATATCACAAACAGAAGCACTTGAATCTAGATTCTAGCTCTCTCTCTCTCACACACACTCATGGGCCTACAACACACACACACACACACACACACACACACACACACACACACACACACACACGAAACGAAACAAACGACCAAATAAAACAAAACAAACAAACACAAATACACACAACTGTTACTGAGACGTGAGTGAAAGAAAACACACTCACTACACACTTACTGGCTCGAATCATTCTTATAGTCAATAACATGCTACAAAAATACATCAAAAGTCTGCACTTTATGACCAATGAAATAATACACTAGAACATGCTAGTATGCTACATGCTAGTATACTAGTATGCCTATAAACCCACATCAACACAAACCTTTTTTCTCCAGTAAATTGAAAAAAAACAAAAAACAACTACAGAGCAACAATATAAAGAAAGCTGAAATAATCCTTGTGAGGTGTATTTCACCTCTTCCAAATTTTACTCGGTGAACTGCAATACAGCAATGCCCAGTAAAGAACAACACAGCAAACTAAAACCAAAAGCATGCCAACATCTCTCTCTCTCTCTCTGTCTCACAAATACACACTAACACACACACTAACAACATATTTTCTCTCTTTCACACTTGTAAAAGATAAGCAGATAAGTACAACAAAAGTACTAAAGGCATATAAGCATCCAAAGGTCTCTAATTTGTAATCCAAAGTCTCAGTATATTTGATCAGGAATTGGCAATTTTTTTCAGTTGTTGTAACAAATGATTCTCACTCTTCTTCCATTTACATTGTCTGCTATTGGAATCAGACAAAATGTTTTGTCTCATTCCAACTAAAATCATATTGAATCTCCATAAATCTAAGTTACAGAAAAAGAGTAAAGCAAAGTTGTATTGACATGTATACAAAATGTGACACAATTTTCTTTCTCCACATGAAAAAGGACTAAGTTCCTCATGGATGCACACAGGTATGCACTTATGTGGACAAGCATACATGTACAGCTATGCCCATACAATGATACATGGAGCAAGTGACGTTAACTCATTTTTGCCATGCATATAGGTATGTATACCTTCTTAAGTTACATGATTGCATCTGCAAGTGCAAACCCTGAAACTACTAACCCCTTAGAGAGAGAGAGAGAGAGAGAGAGAGAGAGAGAGAGAGAGAGAGAGAGAGACTTGTCATGCTGAATCATATAAAGAAAAGCAATTTTGACAAAACTGAACATTGTTGTAAGCTTTCTAAGTCTCATTCATTTGAACTTTACACAAAGCAGTTTATGAAAAATACAAATAATCAACAAGCAAGGCAACTTCTTTAAGATGTCCTTTCATATCTACTATATAAAATCTGTCCACTGGCTGAAAACAGACAGGGACCGGAATACACAAGCTTGTCAATATCAGTTTTAAGTGCAATGTTCACACCACACAAGGTAGAATCTGCAAACTAAGGATCTACATTTCCACATCAACCAATCGGGTTATTTTGATTAAAACACGCCAAACTTATTATCAGTCATACATTGTTGAAAGTACACGAAACGCTCACAGTCTTCTCCAAAACATGCGCTCATAAAAGTGATTGGAAATTTAAAAAAAGAAAGAAATTGACTGCATTCACTGTAACAGGAAAGCAACTGCAAAGAAAGCGAACGAACATCACTTACCACTCGCAAATTGCATTCCTCTTGCATTCGATTTCTTAAGTTACAGCAGGAAAAGAAATCATTGACTCCATTGGAGATAGATCTATGGAACAGCTCCAACCAGTAGACTACAGTGCTGAATATACCAACACAGCTCAACTTAGTTAAACCATTTACAATCAGCTAATTGATCAGTTCAAATGAACATCTGCTTTTCTTCCGACTGAGAAATACTGCAGTCACATTGAAATGCAGCTAAGTTAGTTAAATCAACACTATAATCACTTTGAATGAATGCAACAGATACTAACTATACTACCCCGATTGTCAATGACCTTACATCTTCTGCAGACTTGCTGTTCGAAACCTCACAGGGATCTGTTCTGGATCCCATACTCTGTCTTTCACTCTCAACCCATCTCTGAGTTTGTCTTCCCATACACTATGTCAGTATGTGTCATAGCGCCTGTGATGATAAACAATTATATAAGTTTGATGAACTGCCCCAGCTGAGATTCAGATAACACAGTCATGCATTTCTGAAACTAAAACTTTGATGGCATAAAATAAGCTCAAGACAGAAAAGATGTGCACTGCAAACAAAAAGTTTATTGACACTGAGTTTGCTCTAATATTTGTCCAGCATGACAACTGCTCTTTTGTCCATTTAAATTTGTTCATAACTTGGGTATTACCTAGATGAAACACCATCTTTCAATCAGTGTTACTCAATTCTTCTGTCGTGTCCATTATCTGGAACTCTACTTGATAAGTTCTATTCATCATTTCTTTTAGGGGTCCTCATCTTTCAGGACACAGCCAATACACTATAATCAGGACACAACCGATATACTATAACCTGCGCATTTGTTCTCTCAATGCTGGATTACTTTAGTGTAGCTCTCCACCTCCAGATTGTTTGAGTATCTTCATCTGTTACAGAAAGAACAGAATAATGCTGCCAGACTACTTTTCAGATTTACTGAATCCTTTGATGTTGCTCTTTTGCTTCATGCTCTTCACTACCTCCTGTATAAAAACAAATTTATCACAAAAACTCTCTTTACTCAGCTCCAAGTCTCTGAACAATCAAGTTCCTTCATTTCTCTGCTACATTCTCCTACCTGGCCCGTGCACTCCTCGGCTGAAACTCACCTCATTTGTATCCCTTGTTTTCATACAAAGGTTTCTGAAAAACGTTCTTACTCTTTTCACATGCCCTTTGTCTGGAACAAACTTCCTTTGGTTTCCTGCAGATTTCATACCTTTTCTTCCTTCAAGTCAACTCTCAAGGCTAACTTTCTACTGATTGCCTTATTCCTTCTTGCATTATAACAGTGGTGTGTGTGTGTGGTGTGTGTGTGTGTGTGTGTGTGTGTGTGTGTGTGCGTGTGCGTGTATCCATAAATGCGCATATGTGCAGGTGTGCGCGTGTCTGCATGTTTGTGTGTGTGAGTGTGTGTGTGCGTGTGAGTGTGTGCCTGCGTGTATACATGTATGTGTGTATGTGATGTGCATGTATGACTGTGCATGCACTAAGAAATTTGAAAGCATTTACGGCTGTTCAAAGATTACCTACCATTACTATTCTTACTAGTACTACCCACAGTGATCGAATCATACAACGATCACTTATCGACTTATTTCATATTCATACACACACATATGTATACATGTGCATGTGTGGTGTGTTTGAGGATGGGGAGAACGGGGGATGGAGGAAGGGAAAGAGAGGGAGAGAGGGAGGAAGAGAGAGAAGATCTTAATTTTTTTCTCAATCTATAATGCACCACAGCTATGACTTAACAAAGTGAGCTTCAGCACTAAAAAGCATGTCTCATACAGTCTGTTCATAACATGCCTATGCCATCATGCATGCACCACTGAACCAATGTTCAAGTATGCCATTCATCATGAAGTCAGTATATGAATATTCATTGTGCACACAAACTAACACAGTGCACAGTTAGACAAAAAGCGATGACAAGATTCATCAACTCACCGGCTGTACGTAAGGTGGGAAAGAAAAAAAAAAAAATCAGTTCATTTTCAACTTCAAATTCATTCTCTTCCTGCTTCCTTTACTAACTGCCAGGATTTCTCATCACAATAAAAGAAATTGCTTTCACACCCACAAAATTGAGGGATTTCATCATCCAGGTACATTGTTTAATGCACAAGAAAATGTGTGTGTGTGTGTGTGTGTGTGTGTGTGTGTGTGTGTGTGTGTGTGTGTGCATGCATGCGTGCGTGTGTGTGTGTGCGTACATGTGTGTGTGTGTTTCTCTCAAGCCATCTTTAGTGGACTAAGTGTTCCCAGATTTTATCATTCAGTATTTCAGCACAGATGGAAGGTTCCAAGTGACAGGCTGAATGAATGCATTATCCCTGACAAGGTAAATGACAAAACTACAGGGAAGGCTGTTCTCACTCATACAACTTTGAGCTAAAGTAAGGTCCAAAACACTGACAATTGTGTTTCTCCTGATACTGGTCAGTCCATCTTGGGGTAAAACTTTTTGGTGTAAATTCAGCATGTTGTCATACTCTTTTATTAAGTTCATTCAATATGTTCATATCCTTTCATTATAATTCAGGTACAGGTTTTCATACTTCTGCTGCATGTGATTTCCAGTACATGATATGCCCATATTTAAATATGATGTAAAATGTTAGCTATTTTTTTTTCTATCTTGAAATAAAAATTTTAACATTCCTGCAGTGTGCACTGGCAATTTTTGATCTTAAAATAAAAATCTGCACATTCCTACAATCAAAACAAAATCTGAACATTCCTACAATCCAAACATCTTTCTTCTTTCAGGAGCAACCATAAAGTCCAGAGAATACCTCTTTAGACTTTGGTTATGATAGTACTGAATCCCTGCAGACCACACAGCGCCTTTTCAGGATTGTCAAATTCACACATCCTGAACACATCAGATCAGGAAAAAAAAACTACATCCTGAAAAAGAAACAAACACCGAAAGCAATTCATGACATGGTTGTTAAACAATTGACAGCCTTACAGAGGATAAAACTAAGCTGCACTGAGGATACCGACCGCCTTTCCACTCGATTTCTCACTCCCACATTGAAAACAAAGTGGTGGGAAATATGTAAACATAACAAACAACAACAACAAAAAAACACCAAAAACAAACAAAAAGCCATATGGGCAAACAGACATTGCACAATGGACAGCACGTGACCACTCCAGACAGTTATGTACAATTTCATTGTTATTAAAACTTTTTGTTCTAAATAAGAAATAGAAAAATGTTATACCCCATGAAGTTCCATTTCTACAATACTATGTGTCAAAAACTGATAAATATAAAGTTATAATGTAATGGCTCCAAATGATTACATCTAGTACCTTTAGAGTATGCTCCCCTTTATTTATCTCTCTATCTACCTGCCTATCTATCTATCTATCTCTATCTATCTGCCTATATTTATCTATCTACCTGCCTATCTGTCTCTATCTGGAAACACACACACACACTTCTTTCATCGATGCACACACAAAAAGCTAAAATACATTAAAAATCAATTCACACACACACACAGATGAAGGGGGCGAGGATTGTTCCACCACCAGCAGATCTGTATATATGTTGATATGGGAAAATGGAGAAATTGTCTTCCACCCTTAACCCATCAGGCACTGCTGACCTTAACACATGATTCTTAGATTGCGAGTTACCGTAAACTGTTCGAAAATGTTCTTATCACACGCTAGTTGTACCTGTCATGTTGTTATCTATCCTCCCTTGGTAAGCTTTCTAAGAAAGGAGCAAAACTGAGCCAAAGAATATGCTCATTTCTCTGATTCACTTTCAGTTTTGTCTTTTGTAAAGTAGAAATCCTTGCCGTCAATAGTTCATTCTTCATCTGGCAAGCTGTCACCTTTCTTCTGTTTACTTGCTTTAATCAGACTACAAAATAATTTCATTTTTCATATTCTTGTACATAAACATGATCCTTATCCGCATTTGAAAACGGGAACAGTTTCTCCCCAGCGTATGCAGTCTCTCCACTCCACTCACTGAAGAAAGCTTATGTGAACAAATGTGCTGAAAGACATAAGCACTCACACACACACTCACACCCTCCCCCCGCCCCTCCCCAACATCATGAACCTCTATTGATTAAAACGGCAATAAAAACAATCACTCTCTTTAAATAAAAACATTAACAAAAACAAATAAAGGAAAGTAAATCAACCTATCAACAGCAACAACTGCAATAAGATGCCAACAGCAATAACAAATTTTAGGCAACATCAAACAGAGCAGTCAGGATGCAACAATACGTACCATTCCCTGTAGAAACACATTGAACAGATACATAATTACATGACAGAAATTGGGAAAACTTATAAAAAAATTACACTTATTAAAAAGTCTGTTGATAAAAAGAAAAAAAAAAAGAAGAAAAAAATAAAGCTGCAACAATCTAAATCTGATTACAAATTTAGAGGCAATTTGTCTTTATGAGCAAACAAGGAAGGGAAGAAGGCACCCTGATTTACATGACAAAAATATTCAAAATTCTACGGTTATGAAACAATGTGCCTAAGGGATATGATGTATCAGGAACTTTTTTTTTAAATTTGAGAAGATAGTGAGAGAGGTGATGTAGGGTGGCCAAGAAGAAATGGGTGCCCGCACACAGTAAGTGCTCTTCTCAAATGTGTGCCTACTGTTTAACAGCATAAGCAGGCAAAAGGTTGCTGAACTGAGAGGTCTTTGAAGACACCTTTTAGAACGACTTGTTCCGAGTCTTTTTGCATCCATCTACCTTGACATCCATGGACCTAACAATCTGTCATGAAATTTTGGGGGGTTGGTCTGTTCGCTTGTTTGTTTGTTTGGGGGGTACTGTCTCATCTTTTGTGCCACCTCAGTGGCATTACACCCTCTCTGCTTCCTGTCCACTGCCACAGCCTGGCTTGTCCTACCACAGCAACGGCACCAGCCATCCACAGACAGCAGTCAATGTCAAGTCGTCACGAAGTAACCCACCTGAGGAGACATTATACTGTTGTCAAATCAGTTTGATGGTGTTCTGTGGTGCCTGTTCTGATCCAACATACGCAAGACATCACCTAGTACATCCCATACTAACAACAATAATTGCTTACTTGTACAATCAGCCTGAGTGAGCTCTAAAGGGTGCCACCATGTTCATTCAGTGACAGTCCACATGAACTTGCCAATACCAGTGACTCTGAAAGAACCTCACCAATGGCATAGATGTGGAGAGGAAATTGAAAATGAGATCACCATTAAAGCATTAAAGAAGGGCCACGGAATTTTAAGACTTTCTCCTTTATGCTGACTGATGAGGACAAGGATGATGAAGTTGATGCTACAGAGTTCTATTACGGTCAGAAACTGCATGACGGGGCTGTACTCTGTGCTTACTTCTATAACATACCTTCTTCTTGACCAGGCCGAGAGATACAGATACCTGCAGTGATGGTCAAGATATTTGAGCAACACTCTCAGAGACGCATCCATTAAGTGGATAAAACTCAGCTGTGTGGTTCTGGTCTTCCGAATCACCCCATAGCAAATTCAACTGTTTAGAATCTAGTCAGGGCAGATAAATCCTGTAGTGTAAGTAAACAGCTCTGACTGGAATCAAACCCACAGATGATATTATATTTTTAGATGATCCGATGTATCCATTTTGTATTTTCACACAATTAACAACTACTTTCTATCGTTTGATCACAACTTCCAAACTGTGATGTATACATAGTTATTTGTGTGTGTGGAAATCTGTCATTAAAAAAAAGATTGATTATTCGATTTGCTGCTTTCAAGATAAGATAAGATAAGATAATGTTGCTTATAGCCCAGCCGACCGCAAAGGGCCATATCAGGGCTGTCACCACGTTAAAATCAACTCACCAGTCATATAAAAAAAAAAAAAAAAAAAAAAAAAAAAAAAAACCACACTTTCATACATCTCATTAAATGACATCGTCTACAAACGCACCAGAAACTTTGTTAAAAATCTTTCTTCCGTAAAAACTTAAATCAGATGAAAAATGTTAATCTCTCTCAAAAACTCAAGGATCACATTCCTGAACAGGATCTTCATGGACTCCGCTGTAAAATGTTTGTGTCTCACATCGTGCAAGTCCCAACACTCTAAAAGAACATGTTTCATTGTGAGTGGCGCATGACATGGAAGCACCACGGAGCTTCTTCACTCTTTAAAGGTAAGCATGGGTAAAATACGAATGGCCGGTGTGCAGCCGGCACAGAAACCGTTTCCTCTTTACGACCTCCCGACGTGGATGGGAGGAATTCCTGAAGGTTTGGACGGATCTGAAAGAGTTTGTTACTCGTCTGTGTGTTCCAATCCTCCTGCCAGAGGTCTCTCACATAATCATTAATTTTGGGTTTCACATCTGAGCAGGGGATATAAGTGTTGGACAGTTTCTCTCTTGTGGCGTTCTTGGCTAAACGATCAACCATTTCGTTCCCGCCAATGCCAACATGACCAGGAACCCAAGCAAGAGTAATGTTGTAACCGTCGCCTTCAACTTGCTAAAAAGTTCAAAAAAAAGTAAAGTTCTGGATGCTGAAGGTTGCGGCCAGCTATGGTCTCCAAAGCTGACAGCGAATCCGACAGAACCAGAAAGTCCCTCTTCGAAGAATGTGAGATTATCTTCAAAGCCAAAACCAAAGCAGTAAGTTCAGCAGAATAGACAGAAGCATCTGAATGTATATGTTCCAACAGTATCTGAGAAGGAGCCCCAGGGCAGTAGGCTGCACAGGCCACTCCATCTTCAGATTGGAACCGTCAGTGAAAACTTTTTGATAGGATGGGAATTTCGAACAGAGCTCAGCATACAACGCCTTGTACGCCAGAGAGCTGGTAGACTCTTTGCGAAAAGCTGCAAGATCGAAACGAATCTCTGGTGTGAAAAAGGTCCACGGAGGTTGATCCGGAAACTTGGAAAAATCGGAAACTACTCCCAAGTCTAGACCTGCATTCCGCACGTGAGGCTGCATACGAAGACCAAACGGCGGAATACATTTAGGGTAGTTTTCAACTTACTTTGGAACGGAGGGTCAAAGACACAGTCATAGGCAGGATTCTGCGGTTCTGAGAACAGTCGGATATAATAATTTAAAGACAGTTTCAGCCTGCGGTTGGACAATGAAGGTTCACCCGCCTCTGCGTACAGGCTGTACACAGGGGTGGTGCGGAACGCTCCAAGACAGAGACGAATCCCTTGATGGTGGATAGGGTCCAAGAGTTTGAGGTAAGACGATCTTGCGGAGCCGTAGACAGCACAACCGTAGTCCAGTTTGGAACGGACCAGGGCTCTGTAGAGGTGCAGCAATGTTTTCTTATCAGCGCCCCAGTCGGTGTGCGCTACGACCCGCAGAATATTCAGTGCTTTCTGGCATGCAGTTTTGAGGTTTTTGATGTGGCTGAGAAAGTTAAGTTTTTGGTCAAAAATGACTCCCAGAAATTTGGCCTCTTTAACAGCTGGGATGGGAGATTTCCCGACGTGAAGTTCAGGATCTGAAAAAACTGACGGAAATTATGGAAGTGAATACACTGGGTTTTTGTAGCAGAAAAGGTGAAAACGTTTTCATCCGCCCACTGATGGATTTTATCTACGCAAAGCTGGAGCCTGCGCTGGACACTCGGGTACAGGCTTCCAGTTGCGTAGACAGCAAAATCATCCACAAACAATGAGCAGTCTGAACCCTGCTGAACTGATTGAACAATGTTGTTGATTTTAATACTAAAGAGGGCAGGAGACAGTATGCTCCCTGTGGAACACCCAACTCCTGCTCGTGGACATCAGAAAGAGTGGTGCCAACCCGGACCTGAAACTGTCGTTCTGCCAAAAAATTTTGAATGAAAAGCGGAAGATGACCTCGAAAACCCAGATCGTGGAGATCATGAAGTATCCCCGACTTCCAGGTAGTATCGTAGGCCTTCTCCAAGTCAAAGAAAATTGCCACTGCATGCTGTTTGTTCAGAAAGGCATTCCGAAGTGTAGATTCCAGACGAATCAAATGGTCAACTGTACTCCGATGTTTACGGAAACCACACTGTTCTTTCGCCAAAGGCCATCGGTTTCAAGTTTCCACATGAGCCTAGCATTGACCATTTTCTCCATCAGTTTACAGACACAGCTGGTCAAAGCTATGGGACGGTAGTTAGATGGATTAGAAAGATCTTTTCCAGGTTTGGGGATGGGAATAATGAGGGCTTTCCGCCAAGAGGGTGGAAAGCAACCTGTAGTCCACACATGGTTGATTACCTGTAACAGGATGTTCAGACCTTCTTGCGGAAGATGTTTCAATAGTTGATAATGAATTTCATCTATACCTGGAGAGGAATCGCTGCAAGAAAGTAAGGCAGATTTCAGCTCGTTTAACGTGAAAGGAAGATTGTAGTCTTCCATGTTGTCGGATGAAAAGTTGAAGGGTGATTTTTCTTTTAGGGCTTTGTTTTTGACAAAAGTGGCTGATTTATTAGAAGAGGAGGAATTCTTTTCAATGGTTGAAGCAAGCAGATTAGCAACTGCTTTTTTGTCTGTTATTAAAGAATCCGAAAACTTGAGATGGTTCACAGTGGGACAGGTGTTTCTTCCCTTTGATTTTCTTAATGATGTTCCACACTTTTTTCTTGGAAGTTTTTGATGTCAGCCTGGAGCAGAAGCTTCTCCAGGACCGACGTTTACTGATTTTAAAAGTGTGTCTTGATTTAGCACGGAGCTTCTGATGGGCTCGAGCGTTGGGACCCGAAGGTCGTTGGTATACCTGACGCTGAGCCCGTTTTCTAACTTTGGAAATTTGTTGGCATTCTGAATCGAACCAGGGTGTTTTTGGCATTTGAAGTTTTTTCGGAAGACACTGGAATACAGGCTTTAGCACATTTGATCATAGTGTTAGTCAGTGATTCAGTGGGTCCGGACTCTGAAAAAAATCAATGTCTGGAATTCCTTAGAAATAGTGGCTGCAAATAGATCCCAGTTTGCTTTCTTATAATTTAGATGTTGAGAGGCAGAGACGTGTTCAGTTATGACAGGTTGTAGAAGGTCAGGGAAATGGTCACTTCCGTGCAAATCGTCATGGACGGACACTCATAATCCAGGACCAGCGAGGGGTCACAAACCGACAAATCTAAACACGAAAGTGAACCTGAGGAAGAGTGGAGGTAAGTTGCAGATCCGTCGTTCAGACAACACAAATCCAAGTCTGAAAGGACATCCTCAATTAGCAGACTCTGGGTGACGTACTGACACTACCCAAAGAGGATTGTGACCGTTAAAGTCACCCAACAGCAAAAAAGGTCGAGGAAGTTCTCCTATCAGACTGACAAGGTCCTGACGACAAACGGGACAGAAGGAGGTAAATAAAGAGAACAGATTGTCACAGTCTTGTGGAGCGTGACTCTCGCAGCTACAGCCTGAAGGGAGGCAGACAGAGCGACAGGACTATACAGCAGAGTTTTGTGTATGGAAGGGCAACACCGCCCGACAGTCCCAACGTGGATGGTTGTGCAGGTTTTGAAAGAATATTAAAGCCAGAAAGAGTAAAGGTCTTCTGGCTTTGAATTTGAGTTTCTTGAAGAGCTACGACGGAAGGTTTTTTTAGATTGACACAGAAGCTGCAGCTCCTCGAAGTTGGAATTTAGACCACGGATATTCCAATGGAATACTGTACTATCCATGGTGCAGAGGGCGAAAAGGAGAGAGATCAGGTCATCTCTCCCAGCATCTGCCTCTAAAGGTGTAAATTTGTTGCTTAATTTCACTGGACTGTGGCCTTCAGACCTGCTGGCAGACTTGCCAACTGGTGAAGGAGGTCTGGGTTTGGGAGACGGTGGAGGTTTCTTCCTCATCTCCACCATCTCCACACTGGGTTGAACTCCCTTGCCCGCACGGGCACTGGACAGAGGAGTTCGAGGTTGGGGGGCTGGTTTTTTAATCTGCCCAGCAGCAGATGTTGTAGACTGCTGGGCAGTCTGAGGGGTGGCGGATTTTTTGCCTCCACCAGGGGCATTCACTTTGGTTTGGGAGGTGGTGGACCTGCTTCCACCAGAGCTGACAGTTGTTCCTTGCAGTGTCTTGGAAAAGATAAATTCATCAGTCTGGCAGCAGACTGACCGAGTGGATACTTTCTTTACGGCCGAAGCATATGAAGATGCTGTGGGCGTCTGTCTGCCCACAACCTGTTTGCGGGCCTCAAAAAAGGAGATTTTCTTTTCAGTTTTAATTCGTTGGTTGGATAGTGGATTCCTGAATCCAAAGAGGGCAGTTTCGTGAAGAGGAGGGATGGTCGCCACCGCAGTTAGCACAATGTGCCGGATCTTTGCCGGCCCATCATGGGTTGCTTGCAGCACACACCGCACACCTCCTGCCCAGAACAGCGGTCTCTGACATGTCCAAACCTCTGGCACCGGAAGCATCTCAATGGGGACGGGACATACAGCTGAACACGGACGTTCAGGTAGCCAACCTTGATGACCGGAGGCAACACAGGGTTGCAGAAGGTCAGAAAGAGGGTGTTGGTGGCCACTCTCTCTGCACCTTTCTTGACTGTCACCCTGCGCACCTCCGTCACACCCTGGGACGCCAGTTCCGTTTTTATTTTGCCTCTGAGACACCCGTTAGATCTCTGCAGCGAATCACACCTTTGGATGAATTTAACTGTTTATGGGGAGTCACCCTGATCTCCCTATCCACTAGTTTTGTTGCCCTCAACAGCTGTTCAGATTGTTTTCTTGATCGACATTGAACTAGAAATGAACCATTCCTCAACCTTTTGACGGACTGAGGGTCACCTGCTAAACCTTGAAAGCCCTTTTGGATACCAAAAGGGCTCGGCTGAAAGGGGTCTTTCCTGCTCCGTCCCTTCCACCACGAGCCAGGAAGCCCAGAAACCTGTCCTCTGTCTTACCTCCGTGTCAGAATCGCCGTCAGAATAACGTTCCCTGAAATAGGGGATGCTGCCTTCCTCTTCCTTTTGGGGGGGATTATTTTTTGAAAAGGCCATATTAAGTTATTGTATTTCATCCCTCCCTTACCCACCAACCTTGGAGTCCAACTAAGGGGCCAGGGCCAAGAAACCAATGTCCTGACCCTTCCAGGCTTCGGGAGAGATATACGACAAACAGAAGCAACTAACCCTATCCCCCCTGATCATGCTCAACTCCCGGGGACAGAGAGCTGACCACTGCAGGGGTTCACATGGCCAGCAGGGGAATGCTCGTCTTGACCCAGCCCAAGAAGGGGAGCGATTAGTACACCCGGGCCAAAGTGTACTCCCTGTCTAGGAGAGGTCCGAGCCAAAGTGATGTGTTGAGAGCGCTGGCCCTCTCAATCACCAGGATCTCATTCCCTCCGACACAGGTCGCACCGCCGGCAAACGCGGCGGATTTAAGGAGACCACAGAGAGAAAAGGAGTGTGGATAAGAAGACTTGAAGGGGAGACGAAGATAGAAAAGGGCCAAATAAGGGAGGAAGAAAATAAGAAAAGGAGAAAGGCGGGTTATTCTTAGTCAGGATCCTCACCCTTAGCCTATCTGACATGGGAAGCCCTACCAGGGGCATCAACTTCTTACCACGTTATGCTTAGGCCAGGCAGCATCTCAACTTAACAGGCCTAGAAGCAGTTGGAAAAAACCAGCCTATCTCCAAGTATTGATGCCCCCGCCAGCAAAGCCTAAGGGATCACTGGACCGCGCAAGCCCTCCGACCACGGCAAGGTCGCAACCCCGGAGGGTGCTGCTTTCAAGCTAATTCACCTTTTTATTCACAACAAAGTCACATATCGCAAAATAAGTGTGACCTTATTTCTATACTGTTTAAAAAAAAAAAAGCAACAATGTTTATGACTTTACATATCACCAACTGGCTTCCACTCTGGCTTCATGGCATGATGATGAACATTTCAAATGCAACTGAGAGTGGATGAATAATGTCAAAGTCCAAATTTTGGAGAGAATCAAAAGATTACAAATTATTTGTTTTGAAACTTATTTTCTATGATTGAAATAAAAAAGAATGAACTATACTTGAATGGAAACAAACACTCCATTTTCGAAATGCTCTTTTACTAAGAAACATCTTTTCTTTATATTTGCTCTCCTTCTCCTTGTAAATAGGCAACTAATGTCAACATACTGAAGAATGTGCTGCCCTAACATTATTGTACTTAAAGAAAGAGAAAAATAAAAAAAAAGAGATTGCCCTCTAGATAGGAAAGTGCCATGGTATGTGCAGCTGCTGACAGGAACAATGCTTTTCAGCCTCCAGTGCTGAACTGGGGGCCCTGTACAGCACCAAGCACTGCCAAGTGCAGCGCCTAGGCACACAAACTGCAGTACTCTACACTTGAAAAAAAAAGTAGACACCAAACCCATATGTACGACAACCCTGGACTGGAAGGCAGCTATAGGTAGCACTGCTGCTGTGTCTGCTTGCTATAAATTGCATTGATTAAATGAACTTCTCTTGCAAGGTAAAGATGGGTTCCCCCCCCCCCCTATAGTTGCGTAAAGAGCTATTTCTCATATCTTTCATCTGAGTAATAGGCGATAACTATTACCCATAATTAATACCCTAACACTTCCTGAGAAAGTGTCAACTTGTGGTAGAATATTGCTGAAAACATTCTGACCAAAGGTTACTGGTTTTCACCATAAACTGGAGAGATCTTCATCAAGTTCAAGCAAAGAATGGCTAAAACATTTAACATCAAAATGAGACACAGTTTGAAAAGTTTGGTTGTTATGTTAACACCTACAATAGCCATAAAACTGCAATGTTATAACTTTACCACAGAGACAAACATGCGAGCACGGAGACACACATACAATCGGAATGGGGTGATAATAGTGAGTCACTGATTGTGTGTCAAACATCATTTTAATGGTAAGATCAGACTTCTGCAACAAACAAACAAAAACAATAGATCAGGAACATGTAAATACTGACCTGAGGCTAAACACAACAGAGCGACTATCATTTGAAATGAATAAATGAGCGAGTTGACAAGATGTGAAATTCTTTTCTTCAAATATAAAATGAGAAAGGCATGTTCATGACTGTACTTATCTTCAGAAGCTTCATACGCACAGAGGACAAAAAAAAAAAAAAAATTCTGACTCTAGTATTGGCACGCCTTTTTCTAGTCCGCTAAGAAGCTGCCGATGGGACTTATCTCCAGGTAAGCACACTTTGTATTTTCTTTTCAATCTCATTCCTCAATTCCATCTACCCCATGCTCCTCCTGCACTGAATCTCTTATTCAGGTCATATCCCCATAGACAGGTTCGCACAACTACTTTATCAGCTGTTCAGCAAATATCATGTTCATCCCCAGTCCAGCTCCAACCGAAAGGTATTGATCCATACAAAGTCCTCTCATAACAGGATCATTACAATTGGTGTTAAACATGCAATGAATGTCAGGCTACTTGACAAAAATGTCGTCAAATGTCAACAAAAGGTCTGTTGCTCATATTCATTAATAACAGATACAAACATTGCTCACAACTCTGCAACCTTCTACATTAAAGGAGAAAAAAAAGTAATTGCTCATCATGCCATATATACTGCTACCATGTAATGGTGATAGGTTATAACTGCTACTATTAACACTACTAAAAGAAAAAGAAAAAAAAAAACACCTTCAAAGAGAAAAAAAATAACAGCAAGGGCAGAGTGACTTTGGTAGTACCCTCTATCTCACCTGATATTCCATTTCCACTTCCACCACCTTCTCATTTTCCTCTGTGACCAACAGGCCCGGCAGGTGAAGGAGGACTTGAGCATGTTGATGAACAAGTCATTGGCCAACACGTCTAGCTTTTTCACCTCATCCCGGACACATTGGCCGTACCCGAAATGCCTACCTACATACAAATGGCCAGCAATGCATGTTTGTATTACAAACATGTTTTTGCACATGCATACATGACACTCTTTAAGTAGAAGCGCACACACACATTCACACACATGCAGAGGTAAGCATGAACACATCAAGTATCTCGAAACAAATAGTTCTTTTGCAACCATGCTAATCACAAATTATTGAGCAAAAATAAGGAGTTTACATTATACTTGCTATCAGATTAGACATACTAAAAACCATGTCAAATTCTTTTAGCCTCTGTCAATTGTGCCAGTCTATCTGGCCAAAATTTTCTATGGTCAACACCCACCCTCTACACTCTGCAACCCTCTACATTAAAAGGAGAAAAAAAAGTGAATGCTCATCATGCCATACATGCTGCTACCATGTAATGGTGACAGGTTATAACTGCTACTATTACCACAACTACTAAAAAAAAAACACGCCAAAGTAACAGACATCATCATGTCACATCCGCTTCATTTCATTTTAATTTAAAGCCAAATGCTACTGAAAACAGCATCATCAGTTTTAGGCCCTGCCTCATTTCATTTTTTCCGCACTGTCAATATTGTAGTTACTCATTTCATCTCATTCTGTGGCACATCTTTTTTTGGCCACCATTACAGTAAAACTGAATAAAAAGACAATTTGTAGAATCTATGTTACCACAAATAACTGCACTGCGGAAACTGTAAGTTGATGGAAAATAGCATAAGCAATAACTTGGTTGATTTCTATACTCATTAAGTTTCATGGTCGCCATAATCCAGCATGTTGTGTCATTCTAATTTTAATGTTTCAATAAATAAGGGGGACCAATGTCACTAAAATCTTACATATTTTTGACAGTCAAGCTGTTATATTTCAAACTGTCATGTTAACTTTCAAGTTAGTTTGTTCATATTGATCAAGATGTCATAGAATTTCAGCTATTAATCAGAATAAATTTATGCAAACGCTGATATGAAAACAAACCAACCAACCAAAAAAATCCCACCATAAGGAGAGAGAGGGGAGCTAACTGTGCTGAGATTTCTCATTTTCTTGAAAAACTTACTTTGTAAAACTAGCACAGGTACAAAATTTTACAAATAAAATTGACCCTCAAACATCTGTTCAGAACACATCACTGAAGTGACCGTAAATACACAGAGAACATATCTGCTGATTCTGCATAAAAACATGTAAAGACAGAACAGAGGGGAAAAAAGGCAGGGGTCCACAACAGTGCCTCCATTAGAGTCTAGGGCCAAAGCTAGTGGGGTTATGAGGTTTTGCCCCATGAAGCTTAAGGAGTTGAAGCATCACAAAATGTAAAAATGGGCAATGAAATGTTCATGCCAGCTTTTATTAGCCCCCCCCCCCCCCTCCCCCTGCAATGACTGCAACATTTCAAATACTTTAAATGAGTATTAAACATACATTCCTAAAGCTGGAGGTTGTCGGATTTCAAAAGCTTGAATACAAAAAGGGGTCTTAATGAGGTCCCTTGTTGTGAACATTGAAAATGGGCATGCTAATATCTTGCAGCACACACCAAAAGACATCAGAATCCTTTTCCTACAGAAAGATTTATTAATGCACAGCGCATGTAACAGCTTTAAAATCCACATTGTTCACACATCTGGAATTCCAATTTCTCTTTGTCATGAGCAAAAGGTTGTAACATCCTAGTTTTGAAGCTCCAGTTTGTGTTGATCTAGTTGACTAATGCTCCTTACAAAGAGCAGCTTTTCCTTCCGTAGGAGTGCCAATCAAAGCAATTGACAGGAAGATGGCCTGTAAACTAGGACTTCACTGCAAAAGTGTCTGACAATGGTATCAATAGTAGCAGGTCTTCATTCTAACTGTGATATTACAAGATCCTGTCGGAAACTACCACCGATACTTTGACCCTTCTTTCAGCCTTTTCTCAGTCCCATACTGATGACATTGCAACATTTTAAGAAGTAGGTAGACTTTGCAAACTCACAACAACTGGAAGTTGTTCAAATCAAGCAAGAAGGTAAGAATGGTTCAAATCAATCCTTTTACAAAATCAGTGACTAAACAGAAGAAAAAAATCAAGTACTTGACTTCTCTCCAGATTTCTGATAACCAAAAAAGAATGTTGAGGACTGAAAGCTGTCTGAATGATATGTAAAGCTTCTTTCTGTCAACAAATGAATATCTTCTCTAAATGAGCTGAACGTTCACACTGAATGAGCAATCTTTAAAGCCAAGTTCTGGAACTGTCCAAAATGTTTTTAGAAGAAAAAAAAAAAGCTTAAGCTGTATGAGCTGGGCCTTCAAAAGGCATGTATAATCAATCGAATAAAATTTATCAGGAAAGTAGCTTGCCAAAGATGGGATGACGATGCATTCTTTCTATTATGCATTCTTTTCCTGCATTTCACTTGGTAACACTTCTAAACCAATTCGTGGCGCATGAATAACATTTTGCACGGTCATAATAGAAAGAATGCATCGTCATCCCATCTTTGGCAAGCTACTTTCCTGATAAATTTTATTCGATTGATTATACATGCCTTTTGAAGGCCCAGCTTATACAGTTACAGTTTTAGGTCCAAGTAGCAATGATCTCCCACCAAGACGGTACGAGTGGCTTTATCAGCAGACTTGGCCTCAATCGGCAAACAAAAGGTTTTTGAGCCAGGAGAGTCTACCTTTGGCCATGAACTTACAAGTGATGGATCCCAGCTTTACGTACAGCAGACGACACAGCTTTGACTGCGGTCAGGATAGCGTTCAACAGTTGCGTCAAATCACCCGTTGCTTCGGGATGCTTTCTTTGTTCTTGAAGTACATATCGCGTCAAAGTAATGCAGTCTGTATCAATCGGGCTGCCTCCTTTTTCCGTCATATTGTGCGAGTTCTTGAAGACTGCTTTTCGTCGATCAGTCCTTTCACGCTCTTCCACAAAGAAGGACTGCAGTCGTCGTTTATCGAAAGCTGCGGGGTCGTGCTATGAGCATGCGTACAAGACGTGATGACCTCGGAAGAGAGCGGACTTCAGGGGACGTTATCCAATAGGCCTAACAGCCCACGCTTTGCCAAATTAGACTTTTTCATTGGCTAAGCTTGTCACACCCCCTACGATATGACCTTGGCATCAATGGCAAACAATATGTGAATGTTTTTCTCCAAATCGACCTTCGCCCCGAAGCTGCCAGCGGTGACATTTGCGGGACAAGCAACCGTTCAAAATTCACGCGTGGTTCATGTGGTTTGATTTGAGTAGCCAATTGCTAAGATAAAGGATTTCAAAGCACCCTCTCTCTCTCTCTCTCTCTCTCTCTCTTCTCTGTGACAAATCCATTATCACTCTGGCACCCAGCATAAGCGGTTTGCTGTTAACCTGAATCTTACGAGGATGTACAAAGTCCATTTGCCGTTGCCTTACAGGCCGGGATAATGGGTTAGGAAGGGTGTGAGGGGAGGGAGTGGGGGTGGCCACTGTATTGTTTAAGCTCTGCCTGTACTCACGACTAGTTTGGCGTGTCGCGAGCAGAGTCCTGTAACGGTTGCTGACAGAACGAGCCGTCCATCTGTGCGCTGCCTCCATCTTCGGTAAACGTACTAGGCCCCTATATTAATTAGACGGACAATATTGCACGAAGGCTTTGTAAGCTCGCTCCATGATGAGTGTGCTGCTGGCCTTGTTTGCCATAGCACATCCGACGGAGTAATGAAGTTTCCTTTGTAGCTCAAGTATCAGAGAACGAATTTCTCTTTCATAGTACCAGAATGCATAAACAGCAACTTGTCTATGCAGAACTCTTTAAATAAGGCAGTCTTAACGTAATCCGATTTCCACTGTCAGACAATGCACATTTAATTCAGCAATGGTTTTCTAGTGAGCTAGCATCTCTAAGGGAAAATAATCTATTGACGGAAACACCTCGATCATTCGTCAATAGATTACCATGTCTTGGAGGCGCGGTGTTGGAATCTAGCACGGAGGTTGAACTGTCCAGGCATTTACAGAATTTCTGATCACCGATTATGATCATACAAGCGAAACACCTTGCACCTGGATGAAGAGCTCTGTTGGCGTGGAAAACACACACACACACACACACACACGCGCGTGCGCGCGCGTGCGCGCGTATTTGCCGCGTTGTACCGAAAACGGCCACAACACAAGTGACGTGTCATAAGCCAAAATAGTTATCAGTTGTAACTCATTCATGTCATTTCTTTATTCGTAATTCTATAAAAACGTTGGTTTTTTTTGTGGCTTATACGTAAGTGTTACATACTCAGTAGTGCATTATATTCATTAATAGTAAAAAAAAAATAATAAAAATAAAAATTAAAGTCTATAATCGACTCGGTCGCCACCATTCAAAAAGTGGTCAGTGGGCTGGTCAGCCCTAGAAGGTGGCCATAACTAGTGTACACTGTCGCCTCCGCATGTCTCATCAGGTTAGAGTGACAAAGATAAGTGGGGTATGGAACTTGTTTGAATATGTAACGCAGTCAGGCAACTTCTGTCTTATCAGTAACTGTTCAAAAATGCTTCCATGCGCAAGTGGGAATGCAGATGGCTGGATGGTCATGTAACATAGGCCTAACGGTTGAAAATGAACAGTATACCATTGATAATACACAACACTTGACCGGCAATTTAACCCCGGCGGTTTAGGTCGGTCTGCTTTATTATAGCCCCCTCATTACATCCTGTTCACACTCCTCCCGTTCTCCCTCTTAGTTACGTCTCTTTCCATCCACCAGTATTGTGAAAGATTGCACTGATGATCAGAGAGAGGGAAAAGAAAGAATGAGGGTGGGTGGGGGGTTCGGGAAGATAGCCCATGACTCAGGGACAGAACAAAGTGGCAGGGAGAGACAAGTGGGATATGAATGGGATAGGGGTGACAGAGGAAGGGAGGGATCGAGAACGGAGGGGGTTGGTGGCAAAACCAGACGCGAGACGGAGGGGGTTGGTGGCAAAACCAGACGACCTAATAACCTCTGACCCATCACCCTCCTTCTTGTATTCCTCACTTCTCTCCCCGTCGACCTCCTCCCCTCCAGATCACTTTGTCTCTTTTTTGTATATATACCGTCCACAACTCTGCCAAGGGCAACACTGGTGAACAAAGGGAGCGAATGGTGCAGCAAGGGTGGGAGGTAATTCACGACATATACAGCGCCGAAGGTAGCCAGACTAAAGAATGGGGTAGGGATGTGGAGGAGGAGGGGGCTGGGAGTCGGATGGGGTGGGGAGACATGGCGAGAAAGTGATTTATGCACTGAGGTCTAATTTTAGTTAAGTGGTCCCATCTGTGACAATGTCATTCGTTGCACATGCCAGCCCATTGTCAATGGAAATACTACTGACTTCCGGAACTAGAAAACTGTTGTTCCGTGGATGATGAAGTTCTTGGTAAATCGTTTTATTGCGGTAATTCTCGATGATAGCAGTAATATATATTAACATTTTACAAAATATGCACAGAACACACACGCACACACACACGCACACGCACTCACTCATTCACTCACACTCATTCGCGAGCGGCAGAGGCACGCACACGCACACACATAAACACACACACACACACACACACACACACACAGAGAGAGAGAGAGAGAGAGAGAGAGAGAGAGAGAGTTTCAACACACCAGTAGATAACTGCCAGTCCTATGTGTCAAACACACCTCCATGGCCACCCCTACGTATTCTTCCTGCTGTATCTCCTATTACCTCACTATACTTCCATTCTCTTTCTTTATACTACTGCCCGTCTTTCAATTCCCGCCCACTTCCCCTTCCCCTCCCTCAACCCCCCTCTCTCTCGCTGTGTCTGTCATCAACAGATGAGACTGGTTTGTGGCACTTCAGCACGAAGGCCTACATCATGTTTCGCCCGTTCATTTTTGACCCGGTCTTTTGATGGCATGCATTGTGCGTGTGTCTCCTTTCCAGGACTCGAGAAATCCAAAGTATACCGTTTCGTTCAATATTTCACTGACGGTTCACCCTAACAGCACTTCTGTCTGACTTTCACGATCACAGAGTGTGTGTGAAACGTGCTGGGCGTGTGGGAAGGAAGACGCTTTGTACGTTTCGTACTTAGGCGAAACGTGATTGGGTGGAAATGGTCACGTGATTGGGCACAATCCAGTGCACCGCCACAAACATAATCACGGGGCTGACTGACTAGTACATAGGATCATGTGCGTGTCGAATCACTGCATTATGACTCCGGGGTTGACAGCAACAATACACGCTGTACCCGATCCAGATCCTCACCTGTCGTGAGTGATGTGGACTAAACACTAGTAATGAGATTCAGAAGAAAGATTCAGAAGAGAGCAGCACGGTTCGTAACAGGGAACCATATCAGAGAGAAAGGGAATACTAGGAAGAACATGAGGAAATTAGAATGGAAACCCTTAGAAGAGAGGAGAGCTCTTATTAAACTTAATACCTTCTTCAAAGGCAGAGCTAAATTAATTGATATCCCAATGGAACAACTAGTATTTAATAAAAGTAACACCAGGAGTGGCGGTCAATCTTATGCCATACCTGCGTCAATATTGACAGCCATTTACATTCATTTTATCATAGTTCTGTAAGGCTGTGGTACTCACTGCGGGTGCCATCAAGATTGCCACAAATGCAGTCTCTTTTAAATCAAATGATAAGACATCTTGAATTCATCGCAATGTTGACTTTTACTTTACTTCCCCATTATATTTTGTAAATTCACAAAT